>OY288276.1:42906021-43506021 GCA_958450335.1 Hibiscus tridactylites | reverse complement strand
TACGAAGATGTATCGCGATTTGAAGGATGGGTACTATTGGGTGGGATTGAAGAAGGACATTGCTGAGTTTGTTAGTAAATGCATGGTGTGTCTGTAAGTGAAAGCTTAACATCAGGTTCCTTCAGGGTTGTTGCAGCCTTTGAGAATCCCAGAGTGGAAGTGGGAAAGAATTGCCATGGATTTCGTGTTTGGCTTGCCGTTGTCACCGGCAAAGAAGAATTCATTTTAGGTGATTGTGGATCGCCGTACGAAGTGCGTATATTTCTTGCCTGTGCATACTATGTATACCTTGGCTAAGTTGGCGGAGCTGTATATTGCTAAGATTGTGCGGTTGCACGGTGTGCCAAAGTCCATTGTGTAGGATAGGGATCCGAGCTTTACGTCGCGGTTTTGGGAATGTTTGCATCAAGCCTTGGGTACATGGTTGAATTTCAGTACTTCGTATCATCCTCAGACGGATGGACAGTCGGAACGTGTGATCCAGGTGCTTGAGGACATGTTGAGCTGCTGCGCAATAGATCTCCAGGGTTCTTGGGAGAAGCACTTGTCGTTTGTTTAGTTTGCGTATAACAATAGTTACTAGGCGGGTATTCAAATGGCTCCATACGAGGCTTTGTACGGGATAAGATGTAGAACCCCTCTTTGTTGGGCAGAAGCTGGGCAAAATTTGATTTCGATGCCAGCTATATTAAAGGGAACCACCGAGAAGGTGAAGCTCATTTGTGAGCGTTTGAAGGCAGCATCGGATCGGCAAAAGTCTTACGCGGATATGAAGCGTAAGGAGAGTGAGTTCGCGATGGGTGAACATGTGTTTTTGAAAGTATCGCCTTGGACAAAATTGATGAGAGTTGGGCGTAAGGGTAAGCTTATCCCAAGGTTTATTGGACCTTATGAGGTTGTGGAGCGTATTGGTCCTATGGCATATCGGTTGAGATTTCCTTCAGAGCTGGAAAAGATACATGATGTGTTTCATGTCTCGATGTTGCGGAGGTACATATCAGATCCTTTGCATGTGATGCCTATTGAGGAGATAGGGTTGAATCCGGATCTGTCATATGATGAGGAACTAGTGAGGATTCTGGATGTGAGCAGAAAAGTTCTTCGTGGCAAGACGATAGAACTTGTGAAGGTGTTGTGGCGACATCGAGGAGTTGAGGAGGCCACGTGGGAAAGCAAGGCGGACATGCTGAAGCAGTTTCCGCACCTTTTTCCTTCAGGTAAAAATTTCGAGGACGAAATTTCCTAAATGGGGGAGAGTTGTAGCGCCCTGGTTTTGGGCCTAGATGTTTTAGACTTCGGATCGGACCGGTTGGAAACGATTCGAATCTTGTTAGGTGATTTAAGGAAATCAAGGATGGGGATAAGATAAAAATATGGTAAAAATTGCTTAAATCCTCTAAAATCATGTTTTAGGTCTTGGTCAAATCAATTTTAGAAAAAGAGTTTCAGAAGTAGTACATTTTGGGTAGTGACCAAAATGTAAAGTTTTAAAATTGTGGAAAAACCCTATTTTAAAAAGAGGAGCCAAAATCTTAGAATCTTTATGGGGCTTTATGGAAATTTAGCCTTTCCTTAATATGACATGTGTTTTAAAAGGATTTTAAGTGATTAAATAAAAGAGTTTTATTTAATTAAAATTAATAAAAATAAGAAAATTGTGATTTCATTTGACGTAACTACCTCCCTCTTCTCATTTTTAGCCAAACACCATTCTAAATCATTTTCTCCAGAATTCGTTTTTCCCAAACATTCTCATTAATTTCCAAATCAATTTCCAGATTTATCTACAATATTTCCAATTTTGTGAAGCTAAAACTTGTCATTCATCGAGGAAGGCAAGGATTGGAGGTAAATCCCGTTCTCAACCTTCAATCTAGGTTCTTTATTGAAATTCTCAAGATCTTTGTCTTCTAATTAAGGTTTTTGGTTGAGTTTTCATTATAGTTTTGATTTGAGATGAAAATATTACAAAAATATGATTAAAATCTTAATTTTCGGATTTGTTTTGATAGGCTCTGTTTTGGATTGATTTTAATTGAGTTTTGTGTTGATTAATGTGTTGAAAAGAGGTGTTGATGATATAGATCTCGAAATCCTTGAGATTCTTGAGTTTCTTGGAAGTTTTAGTTAAGTTCTTGGGGTGAAATGATGTAGTAATGCTTGCTGGAGGTATAAGGATGGGTTTAGGTTGTTTTTAGATGTGTTTTGATGTTTATAAATGGTTGAAAGTGATGTATGTTGGCTGGGCTTGGTTTAGGAAGCAATCGGTTGAGTTTTCGGTTGTTTCGAATAGGTAAATTGGTGTAGTTTGGGTGAGCAACGTGTTTGTGTTTAGTTGCTGGTGTTGAAATGCATTTTGATGCATTTGGATCTCTATTTTGATGATGTGAAAATATGGGATCTTGGTCCGGGAGCAAACGAGACGATTTTGAAGGCTCCGGAAGGGTGTTTTTCGTGTCGGCGAGCAAGGCTTCACGTATCGGTGAGTGCAATGGATTTTCCAGGTTTGTTTTGCTTTGAGCGTGGTCTTGGGAGCTTAGAGTAAGTTTGAAACACTTAGCTAAGCTCAAGAGTAAGTGATTCGAAAGTCTCTCTCGGAATGTGCTATGTTTTTGTTGGAAAATGCACTTGATTTGTATATGGTTTAAATCACAATTTTAAGCATGTTTTGAGCATTGATAATGCTGGTGTGTAATGCCATGTGATTAGGGATGCACTTGGTAGGTGATCCTTAGTTTTATGAAATGCATGCATTTGATAATAAGCATGTTTATGCTTGTAAAAATGGCATTGTGTTTGTGCTTGTAAAACAGTGGAATATTGATGTTAAATGATTATATTGGCAAGTTATGGAAATGATTTTGGTTACTTTAATCGGATATAATTAGCTAGATATAGGATTGGGTGAACCGTGAATAAAGTCGCCTTGAATATCGAGGGGTTGTAATTGTACCGTATACTCCATCCAAGTACGCTAACGATTGAGGCTAGGATCACAACGGTTGATGGTTTAATTCCGTGTGTGAATCTTGTGATATGTGTCCCATACTCTCGTTAGTGGAATTATACAACTACCGATGAGTGGTATTGAGGGGTTGTGATTGTACCGTTATACTCCGCCACGAGTGTCACAATGATAGAGGGTTGCTCCCGTGTGTGAGCCTTGTGTAGTCCGGTAGTGTGTATGAAGCGTGTGGGACAAGGCTTGTAATCCGCGTATCCGATTGTGTCATTTGTGTTGGTTTTGGTATGGATTGAAAATTGATCACTTGCGAGCCAATATAATGTTATTGATTGATGGTTTAACCATGAGATGCTTGTGGTTTATGCTAGTATGCATGTAATGTTTGGTTTAAGCACAAGCAAACGATTATTTGTTGTTATTTTGATGATGCTATGAGCATGTGGTTTAAAAAGTGCATTGATGTTTTAAAGAGCGTGTTTTAAGGAAAGGCATGAGATGACATTTGATGATATTTCTTTTTTGTAAAATGCCTTGATGAATGTTTGTTTTTAGTGATTCTCACTAAGCTTCATGCTTACGCTAATTTGTTTCATCAATGCGGAGAATTAGACTTTTGAGGCAGCAAGAAGCAAGGGAAATCCAATCTCTTTTGACTAGACAAAGTATTTGATTTTAACTAATAAGAGGCAATGGGTGGGATTTCTACTCTTGGATTTTTTTGGTGATGTTGAACACCTTGAGCATGTTTGGTTTGCTTATTTTGGTTTGTAAGTGGCCTTTGAATGTTGGTTTAAGCTTGAATGTGGTTTTTAGCCTTTTTATAGTTTTGACATCTAGGAAGCATGGCTATAGTTATTAAGCTTTAAAGTTTGATGCTATGTTTTAGCTTGCGCTTCGTTTTGGTGATCTTTGATGTGTATTCATATTGTATGTGTGATGTGGCATGTATTGGGATGATTTCGGAGGTGAATAGTTGAGTAAAACCAACAAATTGGGAAATTGCAGGGCAAGGAGTTTCGGAACGCCCTTACCTATTCCTAGGAAAACTACAATCGAGATTGTCTGGACCTTTTGAAGTTGTCAAAGCATTCCCCCATGGTGTTGTAACAATCAAGTCCACAAAAGACAATCATGAATTTAAAGTTAATGGGCAAAGATTGAAGCACTACACTGGCACCTATGTCGCGAGGGAATAGGAAGTGATTACTTTAGGAGATGCATCCTCATGCACTCATTTAGAATCTTAAAAAAATTCTTTAAATTCTTTTATTTTTTTTATTTTCCCACAATTTTTTAGGATAACAGTGTTATTTTTAAATAATGTTATTTTTATTATTGTGATTTTAGGAAGGAGTTCAAAGATGTGAAGAAGATAAGCCGATTCCAAGCGCAACCCAAAACCTAAAACACGACAACCCCACAACATGATCGTTGGAAACTCGTCCACAAGCAACCCTTGTCGTGCACGCAACCATTGCCATTCAATGCTTGTGACCGTTATAGCCCTCTATATATTTAAACCCCCTCTCTAAACACTCCACCATGACACCCATTTTCTTCTTCATCCTTGAAGCTCAAAAGCTTTTCTCCTTTTATTTTTTTTCCTAGTCTCGATTTCTCAAAACTATCTTAAATGGCCTTAAAAATACGAAAAGGAGAGAACTCTCAAACTATCGAGGAACCGGCTTTCAAACGGTTCGCCCTGCCAGAAGTAGAATGAAGATTCAACACAAAGTTTGTCGGTCGGCATGTGTGGGAAGAGCAAGGCTTCCAATACTCTTCATCGCACACCGATTTCGGCTTGGAGCCTTTCATCTTCAACAAGATCAAGCATCAAAAGTGGCAAATCCTTTGCCACCAACCGGAGCCGACAAACGTAACTTGGTTACAAGAATTCTATGCCCACTCTCCAAATCCCAACAACCTCTACGTGCATTTTTCGAGGCCAAGCCATACACGTGGATGCCGATTCCATCAACCTCTACTACGGCATGCATGTTACCAAAGATGAGGACAAGGAGTATGTCGACAAGCTCACGGCGGACGACTACAAAGACATGATCAAAGAGTTGTGCATTGCGGGGACAACATAGAACAAAGAAGTGCACAAGGGAACGGTAAACCAACGAAGGCTTCGGCCCGAGGCTAAACCTTGGAACACCTTTGTTAAGAGATGTTTAATGCCCACATCGCACAACACCACCGTAGGCAAACCAAGGCTTGCACTCATTCACTATATATTGCATAATAGAATTATTAATGTTGGATCCATTATATGCAATGAGATATTCATGTGTAACCAAAATGATAAGGGCCACCTCTACTTCCCAAGTGTCATCACGGGCTTGTACAAGCAAAAGAATGTCCCTACCGATCCGGCCGACGAGTTCACACCGACGAGAAACGGATGGTAAAAGGCTCAATACTAAAAGATAATGCAAATCACAGAAGCTGAACTAGAGTCTACTCCAGTACAAGGCATTGTCGCGACAACCTTCTTGGGCAATGCCCCAGCAACTCCACAGACCAATGCTGCGGCAACCACACTCCACTGCCTTTTACAAAAAGTAGACACGATGGACAAATGACAGTGTATGTTCATGCAATACACGAGGGACTTCAACAACTCAATCATTCAAGTAATCCTCGAGAAGTTCCCAAAAAACACGGTGCAATTCTTGGCCTTCCCTGCTCACATCCTTGCGTCGGTAACACCTAGAGCCTCTGCCGCAGCAACGCATAGAGATTCCGCCTCGGCACTAAAGATAGTCACTGCCTCGACAACAGATGGAGACACTGCCTCAGCAATTCCAGCTGCTTCTACCGCGACAACAAAGAGGGATGATGCCCCACCAACCAGAACTGACAAGGGCAAAGCACCTGCCATCGAGCCGACTCAAATCGAGACATGGTCTGACTTCTCAGACTCTGACGAGTCAATTGCTCCCCAAGCCCAAGCCGTCCTGGTCTCACCCTCCAAGAAGCGCAAAACCTCCACCACCGAAGAAATATGCCCCGATAGTGACGATGAGGAAGAGATGACCGAGAAAGCCAGACCGACACCTCCAACACGTCACCAACCACCACGAGCAACCAAAAGAATCAAGAAAACGACAAGAAGGAAATTTATCATCCAAGTCGACAATGATGACTCATCCATGTTCCCATTGTTGTAATTTTTTTTCTCTTGCCTTCTATTTTCGCTTTATATTTTGTGTATGTGCATGCATTGAGGGCAATGCTTCTCTTGAGTTTGGGAGAAGTAGTTGTTAGTTCTTGTTGTCATATCTACTATAAGAGTGCATGCCTATCGATTACCTTAGAATTTAATTCAATGAAATTATTGCCTCGGCAATATATGTCTCTCTCTTACCGTAGCCTTAAATTTTTCTAGCAAACTTTCAATTTTAGGATATCTATAGGCGAATACTTAGAATCCCACTATGAGTCTGAAAACGAAAAAGTACACTTTTGTGACTTGAATGATTGAAGGAGTTTTAGGACACTTAGGACATTTACTTACTAAAAAATTGGGTAAAGAGTTAGAGGTTCCTAAAACCGGCTCTAGCTTAAGGAAAAGCATAAATCACTAGAGGTGCCCAAAATTGGTTCTAGTCGATTAGATCATTAAAAAATAAAAGAAATACTAGAGGTGCCCGAAATTGGCTCTAGTTGAAAAGAAAACCCAAACAAACTATGTTAACTGTTCAAGTGTTTACTTAGAACCCGGGAAATCATCTTGTTCACAATAACGCACACACTCACGAGTCTTATAGTTTGATTCCAGGGAAATCATCGACATCCGAAGAATTGGAGGTTAAGCATATTCATATTCACAGTTTAGAGAAGAGAAGAAAAATTAAGACCGGGGGCTAATTTCATGAAGATTAAATCTTTGGCAATTGAATGCTAGTTTTGCATTGCTTAAGGACAAGTAATTGTTCGAGTTTGAGGGCGTGTTAGGTGTGTAAAAGTATTCATTTTAATACCCTTTATGACTCAATTCTTGCTTATTTTGGACGCATTACTTGCCATACATACACAATTTCATTGTTCTTATCATTGTCACGCTTGATTATCTTTATTTGAATATAATTGGTGGAAAAGGTACTACTTTGGTATGTGTTTTGTGCATGTGCAGATTTCATTACTCACTGCCCGGACAAGTATTGCCGCGGTAGTGAAGGAATGAGAAATAAAGGTGCGGAACCATCATTTAACGATCCAGACTGAGCCATTCGTTGATGTCAAGCCTTACCGAGGGTGGCCGAGCCAAGAGAACGAGCCCTACCGAGCGGAAAAGACTGACAACCCATTGTCGAGGAAATGACTGGACATTTATCGAAAAGGGATAAAATATGCAAAATGGTATGCGACATGAAGAGCATAAAACACTGAATTTTTAGAGATACTTTGCATGAAGATTAGAACAAAGGAAGACCATGAATAAGTAAAAGGAAGGTCAAAGATAAAGAATCGATAAGGAGGAATAAAATAATGAATTAAAAAAGATTTATTTCTTTTATGAAGTTATGTCCAACTACAACTTATCCTCCTATTCCAAGAAGGAGTCGACAAGGTCATGCTCTGTAAAAGCAAAGACCTAGCCACCATATTGAGGACATCGAAGTAGAGATAGAGTTTTGGTAGAGAATTTAGAGTGTTTTCTTATCGCCATTATGAACTAAATCTTCTTTAGCCTTGGTCCTACTTCTCCCACTGGCTTGATGTACTGGCGAAGGGTTGTGGCTTCAGTTGCTAACATCATGACATGCCTACCCACATCTTGGACTTGAGCCATTACGGTTCTATCAATCTCATCTCGCTCTTGGAATCTTCTGGCATTGACTCTGAGACGAGTGAACCAGTAATAATTACCCCCATCAGAAATATCTTCAAGGACTAGGATCTTCATTCTATATTCTTGGAGGACATTGTCCATTTCTTTCCACTTGCTCCCTCAAGGAATCACTTTCATTTAGACTAGCATGGAGCTTCATATATGTGTGATCACTCTGAAACTTGTGAAGAGTCTGGTTCATGTCATCCAACTTATCTTGTAATTCAGTCACAGAAGCCTAACATTGTTTCAACTTCTTGTAGGTCACATCATATGTTGCTTGTAACTCGAGCAAACGGATTTTGTTGTCGTGGGCTTTCCTTTTCCAAGCATCTACATTTTTCTTCTCTTTTTCAAGAGTTTGTTTGCCCCTTTCATTTTCTGCAACTTGTTTACCTTTGTTCCTTTCTTCTGCGAATGCCCGCCTATATTTCTCAATTTCCTTTTTATCGCGCTCTCTTTTTTTGCCCACAGCTTGTCCAATCTCTTGCCTCCATTGTTCTGGACTCTTTCTCAAATCAGCATTCCGAATAGTGGTTTGAAATTGTAGGAAGTCAACCCTCTGAATTTTGTATTTTTCTTTCAGGTCCATGTATAGCTTCGTTACTTGATTAGTCTCCCCTTTATACTTCTCCGCATCAAGGCTTGACTCGAACTTGTCCTTTTGGTTCAGTTGTCGCGAGGCTTCTATCTCCAACTTGGCCCTTCTAAGTTCTTCTATCAAAATATCAGCTTCAGTGGGAACCACCTTCAAGTGTTCTTCTAGAGACATGGTCTCTCAAAGAGTAGGTGGTATGATCTTGTCATTCACTCTCGTGTGCCTCCAAACATCATAGTCAGGGGTGAACATGCAATGGCTGTCAAACTCTAGCTGCATGTAATAGCAGTTGTTCCAAAAATCACTGATTGTTTGTATCTTCCCTTTGAACTCGCCTTGAAACTCAAATTCTGAGGAGCTAAGGCCAATAGTGAAAGGAACAAACTATCGAGAACCATAATGTCGTGATACCAATAAAGGAGCACTCCCAATTCAACCCCATAATCCTAACAACATTAGAAAATTGTAATCTCTACATTTGTACAGAACCTTGGCATGGCCCATCCACGGAACCCTCCATTTGATGTCATCGTCATGGCAATCATTGAATATAGCAACCCATTTTCTTTTCTTGACAATTGGCCAATCATTTGCCAAGAACTCTCGGTGAGGGGAGAAGTTTGGAGAGAACACATTAGATAGAGTCAAAGTTGGGAACTTCCAAAAGTGGCTGAGGGCCCAAACCTGAAGTAAAGGAGCACACCCTCCAAAGCGCACACCTTCCACCTTTCAGCATGCATTTAGTGAGATGAAAGTTTCAGCTAACATTGTAGGCACTGGATTGACTTCCCTCTTCAATTGCTCAAAGAAGTCAAGCAAGTCTACATCAATATTTACCAAGACCCTTGGGAAAATAACCAAACCATAGTCCGCAATTTCCAAGAGATCTACTCTTTTTTCTTTGTCTAGGTGAACTAGAATTATGTTTCTGATGCTTGACCAAGGGAAGGAAAAATTGCCTCATGTTTCCTTGACCCATCAATCATTCATACCAGCGAAAGTTGTAAGCCTAACATGGGGGTTTTTTATTTTTATGTGACTTAGCATAAACCCATTTTTTTACATTGTGCAGATTGAATAGGGCCAAGTATTCCTCGAACGTGGGCATCATATCTTCTCCATTAAAAGTAAAACAACAATATTCAGTGTTCCAAAACAGAATCAGGGACTTTAGAAACGGCTCATCTATCTTCATATACAATAGATACGTTATATCATCGTAAGATTCATAAAACAATTGTTTAGTCTTATAATCAAAACGTTCCCAGATTTCCCACTACTATTGTATGTTATTCTGCTTGACACTGATATGAGTATATTCTGAAGTCTCTGTCTCGTGATCAGCGACCAAACTATCCCCATACTCCCGTTGGTTAACCTCAAACCAATGATGTACCCTCGCATGTTCATCTTCCTTCTTTAGGATCCTCCCATCCATGATGACAACTTTTCAAATTGAGCAAATATTCTTAAGAACCAATCCCTTCATGATATGGAATGATGACGCAAGATTAAACATGCAAAACAACAGAACACAAGGAAAGGATTAGAGATAAGAAAACAAGAGGAGTCTAAAATAATTTCATTGCATAAATAATTATGGGCAACCATTCCAACACTCCATGACATGTCTCACAGATTATCTTTGTGAAATAATTTTGACCAGACTCAAAACCCTAGGTTTTCCACATGGTTCTACTGGGTGGGCTCTAGATTCTCAGACATGGTTTGGTTCTAAAAGGGTACCCGAGCTATCCTAGCCGTCCCCTACTAAGGGTAGCAAAACCCTCGATTCTCACACATTATAGGCTTCAAGCGAATCGAGTGCAACTTAGGAGGACTCATTTCCTTATGCCTTCTCGAAGGATCAGTATCATTACGAAGACAAAGGGCATATGAGTGCCGAAGGTACTTGCTGGGCTCATACGAAGAATCGATATTCTGACATGAGCAAAGCGTTCCTCCCCCCCCCCCCCCACTTAAACGAACATGACAAAGCCCAGGTATAGAGCTTTTGAACAATTAAGAATGCATAAAATAGAATCATATTCGTAAACGGACGAATAAATTAAGTTTTTGTGAACTTGGAAATTCCAACAGTAAAACATCTTTGTGAACGGTTTGTGGCCTAACACTCTTTTGCTTTTTTTTTAAAAAAAAAGTCCAAGCAGAATCGCCAAGCTGTCGCAAACCTTTCGAGCCCGACTTTTTGAAAACGAAAACACAGAGTCGCCGCCAATCTTTTTGAAAAAATTGTGTGATTGGATCACTTTCAAAGGGGTTATTTTAATAAAATGTTTTATTTACTAAAACAACAGGTCTGTAAAACCAAAAAAATGGGTTCGGGAGTCGATTATGCGTGGGGAAGGGTTAGCACTCCAACAACGTTAAAAATTGGTACCCAGCCGTTTACAAAAATGTTTTAAGGTTGGAATTTGAATGTTCACAAAAAATTGACTTATTCTCCCGTTTATGACT
The DNA here is from genome assembly GCA_958450335.1 of Hibiscus tridactylites. Lineage (NCBI taxonomy): Eukaryota > Viridiplantae > Streptophyta > Magnoliopsida > Malvales > Malvaceae > Hibiscus > Hibiscus tridactylites. Next base: position 43,495,140 of record OY288276.1, on the reverse strand, counting down.
ATAAATCTATTTTAACGGCCTTACCGCCCGGAAAATAAAATCCAATCACTGCCAACACTCTTTGCGCTAACCCGTCATTTTCGTTTTGGTAAGACACCACATTAATTAATTTTCACTTTTTAAAAAAAACAACAGAAACGATTAGGTTCGTTAATTTTATTTTAAATAGAACTTAATTAGTGATAAGCCCTAAAAATATCTACATTCATTTTATCTATTAAGGTTCAAGTAAAATTAACCGTGTTTTTTTAATATAAGGGAAATTTCACAACATAGATGGCTCTAATCTAAGTTTTTTGAGAACCTACCCCAAGGTTTTTTAACAGACTGATCAAACAACAAAGTAAATAAAATAGGGAACAATTAAATTGCAAAAAAAATTCAATTAATAAGTAGAAGGGAATAAATTAACCTTTCTTAAAAAAAGATTTTTTTTAAATTTAAAATAGGGACTAATTTGAATGGAAACTAAAATCTAGAGGCTTAATTGAAACGAATTAGATGAAATTGAATAGTTTGAAAACCGGATGGCTTGCGACGCAAAACCCATGGATAGGCGTGGGTCAAAACGCGGAATCGTGTCGGGTCTTGGGTCGGTATAAAAGGGCTAAAAAAGAAAAAAAAAACTTCATTCTCCTTCTTTTTTGAAACTCGTTCAGCTCTTCGCCTTTTTTCTCTGCAATATCCATGGTCTGGAGAATTGAACGAACGTACGGCGTGCCAGCCGCCATCCACCGATGTCGACCGCTGTTATCAGCGACACAAAAATAAACCTTTCGAAGTTTTAGCAATCCTCACCCAATATCGTTTTATCATTTCAATTTTCTTTTTAGAAAAGCATTTTCCAGAAACAAAAAAACCTCCTTCCTTTTAGGATTTTTTCAGAATCCGGCGAGCCACGATTCATGTGCCAGTCCTCGGAGCTACACCGAAACTCATGCGCACGGCGGCGTTTCGCAGAATAAAGGTAAAACATATCCCTTATCTTTATTTAAAACTTCAAATGTAAAGAAGAAATTACCAAAAAAGTAAATCTTGCTTCTTTATTACTTTGAAACTCTTATTACAGATGCTTGATCACTCCATACATTGGAAATTCGAATGCTTTAATTTTTTGTATGTATTTCTTGTGTAAATTCTGTCTTGTTCATGGAATTACGATAGGTTTATATAGTTACATTTTTTATTGAATTTCAAGCTTGAATCCCTAATAATCATCCGAATTGCTTATGCCTCGGCTCTGATTTTAAGTTGGTTTCCATTGACTCGTGACTTGCTTCTATTTTGATATGATTGTAGCTTTATTTTTTCCATAGCTTTAATTTAGGGATTTGCTCTTTGTTAACCATGCCTCGGTTTTGGGATTTAACCATTCTTGTTTCTCTTTTTTCATGTTTCTAGTGACTAAAAATGGTACCAACGACACCAGCGGGAGCAATCAAGGTGAAGAAGGACGGCCTCGGCTTTGACGAAGAAGATGAAGCGTTTGCTGGAAGCTGGAAAGACGAGGGCGTGACTACCACACGGGAGTGGCAATCCACGTGCCTTGCTTTTGATCGACTTGGACTGTTAGATCACTCTTTGATCTAACGGTTAGAAAATGTGGCGCATAATCTTCCCTAGCTGGCTGATCTGCGTCGTTGGATCAAGGATTGATCAACTGGTCTTCCTTTGGCTGCACAGAAGCATAAAGATAATTTGGGTTTTGGGTTAAAAAATGGACCGAACAAGCCCTTATTGTATGTAACATTTATTGTAATGGGCTCCTTATTTGTTTTGATGGACCCTTTTATTTTTTGTAATGAACCTCTACTTAATTTTAATACAATTGGGCTATATTTATTTTTTTATATCTTTAGGTTTTATATTGTCTACTACAATTACAATATTATATTACACTAACACATAACAATATTATCAATAATACTGATAACAATAGCACTAACTATAATGATAACAACAACAGCATCAACTATCAAAACATAAGTGAAAAATTCAGTTACAACAATTTTAAGTTATGGATTCAGCATTGTTTGAGTTGTTAGAAGTTTTGGTATATATGTTGATAATGAATTATAGGGGTGTTTAAAGTTTGGTTTTAACTGTATTAACCAACCGAACCGAAGTTTTTTTCGATTAATCGGTCAGTTAATTTTACGATCATTCGGTTGATGGTTAATGATTTTTTCAAACTCCGGTTATCAGTTAATTCGGTTCAAAATTAGTTAATTAACCGAATTAACAGTAATTTAACATAGTTTGGTAATTGAACTTTTAAAACTTATAAATGATCATTAAACTTTTCAATATTGATCACTAATTTATAACATGAAATGACCATTTTGTAATAGCTCGATAAGTTTAATGATTGTTTTATAACTTTTGAAAGTTTAGTGGCTAAAAAATTATTTTAACATAGTTTGGAGAACATTTGTGTAATTTACCAAAAATTTTATATCAAATTATGGTTAATTTGAAAATCGACATGGATTACCGAACTTTTTTCGGTTCGGTTAAACATTTTCAAAAAAAATCGGTTAATAAATTTTAGGTAGTTCGGTACAATCGGTTAACTGAACCAACGGATTGAACACTCTTAATGAATTATTGGCTGAGTTATCAATCCCATAGAGATTGACTTGAATTCGAATGCTTAATTGTTACTTGCTTTGAAAGAAAATGTGTTTGTTTTGAAGGTTGTTTTGAAACTAAAGAAAAGAAAGAAAAATGAAGTAAAATGTTGGCAAGGAAGGTGTTTCTAAATGAGTGATGACTATTGGTAGGGAATGTCTAGATTCAACATGGCTCATGTCAGCCTTTATTGGTAAATCTTTCTTGGCATTGTTTGCCGAGCAGATTCAACATTAGCAAAGCCTCTCTTGATGGTCATTGCCCTAAATTGACCAAGTAAAACCCCTACATCTCTAAAGTGTATGTTTTTATTAAACCAATTTGATTAAAACCAATCCATACTCTGAGGGGGTAGATTTCACTTATGAAGTAAGTTCATCTACTTGTATGACTTCTCTCGAAGCTTCTCTCCCAAGTATTGAACAACTTAATCATCACCAGCCCAAGTCTACTAAGATATCGGGAGGCAATAGGCATTATGCCAGCTCTCGCTTGACAGAGTGTTTAGGAAAAATTAGAGTATTGCAAATATAAAAAAATTGCCAAAAACATAAATATTATAAAGGAACTAAGGCATAAAGCCAATATTCAATCCAAACAACCCCCACCAACTATGAGAATTAGTTTTATGGTGAATGGACTAACCAACACAACCATAACCATTTTCAAAAAAATCATTATAAAAAATACTAACGATAGACAACTAATGCCAAAGGAATAGGTAGAGGGGTCTCTTGATGCATCCCTCCACGCCAGGCTCACGGCTAAGAGGTTGAACCACCCTTCCTCGGTGCAGCCGGCCGTCACTCACTAGTCACTCCAACATCGTACTCCGATCACTCTAGGTCTTCACCCGATCACTCTCGATCCCTCTCTTCCGTCTCCAATGCTTGATCGGTTGGTGTGATAGCTCTATCCGATCATTTTCACATCTTATCAGCTTGGTGTGATAGCTTATCAGACTAGGGCTGACATCATCATGTCGGTGCTGCCTTGGCATCCAAGATTGGCACAACGTTGCCAACGTCAATTTGAACCACCTTATCTGCTATTTTTTTGGAAGTTGATCTAATTGTGATATTTTAGGAGCCTGATCCTTTCCTATTTTTTTCGAGGGTTCATCATCTCTTGGCATGGCATCAAATGCATCTCCCTCCCAACACGAGCTTGGCACCGTTTGGTACTTCTGTGACAACAACACTTGGCATTCATATTGTCAATCTAAATGTGATCCTAACTGTGTCCATTCCTCTTCTAAATCATATGCCAAACCTGCAAAATAACCACAAAACAACCCTTCACTAAGGCATAGGCAACCTACTAACTCCTTGATGAAAATGCATGATCCTAACAAATTAATGCAACTAAATATAGCCGAAAACAAGCAAAAGCATATCAATATAGGCATGAAAAATAATACTATTGAGGAGGTAACACCCCCAACCCATCTCATTGCTTGTCCTCAAGTAATTCAAAAGAAACAAAAACAAAAATAGTGAAAATAATACCTTAGCAAAAGTATGGTTGCAATGCCAACAAATGCTGGCAAGCAGAGTTTGATGCTAATGCTGCCCTCAGGAATCACAGTGCACAATGCCAAGTAGAAAATAATTCAAGCGCAACAATATAACTCTAGTCTAAGTGCATGATTTGTGCACAAAGTGTGGGTAATATGCATCTAATTATCCTTTCACTCCTTTAGCCAAATTCTACTTCCTAAACTCATATTCTTATTTCCATTTTTTTCTTCTTTGCCGATGGTCTATGGCATTATTTTAAGCTTGCTTCGTGACACTGCTTAGCGTGAGTGATATAAGGGAGCATACCACGAATCACAACCTTAATCCAGACATCACTAGGCTTTCTCTTCAACTCATACTCAAGTAACTTATTATCCCTAAGGTAGAGAAGAGTTCATTTTTTTCATTGCCATGGCAGAACATTGATGCCTTATTAGTTTCTTTTTACCCTAGCATCATACTCCTTTTTTTAAATCTGGGCATGGTTTCAAATAGTCTAAGTTTGCTAGGTAACTAGATACATACCACATGCTAAGTGTAAACTAATTCCTAAACTAGAGATCAATTGGCAGGAAAACTTGGCATACTATCTACTGGCATGGCAAACTGAAGATTAAAAATTCATTATTGGGCAGAAAACTAGGATCAAAATAAGCTTGCCTAATCAACTACTAACAAACTTCAAATTTCGATCGAGAAAAAATTTTCTTTTTCACTTTCTTTTTATGGTTCGGTATGCAACTACTCTACATGAACTACATGGAACAGAAAAAATTTAAATGTGAAATGCTTGACATGGAATAATGTGAGAAAATGCACACCCCCAAACTCAAGATGTGCATTATTCTCAATGCATGAAACAACCCATATATATAAGAAAAACAAAAAAATAAAAATGCATGAACATGAATATGCAAAAATGAAATGCAAAGGAGTTAGATAGAAGAAGACTCCCCTTCAAAGACCTCTCCCTCCCGTTTAGCATGGGCTTTTGTTTTCTTTTATGGCACAAGTCTTTCTCATGGTAAGGCTCCCACGTTCAGGGGCCAATCTTTTCTTCCCTTTCTAGTGCTACTTTGAGGCAGCAGTGGATGCTACAATATCCTCATTCTTCTTGGCAGACTTGGTAGGCGGTAGGACTGGCGTAGGCTTTGGTTTTTTGGAAGGAATGTCCTTCAAGTTAGAGAAGGAATTATTGTTGGCAGATTCAACATGCACCGGAGACATAGGAACTATATCATTGGACTTGGAACTGGCAGAACTAACTCGACTAGCTTAACTTGCTAGACTGGCTAAATTGACTAGACTTGCATGATTACCTAGACTGGCTGGCTTGATTGGAATTCCTGGCATTGCACCACTAGAAGAGAGCTCTACAGGGAAAGGTAGAAATAAGAGGACCTCATTGGGAGAAAGTTTAACAAGGACCTCCCGAATGATCGCATCCCTCTCCTTGGTATAGTGCCTTGGTTTGGCATTTAGCTCCTCGGCTGCCTCAAACTTCCAGAGAATAATCTCCCGGCGAGTGTAAACTTGAGACAGCACTGCCAACGAGCTTTTTGGCATGGTTTCTAGCACACTGTTGGGCTCGACTCTTGGCTTGTACTTTGGCGTGGTAGTCTTGAGTTTTCCCTTCCCCTTCTCTTTTAGCTCTCCAGTCGTGATGTTCTTCCAAATAGGGACAGTGATGGTGGTTCTTTTGATGACCTGTTCGTGATCCTTATCCATCCTTGGAACTTTATGGCGCAAACTAATGTTAGAAATTAAGAAAGGGAAAAACAGACTTCACTTACCTTGCCAGCGCATTTCTAAGATTCTTCGATAATGATCCTCCCAACATTTATTTTGCACCCCTTGACAATGAAGTGCAAAAGGATCAACCGGTCCTCCAAGACTGTGTCATTATGAGATGTGGGAATGAGATAGTTTTTGATAAAGTTCTTCCAACCCCGCATCTGAGGCTTCAATGCAAGCCTCTTCACAGTCTGGTGGCCGGTGGATGAGACAATCCAAGTTGTGCCAGGTTCGCACAAGTCTGCTAGTATCTTTTTGCGTTTGGTCGCATTCATGGTCTTAACATCCTCGAAATATTCATCACCTTCACTAGGTAAAGAAACCAGTGAGTTAATATAACCCCCATCAAATTGGACACACATACCCCGAATCATAAAAAATAGAGAGTCTTTGGTAACAAGGTGCGCGTAAAACTCTTGAACAATGGTGGTTTAAACCTCTCCCTTCAGCTGGCAGAAAGCACTCCACTTGTGCATGTCAACGAAGACTATGAACTCTGGCGTGAATCTAAAAGTGGAGTCCGGTTGAAAGTCAAAGAGCTTTTCATAGAGAAACGATCTTGAAGAGAAGTTTGTCTCGAACTTCTTGTGGATTTCCTCATTGAAGAATTGTTTGAAAGTGAAGAAAAAGAAAAGTTGAATGGTTCTTGAATCTTTCTTGAAGAAAGATGAAAAGTGAGAAAAATCTTGATAAAATCGGCTTTAAGATAAAGAAGGGAAAAGATGGAGTGTTAATAAGGTTTTAATTAGGGTAGCCCAAAAAGGGGTAGATAATGATGGGATTTAGAGAGTTTTAATTGGGAAGGATTTAAATTTGAATGAGAGGAGATAAGAGATAAATATGTGTAAAAGATTTGAAGTGATAAGGTTATCATGATAAAATTAGTTATCATTAATAGGGGCGGGAAAAGATAATTCTCCAAAAAAAAATTCTCATCTTAATTAAGCTAGGGTTTCTCTTTCTTCTTTGACACGAAAACTTGCGCATGTCCTTGACGTGGGACATGGCATAGTCTCTAGTAAACATGACGGCTCTCAATCCATCTGGCAATATTCTTGGCATCAAATCCTGTCAAATTTCCTATACACACTCAATGAAAAATCGTGTACCACAGGAATGGAATAAAAATTGAAAAACAAAAATTTGATTCCTAAAAGAAAACAAAAACAACTAATCCTAATATGTACAAAGAGTTTCAAACATGCAGGCCTTTTATTCTAACTCTGCCAAGAGGATAGCCTCCTTGGCACTATTTTCCTTACCATCCAAGTAATGCTTTAGACGTTGGTCGTTCACTTTAAAGATTTCCCATGTTCGTAGGTTCTTAATGTCCATGGCCTCATGAACATATGACTTCACAACTTCGTAAGGACCCGTCCACCTTGAAACGAGCTTACCTAGAAAAAGTTTAAGTCGTGAGTTAAACAATAGAACAAGCTGACATATTTTGAACTTTCTTGCCATGATCCGACTATCATGTCAACGTTTTGCCTTCACCTTGTATATCCTAGCATTCTCATAAACCTACATTCTAAATTCCTCAAACTCATTGAGATCAAGCAACATTTTTTCTCTAGCAACTCTCCATGCCATGTAAAGTTTCCGGATGGCCCAATAGACTTTATGTTCAAGTTCCACTTGCAGATGGCACAATTTGCCAAAGACAAGTCGAAATGGGGAAGTATCCAAAAGAGTTTTAAATGTAGTCATGTAAGCCCATAAGGACTCATCTAGCCTCAAAGACTAGTCTTTCCTTGTTGGATTTACAGTCTTCTTTAGAATGTTCTTAATCTCCTTGTTTGATATCTCGGCTTGCCTGTTCATCTTTGGATGATAAGCTGTAGCAATTCACTGCTGAATCTCATACCTGCACAAAGAATTAGAGATTAAATTACATTTAAAATGAGTACCCTCATCATGAATGATCACTCTAGGGGCACCAAACCGAGTAAAAATGTGCTTGTGCCAAAACTTGGCCACAACCTTGGCATCATTTGTTGACAGGGCAACAACCTCTACAAACTTTGATACATAGTCAAATGCCACAAGAATATACACATTACTAAACAATGAGGGAAACGGACCCATAAAGCCTATCCCCCATACATCAAATAAATCCACATGCATAATGTTCTAAAGCGGCAGTTGGTGTCTACCAGAGATGTTCCCTATTCGTTGGCATCGATCACATGCCTTGGCATACTCATGGGCATACTTGTACAGCGTGGGCCAAAAGAATCCTGACTGTAACACCTTGGCAGCAGTCTTTATCCCAGCAAAGTGACCTCTATACGGCGCATCATGGCATAGATACAATATGTTTTGTTTCTCATCCTCTGGCACGCACCGGCAAATCACTTGATTAGCACACTACTTGAACAATAATGGCTCATCCTAATAGTATTGCCTTACCTCTCGTAGAAATCTTTTCTTGGCATTGTATGCCAAGTATGGTGGTAGAATATTACTTACCAGGTAATTGACAATGTCATCATACCATGGTATGGCATTAACTGCAAGCAAACACTCTTCAGGAAACTCATCTCCAATGATCGTGGTCTTAACATCCTCAATGTGATGCTCCAATCGAGAGAGGTGGTCAGCTACTAAGTCAAATTCTTGAAGTAAGAGCGTCCATCAGATCAGTCTAGGCTTGGCATCTTTCTTTCCCTATAGATACTTCAATGTTCAGTGATTTGTATAAACCCCAACCTTGTTACCAATTAGATAAGATCTAAATTTATCAAAAGCAAACACAACTGCAAGAAACTCTTTCTCGGCTGTAGAGTAGTTCAGTTGCACATCATTCAAGGTTTTGTTGGCATAGAAAATGACATGGAAAATCTTGCCATGGCATTGTCCCAAAACTGCTCCAACGGCATAGTCGATGGCATCACAAATGAGCTCAAAAGGCTTGTTCCAATCCGGTGCTACGGCTATAGGGGCATTGATCAGTCTCTCTTTAAGTTCCTAAAATTCTCTCAAACAAGAATCGTCAAAAGCAAAGGTGGCATTATCTTCCAACAATGAGCATAAAGGTTTAGCAATTTTTGTAAAATCTTTAATAAACAACCAATAAAATCAGAATTACCTAGAAAATTCCTCATACCTCTAACACTCGTTGGAGGTGGCAATTGATTGATTACCTCCACTTTGGCTTGATCAACGTCTAGTCCTCTCTTGCTACCTTGTGACCGAGAATAATGCCCTCCTACACCATAAAATGACATTTCTCCCAGTTCAACACTAGTTTTGTCTCAATGCATCTCTTCAAGGCTTGCTCCAAGCTATGGATGCATCCCTCAAATGTTGTACCAAATATTGAGAAATCATTCATGAATACTTTCATGTTATGTTCGATCATCTCAGAAAAATTGGCCATCATGAAACGTTGGAATGTTGCATGCGCATTACATAGATCGAATGACATCCTTCTGAAGGCAAATGTCTCATATGGACACGTGAACGTGGTTTTCTCTTGATCATCAGGGATGCCAATTTGATTATAACCCGAATAACCATCTGAAAAATAGTAAAACGCTTTACCTGCCATCCTATATAACATTTGGTCAACGAAAGGCAATGGGAAGTGGTCCTTCCTTGTAGCCCTATTCAACCTTCTGTAATCCATGCACACTCTCCATCCGGTGATGGTTCTAGAGGGAATCAATTCAGCTTCAATATTTTGCACCACAGTCATACCACCTTTCTTCGGCACGCACTGCATCAGACTTACCCAAGAGCTATCAGAAACGAGATAAACAATTCTGGCATCAAGCCATTTCATTATCTCTTTCTTAACATTCTCTTTCATGCTCGAGTTTATCCATTGCTGACCTTCAATACTCATCCCATTGTATTCCTCTAGAATGATCTTGTGTGTGCAAATGGTTGGGCTAATTCATTGGATGTCTGGCAAGGTCGAACCCAACGCTTGCTTATAATCCCTTAATATTGCCAGCAATCTTGCCTCATGATCATTAGTGAGATCAGTGGCAATAATAGGCAAGGAATGACCTCCCCAAAATAATAGGCACATTAGTGTCAACTTCATAATCTAAAATGATAAAATCATTTGGAAATATAAATTTGTCTACCTTTACCAACACATCCTCAATCTTACCCTTCAGATGTGCATAGGACCGGTCTGCCAATTGAAGTGTCACTTTTGTAGGTCTTGCTTCTATGCCAAGCTTTCTGAAAATAGATAGTGGCATCAAACTGATACTAGCTCCCAAATCACACAATGCCTTACCCATGAATTTATTGCCAATTGTACAAGGGATAGTAAAACTCCCCAGATCTTTCAGCTTTGGTGGCAATCTATTTAGGATCATGGCATTGCATCCTTTAGTAAGAGAAACAGTTTCAAACTCTCCCAACTTCTTCTCTTTGGACAAGATGTCTTTTATAAATTTTACGTAGTTGGCATTTGCTCAAGGGCCTCCACCAATGGAATGTTAATTTGCAATTGTTTATGAACTTCTAAGAAGCACTTAAATTGATGGTCCTGCTTAATCTTTTGAAGTCATGTTGGAAATGGTGGTGGTGGATACACATACTCTAGCACTATCAGCTTTGCCAAGGCAGTGTTGGCATCAACTTTGGCATCAGTATGCTTTTTGGCCTCATTATGCTTGTCATCATTGTTAACATCATTGTTGGCATTGGAACTAACATCATATTGAGCACTGGTAGTGGCATGAGCGTCGGCATCATTGTGGGCATAACCATTAGCATCACTAACTTTAGCTTTCTCCTTCTCTGCTTCTCTAGGCATGTCTGCTGGCACAAGCTTAACTTCTTTGCTAGCAATTGTCTACTTGGTATCCATCTCATCTTTGCACTGGTTACCACTCCGAAGAGTTAATGCCTTGCATTGCTCATTTCCTTTGTGCCGAGCATCTTCAGCGTCTCTTGGCAAAGCACCTTGGGGTTTGTGGATAAGTGCATTAGCAATTTGTCCGAGCTGATCTTCTAAGTTCCTCATCGATGCTGCCAAACTCTGGATTGTGGCATCATTCCTTTCCATATACTCTGTGAGAGTGCCTCATTGTTTGAGTCCTTGTCCTTGCTGGAAATTGTTTTGAGCTTTTTGTGGCATGGTATTCTAATAGAATGCTGGCATGACATTGTTATTCTGCCTTTGAGCGTTTTGGCATAGGGCATTGTAATTGTTGCCTCTTTGATTTTCCCGAGCTAAGTTAGGGTGTTGTCTCTAACCTGCGTTATAAGCATTGGAATTAGCATTATAAAAACGATCAGCATTGCCAGCAAAATTTACCGACTCAGGGTAGACTGGCATTCATCCACATAGTGGTTTTCTCCATAAATTGTGCAAAATGGATCTAGTGCTTTGACTTCTGGGGCTTCATTATTCTTTTGCAACATTCTCACAATGCTAGTGAGGTTGGAAATTTGGGCATGAATGGACAAAAGTTCATAAACAATCAATTTCCCACTAGTTTTGGTTTCGGTCCTAAGTCTAGCAACAGGGTATTCAAAATCACTGATCGCTATCCTCTCAAGGATATCAACAACTTCTGTGTACCCCTTGTCTAGCAACGAGCCAGCTGCTAAAGCATCTGTAGAAATATATGTTTTGATATAATAATTGAAAAATGTTTGGACTAAATTGAAAAGAATTAAAATTATTCTCTAAGTAAAAAACAACTTGAAAATAAGTTTGAGGATGTTTAGAAAGGTTTTGGCAATGTTTGAAATGTTTTTAAGTAGCCAAACCAGTGCTTTTAGTTTACCCGTTTCGATACATGCATAATTTGTATCGATACGTTTTAAAACTGGCAAAACATATTTCGAAACAGAGCTTAACTGTATTGATACGGACAAGGGTTGTTTCGAAACACCCTTCTTTGTTTTGATACGCCTACGTGGAAGACACCCCAACGGCTATTTCCCAATGTCTATTTGAATTGTAGGTTGTATCGATACGGCACCTGACATTTTGATATGGGCGTTCCAATACTGCCCAACGTGTTTTGATATGGCACACTGCATCAGACTCCAACGGCTAATTCTGAAGAAGAGTGTTTCAATAAAGCTACTTATGTATCAAAACAGACATCACCTGAAATGCATTTATAGTGGGATATAAAGTCTCCAACGGCTCCAATTCAATCCCAACGGTCCTCAACGGCTACAAATTCAATTAGGAGTATAAAAGGGACCTCCAAGCATCAAGAGAAGACTAATGCTTCAATTGTCAACAACATTATAATGAAGAAATAGTCTTAGAGCTTAATTGTACATTTCTTGTAATAGAAAACACTTGTGAGCCAAAATTGTCAAATTTGCTCAAGTGTTCTAGGTTTTGGGTGAGAGCTTAAGAGTGCCAAAACGTACCTATTAGGGGTATTTCTTGTTTCCTAGAATTCCTTATTTAAAAGTGTTCCCAAAGCTCGGGTTGTGAGCTTTGGAAGCTAGATCACAGGTTGTGACTCTAGGTTGTAACGATTTCCTCCTTAGCCTAGAAAAGGGGAAGAATTCTTAGTGAATTGGTTGAAATCCTTAGTGGGAAGATAAGGTAGTGGATGTAGGATTTGGTTAGAAAGTTGAACCACTCTAAATCATCGTGTTATTTAATTTTCGCTTCCATCATCAATCACCCAAATAATCCAACTACTCCACCACTTGGAAATCCATTTCAATTGAAGGAAATCGAGCCTATCAAGCATAACAGCATCGACAACAGTCCTTGTTTGTGCATTCAGTCCATTGTAGAATGTTTTTATTTGAATCCCATTTGGGAATTCATACATTGGACACCTTCTCAATAGATCCTTAAATCTTTCCCATGCTTCGTAGAGAGTTTAATCCTCAGTCTGCTTGAATGTAATGATCTCACCACGGAGCTTGGCAGTGAGTGTTGGTGGTTGAAATCGTGTCAAGAACTTCTGGCACAGGTCTGCCCAGGATGTAACTGAACCTGGTGGCAAAGAATTAAGCCATGCCTTGGCTTTGTCTCTTAAAGAAAAAGTAAATAACCTCAGCTTCACGATATCTCCAGATACTCCAGTTTGCTAAAATAGTTGACATATCTCCATGAATTGCTTAAGATGTTGCCTAGGGTCTCCAGTAAGTGCTCCATCGAATTGGCCTACATTCAAAAAAGGCTGGATCATTACGGGTTTAAGTTCAAAATCTTGCTCATTGGCATTAGTGCCAACAAGTTCTGGCATTAAATTTGCAATGTCAGGTGCTGAATGTTCTTGCATTGGTCTTTCTTCTTCAGCATTAGGAGCGGCATGGTTATTTTTTTCTGGTGGATCCTGATTGTTATTGACACCATTTGCTCCCCAATTTCCTTGATTTTCGTGATTCATCTCTTGAATTCTGTTTTTTATTCTGTGCAAGGTGCGTTCAATCTCAGGGTCTAATGGCCAAGCTTCCTTCTCAATACGGTTCCTGGTCATACACCGATAAAAACAAAAATAAAATAAAAACAAAAAGCAAGTAAAAATTTAAAAACAATCAAATCTGTTGCAATCCACAGCAACGGCGCCAAAAACTTGTAGACTCTCTTTTGAGAGTTGTGTAAAATGAATGTTGGCAAAAGGTATAAATGATATGTATTGGGCAAGTTATGCCAAGAGTCCCATAAAGATTGACTTGAATTCGATTGCTTAATTGTTACTTGCATTTAAAGAAAAGGTGTTTGTTTTGAAGGTTGTTTTGAAACTAAAGAAAAGAAAGAAAAATGAAGTAAAATGTTGGAAAGGAAGGTGTTTCTATATGAGTGATGAGTATTGGAAGGGAATCCTTGGATTCAACATGGCTAATGTCAGCCTTTATTTGAAAAACTATCTTGGCATTGTTTGCCGAGCAGATTCAACATTGCTCATGTCAGCATTTATTGGCAAAATTGTCTTAGCATTGTTTGCCGAGCAGATTCAACATTAGCAAAGCCTCTCTCGATTGTACTATGCCAGCTTAATCATCGTTAGCCCAAGTCTGTTAAGATACTAGGAGGCAGTAGGCGATACTATGCCACCTCTCGCTTGGTAGAGTGTTTAGGAAAAATTAGAGTATGCCAAATAAAAAAACTTTGCCAAAACATAATTATTATAACGGAACTAAGGTATAAAGCCAATATTAAATCCAAACATCCCTCACCAACTATGAAAATTAGCTCATGGTTAGGTGATTAACCAACAAAACCATAATTGTTTTCAAAAACATCATAATAAAAAAACTAAAGATATACAACTTGTGCCAAGGGAACATGTAGAGGGGTCTCTGGATGTAGCCCACCGTGCCAGGCTCTCGGCCAATTGGTTGAACCACCATTCCTCGGTGCAATCGACCGTCACTCACTGGTGACTCCAACTTCGTACTCCGATCACTATAGGTCTTCACTCGATCACTCTTCATTCCTCTCTTCCGTCTCCAATGCTTGATCGGTTGGTCATTATATAGGCGAGTGTGGGAAAGTATGAGATAAGTTTTAAGTGTGAAAAAAGTACTAGATAGCTCTAAGATAGCTCAATTATTTTAGTCTTAAGCCTATTTTAGTTGCATAATTAGGTAAACATACAAAAAAATTGCATAGATTAGATACTCTGCCCTACTTGATGAATTTCACAGTTTTTATCTATAAAAGATACTGCTCATGTATATGTTTCACTACGCTCAGATACCCGCCCAGATAGACGATGCCGAGGCAGCAAGGAGGGCAGGAGGAAGAAGCTGAACACTCGATGGACGATGTTGTACCAGACCTCTACTGAGGAAGCAGATGGTGCGCCGTTGAGGCAGCATCCCAGGGCAGCTGAAAACATGCAAAGTGGCATGCGACTGGAAGAACACATCGAGCCCAAAAGCCCAAGAAAAGCCACGGTTAAGTCTCAAATCGGGAGTCAAGCTTGGATTAAATGAAGCTTTAATTGGAGTTTAATCTTTTAAGGAGAACTACTTTAATTCCAACTTGTACTCTAGTCATTTAACCAATTTCGAGTAGGCCAAGGCTTATATATAAGGCACCTTAGTCGACTAGGGGAGATATCGAGAGTTCTTGGACTAAACCTTAGTTTTCCATTCATCCATCATGTTCTAAACTTTTCTTAGGGCTAAGGGTTGGTTTTGTTGAGTAGTTGTGAGAGATTGTTTGTATTCGTTTAGGTTTTAAGTGTTTGCAATAAATTTTCAAAGTTTGTTTACTCTAGGCATTGTTCTTGTTTGCAATCAAATCGGGAGGGGAGAGAGCAATTATCAATTTGTCTCATGTCGAGAGAGTTAGACTCACGAAATGAGTAAACACAATTTTATCTAACTTGGGGTGAAGTTACTTCGACTTAGGGATAAGTTAGAAGTTTAGCAGCTAAAGGAGGCTTAAGAATTGGTTGGTGTTCATCCCTAGATTCACGCCGGGATGTATTATCAAGACATGTTCGCCAATAGCACTTTAACATAAGGATAAGGAGGAGTCACTGAAGGAAGCCTTGCCAAACTTTGAAGCATCACTAAGCTGCCCGAGCATCACATCACCTTATGTTGTGGCAGGTTATCTGCCAAGGCATCACCTTGACAGTTTAGTCGATTTTGCAGCACTTGAACCAAAACAAAACATCCAAAATCCACATTATGTTGCATTCCAATACCAACCCATTCTCTCAAATTGAATTCTCAATCCTTTAATTTACTTGCTTTTAGTTTTAATCAAATCAAATCAAATCTCAATTCAATTGTTTTTTACTTTTCCTTGTGCAAGAATTTAATCATTGAAGCAACTTCCAATCCATGTGGAGACGATATCTTAAATACTATAACTTGGCAGCAGTGTACACTTGCACTCAATTTAGAGAACTCCTTTACGATCTACAAGTTTTTGGTGCCGTTACCGGGGATTGGCAATAGCGACTTCGTCTTTACTTTCTTACACTTTTCCCTTTTGCATTTAATTTTCAGTTTGAGTTTTTCTTTATTATCATAAAAAAATTTACATCTTCTTTGTTCTAATTTATGACCAGAGCAAATTCGACGTCTAAACACATGTTTATCGACGAGATCAAACGCACAACAAGAAAAATCCGAAGAGAGGCACGTCAGGCACTAGCAGCAGCAAAAGTAGCAGAAGTAGCAATGAATCGCAATGGAAGGGGCATAGACGGTGCCATTAACAATAATCATGTCAATAATATCGTCATCGTATATGGGCTGCAGACGGAGGGCGGCAAGATCAACAACCACCACATATCCCACCTGGCCAGCAATGACGAGTCTGTACCACTCGAGACTACATGTAGGAAGACATAGACAACCTTGACTCTACAGTCCTAGAACTAGATATCAATGCTAATCGTTTTGAACTCAAGCCAGTTATGTTCAATATGATCGATAAACTGGGACAATTTGGGGGCTCAACAAATGAGGATGCTCGGCAGCACGTGAAGTCATTCTTAGAGATTTGTAAATCTTTTATAATTCAAGGATTACCCCCGGATGTTCTGAAACTGTGATTATACCCCTATTAGCTGAAGGATAGGGCGAAAACTTGGTTAAATAACCAGACTGTTGGTTCTATTGAGTCCTGGACAGACCTGTGTCGAGATTTTTTTAGCTAGTTTAAATCCTTCAAATGTTACTGAACGTATACATAGCGAGATTACCTCTTTTCGACAGGCTGATGACGAGGCGATGTACGAAGCATGGGAACGCTATCGAGAACTTCTGCCCAAATGCCTGCTCCATGGAGTGCCGCTTTGGATGCAAGTATCTCTGTTCTACAATGGTGTTTAATCAACCCAGCAGGATGATGTTATATGCATCAGCAAATGGAATACTCTTTGATAAGGCACTAGAGGTGGGAATGAGGATTCTGAACCAATTGGCCAAGAACGATTATCAGTTTCTGTCCGCCTATCGTGGCGGCATTAGACAACAGGCCACATTGAATGAGTTGGAAGCATCAAAGTTTGTTAATACCCGTATAGACAAACTGACCAGATTGGTTGAAAATATGATCAAACCAATGGGAAGATCATATGAGGTAAAAGCAGTGGAAGCTTTCTACGATGAATATGTTGGAGACCATGACTCTTCAGAATGTACAGAATCTGGAAATTTGTTGGGAACCTACAACCAGAATTGTACTCCCAACTCAAATACATACAATCCGGGCTAGAGGAAACATCCAAACTTCTCATGGAGTAACCCTAAAAATGCAGAAAATCCCACCAATCAGAATATGGGATATCAGAGGAACCCGCCTCGGCAGATGATGCAACAACAGCATCAAACAACAAACAATTCTTTAGAGGCCACTTTAAATACTTTTATGTCTCATACGAGTGCTTATATTGCTAATTCTGATAAGTTTGTTAACAAGGTTAATGCTTTCATGGATAGGACTGAAAAATGGATGCAGAACCAGGAAGCATCATTGAAAACACTAGAAACTCAAGTGGGTCAATTGAATTGATGCCTAATTATGCCAAGTTTCTCAAGGACATAATTTTTAAAAGAACGCGGAAATGTGAGTTTGAAATAGTGGCAGTTAATGAGGGATGCATGGCCATGATGCACAATAGAGCCCCACAAAAGAGAAAAGATCGGGCGTTTTATCATTCCTTGTAAAATTGGCAGCAATTATACTGGGAATGCATTATGTGATATGGGGCAAGTATCAACTTGATGCCGAAATCTATTTTTTAGAAACTAGGGATAGGAAGGGCCTGCCCTACTACTGTCATGCTCCAACAGGCTGACAGGTCTTACGTTCAACCAGAAGGGAAAATCGAAGACATACTGGTAAAAGTTGATAAGTTTATTTTCCCTGTTGATTTTCTAGTTTTAGATTGTGAAGCAGATGAACGAGCACCTATTATACTTGGAAGAGCATTCATGGCTACTGGAAGGACGCTGATCGATTTCGAAAGAGGAGAGCTTACAATGAAGGTAAACGATCAGTAGATAAAACTGAACGTTTTCTAAACCTTAAAACAGAATGATGACTGAGAAGAATGTAAAATGCTTCATGCCACATCTAAGTTCGAGTTCGACATCGATAAACCATGCTTGGGCAAATATTGCTTTGGCAGTCACTTTGAGAACTGCCTTGACACCCGCCTCGACGGCCAGAGTACAGAAGCTGGAGATGAGGAAGAGACAGAGGAGCAGGATGAAGTATAGTTGATGGCAACAAGGCGAGGTAAGTATTTTGAACCCTTAGATTACACTGATAAGGGAGGTAAAATTCACAAAACATCTATTGAATAACCACTATCCTTGAGTTAAAATCCTTACCTGAGCAACTCAAATATGTTTTCTTGGGACCCAATGATACGTTTCCCGTAATTATCTTTTCCAATTTGCAGGCTGAACATGAACTCAAGTTGATAGACCTGCTGCGGCGACATAAGAGGGCAGTAGGATGGACCATCGCCGATCTCAATGGAATTAGCCCAATAGTGTGCATGCACAACATCATGTTAGAAGAAGGCTGTAAACCCACTGTCGATGCTCAAAGAAGGCAAAATGAGGTAATGAAAGAAGTTTCAAAAAGGAAATCATCAAGTGGCTCGACCCATGCATCATTTATCCTATATCTGAAAGTGAATGGGTAATCCCGGTACAATGTGTACCCAAGAAAGGAGGAATCACGGTGGTAAGTAACGATAATAATGAACTAATCCCAACCAGGACTGTGACCGATTGGAGGGTTTGCATGGACTACCGTAAGTTAAACAAGGAAACTAAAAAGGATAATTTCCATTACCTTTTATTGATCAATTGCTTCACCGCCTTGCTGGCAAACCCTCCAACTATTTTCTTGATGGCTATTCAGGGTATAATCAGATTGTTATAGATCCTCAAGATCAAGAAAAGACCACCTTCACCTGCCCTTACGGCACATTTGCATTCAGGAGGATGTTGTTCGAGTTGTGTAACGCACCAGCCACATTCCAGCGCTTCATGATGTTTATATTTTCCAACATGGTAGAAGATTTCTTGGAAATCTTCATGGATGATTTCTCTGTATTCGACAACAACTTCGACAATTGCCTCGGCACTTATAAAAGGTGCTAACGAGATGTGAGGAATTTGATTTAGTGCTAAATTGGGAGAAGAGCCATTTTATGGTGGATGAAGGGATAGTCCTTGGTCACAAATTATCTTCCAAGGGGGTTGAGATCGAAAAAGCAAAAATTAAAGAGATCAAAAAAATACCGCCGCCGACCTCTGTCAAGGGCATCAAAAGCTTCTTAAGACACGCAGATTTTTATAGATGCATTATTGAATTTTTTTCAAAGATTACTAAACCTCTGCGTACCTTGCTTGAACAAGATAAAACCTTCACGTTTGATGACTCATGCACTAAAGCATTCGAGACACTGAAGAAGAAGCTAGTCTTCCCCCCTATTGTAGTCCCACCCGACTAGACCCTACCCTTTGAACTAATGTGCGATGCCAGTGATATTGTCGTAGGAGCCGCCCTTGGGCAGAGAAAAGGTAGGACATTCCATGTTATTTATTATGCCAGTAAAACCCTCAATCCTGTACAAGTCAACTACACCACCACCGAGAAAGAATTGTTAGTAGTGGTTTTTGACTTTGACAAATTTCGACCATACTTTATAGGAACAAAGGTAATTGTTCACACAGATCACTCAGCTCTCAAGTACTTATTTGCAAAGAAAGATGCCAAGCCACGATTGATTTGCTGGATTATGTTACTAGAAGAGTTTGATGTTGATATCGAGGACATAAAGTGGAAAGAAAACCAATTTGCTGACCACTTGTCATGCCTGCACCACCACCAGTTTAGAAATCCAAGATTCACTTCCAAATGAGTAGCTGCTACTAGCATCCACCATTACAAAGAGCATTGTCGCAGCATTGACTAATGTTCCAAGAGACAAGGAGGTTCTCAGGTTAGGGGATGCATCCAAATGCACTCCTAATTCAGCCTAAATTTTTCTTTTCTGTTTTTAATTTTTAGGAATTATATTTAAATTTCAAGCATTTATTTTTCAACCAAATTATTTTTAATTATCTATTTTTAGGTATTAGATTTAATTTCAGCATGTATTTAATTTTTAAGTACTAATAATTTTATTTTAGCTTATTTTAGGAGAAACAAAGCCCAAAGAAAGGGAGAAGAATCAAGCCCAACCCATCAATCATTCAAGACCGCCCGTGAAGTCTGCCGCAGCATATGCAGACGCATACGTTGCTTCCTGCTAAAACTAGTCGTTGTAGAACAAGTTGTTTCGTTCCAACGGCTCTCTGCCCAGGCAACAGCTATCGCAACAGACGAAATGGCAGAAACCCTTCAGTAAGATACTATTCACTCCTATTGAAACCACTCATTATTTTTACTATTCACTCTTCTTTACTCTCTTTTGCGCTTTGTTTCACAAGATTTCCTCTATTTTCATATTACTTTCAAGACTCTCACAACTCTCTCCAATTCCAAAACCTTCTCCCAAAACAAAAGATGGCAAGAACTCCTCGCCGCCAAACCGCCACCCAGGCAGACTCCTCTTCTTCTATCCACAGATTCGCCATACTTGAAGTAAAAGCGCAACACAACCAGAAATTCAAAGAGTGAGCTGTGTGGGAAGAACAAGGAATCTTTTACGAGATGGCAAAGAGAAACTTTGGGCTCGACAATTTCATCTTCAACAAGATCGAGCACCAAAGATGGCATATTTTTACCCAACAGCCCAAACAAGCGAACCAAACCTAGTTCGCGAGTTCTACGCCCACGGGCTGACAGGAGAAGACCCAGTCATGAATGTCAGAGGGCAGTGTTTCGAGATCGATGCCAACATAATCAATGCCTTATACGACACTCACATGGGTCATGACGAACATCAAGAGTTCTTGGACTCCTTGACGGTAGAAAAGTACGAAGAAATCAAACAGCATCTCTGCATCCCGAGCACAACGTGGAACATGGGAAATAATAAGGGAACAATCAACTGAAGGAACCTTCTTCCGGAAGTAAAGTTGTGGAACACATTCGTCAAAAGACGAATCCTGCCCACATCACACAACTCGACAGTCGACAAGCCTCGCCTAGTACTTATACATTCTATACTCCACAGTAAAATAATTAATATTGGTGAGATTATTTCTAATGAAATTTATCTTTGTGGACAGAAAGGTAGGGGCCAAATCTACTTCCCTAGCTTGATCACGGAGTAGTGCAACAAAGTGTTCGTTCCCACCGATCCAAACGACATCATGACACCAGAGCGTACAGGGTGGACGAGGGAGATAATCTTGAGGAACATGGAAATCCAATAAGCCACCCTGGAGAATCATGTCGAGGCATCGAAAATGGGCAGCTGACAACCTTACCACCAGCCAGCCTCGGCAACCACGATCGGCGGCCTTACAGCTCAGTTGGATCAGATGGAAAGACGCCAGCTCACATTCATGGCATACATCGGAGACTTTAACGCTGCCACAATTGCGGTTATCAAAGAGAAATTCCCAACCACCCAGTTCCTAAAATTTCCCGCCGAGATCCATGTCCAAGCGGCTCAAGCTGCCTCTGCTGCCCCCTCTGCCTCGACATCAAGGAATGCGGCTGACTCTGCCACACTAACTGCCCAAGTCTCAACAACACCATGAGCCACCTTTAACCCCAAGGAAGAAGCCACCACAACAACAGAAGTCCTCTCCATCTCGTATGACCGAGTTGACACCGTAGCAGCCCCAATAAGAGAATACAGACAACCATCACGGGCAGCAATCGTCGCACTAGCACCATCTGAATTTGCCTTCCTCAACTCTTTGTCATCAGATTCGGTGTGGGAAGACACGGTCCGGTTTGTCACTGTCACATCCCAAAAACCGGTCTAGTCAAAATTAGGTTCTGATAACCGAGTATTTTATATCGGTTCTATAAGTTATTCGATCTTATTAGGATATTCGGGCCAATTTATAAATTCGGGGTCAAGTTCTAGCAATCAAATATTTTTGTTTCGATTATAAGTTGGTTTGATCTTGTTTTTAAATTAAAATAATAGGTATTCATATTGGTTTATTATTTTATTATTATTATTATTATTATTATTATTATTATTATTTAAAAAATCGCTGTGGGACCCACGGCCAATTCCTTCAATTGAAGGAATTTGGCTGTGATTTCCCACGTAAGGGAAACACACGTCAAAAGCCAAATCAAAGGTGGCAAATGGCCACTACGTGGATTGCCTAAGGACCATGATCGCCTTAATGTATGCCACGACCCAAGGACCGCGTGGAGCTTGGAGAATTCAACAAGGGAGGCTGGCTTTGAGTATAAATAGGTAGATGATACACGGGAATACACACAAAAATTAAGGATAATAAGGGAAATCTAAATGGCCATGTAAAGCCATTCGTGGGGCATTAGGGACCCGGTCCTCAATTATAAATAGAGGAGGGGGATTCGTATTGTGCAATAGAAAATTTAGAGAGAAACAAATAATACGGTCCAATGTTCGATTGGTGATCTGATAAATTCGATATAACAATATCGAATCTCTACCGACGTCAGGGTAAGCTCAAATCCTTAGTTGGTCTAAGTTTCGATATCGAGTCTTCTTAATATTTTTTGTATTATTCGATACTGTCTTATCGATTTTTAATTTTTATTAATTAACTTATTACATGAGGTCGATTCGGAATAACCGTCAAGCCCAAGAAATAAAAATAAAACATCGGTCTGTCAATGTGAGTGTTGTTGTGTCAAGGGATAGGTTCGGTGTCGTCCCGTTGCATTATTTATGATTATGTTTGCATTTGTTAAGGGTTCACGTAGAGCAACTATGTTCGAATGGCAAATTTGGCAAGTGCCTTGCATTACTTTGATATCTTCGAATATAACTATGATATGCTACATGTATGTGAAAATAATATGAAATACTACCTGATACGGAGCTATGGCTCATGTTGTTATTTGATATGATATGATCTGAAAATCATGGATTATGTGAATTTGTGTATTTATGGACATTGGATACAATTGGCATGCCATAGGATTATTCGATCTCACCATGTAAAGGAGGACTACGGTCCAGGGCTACGGCCTATATGTGGGAGATAAAAGGATGGATGTGTAAGGGATATATGGAGCTACGGCTCATTTCCGATCCATGATATGGTGTACAAGGAATCCGCGTATCCAATGGTACCAATATATGTGTTTGATATGTTATGACATGCCATGCTCATGACAGAATACATGATTATATTATGCCTATGATATGGATATCTGATTATGTTATGCATATACCGTTATAGAAGTATGCAAATAAGTTAGATTAATTTATATTTAATCATGACACTCATATTAATGTCAATTCATTGTCATGACTACCTCACTAGGCTATGTAAGCCTAACATGTGTGTCTTATGCATTTTCAGGACCCTGATAGATTCCAACCTCTGATCGTGTGGTGCAGTTGCAAGTTACTTCTACAAATCACATGTATGTTAATCTTCTGCATTGAACTCCTAGTATGGTGGCATATGGTCTAGACATGTCATTTATGTTCTTTTTGATAGTCTAATGTTGTGCATGAGTTAAATATGGTTTTTTATCATGTTCGGGAGTTGTTAAATTTACTAAAATGAGCTTATACGCGCTAAAAGGTGAAAACTAGGTAAATTGGTTCAAAAAGTCTTAAAACTTGACATGCTATTATAAATATAGATTTTATACTTGCTGATAAAATTTGGTAAGATTTGGAATTTGTTTGATAGGTTAATTCGAATGGAAACTGTTTTGAACAGTTTACAAAATAGTCACTAAATATTGTATCGTCTAATCAGATAGGTAAATGACCTCTGTTAGTAGAAATTTCACATGATAATAATTAGTAAGTTTAATTTCAGTATGATAACACGAATTTCATATAAGTACCCCTAATTTATAAATTTTACATTTTAGTCTCTAAAACTTGTAAGATCCAAGGAGATAGGTAAATGATATTGGAGTAATATGAAAATTTACAAGTGTGCTGTTTATAAATTGAATTTCGTGGTAGTATGGTTAATTTCTGAAAAGGACTCTTAAAATACAAAAATCACAGCTTAGTCCCTAAAATTCATAAAATTCCGAAAATGACCTTCAATGTTAGTTCCGCGTTTTAATTTGAATAGATTGGTTGAAGATTAATGTCTAGTAATGTGTAACAAGGGATATTTTTATTAAATCCTTAGTAAAGAGTTAAAATTTAGGCAATAAGTCTAAAATTTCATACCTCCGTTTGTCGTTCTGTTTCCGATAACGCTCTTCGATCCGGTTCTCGACCAGGTCGGGTAGGGGGTGTTACAGTCACAAAAGAGCTTGAAGCCGCATGCTCCGCAACAAAAAAGAGGAAAGCATCCATCATCGAGGAGATATGCCTGAACAACGAGGAAAACAACAATAAGGAAGTAACAAAGCTGGACCAACCAACACCAACATCACACAAGCAGTCGCCGAGGGCGGCCAAAAGACTTAGAGCAGTAGCTCAACGGCAGATGATACTTAACGATGACGAAGAAGACTAGACCTCCTCCGATTCGCTAGAAATCTAAGCTATCACATTATTTATTTATTTATTTATTTATTTATTTAATCTATGTTTTATTTTGATTATGTATGCATGCATTGAGGAAAAGGCTCCTCTCAAGTTAGGCGGGGGGATTACTCCTACTTTTTTTTTCTTTATTTATTTTATGTTTCCATTACATATAGTTGCATAGTTAGAAGCATATAGGACATAGTGTAATTGCCTTTATTTAACATGGAAGAAAAATATTAGTTTGAATTTTTTTTAGTATCCTTTACCCACTGAGTCAGACTACCCACTGAAACAACAACCTTAGCATGACTTTGGAAGTATTTAGAATCCAACTATGTTCTGAACCTAAAGAAACACCCTTCATGATTGGTTTGATTTTAGGACTTCTAGAAAACTTAGGTAATTCACTTAGTAAACTTGGGTAGAACATAAAGTAAATATAAACCAATTATATTCTAGAGGTGCCCAAAACTAGCTCTAGGATAGGCTAGAGGTGCCCGAAATCGGCTCTAGTCAGGTGCATAAAAAAAACACACACACACACACACCTAACATTGGCTCTAGTAACTTTGAAGAAACCCAAGGAAATTAAGGTGCTTTGCTGGATTTTACTTAGAAGTCGAAGAATCATTCTTCTCATAAGACCCGCACACATTCAGGAGAAACATAGTTCGGCCCGGGTAAGTCCATTGTCATTCGAAGGGTTGTTGTCAAGCGTGTAGCTACACAATATATAAGGGTCGCTCAAGGTATTTTTAAGCTAAGTTTTCCTACGACTTTAAGTCTTGGCATATTACTATTAGATTGTATTGGTTGAGGACAAACAATAGTTCAATTTTGGAGGCGTGTTAAGTGTGAAAAAGTACTAGATTTTAGCTTTAGGATAGCTCAATTATTGTTAGGCTTAAGCACATTTTAGTTACATAAATAGGTAAACATACTCAAAAATTGCATAGATTAAATACTCAGCCCTACTTGATGAAATTCATAGTTTTTATCTATAAAAGATATTGCTCAAGTATATGTTTCACTGTGCGCAGATACCCGCCCAGACAGACGATGCCGAGGCAGCAAGGAGGGTAGGAGGAAGGAGTTGAACACTCGATGGACGATGCCGATGTACCTACTAGAGAGCTGATCAAATTAAGCTATAGAGGAAAAACACAGAATAAGGAGCCCTGCTGAGCCAAACCTCTACCGAGGCACCAGATGGTGCGCCACCAAGGCAGCATCCCAAGGCATTTGAACACATGCAAAGTGGTCTGCGACTGGAAGAACACATCGAGTCCGATTTTTAGAGATGACTTTCATGCAGATCAGAGCCCAAAAGCCCAAGAAAAGCTACAGTCAAAGCTCAAGGAATTTGAAATCAACCCGAAGTCAAGCTTGGATTAAATGAAGATTTAATTAGAGTTTAATCTTTTTCGAAGAACTACTTTAATTCCAACGTGTACTCTAGTCCTATAACCAACTTCGAGTAGGCCAAGGCTTATATATAAGGCACCTTATTCGACTAGGGGAGATATCGAGAGTTCTTGGACTAAACCCTAGGTTTCCATTCATCCATCAAGTTATAAACTTTTCCTAGGGCTAAGGGTTGTTTTTGTTGAGTAGTTATGAGAGATTGTTTGTATTCGTTTAGATTTTTAGAGTTTGCAATAAAATTTCAAAGTTTGTTTACTCTTGGCGTTGTTCTTGTTTGCAATCAAATCGGGAGAGGAGAGAGCAATTATCAATTTGTCTAATATCGAGAGAGTTAGACTAACAAAACGAGTAAACACTATTTTATCCAACTTGGGGTGAAATTACTTCAGCTTAGTGATAAGTTAGAAGTTCAGCGGCTAAAAAAGGCTTAAGAATTTGTTGGTGTTCATCCCTAGATTCACACTGGGAGGTATTTTCAAGACGTGTTCTCTAATAGCACATCAACTTAGGGATAAGGAGGAGTCACTGAAGGAAGCCTTGCCGAACTTTGAAGCATCACTTAGCCGGCCGGGCAGCACATCACCTTCTGTCATGGCAGGTTATCTGCCAAGGCATCACCTTGATAGCTGAGTCGATTTTGAAGCACTTGAACCAAGACAAAACATCCAAAATCCACACTACGACGCATTCACGTATCGGCCCATTCTGTCGAACTGAATTCTTAATCCTTTAATTTACTTGCTTTTAGTTTTAATCAAATCAAGTCAAATCCCAATTCAATTGTGTTTTTACTTTTCCTTGTGCAGGAATTTAATCATTGAAGCAAATTCCAATCACTGTGGAGACGATATCTTAAATACTATAACTTGGCAGCAGTGTACACCTGCACTCAATTTAGAGAACACCTTTACGTTTTACAATAAGCCTTTGCATTTGAATTTCAAATGATCAAGTGATAAGATATAGAGCTCTATCCAATCATTTTGACATCTTATCAGCTCGGTGTGGTAGCTTATCAGGATAGGGTTAACGTCATCATGCCGATGCTGCCTTGGCATCCAAGCTTGGCACAATGTTGCCAACATCACTTGGCACCACCTTATCTGTTATTTTTTCGGAAGTTGATCCAATTGTGATCTTTTAGGAACATGATCCTTTCCTATTTTTTTGGGTGGGGGGGGTTAATCATCTTTTTGCATGGCATCAAATGAATCTCTCTGCCAACAAGTGCTTGGCATTGTCTGGTCCTTTTCTGCCAACAACCCTTGGCATTCTTCTTGGCAATCCTAACTGTGTCT
Organism: Hibiscus tridactylites; assembly: GCA_958450335.1. Lineage (NCBI taxonomy): Eukaryota > Viridiplantae > Streptophyta > Magnoliopsida > Malvales > Malvaceae > Hibiscus > Hibiscus tridactylites. The sequence goes on along the minus strand of OY288276.1, from coordinate 43,467,948 downwards.
ATTCCTCTACAAAATCCTATGTTAAACCTGGAAAATAACCACAAAAACAACCCTTCACTCTGGCATAGGCAACCTACTAACTCCTTGATGAAAATGCATGATCCTTGTAACCCCCTATTTTGACCTAAGGGTTTGTAACAAATTAAAATTGACGATTTCGGAAACTTTCCCCTCAAGTATGATAATTTAGGAAGAACTGTGCCAAAACTATTATTCAGTTATAAAAGATAACCTTTTAATCTTTCATTTTAAAACAAGTATGCTAAAAATAGTTTGTCAAACCCCAAAAATAATAAATGTCCAAAGTCCACGTTTACAACCATATCCGAAAAATACTTAATTAAATAAATATAAGTCTAGATCAAAACATACTAATAAATACTAATAAATCCTGTTTGTACGAGGTCCTCCAAGTACCGAAACCTAAGTCTGGAAATCTGAAATAGATACTAAGGGGGAGTCAGCTATAAAGCTCAGTGTGTCTCTAAAGTGCATAACGGAAGTCAATCCAACAGTCAAACATCAAATCAAGAATTAACACATCTTCCGAAGCATTACAAGTAATGCATATAAATATCATAGCATGACATGCACCCATCTACATCACCGTCCGAAGAGTGAGGTTCCCCTGAACCACTCTACACCTCAACACCATGTCTGAAGTAGAACTCATCCCGAAAGACGGAACTACTAATCCGAAGTGAAGTTCTACCCGAAGGATGAAGTCGCTGAGCTTCCTCCGTACAATATCCCAACCCAATGATATGACATATAATCCGATTTCAGAGTCCGAATGCAATCTTGTTGAATAACTAAGATGCATGTACATGATAATCCGATTCCGATATGTATTACATAACATGATCACAACATCCGAGTCATATAATGTTTATCAGATAACAGAACAGAATAGCAGACAGATACATATATTCATATAACATACAAGTCATGCAATCAGACATCAGAGACATGTAGAACAGACAGAGAACACGCCTTAGGCAGCTAAACAGTCAACGTCAATAGTGATGTCTCCCACGCTCAGCCCTAGCGGAAGGTCGGACAGAATCAGCTCCTAAAAATAAAGAACACTATATGAGATTTCCTACTATGCCACATTCGAATAAACTACACTTAACATAAATCTTACTAGCAGAATTCGAAGACTATGCCACCCGAGGTCTGCCTGGCGAAGGAGGAGGTAATGTCTCGGGGTCAGAGTCCACGTCACCTGAACACAAAAATATCTGAGTCAAACTCTGATGCAACATTTAACAAAATTCTTAGTTCAACATATAAACTGGATCCAAAAAGGTATTTCGGGTTCGAATTTGAATAAACGGACAGCAGCAATGAAACCAGAACGTCGAAAAACATAAAGGTGGACTCGACCAAAAAAGTCAACGTTGACGTTATCACTGATGTCATCATTGACTGTGATGACGTTATCGCTGACGTCAGCCTGCATCAGTAGATGACGTCACTACTAACGTCATCCATCTCGGTAAACTAGGCCGGTTCGGTTCAGAGAACTGGTCTGGTTCCACTCACCCAACCGGTTCAAATCCAGAAATTCCCCCAAATCAGATTCAACCCTAAATTCCCAAATCAGTTTTCAAAACCTAACCCTAATCAAAACAAACCTCAACTCCACATCAACCAACAACATCCACGGCGGCCGGTAAACCGATGATGGCGGCAACCTGAAGCCCAACCGACTCGACCACAACACTCACCCAATTTGGGATGGAAGCGACGCGCGCAGAGGACGACGGCGGCACTCACGGAGAACGGCGGCGGCAGCAGAAGATCGAAGCTTTCAAGCCTCCCTTCTGACGATAGGAGGCGGCGAACATGATACCCAACGGCGGTTTTGATTGGACGGCCACGGTGAACACACCGACGACCTTGAAACGCTGAACAGACAAAGCTAGCCCCTTGGCCAGAGCTTCACAGAAAAACGGGGAAGGGGGATTTTATTATTATAATAATTCCTTTGCTTTTGAGAGAAAACCGAGAGAAAGAGAGAGAGTGTGGCGCAAAAACAACAATCTGATACAAAAGGGATGTTTACCCTAGATAAATGGGTAAATTACAGAAGAAGGGTCTCAGTTTTTGCCCGCCTAACAAAATAACCACCAAACTTTTAATTTATTCAATTTGGTCCCCAATTTAGATTAGGTTAAATTTCGAATTTTCCCCCAAATTCTAGGGTTTCCAATTGGGAATTCTCATAATTAGGGTTTTCAAATTGGGGCTAAAATGGGGTGTTACAACTCTCCCCCCGTAAAAAGAAATTTCGGCCTCGAAACTTACCTGGAGCAAACAAATGCGGATATTGAGCTTTGATGACAGCTTTGGGCTCCCAAGTTGCCTCATCATGACTGCGACCACGCCACAAAACTTTGACCATCTTAATGGTCTTCATTCTAATAATTTTCTTATCCTGAGCAAGAATCTCGATAGGCTCTTCAAAGCGCAAATCAGGACGAATCTCAATCTCCACCACAGGAAAAACATGAGACGGATCAGCATGGTAGCATCTCAACACAGAAATATGGAAAACATCATGAATACGCCGAAGCTCTGGTGGTAACTCAAGCTGATAAGAAACAGGTCCAACCCGACGAAGAATCCGATAAGGGCCAATGTATCGAGGACTCAGCTTGCCCTTCCGACCAAACCGAAGTACCTTCCTCCAAGGAGATAATCTCAAGAAAACCTCATCACTGACCTCAAACTCAAGATCTCGACATCTCAAGTCAGCATAAGACTTCTGTCTGTCTGTCAAAAGCAACCTTAAGCCGGTCTCGAATCAATCTGACTGTCTGTTCAGCCTCACAGACTAGGTTTGGTCCCAACAATCTATGCTCATTAAGTTCAGTCCATCCAATCGGTGACCTACACCTACGCCCATACAGAGCCTCGTATGGTGCCATCTTGATACTGGCCTGGTAGCTGTTATTATATGCAAACTCTGCGAGCGGAAAGAAATCCTCCCAACTACCACTATAATCGAGAACACAACCTCTCAACATTTCCTCAAGAATCTGAATCACACGCTCGGACTGCCCGTCAGTATGCGGATGATAAGATGTATTAAAGTTCAACCGAGTACCCAAAGCAGAGTGAAGTGCCTTCTAGAACTTCGCTGTAAATCTCAGATCACGATCAGAAATAATCGATATCGGTACCCCATGAAGTCGAACAATCTCAGAAATATAGAGCCGAGCCAACTTATTCAAAGCATAGTTGACTCGAACCGGAATGAAATGCGCAGACTAAGTCAAACGGTCTACTATAACCAAGACGAAGTCCTTCTTGGACAGAGTCATCAGAAGACCACTAACAAAATCCATAGTCACACGCTCCCACTTCCACTGAGGAATCTCGATGTGCTGAAGCAACCCAGATGGGCGCTGATGTTCTGCCTTGACTCTCTGACAAGTCATACACTTAGACATAAATCCAACAACATCCCGTTTAAGACCTTTCCACCAATACCTCTGACGAAGGTTCTTATACATCTTATCACCACCAGGATGCATAGAATATGGTTGTCATGTGCCTCGCGAAGAATATCCTGTTTCAACCCAGATTTCCTCAGAATGCAATATCGGCCTCGAAAACACAAAACACCATCCTCATCAATAGAAAAATCCACAGATGTACCCTTAGAAACCTCTCTGATACGATGCATAAGAAAAGGATCAGTAGGCTGCTCAGCTCGAATATCAGATATTAGCGTAGGAATGACCCGAAGTTCTGCCATCGAACTACCATACTCAAACAAACTCATCCGAGAAAACAAGGTCCTCAAATCCGAGATGGCGTTACGACTCAAGGTGTCGGCAACCACGTTCGCCTTTCCCGAGTGATACTCTATCTCACAGTCATAATGTAACCCCCTTAACCCGGTCTAGACAGTTGACCCGAATTAAGAAAGTCACACGGGGAAAACCAAAGTCAACCCGAAAGTCAACCTTGATTAACGACCCTTTTTTTTCTTTTTAAACTTGTCTAGATGCACATTAACCCTAGTTATGATCATTCAAACAACATGCTCAAAGATCACAAACATCAGAGATCAAACAGGGACCCAATTGAACAATTTACAACTTTAGGGACCAAAATGTAAATTATGTAAATTATAAGGTCTTAACCCAAATTAGTGTTACCAACTTGTAATTAGTCAAGTTTCATGCTTCTCTGCCAAATTTCAACTCCAACGGACATTCCAAACTCATACAATTGCACATACAAGATTCAGGACCAATTTGCAATCATTACAAAACATATAACCGCCAATGTCAGCCCCCAACGGTCAGGTGTTCTGAAACAGGGAGAACCTGTTTCGAAACGCGGGGCCGTTCCGCAACGCGTACCGAAACGAGGGCTGGCAGAGGGCTTTCCGTTTCGGAACGGTGTCTCCCGTTTCGGACGCCTGGGCTGCTACAAGGCACCCGTTCCGAAACGGTAGCGACTGTTCCGAAACGACCTGCACAGATTGCATAAATATGCTTGCCCAAACATGCAATTGATCAACCAAACAAGCTCCAAATGCTACCAAACTTTACCAGCAACTCATACATCATACAAGGAACATTTATGCATCAAAATCTAGATACATGATCACCCCTAGGTGCACCAACACATTAAACACAATCAAAACACATTCATGCTTTTAAACAAGAAGCATAGCAAACCAACATAAGCATAAGATGATCCAAACGTTGCAACTTTAATCCACATGATTCAACATCATAAACCAAACTTGTCCAACATACACAATCTCGTTATACATCCAAATAAAAGATTCTCCCCCCATTGCCTTTATTAACTATAGCTATTAACCGAGACATACATCTCAAGTGGAGTTCCCCTTGAATCCCTTGCCTCTCGCTGTTCCAACTTCAAAGATATGCATTTATGAACAAAAAGGAGCGTAAGCACATAATGCTTAGTGAGGAATGCTCAAAACCAAAACACCATCAATGCAGCGAGTCATAAAACCTCTTTGAAAAGCAACTCGATTTGTTTAACCAAGCAATGTTTGAAAAACCCCTTTTCAACAACAAGCTCAAAATCATGTATAGTTCAAACATGGAAACCGACCCTTAGCTTAGCAAGCTAAGTAAACCTTTCCAAACACAATTTGCAAAACCATTAATTTAACCATTTCATGCATAAGCACCATATGCAAAGCTAAATTCAAAACCATGGAAAACTCTTCCATTGTACATCATACATTTCTCATACTTGGATATCATTTTAAGCAAGAACCCTTTTAAAACCATTTACATCAATCAATCCAACTCATGTATTAAGCAAATGCAACACATGAACCACATCATCAACTTTTGCATCAAAAGCCTTTAAAAACAAGTCTTAGCAAGACTTCAATGCACTAAAGAGATTTCATGCACACATGCACCCTTCCCAATAGAAAACCAACACTTGTTCAAACTTAATCAAGTAAACATGCATTCTTAATACATTTTACCATCTCATGCAACCATGCATCATTCCAAGCATCTCATGCTTCATTATAAACAAGAACATTATATTGGCTTCCAAGTGATTAACCACATCCACTTTTCAACTCAACATCCAATCGGATACGCGGATCACAAGCGTTGTCCCTACGCTTCATACACACTACCAATCCAAGGTCCCCAAATGGACTTTTAACCACCATATGACCTCACCATTCACAAGGTTCCCATGTATGGACTTTTAACCACCATACAACCTTATCTTCCTCAAGGTTCCCATGTATGGACTTTTAACCACCATACAACCTTATCTTCCTCAAGGTTCCCATGTATGGACTTTTAATCACCATACAACCTTAACTATCACAAGGTTCCCATGTATGGACTTTTAACCACCATACAACCTTATCTTCCTCAAGGTTCCCATGTATGGACTTTTAACCACCATACAACCTTAACTTTCACAAGGTTCCCATGTATGGACTTTTAACCACCATACAACCTTATCTTCCTCAAGGTTCCCATGTATGGACTTTTAACCACCATACAACCTTATCTTCCTCAAGGTTCCCATGTATGGACTTTTAATCACCATACAACCTTAACTTTCACAAGGTTCCCATGTATGGACTTTTAAACACCATACAACCTTATCATGCACAAGGTTCCCATGTATGGACTTTTAAACACCATACAACCTTAGCATCACCGATTGGTAGTTGTATAACATCACTAACGAGATCCGGGACACCCTATACAAGATCCACACATGGACTTTATACCACCATTGTGATCTTAACAAGCACAAGGTCCACTAATGGAATTTTAACCACCATTATTACCTTTGCTTACCCAAGGTCCTCGAATGGGCACTCAACCTCCATTATGACCTTAACCATCTCGTTAGGATACTTGGATGGAGTTTACCGGTTCACTCTTAACCACTCCACATCCAAGGCGACTTTATTCACGGTGCACCCAATCCTATAGCCGGCTAACTATATCTGATCAAAGAAACCAAGAACCACTTACATCACTTGCCAATATAACCACCTTACCACATTAGTCCAATGATTCACATGCATAACCATAATGCAAAAACCATCATTACAATTATCAATCCACTGTTTTAAAGCATTACACAAAGCCATTAGACATCATGCAACACCATGCATCAAAATCACAATTTCAATGTTCAAAACCAAGGATCTCTTACCTTGAGCATACTTCACATATGGCTTTCAAAACCAGCATTAAACCATGCTAAAATATGCTTTCAAAACAGAATTTAAAACATGCAAATCAAATGCATTGCAACCATCATTAACAATTGCTTTTAAAGCCAAATCACAACACAACCAAGAGCGAAAATCCATTTACTTACTCTTGAGCTTAGCTAAGTTGTTTAGACTTAAACTAAGCTCCCAAAACCTTCAAACTGTAATGCCCCGGTTTTGGGCTCGGAAGTTTTGGCGTTGACCGGTTCGGTCAAAGTGCTGATCGAATATATAAGAGTAAATTTAGGAAAGCCTAGTTCGGGTTGCATTAAAAATATGGAAAAATGTTCTAAAATCATCTTTTAATATATATAAGTGAACTGTGAAATCAATTTTGGAAAATGAGGTTCGGAAGGTTGACATTTTGGCTAGTGACCAAAATGTAATTTTTGAAAGTTGCGGGTCAGTTTTATAAAGGATTGAAACTTTGAATCTTTAAGGAGCTATTATTCCAAAAAGGATTTCTCCAGATTTTTCTAAGATATTTTAAGGCTCAAATCTGATTTTAAAGATTTAGAAAAGGAGGGAAATCATTTTAATTAAATTTCCAACAAACTTTCCATTTTCTCTCAAATTCTCTTTTCTCTCATTTTCTCTCAACCCAAACAAGATTCTCCAGATTTCTTTCTCTGATTTTGACATCTAAATCTCTCATTTCAACTCTCATTTGATTCCTAATCATCTCATCATCAAAACCTCTCAATTTACAAGTTGTTTCATCAAGCTTTTTGGCTCTAAAATGGAGAAATTCAAGTTTGGAGGTAAGAACGTCCTTCTCCTCTAAACTATCAGTTCTTTACTGAAATTCCTAAGTTCTCAATCCTTGATTTATGTTTTATTAATGGCTTTTCAATTGAGATCTTGATTTTTGGCTAAAATGCAAGATTTGGTGATTTTGGTGAAATTTTCGTGTGATCTGTTTAAGCAGGGTTTTGAGGTGTTAAATTGATGTTAAATGAATGCTAAAATGATTAGAAGTTGAGGTTTAATCAATGCAATCCCGGATAGGTTGAATTTCCTAAGTTTGGCTTGAGTTTTTGGTTGTTTTTGGTGATCTGTTATACCTGGAGGTATAAGGACGTGGTTGTGATCTTTTTGCATGTTATTTGATGTATAAAAATGGTTAGAAGTGATGGATCTTGGCTGGGTTAAGTTTTGGAAGTGTTTGAAGGTGATTTCGGTTGTGTTTGGTAGCCAAATTGTTAGATTTGTGATGAGCAGCGAGTTGTGTTGTTGTTGCTGGTGTTTTAATGCATAAGGATGCATTAATGTTCTGTTTTTGTGTGCTTGAAACAGGGGAGTTTGATCCGTGAGCTTTGGAGGTGTTTTCGGAAGGTTTTGGAAGCTTGGAAGGCTTGTTGGCTAGCTTTGTTTGGTTATCGGTGAGTGAAGTTGGGATTTCAGCTTTTGAAACAAGGTTTGAAGGTTTTTGGGAGCTTAGTGTAAGTCTAAACAACTTGCTAAGCTCAAGAGTAAGTGAAAGGGGTTTTTGCTCTTGAATTGTCTGTGATTTGGTTTTAAAATCAAATGTGGTTGATGATTGATATGCATATGTTTTGCATGGTTTAATTCTGTTTTGTAAGCATGTTTTGGCATGGTTTAATGCTGGTTTTGAAAGTCATTTGAGAAGGATGCTCAAGGTAAGGGATCCTTGGTTTTGTACATGGTAAATGTGGTTTTGATGCATAGTGTTGCATGTTGTTCAATGGCTTGTATGATGCTTAAAAACAGTGAATTAATGTTGATAAATGTTACCTTTTGCATATTGGTTATGCATGTGAATCATTGGATTAATGAGGTAAAGGTTTTGCATATTGGTTATGCATGTGAATCATTGGGTTAATGATGTGATGGTTTTGCATTATGTATATGCATGTGGAACATTGGATTAATATGGTAAGATGGTTATATTGGCAAGTGATGTGAATGGTTCTTGGTTTGTTGATCGGATATAGTTAGCCGGCTATAGGATTGGGTGCACCGTGAATTAAGTCGCCTTGAAGGCGGAATGGTCAAGTGTGGACCGGGTAAGCTCCCCTCAAGTTCCTAACGAGATGAGGTCAGTGGAGGTTGTTGCCCACGGGAGGACCTCGGTTGCTTAAGGTCATAGTGGAGGTTGTTGCCCACGGGAAGACCTTGGTTGAGCAAAGGTTATATGGTGGCTAAAAGTCCATATGTGAGAACCTTGTGCTTGTTGAGATCACAATGGCAATGGTTAAGTCCATGTGTGGATCTTGTGTGTGATGTCCCGGATCTCGTTAGATGATGTCTACAACTACCAATCGGTTATGCAAAGGTTGTATGGTGGTTGAAAGTCCATACGGGAAGACCTTGTGCATGTCAAGGGTGTATGGCGGTTGAAAGTCCATACATGGGAACCTTGAGGAAATGCTAAGGTTGTATGGTGTTTAAAAGTCCATACATGGGAACCTTAGGAGGTTGAGGTCAGTGGAGGTTGTTGCCCACGGGAGGACCTTGGATTGGGTAGTGTGTAGGGAGCGTAGGGACAACGCTCGGAATCCGCGTATCCGATCGGGTTGTTAAGTTGAAAAGTGAATGTGTTTGACCTTTTGGAAGCCAATATAATGTTCTTGATCATGTGAAGCATGAGATGCTTGAATTGATGCATGGTTGCATGTGAAGCATGAGATGCTTGAATTGATGCATGGTTGCATGTGAAGCATGAGATGCTTGTATTGATGCATGTTTGCATGTGAAGCATGAGATGCTTGAAAAGATGCATTGTTGCATGAAAAGTGTATGATGCTAGTGTTGGCATGTTTACTTGTTAAGTTGAACAAGTGTTGGTGATCATTTGGTGAATGATGCATGTGAGCATGAAATTAACTATGTTGCATTGGAGTCTTGTATGACTTGTTTTCTAATGGCATGTGAAGATGTTGTTATGGTTTTATGTTGCTTTGATTAAATGCATTTGATGATGATTTGAACTATGGTTTTAAAAGGTTTCTTGCTTGATGTGGTTTTCAAGTTAAAGAAAGGTATGTTGTGAAAAGGAAGTGTTTTCCATGGTTTTGTTTAAGCTTAGCATATGGTGTTTATGCATGTTTGAGCTTGATGTTGAAAAGAGTTTTCAAACATGGTTTTGGTAAGCAAATCGGGTTTGTTTTAAGGTGTTTTTAAGACCCGCTGCATTGATGGCGTTTTGGTTTTGAGCATTCCTCACTAAGCATTATGTGCTTACGCTCCTCTTTGCCCATCAATGCAGATTCTTGAAGTTTGGGCAGCAAGGAGCAAGGGATTCAAGGTGGACTCCAATGGAGATGTATGTCTCGGTGAATAGCTATAGTTAATAAGGGCAATGGGGTAGAATCTCTCGGATTTATGTGTATGTGATCGTATATGTTGATCATGAATGTTTAAATGTTGTTGCTATGTTGTTGAAACATGAATTGGCTTAATTGAGGTTGCTTTGGAAAGATTTGTGCTTGAATGGTTGCTTTTGTAGGAAGCATGCCTATAGATTGGGGTTTTTCATATGTGTTGGTTAAATGCTGAATTGATGATGCATTTATGGTCCCTGCATGTTGAATGATCAGGTGGTATGATTTGGTGATGTTAATTTGACATTTGATGCATGTTTGATGAGGGTTTTGAGTCGAAATCAGGCAGGGGTATCGGTACTCGGGCTTGTGTATCGATACGCCTGAGCCAAATATGCTCATTCCTGCCCAGGCGTATCGGTACGGTTGAACAGGTACCGATACCGTATGAAGGCCGTATCGGTACGGGGGAATTCGTATCGATACCGCTGCTGAAGTTTGGTTACTGCCTTCTCCGCGTATCGATACGACACGTGGCGTACCGATACCGGACCGTTAAATTCAGTTAAAAGTATCTTTTATGTTTCAAAATGTTTGCGTTTTGGTCCTGAATCTTGTTTGTGCAATTGTTTGAGTTCGGGAGGTCCGTTTGAGCTGAAATTTGGCAGGGAAGCATGAAACATGACTAATTTTAAGTTGGTAACTTAAAATCTGGTTAAGTCCTTAAAGTTTTCAGAAATTACAATTTGGTCCCTAAAGTTGTAATTTGTTCAATTGGGTCCTTGTTTGATCTCTGATGTTGGTGATCTTTGAGCATGGTGTTTGTGTGATCACATCTAGACGAGTTTAAAAAGAAAAAAAAGGGTTGTTAATCAAGGTTGACTTTCGGGTTGACTTTGGTTTTCCCCGTGTAATCTTCGTAGTTCGGATCAACCGTCTAGGCCGGGCTACGGGGGTTACATTTGGTGGTATCAGAGCTGAGTTGCGAAGGTTGGGGAAAACGGTAAGTTGTTGTGACATTTGTGTTTGATGTTTACCTTGTTGTATGGTTGAAAGTTGGTTGAAGCATGTGTTTCTGAGTATGCTGTTGATGTTTTTGAGCATGTTGCTGATGTATGCAAGCATGATTTGTGGATATGAATCTTGGTTGAGTTCATGTGGATATGTGTTTATGCTATGAGCTGATGTTATGCATGGTGAATGAGTTTTGAGCATGTTATGTTGCTAATGTGCTGGTGCGATTGGATGTTGTTTGGTGTAAGCATGATCAAGATATGTTGTTGATATGCTTGATGTTGTGATATCCATGTTGTGTTGACTGTTATGTCATGTAAAGGGGAGGATTCGGGATACCCATTGCCTTATTAATATAGCTATTGTGTTATTTTGGAGTTGGAGTTTGAATCCTTGCTTAATGCTGGTCTAACTGGTTTGTTTGCTTGTTGTGATTGTATGTTTGTTGTTAGTGGTATGGCAAAGTTGGTGAAAGAATGGCGGATGAGAGAGATGGTTGCTGCCTTGGGGCAGGTTGTTAAGGCAAAGAATTCACCCTTTTGTGAAGGTGTTTTGTCTCAGTCTTCAATGCTTGGAGTTGAGATGGTAAGGCAAGGGAAAGAAGCTGGTTCTGTGATGAAAAGTTCATCATCTGTTGTTCAGGAGGTGTTGGGAACATCTCAGGCTGCGGTTGAGGTAAAGTCAGTGGATGTGCTGGCTAGATGTGAGGGTTTGCCGAAGCAGCGTTTGCTTGATTTGGGTGTTGTGGAGTATCATGGTTCTTCCCCGGAGATGTTTGAGGCCTGGTTGGCCAATGTAGTTCTGATTTTGGATCAGGAAGGCTGTGATTATGCCTGTAAGCTGGGGAGTGTTGTTTCTCTGATGCTGGAGGATGCTTGTGCTTGGTGGACATCTGTGGCTGTGGCGTCACATATCCTTGATATTGATTGGGATTTCTTCGTATCTGCTTTCTATGAAAGGTATCTTGGAAGGGAATTTCCAAGGGTTAAGCAAGGTGCAGCTAATGCTGTTGGTGAGAAAGTGTTGCCTGAGCAAGGAGTGGAAGCTCAGTCATCTGTGTGTGACCGTTGTAAAAGGCAACATGTTGGAAATTGTTGGGACACAAGTGTTTGCTGGAGATGTGGTTCTAAGTTGCATGTTAAGCGTGATTGTCCTCATGAAATGGAGTCAGCTTTGGTAGTAGCCAAAGGATCTTTGAAAGGTCGTGGGCACGGCCGAGGCAAGGTTCAGAAGTGGCAGAAAAAGCAGAAGGTTGTGAAGAGTTTAGGAAATGAAGTTTGCTGGAAATGTGGGTCTGCTGGACACATGAGGCGTGATTGTTCGATGTTGGCTCGGAATAGCCAAGGTTCGTTGCTGCAAGGAGTTGGTGGTGACCCTAGTGTGTTTGTTGGTGCTGCAGTTGTGCCGCAGAAGGATGATGGTTCCGCAAGGAAGAGGGCTCGTCTGATGGAGCTTCTGGGTGGTGTTGTGTTTTCAGGTAACCTTGTTAAGTGATCGTTGCTTTAGTTGCCTAGTTTGGTTTCTGTTGGTTTTTCCTTGCGTGGTAAGTCTAGTCTTGTTGCTAGCATGTTTGGGGTAGTGGTAGTTGTGGTTTGGTAATATCCTTGGTGTGAAGAAGGCTTGGGTGAGTATCTTGTGGGTAATGGTTGTTGGTATGATGAAGTTAGATAAGTTAAAGGTGAGTAAGGAGGTTGTTCTTAGACAGATTTTGAGGATCTTATTGGAGGGTGTGAACTGGCATTCATGCACAGTTAAAATCATTGTTATATGCTATATTATATATGTTGGTCCATGCATACATGTGGCATGACATTAGAGGTTTTGCATACATGTACATCAGACATTGATAGGGCATGTAGGTGATCATGCATACGATGTTCACGCTCGCTAATAATTAATCAAATCTGTTAGTGTTGTGGTTGGATTAGGTGGGATGATGGGTTTTAGAGGTTGTTTGGTGCTGAGTGAGAGCTAGAAGTGCTGGAGTTTGTTAAACCAGTTGTTAGTGATAGTGAGAGTGGAATAGCCTGTTGGTAAAAGGATAGTGTTTGGTGTTCAGATGGGTTTAGTGGTTTGGTGGTGAAGGGTATCGGTTGAGGTTAGTATCGGTTAAGTGGCTTGTTTAGCTAAAAGGAAGGGGTAGTTCCTTGGTGCTAAGTGATGTTGCAGCTCAGTGGTTGTGTTCCCAAGTGCTGAGGTTGTATAGTTTTAAAGTTGTTTGTAAAAGGGTTGTGTGGTTCTTAGCAACCTTGAAGAGTTCAGAAGCTGTTATGTGTGTTTTGGTTGAGTAATGTTCTGGTAGTGCAAGTGTTCTGGTTGAAGTTTGTAGTGAAAGGGCTGTGAAAGATCAAAGGTTTTCGTTGGTTGTTTGGGTTCTTGTGAGAGGTGGTAGGCTAGTTGTGGTTAAGAAAGTTTTGTTTGAAGTCAGTTGATGGTGTGTGGAACGGCTGACGGTTTCAAGTTGGGGTTGTGATGTAATTTTTGGTATTTGGGTGAATAGTTTTGATGAGCTGTTATGGCAATGTTGTGACTGATGTGAAGGGTGGTCAGCTTCGTTGAAGAGCTTGTGTAAACAGTTGATGTTTAAGGATTTCTGCTTGTTGGGAAAATCTTTGGAAGAGGTTTGGGAGTTTGCAAGAGTTTTAGAGGCTGAGGGGTTGCCTAGTGGCTGAGTTGGTTTGGTTGTTGTCTTTGTGTAGACAAGTCTTGGAAGTTGTGTGTTACAGTGTTGTCTGCTGTAAGAGCTGAAGTTCTTCAGGTTGATGTTAGGATTGTGTACAATCCGGTATGTGGAAGGTTAAGTTGTGGTTACCTTTGAGAGTTTGGATTTGTGAACAGAGTATGGTAGAGGTTTTGTGTGGAAAGTGATCAGTGGTGTTGGTTGAGGCTTTTGGTGTTGCCTTGTGTGTTGCTTTGAGAAGGTTGTTGTTCTCTTTTCGCCGATTGAAATTTCGAGGACGAAATTTTCTAAGGGGGGGAGAGTTGTAACGCCCCGGTTTTGGGCTCGGAAGTTTTGGCGTTGACCGGTTCGGTCAAAGTGCTGATCGAATATATAAGAGTAAATTTAGGAAAGCCTAGTTCGGGTTGCATTAAAAATATGGAAAAATGTTCTAAAATCATCTTTTAATATATATAAGTGAACTGTGAAATCAATTTTGGAAAATGAGGTTCGGAAGGTTGACATTTTGGCTAGTGACCAAAATGTAATTTTTGGAAGTTGCGGGTCAGTTTTATAAAGGATTGAAACTTTGAATCTTTAAGGAGCTATTATTCCAAAAAGGATTTCTCCAGATTTTTCTAAGATATTTTAAGGCTCAAATCTGATTTTAAAGATTTAGAAAAGGAGGGAAATCATTTTAACTAAATTTCCAACAAACTTTCCATTTTCTCTCAAATTCTCTTTTCTCTCATTTTCTCTCAACCCAAACAAGATTCTCCAGATTTCTTTCTCTGATTTTGACATCTAAATCTCTCATTTCAACTCTCATTTGATTCCTAATCATCTCATCATCAAAACCTCTCAATTTACAAGTTGTTTCATCAAGCTTTTTGGCTCTAAAATGGAGAAATTCAAGTTTGGAGGTAAGAACGTCCTTCTCCTCTAAACTATCAGTTCTTTACTGAAATTCCTAAGTTCTCAATCCTTGATTTATGTTTTATTAATGGCTTTTCAATTGAGATCTTGATTTTTGGCTAAAATGCAAGATTTGGTGATTTTGGTGAAATTTTCGTGTGATCTGTTTAAGCAGGGTTTTGAGGTGTTAAATTGATGTTAAATGAATGCTAAAATGATTAGAAGTTGAGGTTTAATCAATGCAATCCCGGATAGGTTGAATTTCCTAAGTTTGGCTTGAGTTTTTGGTTGTTTTTGGAGTGTTTTTGGTGATCTGTTATACCTGGAGGTATAAGGACGTGGTTGTGATCTTTTTGCATGTTATTTGATGTATAAAAATGGTTAGAAGTGATGGATCTTGGCTGGGTTAAGTTTTGGAAGTGTTTGAAGGTGATTTCGGTTGTGTTTGGTAGCCAAATTGTTAGATTTGTGATGAGCAGCGAGTTGTGTTGTTGTTGCTGGTGTTTTAATGCATAAGGATGCATTAATGTTCTGTTTTTGTGTGCTTGAAACAGGGGAGTTTGATCCGTGAGCTTTGGAGGTGTTTTCGGAAGGTTTTGGAAGCTTGGAAGGCTTGTTGGCTAGCTTTGTTTGGTTATCGGAGAGTGAAGTTGGGATTTCAGCTTTTGAAACAAGGTTTGAAAGTTTTTGGGAGCTTAGTGTAAGTCTAAACAACTTGCTAAGCTCAAGAGTAAGTGAAAGGGGTTTTTGCTCTTGAATTGTGTGTGATTTGGTTTTAAAATCAAATGTGGTTGATGATTGATATGCATATGTTTTGCATGGTTTAATTCTGTTTTGTAAGCATGTTTTAGCATGGTTTAATGCTGGTTTTGAAAGTCATTTGAGAAGGATGCTCAAGGTAAGGGATCCTTGGTTTTGTACATGGTAAATGTGGTTTTGATGCATAGTGTTGCATGTTGTTCAATGGCTTGTATGATGCTTAAAAACAGTGAATTAATGTTGATAAATGTTACCTTTTGCATATTGGTTATGCATGTGAATCATTGGATTAATGAGGTAAAGGTTTTGCATATTGGTTATGCATGTGAATCATTGGGTTAATGATGTGATGGTTTTGCATTATGTATATGCATGTGGAACATTGGATTAATATGGTAAGATGGTTATATTGGCAAGTGATGTAAATGGTTCTTGGTTTGTTGATCGGATATAGTTAGCCGGCTATAGGATTGGGTGCACCGTGAATTAAGTCGCCTTGAAGGCGGAGTGGTCAAGTGTGGACCGGGTAAGCTCCCCTCAAGTATTCCTAACGAGATGAGGTCAGTGGAGGTTGTTGCCCACGGGAGGACCTCGGTTGCTTAAGGTCATAGTGGAGGTTGTTGCCCACGGGAAGACCTTGGTTGAGCAAAGGTTATATGGTGGCTAAAAGTCCATATGTTAGAACCTTGTGCTTGTTGAGATCACAATGGCAATGGTTAAGTCCATGTGTGGATCTTGTGTGTGATGTCCCGGATCTCGTTAGATGATGTCTACAACTACCAATCGGTTATGCAAAGGTTGTATGGTGGTTGAAAGTCCATACGGGAAGACCTTGTGCATGTCAAGGGTGTATGGCGGTTGAAAGTCCATACATGGGAACCTTGAGGAAAAGCTAAGGTTGTATGGTGTTTAAAAGTCCATACATGGGAACCTTAGGAGGTTGAGGTCAGTGGAGGTTGTTGCCCACGGGAGGACCTTGGATTGGGTAGTGTGTAGGGAGCGTAGGGACAACGCTCGGAATCCGCGTATCCGATCGGGTTGTTAAGTTGAAAAGTGAATGTGTTTGACCTTTTGGAAGCCAATATAATGTTCTTGATCATGTGAAGCATGAGATGCTTGAATTGATGCATGGTTGCATGTGAAGCATGAGATGCTTGAATTGATGCATGGTTGCATGTGAAGCATGAGATGCTTGTATTGATGCATGTTTGCATGTGAAGCATGAGATGCTTGAAAAGATGCATTGTTGCATGAAAAGTGTATGATGCTAGTGTTGGCATGTTTACTTGTTAAGTTGAACAAGTGTTGGTGATCATTTGGTGAATGATGCATATGAGCATGAAATTATCTATGTTGCATTGGAGTCTTGTATGACTTGTTTTCTAATGGCATGTGAAGATGTTGTTATGGTTTTATGTTGCTTTGATTAAATGCATTTGATGATGATTTGAACTATGGTTTTAAAAGGTTTCTTGCTTGATGTGGTTTTCAAGTTAAAGAAAGGTATGTTGTGAAAAGGAAGTGTTTTCCATGGTTTTGTTTAAGCTTAGCATATGGTGTTTATGCATGTTTGAGCTTGATGTTGAAAAGAGTTTTCAAACATGGTTTTGGTAAGCAAATCGGGTTTGTTTTAAGGTGTTTTTAAGACCCGCTGCATTGATGGCGTTTTGGTTTTGAGCATTCCTCACTAAGCATTATGTGCTTACGCTCCTCTTTGCCCATCAATGCAGATTCTTGAAGTTTGGGCAGCAAGGAGCAAGGGATTCAAGGTGGACTCCAATGGAGATGTATGTCTCGGTGAATAGCTATAGTTAATAAGGGCAATGGGGTAGAATCTCTCGGATTTATGTGTATGTGATCGTATATGTTGATCATGAATGTTTAAATGTTGTTGCTATGTTGTTGAAACATGAATTGGCTTAATTGAGGTTGCTTTGGAAAGATTTGTGCTTGAATGGTTGCTTTTGTAGGAAGCATGCCTATAGATTGGGGTTTTTCATATGTGTTGGTTAAATGCTGAATTGATGATGCATTTATGGTCCCTGCATGTTGAATGATCAGGTGGTATGATTTGGTGATGTTAATTTGACATTTGATGCATGTTTGATGAGGGTTTTGAGTCGAAATCAGGCAGGGGTATCGGTACTCGGGCTTGTGTATCGATACGCCTGAGCCAAATATGCTCATTCCTGCCCAGGCGTATCGGTACGGTTGAACCGGTACCGATACCGTATGAAGGCCGTATCGGTACGGGGGAATTCGTATCGATACCGCTGCTGAAGTTTGGTTACTGCCTTCCACGCGTATCGATACGACACGTGGCGTACCAATACCGGACCGTTAAATTCAGTTAAAAGTATCTTTTATGTTTCAAAATGTTTGCGTTTTGGTCCTGAATCTTGTTTGTGCAATTGTTTGAGTTCGGGAGGTCCGTTTGAGCTGAAATTTGGCAGGGAAGCATGAAACATGACTAATTTTAAGTTGGTAACTTAAAATCTGGTTAAGTCCTTAAAGTTTTCAGAAATTACAATTTGGTCCCTAAAGTTGTAATTTGTTCAATTGGGTCCTTGTTTGATCTCTGATGTTGGTGATCTTTGAGCATGGTGTTTGTGTGATCACATCTAAGGTTAATGTGCATCTAGACGAGTTTAAAAAGAAAAAAAAGGGTCGTTAATCAAGGTTGACTTTCGGGTTGACTTTGGTTTTCCCCGTGTAATCTTCGTAGTTCGGATCAACCGTCTAGGCCGGGCTACGGGGGTTACACAAACCTTGGTTTAAAAGCTGAAAACCCAACTTCACTCACCGATACACAAAACGAGGCTAACCAACAAGCTTTCCAAGCATCCAAAACCTTCCGCACCACCTCTAATGCCCACGGATCAAACTCCCATGTTTCAAGCACACAATAACAGAGGATTAATGCATCATTATGCATTAAAAACACCAGCAACACAACTCAACTCGCTGCTCATCACAAATCAAACAATTCGGCTACAAAACACAACCGAAATCACTTCCAAACACTTCCAAAACTTAACCCAGCCGAGATCCATCACTTCTAACCATTTTTAAACATCAATTAACATCCAAAATTATCACAACCACGTCCTTATACCTCCAGCTATAACAGATCATCAACAACACTCCAAAAACAACCAAAAACTCAAGTAAAACTTAGGAAATTCAACCTATCCGGGATTGCATTAATTAAACCTCAACTTCTAATCAATTTAGCATTCATTTAACATCAATTTGACACCTCAAAACACTGCCCAAACAGATCACACGAAATTTCACCAAAAACCACCAAATCTTGCATTTTAAAGCAAAAATCAAGATTCCAATTGAAAAGCCTATAACAAATCACAAATCAAGGATTGAGAACTTAGGAATTTCAGTAAAGAACTGAGAGTTTAGAGGAGAAGGACGTTCTTACCTCCAAACTTGAGTTTCTCCTCTTTTTGAACCAAAAACCTTGATGAATCAACTAGCAAATGGTGAGGTTTTGTTGATGTGATGATTAGAAATCAAAAGAGGATTGAAAAGAGAGATTTGAGTGACAAAATCAGAAAGAAATCTCTGGAGAGAAAGTGTTTGGGTTGAGAGAAAATGAGAAAAAAAGAAAATTGGAAAATATGGAAAGTTAGTTACAAAATAGCAAAATGATTTCCCTCCACTTTTCTTTAGTTTTAAAATCAGAATTAAACATTAAAATATCTTAGAAAAATCTGGAGAAACTCCCTTTGGGTAAATAGCTCCTTAAAGATTCAAAGTTTCAATCCTTTCTAAAACAGTCACGCAACTTTCAAAAATTACATTTTGGTCACTAGCCAAAATGTCACCCTTCCAAACCTCATTTTGTAAAATTGATTTCACAGTTCACTTATATATATTAAAAGATGATTTTAGAACATTTTTCCATATTTTTAATGCAACCCGAACTAGGCTTTCCTAATTTCACCTCTTTATACTCGAACAGCACTTTGACCGAACCGGTCAATGCCCAAAACTTCTAAGCCCAAAACCGGGGCGTTACAACTCTCCCCCTCTTAGGAAATTTCGTCCTCGAAATTTCAACTGGCGAAAAGAGCACAACCAAACTTCTCAAAGCAACACACAAAGCAACACAAAAGCCTCAACCACCACTGAACACTTTCCACACAAAACTCTACTGAAACCAACACCACCACATACTGTTCACAAATCCCAGAACACTCAAACGTCAACCACAACTTAACCCTTCACAACTCTGGACTACACATAGCCCCATCAACAACCTGAAGAACCTCAAACTTTTACAACATACACACCTTATCACAAAACTCCCAAACTTGTTCACACAGTGACACCCACCAATCCAATTCAGCCACCATGTAAACTACAACCTTCACTGCTTCTAAAACTCTTTACAAACTCCACAACTTCCTTCAAAAATTTTCCAAACAAGCAAAAATTCTTAAGCACCAACTGCTTACCCAAACTTCTCAACATATTATTGTCCTTACTTCACATCCACCGCAAACTTTACCATCGACTCACCAGAACTGCTCACTCATCAACAGATAATCACATCACTAACCCCAACCTTGACTTCGTCCACCATTCCACACACCACCAGCTGAACTCAAAAAGAATTACTTAATCACAACCAACCAACCACTTCTCACAAGAATCCGTTCCACCAACAATGGCCTTTGAACTTACATTGCCCCACCACTTCAAACTCTGACCACAACACTTGCCTTACCAGAACATCGCCCAGCTTAAACATACATACCATCTTCTCAACTCTTCAAAGGTTGCTAAGAACCAACACTTACTTAAACAACCCTTCCACTACAACATTAATGCTAACCTATCTCAGCACTTTAGAAACACATCCACTAACCTGCAACATCACTTAACACCAAGGAACCACCACCTCTACTAGCTATTCAAACCACTTGATCGATTCTAACCTCAACTGGTACTCCTTTCCACCAACCACTAAACCCTTCAAGCATCAACACTTTCCTTCTACCAACGTGCTATACCGCTCTCACTATTACTAACAACTAGCCTAATACTTTCCATTACTTCTACTTCCACTCAGCACCAACACAACCTCTAAAAACCCATCATTCAACCTAACCCAACCACAACACTAACAGATTCGATTAGTTATTAGCGAGTGTGAACATTCGTATGCATGGTCACCAATATGCCCTATCAATGCCTGATGTACATGTATGCAAAACCTCTAATGTCATGTCACATGTATGCATGGACCAACACATATATAATATAACATATAACAAATGATTTTAACTGTGCATGATTGCCAGTTCACACCCTCCAATAGCATCCTCAGAATCTGTCTAAGAACAACCTCCTACCTCACTTCTAACTTGTCTAACTCCATCATTCCAACAACCATTATCCACAAGATACTCACTTAAACCTACTTCACGCTAAAGATGTTTCAAACAACAACAACAACAACTATCTCAACATGCTAACAACAAACCATACCCACTACGCAAGAAAAACTCAACCAAACCAACAGGAACCAAACTAAGGTAACTAGAGAGCAAAGGTCACTTAACAAGGTTACCTGAAAACACCTCACCACCCTGAAGCTTCATCAGACGAGCTCTCTTCCTCGCAGAACCATCATCCTCCAGCCGTACCACTACAACATCAGCTAACACACCAAGGTCACCCCCAACTCCTTGCGGTAAGGAACCTTGGCTGTTCCGAGCCAACTTCAAACAATCACGCCTCCTATGTCCAGCAGATCCACATTTCCAACAGATTTCATTTCCCAAACTCTTCACAACTTTCTGCTCTTCCTGACACCTTCGAACCTTGCCACGGCCGTGCCCACGACCCTTCAAAGACCCTTTGGCTACCACTGAGGCTGACTTCACCCCAAGAGAACAATCTCGCTTCACATGCTCTTTAGAACCACAGTTCCAACAAGCACCTGCGTCCCAACAACCTCCAACATGGCGCCTCCCACAACGATTACACACCGGCAGCTGAACCTCCACTCCTTGTTCAAGCAGCACTTGCCCCAGATCTGCACTACCTTCACACTTCTTAACCCTTGGAAATTTCTCTCCAAGATACCTTTCATAAAAGGCAGACACAAAGAAAATCCCAATCAATATCATGGATGTGCGATGCCACCGCCACAGATGTCCACCAGGCACAAGCGTCCTCCAACATCAAAGAGACAACGCTCCCCAGCTTACAGGCATAATCACAACACTCCTGATCCAAAATCAGAATCACACTGGCCAACTAGGCCTCAAACATCTCAGGTGTCGAACCATGATATTCCACAGCACCCACATCAAGCAAACGCTGCTTCGACAAACCTACACATCCCACAGCTAGTACATCTACCGATTTTACTTTTGCCACAGCCTGAGATGTTCCCAACACCTCTTGAAAAACAGGTGATGAACTCTTCACCACAGAACCAGCTTCTTCCTCCTGCCTTACCACCTCAACACCAAGCACAGAAGACTGAGGCAAAACACCTCCTCTAAAAGGTGAATTCCACGCCTTAACAACCTGCCCTAAAGCAGCAACTATCTCACCCAACTGCCATTCTTTCATCGATTTCGCCATACTATTAACAACAAGCAATCACAACAAAACAAACAAACCAATTAGACCAGCTTAAAGCAAGGATTCAAACTCCAACTCCAAAATAACACAATAGCTATAGTAATAAGGCAATGGGTATCCCGAATCCTCCCCTTTTACATGACATAACAGTCAACACAAACATGGATATCACAACATCAAGCATATCAAACAACATACTTCGATCATGCTTACATCAAACAACATCCACTCACAACAGCATAATATCAACATTTCATACCCATTATACCATCATCATTCAAAAAATCAGCTCTCAACATTAGCACAAAACCACATTAACTCAACGATGATTCACAACCACATAGCA
Organism: Hibiscus tridactylites; assembly: GCA_958450335.1. Lineage (NCBI taxonomy): Eukaryota > Viridiplantae > Streptophyta > Magnoliopsida > Malvales > Malvaceae > Hibiscus > Hibiscus tridactylites. Next base: position 43,445,584 of record OY288276.1, on the reverse strand, counting down.
TGCTTGAAAACATCAACAACTTGCTCAGAAACACGTGTTTCAACCAGCTTCCATCCACACATCAGGATATACATCAAACACATACTACAACAACTTACTGTTTTCCCCAAGCATTCGCAACTCAGCTCTAATACCACCAAAGGTAACCCCCTTAACCCGGTCTAGACGGTTGACCCGAATTAAGAAAGTCACACGGGGAAAACCAAAGTCAACCCGAAAGTCAACCTTGATTAACGACCCTTTTTTTCTTTTTAAACTTGTCTAGATGCACATTAACCTTAGTTATGATCATTCAAACAACATGCTCAAAGATCACAAACATCAGAGATCAAACAGGGACCCAATTGAACAATTTACAACTTTAGGGACCAAAATGTAAATTCTGTAAATTATAAGGTCTTAACCCAAATTAGTGTTACCAACTTGTAATTAGTCAAGTTTCATGCTTCTCTGCCAAATTTCAACTCCAACAGATATTCCAAACTCATACAATTGCACATACAAGATTCAGGACCAATTTGCAATCATTACAAAACATATAACCGCCAATGTCAGCCCCCAACGGTCAGGTGTTCCGAAACAGGGAGAACCTGTTTCGAAACGCGGGGCCGTTCCGCAACGCGTACCGAAACGAGGGCTGGCAGAGGGCTTTCCGTTTCGGAACGCTGTCTCCCGTTTCGGACGCCTGGGCTGCTACAAGGCACCCGTTCCGAAACGGTAGCGACTGTTCCGAAACGACCTGCACAGATTGCATAAATATGCTTGCCCAAACATGCAATTGATCAACCAAACATGCTCCAAATGCTACCAAACTTTACCAGCAACTAATACATCATACAAGGAACATTTATGCATCAAAATCTAGATACATGATCACCCCTAGGTGCACCAACACATTAAACACAATCAAAACACATTCATGCTTTTAAACAAGAAGCATAGCAAACCAACATAAGCATAAGATGATCCAAACGTTGCAATTTTAATCCACATGATTCAACATCATAAACCAAACTTGTCCAACATACACAATCTCGTTATACATCCACATAAAAGATTCTCCCCCCATTGCCTTTATTAACTATAGCTATTAACCGAGACATACATCTCAAGTGGAGTTCCCCTTGAATCCCTTGCCTCTCGCTGTTCCAACTTCAAAGATCTGCATTGATGAACAAAAAGGAGCGTAAGCACATAATGCTTAGTGAGGAATGCTCAAAACCAAAACACCATCAATGCAGCGAGTCATAAAACCTCTTTGAAAAGCAACTCGATTTGTTTAACCAAGCAATGTTTGAAAAACCCCTTTTCAACAACAAGCTCAAAATCATGTATAGTTCAAACATGGAAACCAACCCTTAGCTTAGCAAGCTAAGTAAACCTTTCCAAACACAATTTGCAAAACCATTAATTTAATCATTTCATGCATAAGCACCATATGCAAAGCTAAATTCAAAACCATGGAAAACTCTTCCATTGTACATCATACATTTCTCATACTTGGATATCATTTTAAGCAAGAACCCTTTTAAAACCATTTACATCAATCAATCCAACTCATGTATTAAGCAAATGCAACATATGAACCACATCATCAACTTTTGCATCAAAAGCCTTTAAAAACAAGTCTTAGCCAGACTTCAATGCACTAAAGAGATTTCATGCACACATGCACCCTTCCATATAGAAAACCAACACTTGTTCAAACTTAATCAAGTAAACATGCATTCTTAATACATTTTACCATCTCATGCAACCATGCATCATTCCAAGCATCTCATGCTTCATTATAAACAAGAACATTATATTGGCTTCCAAGTGATTAACCACATCCACTTTTCAACTCAACATCCAATCGGATACGCGGATCACAAGCGTTGTCCCTACGCTTCATACACACTACCAATCCAAGGTCCCTAAATGGACCTTTAACCACCATTTGACCTCACCATTCACAAGGTTCCCATGTATGGACTTTTAACCACCATACAACCTTATCTTCCTCAAGGTTCCCATGTATGGACTTTTAACCACCATACAACCTTATCTTCCTCAAGGTTCCCATGTATGGACTTTTAACCACCATACAACCTTATCTTCCTCAAGGTTCCCATGTATGGACTTTTAACCACCATACAACCTTAACTTTCACAAGGTTCCCATGTATGGACTTTTAACCACCATACAACCTTATCTTCCTCAAGGTTCCCATGTATGGACTTTTAACCACCATACAACCTTATCTTCCTCAAGGTTCCCATGTATGGACTTTTAATCACCATACAACCTTAACTTTCACAAGGTTCCCATGTATGGACTTTTAAACACCATACAACCTTATCATGCACAAGGTTCCCATGTCTGGACTTTTAAACACCATACAACCTTAGCATCACCGATTGGTAGTTGTATAACATCACTAACGAGATCCGGGACACCCTATACAAGATCCACACATGGACTTTATACCACCATTGTGATCTTAACAAGCACAAGGTCCACTAATGGAATTTTAACCACCATTATTACCTTTGCTTACCCAAGGTCCTCGAATGGGCACTCAACCTCCATTATGACCTTAACCATCTCGTTAGGATACTTGGATGGAGTTTACCGGTTCACTCTTAACCACTCCACATCCAAGGCGACTTTATTCACGGTGCACCCAATCCTATAGCCGGCTAACTATATCAGATCAAAGAAACCAAGAACCACTTACATCACTTGCCAATATAACCACCTTACCACATTAGTCCAATGATTCACATGCATAACCATAATGCAAAAACCATCATTACCATTATCAATCCACTGTTTTAAAGCATTACACAAAGCCATTAGACATCATGCAACACCATGCATCAAAATCACAATTTCAATGTTCAAAACCAAGGATCTCTTACCTTGAGCATCCTTCACATATGCCTTTCAAAACCAGCATTAAACCATGCTAAAATATGCTTTCAAAATAGAATTTAAAACATGCAAATCAAATGCATTGCATCCATCATTCACAATTGCTTTTAAAGCCAAATCACAACACAACCAAGAGCGAAAATCCATTTACTTACTCTTGAGCTTAGCTAAGTTGTTTAGACTTAAACTAAGCTCCCAAAACCTTCAAACCTTGGTTTAAAAGCTGAAAACCCAACTTCACTCACCGATACACAAAACAAGGCTAACCAACAAGATTTCCAAGCATCCAAAACCTTCCGCACCACCTCTAATGCCCACGGATCAAACTCCCCTGTTGCAAGCACACAATAACAGAGGATTAATGCATCATTATGCATTAAAAACACCAGCAACACAACTCAACTCGCTGCTCATCACAAATCCAACAATTCGGCTACAAAACACAACCGAAATCACTTCCAAACACTTCCAAAACTTAACCCAGCCGAGATCCATCACTTCTAACCATTTTTAAACATCAATTAACATCCAAAATGATCACAACCACGTCCTTATACCTCCAGCTATAACAGATCATCAACAACACTCCAAAAACAACCAAAAACTCAAGTAAAACTTAGGAAATTCAACCTATCCGGGATTGCATTAATTAAACCTCAACTTCTAATCAATTTAGCATTCATTTAACATCAATTTGACACCTCAAAACACTGCCCAAACAGATCACACGAAATTTCACCAAAAACCACCAAATCTTGCATTTTAAAGCCAAAATCAAGATTCCAATTGAAAAGCCTTTAACAAATCACAAATCAAGGATTGAGAACTTAGGAATTTCAGTAAAGAACTGAGAGTTTATAGGAGAAGGACGTTCTTACCTCCAAACTTGAGTTTCTCCTCTTTTTGAACCAAAAACCTTGATGAATCAACTAGCAAATGGTGAGGTTTTGTTGATGTGATGATTAGAAATCAAAAGAGGATTGAAAAGAGAGATTTGAGTGACAAAATCAGAAAGAAATCTCTGGAGAGAAAGTGTTTGGGTTGAGAGAAAATGAGAAAAAAGGAAAATTGGAAAATATGGAAAGTTAGTTACAAAATAGCAAAATGATTTCCCTCCACTTTTCTTTAGTTTTAAAATCAGAATTAAACATTAAAATATATTAGAAAAATCTGGAGAAACTCCCTTTGGGTAAATAGCTCCTTAAAGATTCAAAGTTTCAATCCCTTCTAAAACAGTCACGCAACTTTCAAAAATTACATTTTGGTCACTAGCCAAAATGTCACCCTTCCAAACCTCATTTTGTAAAATTGATTTCACAGTTCACTTATATATATTAAAAGATGATTTTAGAACATTTTTCCATATTTTTAATGCAACCCGAACTAGGCTTTCCTAATTTCACCTCTTTATACTCGAACAGCACTTTGACCGAACCGGTCAATGCCCAAAACTTCTAAGCCCAAAACCGGGGCGTTACACATAATCCTTGAGAAGTTCCAACCAGCGACGCTGTCTCAGATTCAACTCTTTCTGTGAAAGAAGGTACTTTAGACTTTTGTGATCGGTGAAGATATATCACTTCTCTCCGTAGAGATAGTGTCTCCATATTTTCATAGTAAAGATCACAGCAGCAAGCTCCAAATCATGGGTGGGGTAGTTGCACGCATGCACTTTCAACTGACGAGATGCATAGGCCACTACCTTCCCATCCCGCATCAGAACACATCCCAACCCCGTGTAGGAGGCATCATTATTTACCGTATAAGCCTTCCCAGGCTCAGGCTGAATCAGAACGTGTGCTTCATTCAACACGGTCTTAAGCTTCTCGAAACTGGTCTGCCGAGCCTCAGTCCAGACAAAAGTAATATCTTTCCTCAGAAGTTTAGTCAAAGGAGCTGCAATAATCGAGAAACCTTCCACAAACCTCCGATAGTAACCAGCTAAACCCAAGAAGCTTCGAATCTCAGGAACATTCTTGGGCTGCTTCCAACACAAAATAGCCTCAATCTTCTTTGGATCAACCTGAATACCATTAGCAGAAACCACGTGTCCCAAGAAGGTAACCTCGGTCAACCAGAATTCACATTTACTGAACTTTGCATACAACTGCTTCTCACGCAAAGTCTGTAGGACAACCCAGAGATGTTCCTCATGTTCTACCTATGATTTAGAATAAACCAGTATGTCGTCAATGAAAACCACCACGAAATGGTCCAGGTTGGGTTGAAACACCCTATTCATCATATCCATAAATGCTGCAGGGGCATTAGTTAATCCAAACGACATCCCCAGAAACTCGTAATGACCATAACGAGTCCGAAAAGTGGTCTTAAACACATCAGAATCCTTAACCTTGAGTTGGTAATAACCCGGTCTCAGATCTATCTTAGAAAATACTGTAGCTCCGAGGAACTGGTCAAACAAGTCATCAATACGAGGAAGAGGATACTTGTTCTTGATCGTCAGCTTGTTCAACTTTCGATAATCAATACAAAGCCGAAGTGACTCGTCCTTCTTCTTCACAAACAAAACAGGGGCTCCCAGAGAGAAACACTAGGTCGAATGAAACCCCTATCCAGCAATTCCTGTAACTGAATCTTCAATTCTTTAAGCTCTTTCGGAGCCAGCCTGAAAGGAGCGATAGAGACAGGAGCTGTACTCGGATATACATCTATGCCAAACTCAACCTCGTCACGTTTTGGCGGTACCCCTGGCAATTCCTCCGAAAAAACATCTGGAAAATCCCTAACCACCTGGATCTTATCCAAACAAGAATCTGACTGCCTCGAGTCAAGAATATAAGCAAGATAAGCAATAGCCCCATGTCGAATCATCTTTTTAGCTTTGAGAGCCGAAACAAAATTGGACATGTAACCTCTACGCTCTCCAACCATAATCACCTCCCACCCATCTGATGTTTTAGAGTCGCCCTTTTCTTTTCACAATCCAAACGGACTCGATGAGCGGATAACCAATCCATTCCGAGAATATGGTTGAACTCTTTGAAAGGTAACTCTATCAAATCAGCGGAGAATATTTTCCCTTGAATCTCCAAAGGGCAATTCTTGTACACCTTAGAAACCTTGACATGATCACCCATTAGACTATAAATTGAAACCGCGTTCACAGTATTCTCAACCGGAATTTCAAGTACCCCAGATACCGAACTCGCAACATATGAATAGGTAGAACCAATATCTATTAATGCAAAATACGAGATAGAGTGGATAGAAAAGTTACCAGCAATAACATCTGGCTCATCACGATCCTCGTGTCTCCTGGTAGCATAAACCAAGCCTGGTTGTCTCACCCCGAATCCAGCTGATCCTCCACTCTGAGCTGGCCTACCTCTACTAGCAGAAACTGTAGAATCAGGTCTACCTCGACCTCTACCCCTAGAAGGAGTCTGTACTGATGCCTGTGATGGACTCGTCATAATGGCTGACGGAGGTGCAAGCGGGCAATCTCTGAAAAGATGATCGAATGACCCACAACGAAAACAAGCCCAAGACTGTCTCCTACACTCCCTAGAATGCCATTTCTTGGCAGAAAGAACATTGTGGTGCCCCTCGCGTGCCTAGTCGATACTCCAACACTAGAAGTCGGAAAAGCAGTGGTCACTGGTCTAGCTCTGGAATAACTCTGATAATCACTCTCATCTCTTTCCCTCTTCCTAGTCTGGCTACCCTGACTATACTGAACTGTCACGGTCGACTGCCTCTTACCCTGATCCATACCCTGAGACTCAGCTTGCCTCAACTTTGCCTCATTGCGTTCAGCAGTCCTAGCTCGCAAGGTAATATCCTTGTACTCTTTGTCCAAATGCAAAGGAACAAAAGTCTTGATCAAAGGTCGTAGACCCTTTAGAAACCAGTCGCACTTCTCTTTCTCTGTAGTAACTAACCAAGAGACGTATTGAACCAGCCTCAAAAACTCGATCTCATACTGATTCACGGTAATATCATTTTGCTTCAGATTTATAAAGTCCTCTCGACACTTGGCTAGATACTCTGCCCCAACATATCTGTCTCGGAAAGCCTGACAGAAATGATCCCATGTGATCCGACTAGCAGAAATAACGGTCTTCTCAGCCTTCCACCAGTTCAGGGCTTCACCCTTCAATAAAGATACAACCGCTCTTAATTTTCTGTCAGTAGGGTAGTCCATCTCATCAAATAACTGCTGTAATTTCTTCAACCAATACTCTGCGTTAGCTGGATCTGCAACTGTCTTACCATCAAACATCGGCATCCCAGCAGACAAAAACTCAGCAGATATGGGTCTCCTAGAACCCTATCGAAGATACTCAAGTAGCTCCAAATGCACTGCATCAACATCAACTCCAACAGTCTCATTGTTACCGGCTGCACAGGGACCTTCAGTCTGAGTCTGCTGATCAGGGTGATCGGTCTGTTGACCACTCGTATGAACCTTATGTTGATCCTCAGCCTGCTCATATTGTGGGTCCTCCTGATGCGGTGGCGAATGCTCAGGAGGATTAACATCACTCGTATTCGCAGCGGTACGACCTCGTCCACGGCCTCGACCTCAGCCAGCCGTTACTCTAGTACTCCTACGGGGTGGTATAATAGTCTATCTACAAAAAAAAAGAGTCCTAAAGTCAAAATTGGTACTTGGAGACTTTAATTAAAACATATATTACTTCTTTAAAATTCAGACATTTATCTGAAAATCTTGTAGTTTCCGAAAACATTTATTATGCATGCAAAATTTTGAAAACTTTAAAATCAAATTTATATCGAGCCTCACAGGCCGAGGGATGTAACCTGGCTCTGATACCGCTAAATGTAACCCCCTATTTTGACCTAAGGGTTTGTAACAAATTAAAATTGACGATTTGGGAAACTTTCCCCTCAAGTATGATTATTTAGAAAGAACCATGCCGAAATTATTATTCAAATATAAAAGATAACCTTTTAATCTTTCATTTTAAAACAAGTATGCTGAAAATAGTTTGTCAAACCCTAAAAATAATAAATGTCCAAAGTCCACGTTTACAACCAAATCCAAAAAATACTTAATTAAATAAATATAAGTCTATATCAAAACATACTGATAAATAGTAATAAATCTTGTTTATACGAGGTCCTCCAAGTACAGAAACCTAAGTCTGGAAATCTGAAACGGATACTAAGGGGGAGTCAGTTATAAAGCTCAATGTGTCTCTAAAGTACATAATAGAAGTCAATCCAACAGTCAAACAACAAATCAAGAATTAACATATATTCCGAAGTATTACAAGCAATGCATATAAATATCATAGCATGACATGCACCCATCTACATCATCGTCCGAAGAGTGAGGTTCCCCTGAACCACTCTACACCTCAACACCATGTCTGAAGCAAAACTCATCCCGAAAGATGGAACTACTAATCTGAAATGAATATCAACCCGAAGGATGAAGTTGCTGAGCTTCCTCCGTACAATATCCCAACCCAATGATATGACATGTAATTCGATTTCAGAGTCCGAATGCAATCTTGTTAAATTACTAAGATGCATGTGCATAATAATCTGATTCCGATATGTATTACATAACATGATCACAACATCTGAGTCATATAATGTTTATCAGATAACAGAACAGAATGGCATACAGATACATATATTCATATAACATACAGATCATGCAATCAGACATCAGAGACATGTAGCACAGACAGAGAACACACCTTAGGCAGCTAAACAGTCAACGTCGATAGTGACGTCTCCCACGCTCAACCCTAGCAGAAGGTCGGACAGAATCAACTCCTAAAAATAAAGAACAATATAAGAGACTTCCTACTATGCCACATTTGAATAAACTACACTTCACAAAAATCTTACTAGCAGATCTTGAAAACTGGGCCACCGGAGGTCTGCCTGGCGGAGGAGGAGGTAAAGTCTCGAGGTCAGAGTCCACGTCATCTGAACACAAAAATATCTGAGTCAAACTCTGATGCAACATTTAACAAAATTCTGAGTTCAACATATAAAATTGATCCAAAAAGGTATTTTGGGTTCGAATTTGAAGAAACGAACAGCAGCAACGGAACCAGAACGTCGAAAAACATAGAGGTGGACTCTACCAAAAAAGTCAACACAAAAGTCAACGCTAACATCATCATTGACTGTGTTGACGTCATCACTGACGTCAGCCTGCTTCAGCAGATGACATCACTGCTGACGTCATCCATCTTGGTCAACCAGGCCGGTTCGGTTCAGAGTACTGGTTTGGTTCCACTCACCCAACTGGTTCAAATCCAGAAATTCCACCAAATCAGAGTCAACCCTAAATTCCCAAATCAGTTTTCAAAACCTAACCCTAATAAAAACAAACCCCAACCCGACAACAACCAACAACGTCCATGGCGGCTGACAAACTGATGACGGCGGCAACCTGAAGCCCAACTAACTCGACCACAACACTCACCCAATTTGGGACGGAAGCGATGCACGCAGAGGACGGCGGCAACACTCATGGAGAACGGCGGCGGTAGTGGAAGATCGAAGCATTCAAGCCTCCCTTCCAATGATAGGAGGCGGCGAACAAGATACCCAATAACAGTTTTGATCGGACGGCCACGGTGAACACACCGACAACATTGAAATGTTGAACGAACAAAGCTAGCCCCTTGTCCGGAGCTTCGACGAAAAAATGAGAAAGGGGGATTTTATTATTTTAATAATTTTCTTTACTTTTGAGAGAAAACTGAGAGAAAGAGAGAGAGTGCGGCGCAAAAACAACAATTTGATACAAAAGGGATGTTTACCCTAGATAAATGGGTAAATTACAGAAGAAGGGACTCAGTTTTTGCCCGCCTAACAAAATAACCACCAAACTTTTAATTTATTCAATTTGGTCCCTAATATAATTTAGGTTAAATTCCAAATTTCCCCCAAATTCTATGGTTTCCGATTGGGAATTCTCATAATTAGGGTTTTCAAATTGGGGCTAAAATGGGGTGTTACAATCCTAACAAATTAATGCAACTAAATCTACCCGAAAACAAGCAAAAACATGTCAATATAGGCATGAAAACAATACTTTTGAGGATGTAACAGTTGGCATGCCATAAGGTATGAGTACTTTATTATAATTCTGAATTTGACTAAAGGACACGTTAGTCTAATCGAACATCTTCATTTTGTTCCGAAGGACTCGTTAGTCTAGGAATGGTGGGTTTCGAGGACTCGTCAGTCTAGCAATCATTTATTGATTGTGAACCTCAAGGACTCGTTAGTTTAGCCATTATGGAAACTATTTGATATGACGGAGGTGGGGACCTAAGAACACATTTTTGTTAAGTTTGATTCGTGTACCCGATGATTTTAAATATTGTAAGGTCACAAGTAATGTTTCCAATGTGTCATTTATTTTGATAAGTATGGTCTGCAAAAGCATGATTTGCATTGGATTTGTATCCTCATTAAATTCTGAATTTTTACTAAGTTTCCAAAGCTTTATATATCTTGATTTATTTTAAAAGCATTAATAAATGTTTTATTGTGACACCTCACTAAGGTGTCAAGTTTACGCTTGTTTCATTCATTAATGTAGAGGAATAAAGCTTTTGAGATGTTGATCGAGGCTAGGTGATCTCGTCAAAAAATTTTAAAGTTTGAGTGTTAGTTTTCGGTGTTGTTGGCAAACTTGTAATTAGGCAATATAGGTCATTTATTTGGGGATTTGAGCTTGTAGGTTTTTCATTCCCCTAGTCTTTCTTTTGGATGATTCTTGATATTTCATATTTTGGTCGTTTTCTTTGAAAGCATGGGCATAATTGCTTGTTAAATACTTAAGTTTAGATTCGATGGATTTATGTTAGTTTGCTCATGTGCACTGCATACTTTTGGTCATGTATGAGTGGCTTTCATAGGTTTTAATAATTCTTTTCAAGATATGGCCAAACATGCACTTTTGTATAACTCATTTTGAATTTTTAGGAATATGCCTTTAGATGATTCATTTGATCATATTAGATGCTGAAAAATCTTTTGCAAGTGTATGATCATATGACTTTTGTGTTCATCCATCTGTATGAGCATGTTTAGGGTGTTTGGAACTGAATTGAGGGGTTTCAAATCGAAATTGTAGATTTGAATATGCAATATTGTTCAGAGGGTACCAATATGGTATACATCGCATACCGGTATAGATCTTTGAAGTTTGATGAATTTTGGGTATAGAGTATCAGTACACCTTATTCTGCATAGTGCTACGCCTCTCACCATTATCGGTATGACACCTTGTACCAGTATATTTTGCTAGTAGTTTCATGCATTTGCATCTAGGAGTTGAGGAATGTATAGTTTTTATTGCCACACTGATATGGGTGTTTTCTTGTTGTGGTATCTAGGATCGGCAGTACTGGAGCAAGTGAATGGAGGAGGAGAATGCCAAGCTTGGTTGGAAAAATAAGGAAGGAAGATGGCCGAAAAAATAGCACCGAGTCAGAGCCACGTCAGCCTCAATTATATGAAGTGGGAGTACGTCGCCACCGAGAATTAGGGCACCAAACACTCAGGATTTTAACCTAACCCTAATTAAGGCTTCATCTGCGCCAATATAAAGGAGTTCAAGAATGAGCCAAAGGCAAGCTGGAGTCGCAAGGAGAAGAGAAGAGTAGAGAGCAAACAAGGGTTCGATGGTACAGTTTTGCCGAGAGCTCTAGAACCATTGGCGGGATGCATTGAAAGATCTCATTCTTTTGTTCATATCTCTTTATTTATTTCTAGTTTTGTGATGGTGATTCAAAACGATGATTTGTTGTTGGTTTCCTCGGCCATGAACTAATTTTTTAATTTGGCTAGGGGTGTTTGCGATGAACGCTTAGTAATTTATTGTTTTGGCTTTATTGTTTATTTTACATGTGCTCATTGTTAACATATTTTATATCATATGAAAGTTGGCATTGAATGATTATTATCCCTAAATATCTTAATAGACTTAGGAGATAAGGATTAAATGACAAATACTAAGGAGAGAAGTTTCGAAAGAAGATATTCAAGTAGATGAAACTTACACATGGAGTGAATCTACCGCTTAGGAGTATAGATTGAACATTCATCGAGTTAATTTTTTGAAAACTCACTATAGACGTATAGGTGTTGAAAGTAGTTAACTTAGGGTATTACCACCAACAGAGGCAATACGAATTTAAAATCTGCTCGATAATAGAACCTAAGTTTCGGGCCAATAATTGTTGTTTGTACTAGCGTGAAATCCAAACATCCCTTGCCAAGCCTACCAAGCATCTTTGCACCGTTTTTTGTCAATCTACCAAGATCTTTACTCTAGTTTCCTTTATCATTTTTATTTCTTTAGTTCTTTTTTTACACATTCCCACAATCAATTGCCATCACCTTTATTTTCTAGTTCACAAGTATTAATCGTGGCAATTAATTCGTGGACAATCCTTGTGGAGAATATACTCAACTCACTACTTTATTACTTATTGACTGTGTATACATGCACGTAAAACACATTTCCTTGGCATTAGTTCTTGAATTGACAAACAAAATACTTAATCTTTTGTGAAGAGATGTTTTGTCGATAGATACATATTCAAGCTACTCGAATTTTTGGAATTCTCGTGTACTGGTACCGGACATAATGAGTACCGTACGGATAACGATTAAGATTGTTAATATGCTTTAAAAGGCATATTTTCTTGCATTCTGTGTTAAGCATGTTTATGATTGAATTAAATATCTACATGTTTAATTTTAGTTTTGTTTGTTAAGTTTGATGTTTTTACGTTTTAGTACCTAAATCTCTTTGGTGTAAAATTGAACATGTTCTCAATGTCTCTTTTGAATGAGATTTTCCATTATACCTTGTTAAAATGAATAAGATCTAATAATGCATCTAGAATGTTAAAGGTTATAAAATATCTTTTTTGGTTAGTTTGAGTTAGGATCACTTGATGTGCCATTCGTCACTAGGGTCTATTCCTTCTAGGTTGGTGATGGGTGTTACATCTTCTGCTTCTCGCCGACTACATATCATCGTCAAAATTTTGAGATAAATTTCCGCCATCGTTGTTTCCATTCTTCTCGCCCATGCCCACTACTTCCAAGAACGTAAGTCTCTCCACATCTCAACTATTGTTCTAACATGTTGGGTCATCTTTAACCTCATCCCTCAAGTCCGTCATTTCAAATCTATTTTCCGCTTTTACATGATTGTAAAAGAATGTCACCCTTTTCTTAAAGCGCCAAATTTAATTGTTCAATCTTCTTGATTTATTCCTCTTTGCCTCTTAGTTTCTTCGTTACTCTTTCTTCGATGGCTTCTATTATTTTCCGTGCTAGCCTTTTTCTTTTCTCCTCTACTTACATCCTCATTTTCTCCATCTATATCAAATCACCCCCCAAATCCATCAATTTTGAAACATGTATTTTTAAATTAGAGCGGTATCGAATTGTTGCTTCTTCACATGAAAGAGAGTATCATTGATAAAAAAAACAAAAAAATAGAGTAAACCAAATCAAGGTTGTATTTCACTTTCATTTAAAGAAGCTCGGACTATCATTTTTTATCAGTTTGACTCGGTGAATTGAGAGGATATGTGACATTAGGGCTTAGGGGATTCGGTAAAAAGGTCTAGGTACGCTTAAGGATTGATTGAATCCTTTGCAAACTATGAATGACTTGATTTTGTCCAAGCTATGAAGGAATGTATGCAAGATTGGCAAGAGAAGGGATTTTATGGTGGTAGTGTTTAAAAATTTTAAATAAAGAAAAAAAAAGGATAAAGAGAAAATAAAGTACATAAGTGAGGGCTAAATGTGTTATTATACCCATTTTTGTTAAATTTTTCACGTCGTTGGACCAATTTGTTACTTTTTTAAGTTAGTGGACCCATTTGTGACTTCTAATAGTCAAGGGACTCAAAAAGGAATCAGGTCATAGTTAGGGGACCACTTATGCAGTTTACGCTTATTTTTATAATATACTATTGGTTTTGTAGATGGAGAAAACTGTTTTGGGAAGGTCACACACATTAGGCCTCTACAAAGCCCGATCAGAATTAATTGACCAATCGGATCAAGTTAGGGATTTGGTTTGGCTAACAGTCATTGGCTCAGGTTTGGTTAATGTATGTTTTGGGTTAAATAGTTTATGAGATTCATATTTAAGTTGGGTCAAAATCAAACTTTGTTCTATTTGGGTCTAAATGAGTGAGTGAGTGTTTGGATCGCGAAAAAGATCATTAGTAGGGGGTATTCCTTTTTAGAATCACATACTCACGTTTGGTTTCAACTTATTTTAGAGAGGGGAAAATACTCTTTTTCCTACAGTAGCGCTTTTTGGGCTAATTGTTGAGAATGTCATTCCCCTTCTAATCTTAGGTATTAGACAATTTCAAATGAATCCTAAGAATGCGCGTCAAACATTTTCCATTTTCAAAAATACATAAATCGTGGCCTAAGTTGTTCTTAGTTTCATATCTTTTCAATTTAGTTCATGGTGTAGATGATACCTTCAACTTTTTTTTTATTTAACGTTTTTCTAAATTTTAGTTGTATTTTTAAGGTAAGATTTTTTTTAAATATTTTTTATTTTATTTAATGAAAATATTTATGAAATATGATTTTGATTTTATATACGTATATTTTTTAATAATTACAATTAAGTATTATTTATTTTATTTTTATATATAAATCTATCTAAATCAATATAATTAAATTGAAATTAAAACTTTGAAATTTAATATAATACTAAAATACAAATTTGAAAATAATTTTATAATTTTTATGTAAATATTTGTACTTTATGCATAAAAGGTATTTATCATTTTTCTGGACATATGATGTGGTGCCTTTTTTGTTTTTTTATTTAAAGCTAAAACTAATTTCTCGCAAATGCTTGAGTTTTTATTTTTTATATTTATTTAATTAATAATAGAAATTTGTTTTAATAAAATTATATTAAATAAATTTTTTGGTATGAACCAAATTATCCTTCTCCGATATCAATGACTAAGTTCATCGTCGCGGGTGCTCTCAGTAAGAGGTAAGTGGTTGACCATGAAATGTACTACATTCTCATTGATAGGGATCGAACCATGATAAGTGCCCAAAAGTCCTATATTTTGACCCCTTTTTCATGGCAATTATCACTCAACCTACACCCATTTGAGCTGCATTATGGCCCTTCATGCATATATTTCATCATTTATGCCTTTGAGCTTTATATTTTTTATTCTATGAAAAAGGTACTATTTAATGCATGTTTGGTGCTTTTGCATATTTACGTAATGTGAGGGCAGGACGATACCGTGACATCACTAGAGGATAAGGGAAGAATGAGGCATAACCAGTTAGAAGCATACCCTAATCGAGCCAAGCCACAACAGATAGCTTCTACAGAGGGAAGTTGATCGATGACGAAGCCATGCGGAGCAGAACCATTAAAAGACTCAAGCCGTGGCGGCCAAAACCCATGTCGCGGCCGTGCACTACTGTACCTGCCGGAAGGCAAATCAGGCAAACTGGTAGTTGACTTGAAGAGCTTTAAACGCCGAATTTTTGTACACACTTTGCGTGGAAATTGGAATTCAAGAAGAGGACGAAAACATGGAAGGAAGGATAAAGTTGGACTTTTGGCCAAAAGTGTATATTGTAATAAATTAAAGAGATTTACCTCTTTAATAAAGTCTAGTCCAAGTCCAACTTAACTTCCTCTCCAAGAAGGATTTGTGCCTACACCTTCCCCTATATTAGGGCTTGCCGCCATCAAGAGAAGGAGAGTAGAGTTCGAGAGAGAGAAGAGCTTAGGAATTAGATTGTGTTTTCTTTTTCATCCATTATTTTCTAATTTCCTTAGGGTTAGGATTAGTTTGTTTAGTAGTTGTGTGAAAACTATTGTACTTTGTTTTTGTTCTTAATGCAATTAAGTTGAGGTTTGCTTATTCTTGGAGTTAATCATTCTTGTAATATTGTCGAGAGAGAGTTTGTGAGATTATCCATTTATTCGATGTCGATAGAGTTGAATTCACAAAATGAGTAAGAACGGTTTTTATCCAAGGGTGTTAACTAATTCGGCCTAGAGATAGGTTAAAAATTTCAGCGACTAGGAGAAGCGTGTGATTGGTTGGTGTATCGATTTTGGTTTACGCCGAGAGGTATGGTCAGATTTCAACCATCAACAATGTTCCAAGCATAGAGATAAGGAGGATTCATTCAAGGACGCTTTACTGAACATTAACAGCATCTGCCCACATGCAAGAGATTGCCGCGACAGAGAATCAAACTTTGCGGCCACGACAGGAACTTAAGGTTGTAGCATTCAAGAACATAGGCAAGTAAATAGGATTCCACACTATGACACATTCTAATTCGGCCCATTCTATCTAAGAACAGAGACAGAGACAAGTCATGGGAGGGCTAAAGCAATGCATATTGGACAAGAAGTTGAATCTGTTTGAGAAGTCTGGAAAGTCAGCCGACTTGAGACAACATTTCGGATGGGATCATGGCATTTCTGGGCAGAGTTATCTTCTAACAAATTGACCGGCATTTAGTTACCATTCCAACGCATCTTGAAACGCACCAATCAGACATTGGGAACTCAAGATACGCCCATTTTACTGAAGAATGTGCATGTAGAAAACTGGATACGGGATTATTACGTGATTTTGTAAAATTCAGCCCAAAAGCTATTCTATAAAACTCTTGGACGAATTACACTTAGACCAACTTAATTATTACTATTTGAATTATGTTTTTTAGCGTTTTATATACTTTAGGAACCACCCACCCTTCTCCCAAGTAGCTCTTATCAGCTTATCGCTTGCAGCCCAAGCACAAGGAGTTTAAATGATGTTTTTATTTTATTTTTTAATTAAATTAGGGTTTCCTAGTTTTTGTAGAAGTTAAATTACTTTGGATATCCTTCACCTATAAAAGGATGAAGCCTCCATCATTGTAAGGTAGATTATTCAGATTTTCTTTGATTAATGAAATATTTAGTGAGTTCGTTTTTGCATGTGCTGATTACTTGTGCCTTAGAAGTCTTCTTTAACATAAGTTCGACTAGTTCTTGTAAGGGAGATCATCTTCACACACTTTCTTGCCTAGTTAATTGCGTCTAGGAGGATGGGTTAGAGCCACTTGAGGTTGCTTGCTTAGATAATTGCGTCTAAGAGGGTGCCGAGGACAAAACAGTAACAACAACAAATCGCAAGACGTCTTCAATCCTCATGCCATCTCCCATAATTCCATAAACAAAGCTGGAAATTTCATATTTGTTTTACTTATTCTTCACTTTATCTTTTTTAATCTTTTTCGTTATATTCTTATTATTCATCTTCTAATCTTCCTTATTGTCTTCTTTTCTTTAAATTTCCAGCATTGAATCTGAAATTTTGAAGAAAAGCCCTTCTCTTTTCTATTGAATTTTTAGATCTGCCGATAGCATTCTTGATTGAGTCTAGAGCTCTTAGTTCTTGCAACAACTTGATTGAAGGCTTCCAAGTCCACGATTCACAAAAATCAAACGAACGAATTTTGAGCTAAAAATTTCCAGATCAGATCTACACCATTGGAGGAGTCGCCACAAAATATTTCAGAATTTAATAACTCCGGGAACACCTCGAACTAAGTTGATCAAGTTGCTGCATATTTCAGGGTTTTTTTCGGGTTTTCTGATCTTCTTTCATTCTTAACTACTTGTTTTCATTTGTTTTACCTTTTTATTGTCTTTTGTACATTATCTAAGACTTTTTTTCTTCTTGTATTAGTAGGAAATTAAAAGTTGCATACCTTTCTTTCTCCTTGCAACTAGAAATCAATTGGTGTCACACCTTTCATTGGACTCCTAGTACAAACATGACTCATTGTTAGGATCAAACTCCGATTATAACTTGTTGACTTGTAGTAGGAAGGTCTTTAAAGAGTACAAGATCGGCTTACTTGCTTCACTAAGTATTTCTTTCTTGGAGTTTTTAGTGAGATTTCTAGTTTTCTTTATTTTGTTTTTTAGATTTATAAATTTGAGTGTTCCAGGATGTTTCACAGAGACAAGCCTCATGCAAAACAACATGATACATTCGGTTCTACTTATCGAGTAAAGCCTACATTGGCCAAAACGAGGCATTCGTTCAATTTTTGTGATGAAAGGCGACTTGAACCAAGGCGAACCGCACACACTTTGGCCATCCCAAAATTCAGAATACCTTCTTTTCGAGGAAGGTATGATCCTGATGGTTATTGTGATTGGGAAAATAGTGTTGATTTCCTATTTGATTGTTACAGATATCTTGAGGAAGATCAAGATCCATTAGTGGCCTTAAAGTTCGAGGAATATGTAGTACTATGGTGGCGTTTATTGCAACGAGATAGGAGTCTCAATGGTGAAGCCAAAATAAGAACACGGGCTGAACTGAGAAAGGTCATGAGAGAGCAATTCGTTCCCAAACATTACCAACGACAAGAATCCAAGACTTGTCATAAGAAATACTCCTCTTTTGATAAAGGTACATCTCAACCTTCATCTTTTCATACCTCTACTAATGCAATATTCGACTCTCGTAGTATGGCGCCGAAGGAAGAAGAATCATTGCTAGTCCAATAGGATAATGAACAACCATCGATGAGTCATGTCGAAGAAGACCAAGGAAAACAAGATGACGAAGAAATTTGTTATCCTCGAGAACATGCGGATCATGTCACTACTGAGAGTTTATCCTTACCCAATAATGAGCAAATACTTTCAGAATATGACGTTTCGGAAGAAGAAATACTTGAACCCATAAATTAAGACAATCTTTCATGCTTAGTAGTGAGTTCTCTTGATTCATCAACAACCTACCAAGAAAGTAAGTGTGATTCTAACCCTTTATTTGATTCTCGTCCTATCATTCTGTTAGAAACACTTCATGCTTTACATAAGTTGTATTTCGATGATATTTTTTGTGAGAGGAATTCGGTATGTGAGTTATCTTATTTGAAAAAGACCGAGAGTCAAGAGGCCGAGAGCAATAATGTAACGCCCCGGTTTTGGGCTCAGAAGTTTTGGGTGTTGACCGGTTCGGTCAAAGTGCTGATCGGATATATAAGAGTGAATTTAGGAAAGCCTAGTTCGGGTTGCATTAAAAATATGGAAAAATATTCTAAAATCATCTTTTAATATATAAAAGTGAACTGTGAAATCAATTTTGGAAAATGAGGTTCGGAAGGTTGACATTTTGGCTAGTGACCAAAATGTAATTTTTGAAAGTTGCGGGACAGTTTTATAAAGGATTGAAACTTTGAATCTTTAAGGAGCTATTATTCCAAAAAAGATTTCTCCAGATTTTTCTAAGATATTTTAAGTCTGAAATCTGATTTTAAAGATTTAGAAAAGGGAGGGAAAATCATTTTAACCAATTTCCAACTAATTTTCCATTTTCTCTCAAATTCTCTTTTCTCTCATTTTCTCTCAACCCAAACAAGATTCTCCAGATTTCTTTCTCTGATTTTGACATCTAAATCTCTCATTTCAATTCTCAATTGATTCCTAATCATCTCATCATCAAAACCTCTCAATTTACAAGTTGATTCATCAAGCTTTTTGGCTCTAAATTGGAGAAATTCAAGTTTGGAGGTAAGAACGTCCTTCTCCTCTAAACTATCAGTTCTTTACTGAAATTCCTAAGTTCTCAATCCTTGATTTATGTTTTATTAAAGGCTTTTCAATTGAGATCTTGATTTTTGGCTAAAATGCAAGATTTGGTGATTTTGGTGAAAATTTCGTGTGATCTGTTTAAGCAGGGTTTTGAGGTGTTAAATTGATGTTAAATGAATGCTAAAGTGATTAGAAGTTGAGGTTTAATCAATGCAATCCCGGATAGGTTGAATTTCCTAAGTTTGGCTTGAGTTTTTGGTTGTTTTTGGAGTGTTTTTGGTGATCTGTTATACCTGGAGGTATAAGGACGTGGTTGTGATCATTTTGCATGTTATTTGATGTATAAAAATGGTTAGAAGTGATGGATCTTGGCTGGGTTAAGTTTTGGAAATGTTTGGAGGTGATTTCGGTTGTGTTTGGTAGCCAAATAGCTAGATTTGTGATGAGCAGCGAGTTGTGTTGTTGTTGCTGGTGTTTTAATGCATAAGGATGCATTAATGTTCTGTTTTTATGTGCTTGAAACAGGGGAGGTTGATCCTTGAGCTTTGGAGGTGTTTTCGGAAGGTTTCGGAAGCTTGGAAGGCTTGTGGGCTAGCTTTGTTTGGTTATCGGTGAGTGAAGTTGGGATTTCAGCTTTTGAAACAAGGTTTGAAGGTTTTTGGGAGCTTAGTTTAAGTCTAAACAACTTTGCTAAGCTCAAGAGTAAGTGAAGGGGTTTTTGCCTTTGAATTGTGTGTGATTTGGTTTTAAAATCAAATGTGGTTGATGTTTGATATGCAAGTGTTATGCATGGTTTAATTCTGTTTTGTAAGCATGTTTTTAGCATGGTTTAATGCTGGTTTTGAAAGTCATTTGAAAGGGATGCTCAAGGTAAGAGATCCTTGGTTTTATACATTGAAATGTGGTTTTGATGCATAGTGTTGCATGTTGATCAATGGCTTTATGTGATGTTTAAAAACAGAGAATTGATGATGATTATTGATGGTTTTGCATATTGGTTATGCATGTGTATCATTGGATTAATGATGGTTAGCATATTGTTTATGCATGTGAATCATTGAGCTAATGATGTGATGGCTTTGCATTATGTGTATGCATGTGAATCATTGAGCTAATGATGTGATGGCTTTGCATTATGTGTATGCATGTGAATCATTGAGCTAATGATGTGATGGCCTTGCATTATGTTTATGCATGTGGAACATTTGGTAATATGGTAAGATGGTTATATTGGCAAGAGTTGTAAGTGGTTCTTGGTTCGTTGATCGGATATAATTAGCCGGCTATAGGATTGGGTGCACCGTGAATTAAGTCGCCTTGATGGTGGAGTGGTCAAGTGTGGACCGGGTAAACTCCCCTCAAGTATTCCTAACGAGATGAGGTCAGTGGAGGGTGTGCCCACGGGAGGACCTCGGTTGCTTAAGGTCGTAGTGGAGGTTGTTTCCCACGGTAGACCTTGGTTGAGTAAAGGTTATAAGGTGGTTAAAAGTCCTTATGTGAGAACCTTGTACTTGTTAAGATCACAATGGCAATGGTTAAGTCCATGTGTGGATCTTGTGTGTGATGTCCCGGATCTCATTAGATGATGTCTACAACTACCAATTGGTTATGCAAAGGTTGTATGGTGGTTGAAAGTCCATACGGGAAGACCTTGTGCATGTCAAGGGTGTATGGCGGTTGAAAGTCCATACATGGGAACCTTGAGGTAAAACTAAGGTTGTATGGTGTTTAAAAGTCCATACATGGGAACCTTAGGAGGTTGAGGTCAGTGGAGGTTGTTGCCCACGGGAAGACCTTGGATTGGGTAGTGTGTAGGGAGCGTTGGGACACGCTCGGAATCCGCGTATCCGATCGGGTTGAAAAGTTGGAAAGTGAATATGGTTGATCTCTTGGAAGCCAATATAATGTTCTTGATCATAGTGAAGCATGGGATTGCTTGAAATAATGCATGGTTGCATGTGAAGCATGGGATTGCTTGAAATGATGCATGGTTGCATGTGAAGCATGGGAT
Source organism: Hibiscus tridactylites (assembly GCA_958450335.1). NCBI lineage: Eukaryota > Viridiplantae > Streptophyta > Magnoliopsida > Malvales > Malvaceae > Hibiscus > Hibiscus tridactylites. The sequence goes on along the minus strand of OY288276.1, from coordinate 43,424,039 downwards.
TGCTTGAAATAATGCATGGTTGCATGTGAAGCATGAGATTGCTTGAAAAGATGCATGGTTGCATGTGAAGCATGAGATGCTTGAATTGATGCATGTTTGCATGAGAAGCATGAGATGCTTGGTAAGATGCATTGTTGCATGAGATGTGTATGATGCTAGTGAAAGCATGTTACTTGTATGTTGAACAAGTGTTGGTTATCATTTGATAAGTGATGCATGTGAGCATGAATTATCTATGTTGCATTGGAGTCTTGTAAGACTTGTTGTTTAAGGCATGTGATGATGATGTTATGGTTTTATGTTGCCTTGGCTAAATGCATGAAATGGATTGATTGAATTATGATTTTAAATGGTTTCTTGCTTGATGTGGTTTCCAAGATAAAGAAAGGTATGTTATGAAAAGGATGTGTTTTCCATGGTTTTGATTAAGCTTGGCATATAGTGTTTATGCATGATTTGAGCTTGATGTTGAAAGAGTTTTCAAACATGGTTTTGGAAAGCAAATCGGGTTGGTTTTAAAGTGTTTTAAAGACCCGCTGCATTGATGGCGTTTTGGTTTTGAGCATTCCTCACTAAGCATTATGTGCTTACGCTCCTTTTGTCCATCAATGCAGATTCTTGAAGTTTGGGCAGCAAGGAGCAAGGGATTCAAGGTGGACTCCAATGGAGATGTGTGTCTCGGTGAATAGCTATAGTTAATAAGGGCAATGGGGTAGAATCTCTCTTTTATGTTGAATTGCATGTTGGCAAAGTTTGGTGGCTTTTGGAGCATGTTTGAATGATCAATTGTGTGTTTGAATGAGCAAAATGCAACATTCTGGGCTAGGCGTTTCGGAATAGGTAACACCGTTTCGGAACGGGTGCCCTGCATGAACCCAGGCGTCCGAAACGGGTGCCACCGTTCCGAAACGGAAGGCATTCTGCCAGACCCCCGTTGCGGAACGTGTTGCGGAACGGCCCATGTTTCGGAACGGGCTTGGCCTGTTTCGGAACGGGTGACCGTTGGGGGCTGACATGGGCGGTTAAATGTTTCAAAATGTTTGCATTTTGGTCCTGAAACTTGTTTGTGCAATTGTATGAGTTCGGGATGTCCGTTTGAGCTGAAATTTGGCAGAGAAGCATGAAACCTGATTAATTTTAAGTTGGTAACTTAAAATCTGGTTAAGTCCTTAAAGTTTTCAGAAATTACAATTTGGTCCCTAAAGTTGTAATTTGTTCAATTGGGTCCCTGTTTTATCTCTGATGTTTGTGATCTTTGAGCATGGTGTTTGTATGATCACATCTAAGGTTAATGTGCATCTAGACAAGATTAAAAAGAAAAAAAAAGGGGTCGTTAATCAAGGTTGACTTTCGGGTTGACTTTGGTTTTCCCCGTGTAATCTTCGTAGTCCGGGTCAACCGTCTAGGCCGGGCTACGGGGGTTACAAATAAAAGTCAAATTAATGGCCCAATTTTAGTGAGTAAAAAGAAACATGAGGTAAAAGTCGAACAATGTCCAAATGAAAAAGGGAGAATAAGATAAAGAGAGATTTTTTCAACCTAACCATAACATCATTGTTTCAAGTGGCTTTGAGTTCTTTTTTCAGGATTTTGTTGGACCATTGAGAGGATCTCAACTGGATAACTCCACCTATGACAAAGATTCCATTTCGATTGCCATTGTTAAACATCCTACTTTTACTATTTCTGATTCGAGGACAAATCCTTTTGAGGAGAGCGGGAATAATACATGCATGGGAGGGCTAGAGCAATGCATATTGGACAAGAATTTGAATTTGTTTGAGAAGTCTGGAAAGTCATCCAACTTGAGAGGACATTTCAGATGGGATCCTGGCATTTCTGGGCAGAGTTTTCTTCTAACAATTTGACCGCCATCCAGTTACCTTTGCAACGTATTTTGAAATGAACCAGTTAGACATCGGGAACTCAAGATACGCTCTTGCTGAAAAATTGCGCAGGCAAAAAACTGGATACGGGATTATTACGGGATTTTGTAAATTTCAGCCCACAAGCTATTATATAAAGCTTTTGTACGAATTAGACTTAGACCAACTTAATTATTAACATTTATACTATGTTTTTAGGGTTTTATATACTTTAGGAACCACCCACCCTTCTCCCAAGCAGCTCTTATCAGCTTATCGCTTGTAGCCCAAGCACAAGGAGTTTAAAGGCTGTTTTTATTTTATTTTTTAATTAAATTAGGGTTTCCTAGTTTTAGTAGAAGTTAAATTACTTTGGATATCCTTCACCTATAAAAAGATGAAACCTCCATCATTGTAAGGCAGATTATTCAGATTTTCTTTGCTTAATGAAATATTTAGTGAGTTCGTTTTTGCAAGTGTTGTTTACTTGTGCCTAGTTAATTGCGTCTAGGAGGGTGGGTTAGAGCCGCTTGATGTTGCTTGCTTAGATAATTGCGTCTAAGAGGGTGTCGAGGACAAAACCGCAACAACAACAAATAGCAAGCCATCTTCAGTCTTTATGCCATATGCCATAATTCCATAAACAAAGCTGGAAATTTCAGATTTTTTTACCTATTCTTCTCTTCATCCTTTTTAATATTTTTTCGTTATATTCTTATTATTCTTCTTCTAATCTTCCTTATTGTCTTCTTTTCTTTAAATTTCCAGCATTGAATCTGAAATTTTCAAGAAAAGCCCTTCTATTTTATATTGAATTTTCAGATCATCCCATAGCTTTCTTCATTGAGTCTAGAGCTCTTAGTTCTTGCAACAACATGATTGAAGGCTTCCAAGTCAAAGAGTGCACTACTGTATCAACACTTTTACGCGAGCATCAAGTGTTTGGCGCGACAAGGAAGTAAACTCTTTAGGAGATGCATCCACATGCACTCCTTTCGTGCTCTAACTTTTTCTCTCAAATTTTTATTTTTATTTTATTTTATGTTTTTGTAACCCCCTTAACCCGGCCTAGACGGTTGACCCGAATTAAGAAGTTTACACGGGGAAAACCAAAGTCAACCCGAAAGTCAACCTTGATTAACGACCCTTTTTTTCTTTTTAAAACTTATCTAAATGCACATCAATCCTAGACATATTCATAAGAACAACATACTCAAAGATCATAACCATCAGAGAACATTCAGGGACTCAATTGCACAAATTACAACTTTAGGGACCAAATTGTAAATTCTGGAAATTATAAGGACTTAGCCCAAATTTAAGTTACCAATATGAAATTAATCATCTTTCATGCTTCCCTGCCAAATTTTAGCTCAAACGGACATCTCAAACTCATCCAATTGCAATAACAAGATTCAGGACCAAAACGCAAACATTTCAAAACATATAACCATCAAATTCAGAGCCCAACGGTCGAGTGTTCCGAAACAGGGAGGACCTGTTCCGAAACGCAGGACCGTTCCGAAACTGGTTCCGAAACGAGGCTTGGCAGTGGCATTTCCGTTCCGGAACGGTTCCTCCCGTTTCGGAACGCCTAGGCCATTTCAGGCCCCTGTTCCGAAACGGTAGCACCCGTTCCGATACGGCCTGCCCAGATTGCAGAAAATTTGCTGGTTTATCACTTAATTGACCTATCAAACATGCTCCAAAAGCCACCAAATTGTACCAGCAAGTCATTTAACATTCAAGGAACATAATTGCATCAACCAAACATCAACATGGCATCAATTATGAAAATCCCCAATTCTATAGGCATGCATCCTACTTAGAAAACCATTCAAGCATCAATATACTAAAAACCACATCACAAAGGCCAATTACAAGTACCAACATTATCAACAACATTAAACCAACTTAGGGAGTCCAAAACATCTCCCAAAACAACAACATAGGTCCTCCATTGCCAAGTTCCCAAAAGCTAATAGTTTTAGGAAAATGTTCACCATACATGAGCTTAAACCTTCACTTGGATGCTTGACTTCCTTGCTGCCCCAAAATGCACTTCAATGCTCTGCATTATTGGTTTAAGAAAAGAGAGAGCGTAAGCAAAAGCTTAGTGAGGAATGCTCATTAAAACCACACAATAATGCACTTATAAATCACATGTATAAATCTTAGTTCAAACATCATTTGTACATGCACATAAGCATTAAAACAAGCATCTCATGCTTCAAGTTCATAACATGTCATATTGGCCACAAGTGATACATTCAACATAAGACTCACACATGGACTTTTAAACACCATTGTGATCTTATAATTTCCAAGGACCACACATGGACTTTTAAACACCATTGTGTCCTTAACAAGAATCATCCATGGACTTTTAAACACCATGACAAGGACCACACAAGGACTTTTAAACACCTTTGTGTCCTTAACAAGAATCTCCCAAGGAATTTTAAACACCTTGGAGTTCTTAAGTAAACAAGGCTTACACAAGGAATTTTAACCACCTTTGTAACCTTAACCAAGAACCAACCATGGACTTTTAAACACCATGTTGTTCTTAAATACACAAGACTCACCCAAGGAATTTTAACCACCTTGGTGATCTTAACCAAGAACCAACCATGGACTTTTAACCACCATGTTGTTCTTAAATAAACAAGGCTCACACAAGGACTTTTAACCACCTTTGTGACCTTAACCATCACTTGCCAATATGCATCATTAACCACAATATTCCACTGTTTAAAAGCATTTAACAAAGCCATAAACATCATGCATCAATTATGCACCAAAACCACATTTAACAATGTTCAAAAACAAGAATCTCTTACCTTGAGCATTCTTCAACACATGGCTTATAAAATCAGCAACTAACATGCCAAAATATGCTTTCAAAACAGAATTTAAAACATGCAAACAACCACATTGCATACAACCAATCCATGGTTCATCATCAAGAGAGTTTTTCCGAAAACTTACTCTTGAGCTTAGCTAAGTTGCTTAGACTTAAACTAAGCTCCCAAACCTTCAAAACATTGGTTCCAAAGCTGAAAACCAAAATCCACTCACCGATTCTGTTTCGCCACTTGCCGAAACACCAATCAAGCTTCCGGATCACCACCACTTGGATCCAAAGATGACTCCCCTGTTTTAAACACATCAAAGCAGAGGATTAATGCATCATCATGCATTAATAGCTTCAATGAAAGCACCTAAACTCGCTGCTCTCATCCACACTCCATTTTCGGCTACCAAACACAACCGAAAATGCATCCAAACAACTCTACAACACTACCCAGCCAAGATCCATCAAATCTAATCATCCTTAAACATCAATTAACATCCAAAAAGGATCTAACCACGCCCTTATACCTCCAGCTATAACAGATCATCAAGATCACTCCAAAAACAACCAAGAACTCAAGCAAAACTTAGGGAAATCAACCTATTCGGGTTTGCATTATTTAAACCTCAATTCCTCATCAATTTAACATTCATTTAACATCAAAAAGACACCTCAAATCACTGCTCAAACAGATCATACGAATTTTAACAAAAATCAACCAAATGTTGCATTTAAAAGCCAAGATCAAGAACACAACCTTAAAACCTTTTATAAAACATAAATTAAGGATTGAGAACTTGGGAATTTCAGTAAAGAACTGAGAATTTAGAGGAGAAAGACGTTCATACCTCTAAACTTGAGTTTCTCCCTTTTTGGAACCAAAATTCTTGAAAATCCACTTAGCAAATGATAAGGTTTTGATGAAGAGATGATTAGAGATCAAAAGAGAATTGAAATGTGTTATTTAGATGACAAAATCAGAGGGAAAAGCTCTGGAGAAATGTGTTTGGTTTGAGAGAAAAGATGAGAGAAAATGAAAATGGAAAATGTGGAAAGTTAGTTGGAAAATGCCAAAATATCTTCCCTCCTTTTTAGTTTTATTTAAAAGCCATTAATTAAATCTTTAATATTTAGGAAAAATCTGAAGAAACTCCCATTGGGTAAATAGCTCCTTAAAGATTCAAAGTTTCAATCCTTTTTAAAACAGTCACACAGTTTTCAAAAATTACATTTTGGTCACTAACCCAAAATGTCACCCTTCCCAACCTCATTTTGCAAAATTGACTTCACCATTCTCTTATATATAATAAAAGAGGATTTTAAGACATTTTTCCATATTTTTAATGCAACCCGAACTAGGCTTTCCTAATTTCACCTTTTTATATTCGAACCGCACTTCGACCGAACCGGTCCAAACCCAAAACTTCTAAGTCCAAAATTGGGGTGTTACATTTTTAGTTTTCAATTATATGTTTTTAATTCTGTTATTTTTAACTTAAAAATTTTTAGGAATAATATTTTGTTTTTATTGTTCATTTCAAGACGGAGATCAAGAAAGGAAGAAGAGATAAAACGGCTTGGCGAAAACCTTTAGCTGTCGCGACATTATACCACCCAATAAACCGCAAGAGCCACAATAGCTAGTTTCCAACGAGAAGAACCGCAATGGGCAGAAATGACTCATAACGGCTAGTAGTGTCGCGGCCGAGATTTGCGCTCCAACGGCATGACATGTCGAAACACTATAGAAGGGTCACTATTCTCCATTATTCTTCACCTTAACATTCTCTTCTACTGCCTTGCATTCTCCAAAGCTATTATTTTCTTTTACTCTCAATAACTACTCTCAAATTTCATATGGCAATTAGAGGCGAAAGCTCCAACAATGCCGCGGCCCAGACCTACAGCCGCTTTGCACCGCCGAGAGTCGAGCACAGATTCAAGAAGTATTTTATCTCTCGGAAAGTATGGGAAGAACAAGGCTTCCAAGTCTTCGACTACCCCAACCTCGACATTGACCACTATCTATTCAAAAGGATCAACCATTATGTTGAGTGGATCGAAAGATCGAGATTTACCAAGAGGGGGGGTGAATTGGAAAATTAAAGGATTGTAGTGGAAATTGGCAAATTAAAAATGATGAACAAGGGATTTAGAGTGGTTCAAGTTCCAAATGAACTCTACATCCACTACCTTAGTCTCACTAAGGATTTGCAACAATTTCACTAAATTGATCTTCCCCTTTTCTAGGACAAGGAGGCAACCCTTTACAATATCGGTTGATTTTTCTACCCAAAAATCAACCCAACCCTCACTCAATAGAACAAAGAAATTTGAAGGCTAATTAGGTATCTCTCAATACAAATGATAGCCCCAATTCAAGCACTCAACCCAATTTTACAAAGTAAGAATGAAGAACACAAATTGGGATTTTACACAAGTTGGGATTTTTGCTCTAATGCTTGAATTTGATGTTTGGATGTTTGCTTGAAGTTCAATAGTTGTTGATGATGCTTTTGGATGTCCCTTTTATACCTTCTCATTGATTTCTAGCCGTTTGGGTGGTTGGGAACATAAATGGAGCCGTTGGAACCCTCTCTTGCCATCATAAATGCAGTCTGCACCAACTCGTTTCGGAACACGGGAAACCTGTTTCGGAACGGACTAAAATAGAAAGAGCCGTTGGGGTGCATTTAAGAGCCCGTTTCGAAACGCCTTAGGGCCGTTTCGGAACGGTTTTGCCACTGTAAAAGGGTCGTTTCGGAACGGTCCTAGCCCGTTTCGAAACGCCTTAACGGTTTTCAGAAAATCAGTTAAAACATACAACGGTCACATTTTCAAAATAAAACCTAGCCCTTGTTTCGGAACGGGATTGATCCGTTTCGAAACGGAATGGCTACTGTCAAAGGGTCGTTTCGGAACGGGCTTGATCCGTTTCGAAACACCCCTTTTATATTTAAAATTCTGAAATATTTGAAATAAATAGACCCTTTTTAAACCCTACATGAAGAATAGTTTCGAAACGAGTTGTGCCGTTTCGAAACGATCTTAAGTGTTTCGATACACGTTTCGGAACGGTGGTCGACAGTGGTGAAATTGTTTCGAAACGCCTTGAGGCCGTTTCGGAACGGGTACGTGAAAAACATTGTTTTGGCTTGAAACACTTAGAAATATATTTGAAATAGTATGTTTTTAACTTGGGCATAATACTAAAATTATATGGGGATATTTTGAGGACTTAAAATTCGTTTTGACTTTTTCGGTTTAGTCCTTAGGTTTTTAGTTATATCAAAATTAAAATATTTGTTTCACAATCTCCCCCTTTTTGATATAACAAAACCAAAGTTAGAATTTCTAGAATTTTGAAAGTTTTGAAAATTATTCTAACTCCCCCTTAATTTAAGATAGGTTTTTTAAAGAAATTTGATTTGAAGTTTAAGTTTAAAAACCTTTTAAAAATGAATTTTAGTGTTGTGGCTCTTAAATTTCTTCTCCCCCTTTTTGTTAGATCAAAAAGAACAACATAAGCTCATAGAGAAGATAAAAGATTAGTACCAATAAGCAATAATAAGCAACCATAGAATTAATAAAAATATCCAAAACATAATTCAAACATGAAGTTCAACATAATTCAAATAATAAAATCCCAAATAAAAACTCATAAGCATAGGTTCCTAAAAACATGAGAGAACAAAAGATGCAATCTTAATCCTAAAAAGCATAAATAATATGATATGATATGAAGATCCTAAGCCTCGTCATCATCATCCTCGTCATCCTCATCATCATCGTCCTTGGCTTGAGAATGGTGAAACTTCGTCCATTGCCCATAAAGAGTGGAGAAAGAAAGATCCAAGTTGGAATGAGAAGTTTCAAGAGAAAGAAGGCGATCCTCGACATTCTTCAAACGATTTCCCATTGTTTCAAAGCCCGAAGCAATGCTAGTGTCCAAAGCATTCATTCGAGTGTCCAAAGCATTGAACCGCTCAGTGAGGAAAGTTGTGAAGGCTTCATTGTTTGCAACTGGAGCTTGTGGTGGAGGAGCAACGGGAGCAGGATCCGCTTCTCTATTAACTCTTTCCCAAATACCATTCACATATTGGAACCCGGACTTGCGAAGGGATGACTCACCAATCTTGGTCTTGCGAGGGATCGGAGAGTCGTAGGTACAAACAATATCAAGATGGTGAAATAGGGCGCTCAAAACAATGCCATAAGTAAAGGACGTCAACTCATTTGTGTCAATAAGCTTGATATTATTGACTATCTCGGCAAAGATTATCTTAGGCACATTTGGGCGCTCACCCCTACGGAAACACTCTAACCAAAAATGATCTCTTTGACGGATATGGGAATATTTACCGCCGGAAGGGCGAATAAACCAAGAGACTATCAAGTGAAGAACACGATCATGCACATCCAAATTAAGTGCTTTACCGGTGAAAGTGCCAAAGTGGCGTTCAGCTTCAAGACCCTCATTCTTAAGTTTAAGAGCAGACTCTAAAAGTTTAACATTTATGACAACCTTTTTGCCTAGTAAGGATGACTCAATCCCTATGATCTCGGTTTTGGACTCATCATAAAGAAAGTGAGCATTAGAGTAAAAGATGAGTACCATATTTTTGTAGCAAACATCCGGAAGGCTCAAGAAATCCATGAGATTCCACTCATCCAAACGAGGAAGATAACGAAAAAGGAATCGCTCGGAATTGAGGAATTCAAGATCAATAACACGTTCCTTACGAACCGCGAAATCCTTGACATAAGAGAAACGAGCACGTGCCTCCGAAGTCTTGAAAGATTTCTGAAAAAGCATCGTGAGATTCGGACGAATGCTTGAATCACCGGATTGAACGGCATTGCGCTTTTTGTTCGATTGATCCGCCATCTAAAAACATTAAGCAAGTGTTTTAAAATTGAGTGTATGCATTGATAATTATAATCAATCCAATAATAAATCCCACTTAGGTTTTTGAAAACAAAATTAAAATAAAAAACAGTTTAAAAAATACGATTGAAAAATTTTATATTCGAATAAAAAATTTTGAGATTTGAAAATTTTTTTACAAGATTTTGAAAACCCACAACCAAAAACATATAATTTATACAAAAATAAAATTTTCTAACCTAATATTCGAACATGAATTGAAAGAAAAAGAAAAAATAGAAAAATTACCTTAGTTTGGGATTTTGGATGATTTGAGAAAAATCCTTGCACAAGATTGATGAAACTTGCTTAGACTTGAGTTGTAGAGTAAAACCCCTCACAATTTTGTGAAAAACAAAGAGTTTTAGAGGGTATTTATAGAGAGGGAGGCAGTTTAGGGTTTTAAGGGTTTGATAAAAAGTGAATTAGTATCATTAAAAGCCCTAATTTAAAGCAGTCCGCGATGCCGTTCCGGAACGGTCAAGACCGTTTCGGAACGGGCGGCTAGGGTTTTGACCATTTTAAAACCATAAGCAGAACGTTTCGATACACCGTTGACCGTATCGAAACTCCTTTTGACCCGTATCGGAACGCGTTCCGATACACCCCTTGGCAGAATCAAAAACGTTTCGGAACGCTTGTGAGGCGTTTCGAAACGCCCTTCTCTCAGAGCTGGATTTAAGGTATCCGTATCGAAACCAGTTCACCCGTTTCGATACACCTGGGCCTGGAAGTGCAGATGAGGCTCTAAGAATGCAGAAAAATGAAATTTTAAGAGGCCTAACATGCATAAATGTCATGAATGAGCAGGCAAAACATATTTAAGCATAAACATACTCCCCCTAACTATAAGCATGGATGAAATTAGGAGTTTAAACACATCAACATGGCATTTCACAAAATCAAGCATATTTAAGCACAAAATAGGTCCAAAAAGGTCAAGATAGGCTAGCTAGACCTAACTCTCTCCTAACGGACCAAAAACGCTCTTTATCTAAGGGTTTTGTAAAAATGTCCGCTAATTGATTCAAGGTGTCTACATACTCTATAACCACATCTTCCTTAAGGACATGATCTCTAATGAAATGATGCCTTATTTCTATATGTTTGGTTCTAGAGTGTTGGATGGGATTTTTAGTTAAGCATATTGCACTAGTGTTGTCACATTTTAGGGGTATGGTTCCAACTTTAATTCCATAATCTAAGAGTTGTTGCTTCATCCAAAGGACTTGAGCACAACAACTCCCTAAGGATATGTACTCGGCTTCGGTGGTAGATAAGGCTACACTATTTTGTTTCTTAGAGAACCAAGATATGAGCATACTACCTAAGAATTGGCAAGTTCCCGAAGTACTTTTCCTATCAATTTTGCAACCCCCATAATCCGCATCCGAGTAAGCATGTAGGTTGAAGGTAGAGTCTCTAGGGTACCAAAGACCTAAACAAGGAGTGTCTCTAAGATACCTAAAGATTCTCTTAACGGCTATAAGGTGAGACTCTCTAGGACTAGCTTGAAACCTAGCACACAAGCAAACACTAAACAAGATATCCGGTCTACTTGCGGTAAGGTAAAGCAAAGATCCAATCATAGAACGATAAAGTTTAGAGTCCACACACTTACCTCCTTCATCTTTGTCAAGCTTTGTAGATGAGCTCATAGGAGTGGCTTGAGGTTTTGCATTCTCCAAGCCAAACTTCTTGAGCATATCCTTTATGCATTTTGCTTGGTTGATGAAGGTGCCATCCTTCTTTTGCTTGATTTGGAGTCCCAAAAAGAACGAGAGCTCCCCCATCATGCTCATCTCAAATTCACCTTGCATTAACTTAGCAAACTCTTGATAATGACATTCATTAGTAGAGCCAAAAATAATATCATCAACATAAATTTGAACTACTAAGATGTCATTTTTATACATTTTTATAAAGAGTGTAGTGTCCACTTTTCCTTTTTCAAATCCTTTTTCAATCAAAAAATTTGAAAGCCTTTCATACCAAGCTCTAGGAGCTTGTTTTAAACCATAAAGGGCTTTGGTAAGTTTAAAAACATGATTTGGAAATTTTGAATCTTCAAAACCCGGTGGTTGTTCCACATACACTTCTTCATTTATAAAACCATTTAAAAATGCGCCTTTAACATCCATTTGAAAAAGCTTGAAATTATGATAACATGCATATGCAAGCAACATCCTAATGGCTTCCATTCTAGCTACGGGTGCATAGGTTTCATCAAAATCTATTCCCTCTTCTTGAGTGTAACCTTGTGCTACAAGTCTAGCTTTATTTCTCACAATGTTACCACTCTCATCTAGTTTGTTCCTAAAGACCCATTTAGTTCCTATTGTAGATTGATTACTAGGCCTATCAACTAATGTCCATACATTACTTCTCTCAAATTGATTTAACTCTTCTTGCATAGCCATAATCCAAAAGTCATCTTTCAATGCTTCTTTTATGTTTTTAGGCTCTATGCATGAGATAAATGCAACATGGTTCATTAATCTAAGAGAAGAACGAGTGGTTACCCCCTTGGATGGATCACCCAAGATTTCACCATCTTTGACATAGTTCAACTCCCTTGGGTAGCTCACTTCCTTTTCCTCAATTGCCAAGTCCTTCAAGGCTTCAAGAGGTGGATCCTGTGTGTCTTCTTCTTTTGGTTGAATCTCATCCTCCTTTGAAGTTTGACCTCCATCAAAGGCATTTATGATTCCTACATCATCATCATCACAAGAATCCTTCCTAGGAAGGAGGTTATCATCGAATACAACATGAATAGATTCTTCTACTACTAAAGTTCTTTTGTTAAATACTCGATAGGCTTTAGAGGTTAAAGAGTAACCTATAAAAATGGCTTCATCACTTTTTGCATCAAATTTACCTATGTTATCTTTTCCATTATTTAAAACAAAACACTTGCACCCAAAAGGGTGAAAATAGCTAATGTTAGGCTTTTTAGATTTTAAAATCTCATAAGGTGTTTTCTTTAAAATTGGCCTAATCATAACTCGATTTACAATATAACAAGCGGTGTTTGTGGCTTCCGCCCAAAAATATTTAGGTAAATTATTTTCACAAAGCATAGTTCTAGCCATTTCTTGTAAAGTTCTATTTTTCCTCTCAACTACCCCATTTTGTTGAGGAGTTCGAGGAGCCGAAAAATTATGGCTAATACCATTTTCATTTAAAAATTCTTCAAACCCTAAATTTTGAAACTCGGTTCCATGATCACTTCTAATGTGTGAAATTCTAAGTTCAAGATCATTTTGGGTTAATTTTGAAAATGTGATGAATTTTTCCAAAGCCTCATCTTTAGTACTTAAAAAGAGAACCCAAGTAAATCTAGAAAAATCTTCAACTAGCACAAAAGCATACGATTTACCACCCAAGCTCATAGTCCTAATTGGCCCAAATAAATCCATGTGAATTAATTGTAAGCATCTACTAGTAGAAACATCATTAATGGATTTAAAGGAAGACTTATGTTGTTTACCCTTTGAGCATGCATCACAAATTTTATTATTTGAAAATTTTATTTTGGGCAAACCTCTAACTAGATTTAGAGAGACTAGTTTTTCCAAAACACTAATGCTAGCATGTCCTAGCTTCCTATGCCACAACCATGCATCATTTTCATTTTGAGCAACTAAACATGCATGGGATGTATGAATGTCATCTAAATGCACCATGTATATATTTCCTATGCGATGACCTATGAGCATAATACTATTTGATTTAATGTCTACAATTTTACATCCATTTTTATCAAAAAGAACATTAAATCCTTTATCACACAATTGACTTATGCTCAATAAATTATGTTTAAGACCATTGACATACAAGACATTTTCAATGAGAATGGTAGAGTGATTACCTATGGAGCCAATACCTTTGATGTGGCCTTTGGAGTTGTCACCAAATTTTACTACTCCTCCACTTTTTGGCTTTAAATCCATGAATCGACTCTTGTCTCCGGTCATGTGTCTCGAGCATCCACTATCAAGGTACCATGAGTTTTGACTTTGTGCTTTGGCCTTGAAGCAATGCTCCCCCTACAAACAAAGATATTAAACCTTGGTTTTTGGTACCCAAATCATTTTGGGTCCATGAGTGTTAGCTCCCAAAACCTTGGTTCCCTTAGGAATCCAAGATGACATAGCAATAATATTATTAGATTTTACAAGTTCCTTAGGAACCCATACACTTCTAATTCTTTTAGCTCTACTATGTCTAGGGTAGCTACTTTGTTTGTAGTAATTAGTTCTTTTCTTAGGTTGGTGTGTTCTAGATGATTCTCCTACTTCATGCTTGACACTTCCAACATTTTTTAAGGACTTTTTGAGCTCATTTAGCTCACCTAACACCTTTTGGTGTTCACTATTGCATTGAGACAAAAGATTATTAAGATCAACATTTTCATCTTGAAAGAATTTAAGTTCATCTTTTAATCCTAAAATCTTTTTCTCAAATTTAGAATTAGCTTGAGTGAGTGAGTCATTTTTCTCATTTAGCTCTAAAATGATTTTCTTGTTTTTAATGACCGACTCCTTAAACTTCTCAACTAATTCATCATACACCTCTTGTAACTCATCATATGCATCATTTAACTCGTCATATGAAAAATCTAAAGTAGATGAGTTAGAGGTTACCAAGGAGGAATCTTCCTCAAGTACCATGAGACAAAGATTAGCCACTTCGTGTTCGTCGTCCTCCGATGACTCCTCATCACTCCAAGTAGCAAGTTTGGCTTTGAGTTTCTTCTTCTTCTCAAAGCTCTTCTTCTTGAGTTGAGGGCACTCCGAACGGATGTGGCCGGGTTGTTTGCACTCATAGCAAATGATGGGATCCTTTCCTTCTTCTTTGTTCTTGCTCTTGAAGTCCATTTTTCTTTGGATTTTTCTACCCGGTTGGACCTCATGAATCGTGAGAACCGTTTGGCTATCATAGTCAATTCTTCAAGTTCGTCCTCATCACTAGATGAGCTCTCATCAAGTTGTGAAGCTTTAGCCTTGAGAGCTATTCCCATCTTCTTCTTCTTTTCAACCTCGAGCTTCTCTACTCTTTTCTCTTCCTTCTTTTTCTCATCTTCCCTTCCTTGCTTCATGATCTCATGAGTAAGGAGAGAACCCACAAGCTCATCAAGCTTTAATGTCTTCAAGTTCTTCGCTTCGATGATAGCGGTTCTCTTCCCATCCCAAGCTTCGAGAAGTGAATAGAGTAGCTTCCGGACAAGCTTGTCTTCCGGTATGATCTCTCCATATCCCTTTGGACCGTTGACGATTGTGGAGAATCGATCAAACATCTTCGACACCGTCTCATCGGGCTCCATCTTGAAGTTTTCATAACTAAGATTGAGAAGTCCAATCTTAGTTTCTTTGACATCATTGGTGCCTTCATAGGTGGTCTCAAGAGTGTCCCACACTTCCTTGGCACTTTCAATGGATGAGACCTTTGAGTAGATGTCCGGACCGAAAGCACAAAAAAGCATGTGGAGAACTTTATCGTTGACTTGAATCTTCTTCCTCTCCTCTTCACTCATTTCGGCTTTCTTCTTCAACACCATCTTGCCTTCACCATCTTGCTTCAATGGAATGTATGGCCCATCCTCAATGACATCCCATACAAGATAGTCACTTGACTTGATGAATAGCCTCATTTTGTTCTTCCAAAAGGAGTAGTTGTCACCATTGAAGAAAGGAGGCTTGGTGGTTGATTGTGACTCGTACATGCCGGAACCGGAGGTTGAAGCCATCTCTTGATAATTTGATGATCACACTCTTCCAAGGATATCCTCTTGTGGTTGTTAATCCTCAAAGAGTTAAGCTCTGATACCAATTGTTGAGTGGATCGAAAGATCGAGATTTACCAAGAGGGGGGTGAATTGGAAAATTAAAGGATTGTAGTGGAAATTGGCAAATTAAAAATGATGAACAAGGGATTTAGAGTGGTTCAAGTTCCAAATGAAATCTACATCCACTACCTTAGTCTCACTAAGGATTTGCAACAATTTCACTAAATTGATCTTCCCCTTTTCTAGGACGAGGAGGCAACCCTTTACAATATCGATTGATTTTTCTACCCAAAAATCAACCCAACCCTCACTCAAAAGAACAAAGAAATTTGAAGGCTAATTAGGTATCTCTCAATACAAATGATAGCCCCAATACAAGCACTCAACCCAATTTTACAAAGTAAGAATGAAGAACACAAATTGGGATTTTACACAAGTTGGGATTTTTGCTCTAATGCTGGAATTTGATGTTTGGATGTTTGCTTGAAGTTCAATAGTTGTTGCTGATGCTTTTGGATGTCCCTTTTATACCTTCTCATTGATTTCTAGCCGTTTGGGTGATTGGGAACATAAATGGAGCCGTTGGAACCCTCTCTTGCCACCATAAATGCAGTCTGCACCAACCCGTTTCGGAACACGGGAAACCTGTTTCGGAACGGACTAAAATAGAAAGAGTCGTTGGGGTGCATTTCGAAACGCCTTAGGGCCGTTTCGGAACGGTTTTGCCATTGTAAAAGGGTCGTTTCGGAACGGTCCTAGCCCGTTTCGAAACGCCTTAACGGTTTTCAGAAAATCAGTTAAAACATACAATGGTCACATTTTCAAAATAAAACCTAGCCCTTGTTTCGGAACGGGATTGATCCGTTTCGAAACGGAATGGCTACTGTCAAAGGGTCGTTTCGGAACGGGCTTGATCCGTTTCGAAACACCCCTTTTATATTTAAAATTCTGAAATATTTGAAATAAATAGACCCTTTTTAAACCCTACATGAAGAACAGTTTCGAAACGAGTTGTGCCGTTTCGAAACGATCTTAAGTGTTTCGATACACGTTTCGGAACGGTGGTCGACAGTGGTGAAATTGTTTTTAACTTGGGCATAATACTAAAATTATATGGGGATATTTTGAGGACTTAAAATTCGTTTTGACTTTTTCGATTTAGTCCTTAGGTTTTTAGTTATATCAAAATTAAAATATTTGTTTCACACATTAGAAGTGGTTCATATTTTTCCTTCAACCTGCCCGAGAAAACCTCACCATAGTCTGCGAATTCTATGCCAATAGGCCCAGTGACAAAACACTCTTCGTACACGTCAGAAGGGAAGGCGATAATGGTTGATGCTGACACCATAAACCGGCTTTATGGCTTGCATGTGGAACGAGACAAGCAAGCGGAGGTTTTAGAAGCTCTAACGGAAGAGGATTACCAACATATCAAAGAGGAGCTCTGCTATGCCGGCACGTCATGGTAGGTCGGGCCTCACCGAGGGTCAGTCTAAAGGCGACACCTCAGTCTAAAAGCGAAACTATGGAACAAGTTCATTCACCATCGTCTCATGCCCACCTCCCACAACACCACCAATGGTCGGCCCAGGCTTGCTCTTATTCATTCTATTATGCACAATCGAAATATTAATGTTGGTAATCTTACTTGTCAGGAAATCTTCAAATGCACGCAAAAGGATAAGGGGCCGCTCTACTTCCCTTCATTGATCAAAGGGCTGTGCACAGAAAAGGAGGTGCCCATTGATGAAGCCGACGAATACACACCGCACCGCAAATGATGAGATCGGAAAGCCTACCTCAGATTGATGAACATCATAGAAGCCGACCCAATCTAGGTCACGCCACTGCAGGGCATTACTAGGGCATCAACCTCGGCGAACATCCAAGAAACACCCCAGGCACGTGCACCAGCCGCGACAGACCTCCAACAAATTATGCAAAAGACAAAGGAAATGGACCAACGCCAGCAGCTTTCCATGGGAAACACACGGGACTTCCAAGCCTCCACTGTTATGCTAATACAAATTAAGTTCCTAGATCTGTCGGTCTAATTTCCTCCCTTCCCAGTCACCGCACCTGAGCTCAGAGAAGAGGCAACAGCTGCTACTGTCGCCACTGCCCATGCTTCCTAAGTACCGACTGTCGTGGCCTCTGACACCCTTTCGGCTGGGGCAAAAAAAGGAAAGCGCAAGTTGGGCCTGGTTACACCCCCCAGATCGCTGTACAACACTACCTCCAGCTGGTAAAACCATTCTATCAGCCGGGTCTTCGAAGAACTTAAACGGAAAGAAGCGACCGCAGAGGAAGTTTGCCTTGATACGAAGGATGAAGAAGTCATTACCCCGGCAGCAAAGCCCACCCCTGCCGCACGCGTCCAGCCACCCCGCGAATCCAAATGAATCAAGCACGTGGCATCTAAGCCGAAGAGGCCGATCCTAACGAGTGAAAGTGAAGAGGAAGAAAAACCTTCCAAATCACCCTCTATTTAAATTCCTCTTCCTTATGCCTTTTTATTTTTCATTCCCTCATATTTTTGTGTGCTAATTTTTTTCTATCATTGTATATGAAATGTAAGCATTGAGGGTAATGCTTGTTTCTAGTTTGGGGGTGTATGTTGAGAGGCCAAGGCAATGAGATGCCGTGATAGTATAAATATAATTGCCATGCAGATTTTTTCTTTTACTTGTCAATTTTTTTAATTGCATTTCCTTAACTGAATTATGCTTATGCCTCGGCACTAATTTCTATCAATTGCCTTAGTTTAGTTTTAATTAAATCTTTTTTCTTGGCAATAGAACTCTCTCTTCTTACCATTGTTTAGAACTGTTTAGAGCCTTTATTTTTAGGATGCTTGAAGAAAGATAACTTAGGATCGTACTATGAGATTATAACTTTTAAACACCTTTGTGACTTGCATGATTTAAGGAATTCTATTACACTTAGGAAAAAGACTAACTTAGAAAGAAAATTTAGTAAAAGTTAGAGGTGCCCACCACTGGCTCTAGCTTAAGGAAGCCCTAGAGGTGCCTGAAACCGGCTCTAGGCTAATCACTAGAGGTGCCCGCAATTGGCTCTAGTTGGTTAGGTTTCTTATAAAAAAATTATATACCCAAGTTAGGTAGGTTAATGCTTTAGCGTTTACTAATAATCTTTATAATCATCTTGTTACAATGCATGCACACACTTACAAATCTTATAGTTAGATTCCAAGCAATTCCTAGGACTTCCAAAGACTTAAGGGTCAAACATTCTTCACCATGGTTTTGAGAGAGAAGGAAAAGTAAGACCAAGGAGACGATTTATAAAAACTAAGGCTTGGCAATTGATGGTTTGCATTGCTTGAGGACAAGCAATAGTTCAAGTTTGGAGATCTGATAAGTGCTCAAAAGTCCTATATTTTGATCCATTTTACATGGCAATTATCACTCTACCTATACCCATTTGAGCTGCATTATGGCCCTTCATGCATGGATTTCATCATTTATGCCGTTGAGCTTTATATATTGTTTATTCTATGAAAAATGTACCATTTAATGCATGTTTGGTGCTTTTGCCGATTTACGCAATGCGAGGGCAGGACGATGCCGTGACGACACTGGAGGATAAGAGAAGAATAAGGTAGAACCAGCTAGTAGCAGACCCATATCGAGCAGAACCATTCATAGACTCATGTCGTGGCAGCTAAAACCCATGTCGCGGCCGTGCACTACTATACGTGCCAGAGGGCAAATCAGGCAAACTGGTAGTCGACTTGAAGAGCTTTAAACGCAGGATTTTTCTACACACTTTGCATGACAGTTGGAATTCAAGAAGAGGACGAAAACATGGAAGGAAGAATAAAGTTGGACTTTTGGCCAAAGTGTATATTGTAATAAATTAAAGAGATTTACCTCTTTAATAAAGTCTAGTCCAAGTCCAACTTAACTTCCTCTCTAAGAAGGATTTGTGCCTACACCTTCCCCCTATATAAGGGCTTGCCGCCATCAAGAGAAGGAGAGGAGAGTTCGATAGAGAGAAGAGCTTAGGAATTAGATTGTGTTTTCTTTTTCATCCATTATGTTCTACTTTCCTTAGGGTTGGGATTAGTTTGTTGAATAGTAGTGTGAAAACTATTGTACTTTGTTTATGTTCTTAATGCAATAAAGTTGAGGTTTCCTTATTCTTGGAGTTAATCATTCTTGAAATCTTGTCGAGTGAGAGTTTGTGAGATTATCCATTTATTCGTTGTCGAGAGAGTTGAATTCACGAAACGAGTAAGCACGGTTTTTCTCCAAGGGTGTTAACTAATTTAGCCTAGAGATAGGTTAAAAATTTCAGCGGCTAAGAAAAGTGTGTGATCTGTTGGTGTATCGACTTTGTTTTATGCCGAAAGGTATGGTCAGAGTTCAGCCGAAAGGTATGGTCACTGCCACGACAATATAGTGTTGCAACATTCAAGAATAGACACAAGTCAATAAGATTCCACACTACGACACATTCTAATTCAGCCCATTCTATCAACGTGATTTTCTCTTTACTTTTACTTCTGGATTATATTAGTTTTAGTAATTTAGTTTATTCAATCAAGCCCACTCATCTGTATTTTTATTTTAATTATTTTGCAGTGCGAGGAAGTAGGACTATAAGGCTCGCCCAATCCATATGGAGACGATACTCAATATATTTATCATTGTATTACTTGACGTGTACACTTGCACTATTGCGGGGCACTTTTACGTGAGCATCAAACCCCTATTAAATAAACATATTTTTAAAAGAAAATACATCAGGTAAATTTAGCGTGTTAAAAAGAAAATATAACACATGGACAATTTGGTAAATTTTACTTTCAAGTAATCTTATATTCCTCAAACCAAACACAATAATCTTACATTTCTAACAAATAAACTAAACAATGTAATGCAACATTCCCATTAATGTATCAAGTAATGTTACATTCCAGAAATCTTAATCTCAAAAATAATTTTACGTTATGTGAACCAAATGTACCCCGACAATTTTAATATTAGAAAATAAGTTAGAAAATTTACTGACATTTTCTATACAATTAATTAGAATATCAGTTGAGGCTTGTTAACTCTTATAAGCATTGCACCAATTCTTGTGGTTAGTCGAAGCCCCTTGGATTCTCTAAAATTTAATATAGAATCTGCCTCCGGGTTCACATTTGCCTCAATGACTCTTGAAGCCTTTGGATCTGTAACTCTCGAAGGAAATTGGTGCCTTAAAGGAAAGTCCCCCAATGTCTGAATTTTGGGCAAACATCGTTTCATGTGTCACAACTCTTTTTTAGGAGGCTTCGACTTTTTGAAAAATTAAAAAAAAAAGAAATACAAAGTCGCCACCAATCTTTTTGAAACGTGTGATTGGATCACTTTAAATCAGGGTTATTTAATAAAACGTTTTGTTTTAATAAACCAACAGTTTTAGTCTATGAAATAATAGAAAATAGGTTCGGGGTCGGTTACGCGTGGGGAAGGGTTAGCACCCCCCACGACACCCAAAATTGGTACCTAATTGATTTTAAAATCGTTTTCAGTACCAGAATTTGCAAGTTCACGAAGGTTCGACTTTATTTGTCCGTTTAATGAATATCAAACTATTTTAATGGCCTTATCGCCCGGGATATGAACTTTAATCACCGCCAACATTTCTGGCGCTAACCTGCCATTCTCGTTTGATAAGACACCACATTAAATTCATTTCACTTTTTCAAACAACAAAAGAAATTCGACGTGTTGAGCATTTTTTATTTATTCTAAATTCGAAATTATTAACCTAAAAAGGTCTAATCCTTTTATTCCTAATTAAAGGTTTAAGTATGCTTAAGTGTATCTTATTTTTTTGTGAAATGAATTTTTCATCAAACACGTCTCTATGTAAGCTTAAGAACCTAATCCTAAATTTTAACCTATTTCTAAAGAACAAACAAGCAACTCAAATTTCTTGTGTTTTTTTCTTTTTATTATTTCTTTTGAAAAACCTTTTTTTAAAATACTTCTTAAAACTAAGACCTTTCCATTTACATTTTTAGCTTTTTTCTTTTTTATGTTTTTCACCTTATTATTATTATTTTTTGGCTCAATAATGTATGATTTTATTACGAACGAATCATACACGACAAACATCACCGGTGGCCTCGTTAAAAACCTCCCTACTCCTAAATAGAGGAACAAAGTGCCCCGACAATATGTAAAAAGACACCACAAAACCGATCAACTAAGTAATCGAACCCAAGACGGGCGATCCACACCACTTTTTGCTAACGCATCAGCCATACAATTTGCCTCTCGAAACACATGATGGAAACAAACATCCTCCAGAACACGACAAGCTTCATCGATCCGACAAAACCAATGCGATAACCTCCATGGTCGTTTCTCCCAGTGTAACACCCACACTATAGCAATCACAGAATCAGACTCAATCACTATTGCTCGCGACTCACGCCACAGCGTTCCACACAACAATTCTAGAGAAGCACAAATAGCCTGATGCTCGGCTTCATTCGAATCCACCACCCCAATCAGACCCGAGAACAAAGCTAGTATACGCCTAGAGGCATCGCGCAACACCCCCCCACAACCTGCCTTACCCGGTTTTCCCCTCGAGGAACAATCAACATTAAATTTCAGCACACCCAATGGCGGTTTTTCCCACACCACATTCACCTGACTACCCCTCGGATCGGTTCGGACCTTGCATAGCCAAGGGCAATCCTACCACAGATGTTCCGAAATGACTTCGGATGCACCAATCCGAGCCCAATACATTGATCTTAATTTAATGAGAAAAAGCATCTCACTCACCGACATTCGTTGTTCACAGAAAATGACCCCATTTTGGCCCAACCACATCGACCATAACACCGTCACACATCCCGCTAGCCACCATTCCCGCACCATTCCGTGAAAGAAACTATTAAACACCATCCGCAAAAACTCCAACAACGTCCGCGGACGTACCACATCCATCGTCCACCATTGGAAAAACAGCAACCACACTTCCCACATAGTCGTGCACTCAAAGAGAACATGGTTTGCCGTTTCTCATACCTCACGACACCAACAACAGCCCCCTTTCGACCCTTCGACCATGATACCGCGATTGCACAAATGATCCATCGTTGGAAGCCTACCCAACAACTAAAACCAAATAAAATACTGGATCTTTGGGGGCACTTGCAGTCGCCAAATCACATTTAGTTCCGACATTGATTCCAATCCAAACGACACCATCAAACCATATAGAGAGCTCACCGTGAACACCCCTACGAGATGGTTTCAAAATGAGACGATCCGTCCTAGCCACATTGAGCTTAAAGCACACCACACACGCCTTTAAATCAAGCAATTGACTAACTTCAAACACACGCAAGGGGCGGTTAAACAACGCATCCCACTCCTCATGCTCAAAATTGCCTTGCCTCGCATACTCACATACCAACGCATCCTTATTCGATTCAGCTCGAAAAAGCCGTGGAAACACAAATTGGAGTGGCTCCTCCATGCACCAGCAATCACGCCAAAATAGAACTTTAGAACCATCCCCCACTTGCCACAAAAAGTCAGAAAATCACATAAACCGATGAACCGTTTCATCCCCCTGCACATCAACCAATTGTCGCCATACCATTGACATATGTCTCCTCCCTACATCATTCGGACGCCACAAAAAAATGACACGACCATACTTCGCCTCAATAATCGACCGCTAGAGTGATGTATCATTCATGGCATATTTCCAGCTCCATTTTCACCAAGAGTGCCAAATTGCGAGTTCGCAAATTAACAACCCCTAATCCACCATACTCCTTAAGACGGCACGCCACCTCCCGACATACTCGACTAATTTTAAATTTATCCTCCGATCCCCCCATAGGAACCGACGTCGAATCCTGTCCAATTTCATAATTATACCTTGCGGCACCAAGAATACGCCCATATAATATAATGGCAAAGCTGTCAACACTGAATTTACCAAAAGAAGTCTCCCGGCAAACGACAACGAACCGCGTTTCCATCCAGAAAATTTCTTCCGAAATCGATGTATCAATGGTTCTCAAATTTGCATTCCTCGCGGATTAACCCCCAATAGGAAGGCCCAAGTACACAATCTGTAACACATCACACTGACATCCTAACACCATCGCAATATCGTGCACCAAGGCATCCTAAATCCCAATCCCGTAGATACTCAACTTGTCATAGTTAATTTGTAGACCCGATGTATATTCAAAGCACGTCAACACTATCTTTAAATTCTCAGCGTACTGAATATTAGCTTTAAAGAACAAAATCGTGTCGTCTGCAAACTGTAAATGTGTCGTCACAAAACCATCGGCAACCGGCACGCCCTCAATCAGCCCCAACTTAACCGCATTACGAAGATACTGATGCAAAACTTCCACGACAATGACAAACAACAATGGCGAAAACGGGTCCCCTGCCGAAGTCCTTGTTTCATAGCAAATTCTGTAACCCCCGTAGCCCGGTCTGGACGGTTGACCCGAACTACGAAGATTACACGGGGAAAACCAAAGTCAACCCGAAAGTCAACCTTGATTAACGACCCTTTTTTTTCTTTTTAATCTTGTCTAGATGCATATTAACCTTAGATGTGATCACACAAACACCATGCTCAAAGATCACAAACATCAGAGATCAAACAGGGTCCCAATTGAACAAATTACAACTTTAGGGACCAAATTGTAATTTCTGAAAACTTAAAGGACTTAACCAGATTTTAAGTTACCAACTTAAAATTAATCATGTTTCATGCTTTCCAGCCAAATTTCAGCTCAAACGGACATCCCGAACTCATACAATTGCACAAACAAGATTCAGGACCAAAATGCAAACATTTTGAAACATTTAACCGTCCATGTCAGCCCCCAACGGTCACCCGTTCCGAAACAGGCCAAGCCCGTTCCGAAACACGGGCCGTTCCGCAACGCGTTCCGCAACGGGGGTCTGGCAGAATGCTTTCCGTTTCGGAACGGTGGCACCCGTTTCGGACGCCTGGGTTCATGCAGGGCACCCGTTCCAAAACGGTGTTACCTGTTCCGAAACGCCTAGCCCAGAATGCTGCATTTTGCTCACTCAAACACACAATTGATCATTCAAACATGCTCCAAAAGCCACCAAACTTTACCAACATGCAATTCTACATAAATGAGACATACTTGCATCAACAATTCAACAAAATACCAACATATACGAAAAACCCCAAATCTATAGGCATGCTTCCTACACAAGCAACCATTCAAGCATAAACATTCAAATCAATCTCATTTAAGCCAATTCATGTTTCAACAACATTAACAACAGCATTTAATCATTCTTGGTCAAACATAAATGATCACATACACATAAACCCGAGAGATTCTACCCCATTGCCCTTATTAACTATAGCTATTCACTGAGACATACATCTCCATTGGAGTCCACCTTGAATCCCTTGCTCCTTGCTGTCCAAACTTCAAGAATCTGCATTGATGGACAAAAAGGAGCGTAAGCAAATAATGCTTAGTGAGGAATGCTCAAAACCAAAACACCATCAATGCAGCGGGTCTTTAAAACACTTTTAAAACAAACCCGATTTGTTTACTAAAGCCAAGTTTGAAAACCCTTTTCAACATCAAGCTCAAACCATGCATAAACACCATATGCCAAGCTTAAACAAAACCATGGATAACACTCCCATTTCACAACATACCTTTCTTTAACTTGAAAACCATATCAAGCAAGAAACCTTTTTAAAACCATAGCTCAATAATCCATCACATGCATTTAATCAAGGCAACATAAAAACCATAACAACATCTTCACATGCCTTTAAAAACAAGTCTTACAAGACTCCAATGCAACATAGATATTTCATGCTCACAAGCATCATGTACCAAATGATTACCAACACTTGTTCAACTTAACAAGTAAACATGCATTCACTAGCATCATACACTTTTCATGCAACAATGCATCTTTTCAAGCATCTCATGCTTCTCATGCAAACATGCATCAATTCAAGCATCTCATGCTTCACATGCAACCATGCATCATTTCAAGCATCTCATGCTTCACATGCAACCATGCATCAATTCAAGCATCCCATGCTTCACATACAGCCATGCATCAATTCAAGCATCCCATGCTTCACATGCAACCATGCATCAATTCAAGCATCCCATGCTTCACATGCAACCATGCATCAATTCAAGCATCCCATGCTTCACATGCAACCATGCATCAATTCAAGCATCCCATGCTTCACTATGATCAAGAACATTACATTGGCTTCCAAAAGATCAACCACATTCACTTTTCAACTTAACAACCTGATCGGATACGCGGATTCCGAGCGTTGTCCCTACGCTCCCTACACCCTACCCAATCCAAGGTCCTCGAATGGGCAACAACCTCCATTATGACCTCAACATCCTAAGGTTCCCATGTATGGACTTTTAAACACCATACAACCTTAGCTTTTCCCCAAGGTTCCCATGTATGGACTTTTAACCACCATACAACCTTGACATGCACAAGGTTCTCCCGTATGGACTTTTAACCACCATACAACCTTTGCATAACCGATTGGTAGTTGTAGAACATCACTAACGAGATCCGGGACATCCCACACAAGATCCACACATGGACTTAACCACTGCCATTGTGATCTCAATAAGTACAAGGTTCTCACATATGGACTTTTAACCACCATATAACCTTTACTCAACCAAGGTCCTCGAATGGGCAACACCTCCATTATGACCTCAAATAACCAAGGTCCTCGAGTGGGCAACAACCTCCACTATGACCTCATCTCGTTAGGAAACTTGAAGGGAGCTTATCCGGTCCACTCTTGACCACTCCACCTCCAAGGCGACTTAATTCACGGTGCACCCAATCCTATAGCCGGCTAACTATATCCGATCAACGAACCAAGAACCATTCACATCACTTGCCAATATAACCATCTTACCATGTTATCCAATGTTCCACATGCATAAACATGATGCAAAACCATCACAACATTAGCCCAATGATTCACATGCATAACCAATATGCAAAACCATTACCTCATCAATCCAATGATTCACATGCATAACCAATATGCAAAAGGTAACATTTATCATCATCAATTCATTGTTTAAAAGCATCATACAAAGCCATTGATCAACATGCAACACTATGCATCAAAATCACAATTACCATATACAATACCAAGGATCCCTTACCTTGAGCATCCTTCTCAAATGGCTTTCAAAACCAGCATTAAACCATGCTATAACATGCTTACAAAACAGAATTAAACCATGCAAAACACATGCATTTCAATCATCAACCACATTTGCTTATAAAACCAAATCACAACATAATTCAAAAGCAAAAATCCTTTTACTTACTCTTGAGCTTAGCAAAGTTGTTTAGACTTACACTAAGCTCCCAAAAAACCTTCAAACCTTGGTTTAAAAGCTGAAATCCCAACTTCACTCACCGATAACCAAACAAGACTAGCCAACAAGCCTTCCAAGCTTCCGAAACCTTCCGCAAACACCTTCAAAGCTCACGGATCAAACTCCCCTGTTTCAAGCACACAAAAACAGAATATTAATGCATCCTTATGCATTAAAACACCAGCAACAACAACGCAACTCGCTGCTCATCACAAATCTAACAATTTGGCTACCAAACACAACCGAAATCACCTCCAAACACTTCCAAAACTTAACCCAGCCAAGAACCATCACTTCTAACCATTTTTATACATCAATTAACATGCAAAATGATCACAACCACATCCTTATACCCCCAGGTATAACAGATCACCAAAAACACTCCCAAAACTCAAGCCAAACTTAGGAAATTCAACCTATCCGGGATTGCATTAGTTAAACCTCAACTTCTAATCAATTTAGCATTCATTTAACATCATTTTGACACTCCAAAACACTGCCCAAACAAATCACACGAAAATTTCACCAAAATCACCAAATCTTGCATTTTAGCCAAAAATCAAGATCTCAATTGAAAAGCCATTAACAAAACATAAATCAAGGATTGAGAACTTAGGAATTTCAGTAAAGAACTGATAGTTTAGAGGAGAAGGGCGTTCTTACCTCCAAACTTGAATTTCTCCATTTTAGAGCCAAAAAGCTTGATGAAACAACTTGCAAATTGAGAGGTTTTGTTGATGAAATGATTAGGAATCAAATGAGAGTTGAAATGAGAGATTTAGATGTCAAAATCAGAGAAAGAAATCTGGAGAATTTTGTTTGGGTTGAGAGAAAATGAGAGAAAAGGGAAATTGAGAGAAAATGGAAAATTAGTTAAGAAATTGGTTAAAATGATTTCCCTCCCTTTCTTAATCTTTAAAAATCAGAATAAAGCCTTAAAATATCTTAGAAAAATCTGGAGAAATCCTTTTTGGAATAATAGCTCCTTAAAGATTCAAAGTTTCAATCCTTTATAAAACTGTCCCGCAACTTTCAAAAATTACATTTTGGTCACTAGCCAAAATGTCAACCTTCCGAACCTCATTTTCCAAAATTGATTTCACAGTTCACTTATATATATTAAAAGATGATTTTAGAACATTTTTCCATATTTTTAATGCAACCCGAACTAGGCTTTCCTAAATTCACTCTTATATATTCGATCAGCACTTTGACCGAACCGGTCAATGCCCAAAACTTCTGAGCCCAAAACCGGGGCGTTACAACTCTCCCCCCCTTAGGAAATTTCGTCCTCGAAATTTCAACCGGCGAAAAGAGAAACAGAACCTTCTCAAAGCAACACACAAAGCAACACAAAAGCCTCAACCAACACCACTGATCACATTCCACACCAAACCTCCATCATACACTGTTCACAAATCCAAACTCTCAAAGGTAACCACGACTTAACCTTCCACATAACCGGACTGTACACAATCCCAACATCAACCTGAGAAACTTCAGCTTTTACAGCAGACAACACTGTAACACACAACTCCCAAGACTTGTTCACACAGAGACAACAACCAATCCAATTCAGCCACTATGCAAACCCCTCAACCTCTAAAACTCTTGCGATTCCCAAACCTCTTCCAAAGATTTTCCCAACAAGGAAAAATCCTTAAACATCAACTGTTTACACAAGCTCTTCAACAAAGCTGACAATCCTTCACATCCGCCAAAAACATTACCATAACAGCTCATCAGGACTATCCACCCAAATACCAAAAATTTCATCACAACCCCAACTTGAAACCGTCAGCCGTTCCACACACCACCAACTGACTTCAAACGGAACTTTCTTACCCACAACCAGCCAACCACTTCTCACAAGAACCCAAACGACCAACCAAAAGCCTTCAATCTTTCACAGCCCTTTCACTACAAACTTCAACCAGAACACTTGCATACCAGAACATTACTTAGCCAAAACACACATAACAGTTTCTGAACTCCTCAAAGGTTGCTAAGAACCAACATAACCCTTTCACCACAACTTAAAAGCTATACTACCTCAGCACTTGGGAAACACAACCTCAAACTGCAACATCACTTAGCACCAAGGAACTACCACTTTCTTTTAGCTAAACAAACCACTTAACCAATACCCTTCACCACCAAACCACTAAACTCTCTGAGCATCAAACACTATCCTTCTACCAACAGACTATTCCACTCTTACTATCACTAGCAACTAGTTTAACAAACTCCAACACTTCTAGCCCTCACTCAGCACCAAACATCCTCTAAAAACCCATCATCCCACCTAATCCAACCACAACAGTAACAGATTCGATTAGTTATTAGCGAGCGTGAACATCATATGCATGATCACCTACATGCCCTATCAATGCCTGATGTACATGTATGCAAAACCTCTAATGTCATGCCACATATATGCATGGACCAACATATATAATATAGCATATATCAATGATTTTAACTGTGCATGAATGCCAGTTCACACCCTCCAATAACATCCTCAAAATCTGTCTAAGAACAACCTCCTAACTTACCTTTAACTTATCTAACTCCATCATACCAACAACCATTAACCACAAGATACTCACCCAAGCCTTCTTCACACCCAAGATATTACCAAACCACAACTACCATTACCCCAAACATACTAGCACAAGACTAGACTTACCACACAAGGAAAAACCAACAGAAACTAAACTAAGGCATCTAAAGCAAAGATCACTTAACAAGGTTACCTGAAAACACAACACCATCCTGAAGCTTCATCAGACGAGCCCTCTTCCTTGCGGAACCATCATCCTCCTGCGGAACCATCATCCTCCTGCGGCACAACTGCAGGACCAACTAACACACCAAGGTCACCACCAACTCCTTGCGGTAAAGAACCTTGGCTGTTCCGAGCCAACATCAAACAATCTCGTCTCATGTGTCCAGCAGACCCACATTTCCAGCAAACTTCATTTCCCAAACTCTTCACAACCTTCTGCTTTTTCTGCCACCTCTGAACCTTGCCTCGGCCGTACCCACGACCTTTCAAAGATCCTTTGGCTAACACCAAAGCTGACTTCACTCCATGTAGACAATCACGCTTAACATGCAACTTAGAACCACAATTCCAACAAACACCTGCGCCCCAACAATTTCCAACATGTTGCCTTTCACATCGGTCACATACCGGTGGCTGAACTTCCACTCCTTGCTCAGGCAACACTTGCTCACCAACAGCACTACCCGCACCTTGCTTAACCCTTGGGAATTCCCTTCCAAGATATCTCCCATAAAAGGCCGATACAAAGAAATCCCAATCAATATCATGGATATGTGACGCCACCGCCACAGATGTCCACCAGGCACAAGCATCCTCCAACATCAGAGAAACAACACTCCCCAGCTTACAGGCATAATCACAGCCTTCCCGATCCAAGATCAGAACCACATTGGCCAACCAGGCCTCAAACATCTCCGGGGAAGAACCATGATACTCCACAGCACCCAAATCAAGCAAACGCTGCTTCGGCAGACCCTCACATCTAGCCAGCACATCCACTGATTTTTCCTCTACCACAGCCTGAGATGTTCCCAACACCTCCTGCTCGACAGATAAAGAACTTTTCATCACAGAACCAGCTTCTTTCCCTTGCCTTACCATCTCAACTCCAAGCACAGAAGACTGAGACAAAACACCTCTACAAAAGGGTGAATTCCTTGCCTTAACAACCTGCCCCAAGGCAGCAACCATCTCTCTCATTCGCCATTCTTTCATCGATTTTGCCATACCACTAACAACAACAAACATACAATCACAACAAGCAAACAAACCAGTTAGACCAGCATTAAGCAAGGATTCAAATTCCAACTCCAAATAACACAATAGCTATATTAATAAGGCAATGGGTATCCCGAATCCTCCCCTTACATGACATAACAGTCAACACAACATGGATATCACAACATCAAGCATATCAACAACATACCTTGATCATGCTTACACCAAACAACATCCAAATGCACCAGCATATTAGCAACATAACATGCTCAAAACACATTCACCATGCATAACATCAGCTCATAGCATCAGCACATATCCACATAGACTCAACCAAGATTCATAACCACAAAACATGCTTGCATATATCAGCAACATGCTCAGAAACATCAACAGCATACTCAAAAACACATGTCTCAAGCAACTTTCAACCACACAACAAGGTAAACATCAAACACACATCACAACAACTTACCGTTTTCCCCAACCTTCGCAACTCAGCTCTGATACCACCAAATGTAACCCCCGTAGCCCGGTCTGGACAGTTGACCCGAACTACGAAGATTACACGGGGAAAACCAAAGTCAACCCAAAAGTCAACCTTGATTAACGACCTTTTTTTTTCTTTTTAATCTTGTCTAGATGCATATTAACCTTAGATGTGATCACACAAACACCATGCTCAAAGATCACAAACATCAGAGATCAAACAGGGTCCCAATTGAACAAATTACAACTTTAGGGACCAAATTATAATTTCTGAAAACTTAAAGGACTTAACCAGATTTTAAGTTACCAACTTAAAATTAATCATGTTTCATGCTTCCCAGCCAAATTTCAGCTCAAACGGACATCCTGAACTCATACAATTGCACAAACAAGATTCAGGACCAAAATGCAAACATTTTGAAACATTTAACCGTCCATGTCAGCCCCCAACGGTCACCCGTTCCGAAACAGGCCAAGCCCGTTCCGAAACACGGGCCGTTCTGCAACGCGTTCCGCAACGGGGGTCTGGCAGAATGCTTTCCGTTTCGGAACGGTGGCACCCGTTTCGGACGCCTGGGTTCATGCAGGGCACCCGTTCCGAAACGGTGTTACCTGTTCCGAAACGCCTAGCCCAGAATGCTGCATTTTGCTCACTCAAACACACAATTGATCATTCAAACATGCTCCAAAAGCCACCAAACTTTACCAACATGCAATTCTACATAAATGAGACATACTTGAATCAACAATTCAACAAAATACCAACATATACGAAAAACCCCAAATCTATAGGCATGCTTCCTACACAAGCAACCATTCAAGCATAAACTTTCAAATCAATCTCATTTAAGCCAATTCATGTTTCAACAACATTAACAACAGCATTTAATCATTCTTGATCAAACATAAATGATCACATACACATAAACCCGAGAGATTCTACCCCATTGCCCTTATTAACTATAGCTATTCACCGAGACATACATCTCCATTGGAGTCCACCTTGAATCCCTTGCTCCTTGCTGTCCAAACTTCAAGAATCTGCATTGATGGACAAAAAGGAGCGTAAGCACATAATGCTTAGTGAGGAATGCTCAAAACCAAAACACCATCAATGCAGCGGGTCTTTAAAACACTTTTAAAACAAACCCGATTTGTTTACTAAAGCCATGTTTGAAAACCCTTTTCAACATCAAGCTCAAACCATGCATAAACACCATATGCCAAGCTTAAACAAAACCATGGATAACACTCCCATTTCACAACATACCTTTCTTTAACTTGAAAACCATATCAAGCAAGAAACCTTTTTAAAACCATAGCTCAATAATCCATCACATGCATTTAATCAAGGCAACATAAAAACCATAACAACATCTTCACATGCCTTTAAAAACAAGTCTTACAAGACTCCAATGCAACATAGATATTTCATGCTCACAAGCATCATTTACCAAATGATTACCAACACTTGTTTAACTTAACAAGTAAACATACATTCACTAGCATCATACACTTTTCATGCAACAATGCATCTTTTCAAGCATCTCATGCTTCTCATGCAAACATGCATCAATTCAAGCATCTCATGCTTCACATGCAACCATGCATCATTTCAAGCATCTCATGCTTCACATGCAACCATGCATCAATTCAAGCATCCCATGCTTCACATACAACCATGCATCAATTCAAGCATCCCATGCTTCACATGCAACCATGCATCAATTCAAGCATCCAATGCTTCACATGCAACCATGCATCAATTCAAGCATCCCATGCTTCACATGCAACCATGCATCAATTCAAGCATCCCATGCTTCACTATGATCAAGAACATTACATTGGCTTCCAAAAGATCAACCACATTCACTTTTCAACTTAACAACCCGATCGGATACGCGGATTCCGAGCGTTGTCCCTACGCTCCCTACACCCTACCCAATCCAAGGTCCTCGAATGGGCAACAACCTCCATTATGACCTCAACATCCTAAGGTTCCCATGTATGGACTTTTAAACACCATACAACCTTAGCTTTTCCCCAAGGTTCCCATGTATGGACTTTTAACCACCATACAACCTTGACATGCACAAGGTTCTCCCGTATGGACTTTTAACCACCATACAACCTTTGCATAACCGATTGGTAGTTGTAGAACATCACTAACGAGATCCGGGACATCCCACACAAGATCCACACATGGACTTAACCACTGCCATTGTGATCTCAACAAGTACAAGGTTCTCACATACGGACTTTTAACCACCATATAACCTTTACTCAACCAAGGTCCTCGAATGGGCAACACCTCCATTATGACCTCAAATAACCAAGGTCCTCGAGTGGGCAACAACCTCCACTATGACCTCATCTCGTTAGGAAACTTGAAGGGAGCTTATCCGGTCCACTCTTGACCACTCCACCTCTAAGGCGACTTAATTCACGGTGCACCCAATCCTATAGCCGGCTAACTATATCCGATCAACGAACCAAGAACCATTCACATCACTTGCCAATATAACCATCTTACCATGTTATCCAATGTTCCACATGCATAAACATGATGCAAAACCATCACAACATTAGCCCAATGATTCACATGCATAACCAATATGCAAAACCATTACCTCATCAATCCAATGATTCACATGCATAACCAATATGCAAAAGGTAACATTTATCATCATCAATTCACTGTTTAAAAGCATCATACAAAGCCATTGATCAACATGCAACACTATGCATCAAAATCACAATTACCATATACAAAACCAAGGATCCCTTACCTTGAGCATCCTTCTCAAATGGCTTTCAAAACCAGCATTAAACCATGCTATAACATGCTTACAAAACAGAATTAAACCATGCAAAACACATGCATTTCAATCATCAACCACATTTGCTTATAAAACCAAATCACAACATAATTCAAAAGCAAAAATCCTTTTACTTACTCTTGAGCTTAGCAAAGTTGTTTAGACTTACACTAAGCTCCCAAAAAACCTTCAAACCTTGGTTTAAAAGCTGAAATCCCAACTTCACTCACCGATAACCAAACAAGACTAGCCAACAAGCCTTCCAAGCTTCCGAAACCTTCCGCAAACACCTTCAAAGCTCACGGATCAAACTCCCCTGTTTCAAGCACACAAAAACAGAATATTAATGCATCCTTATGCATTAAAACACCAGCAACAACAACACAACTCGCTGCTCATCACAAATCTAACAATTTGGCTACCAAACACAACCGAAATCACCTCCAAACACTTCCAAAACTTAACCCAGCCAAGAACCATCACTTCTAACCATTTTTATACATCAATTAACATGCAAAATGATCACAACCACATCCTTATACCCCCAGGTATAACAGATCACCAAAAACACTCCAAAAACTCAAGCCAAACTTAGGAAATTCAACCTATCCGGGATTGCATTAGTTAAACCTCAACTTCTAATCAATTTAGCATTCATTTAACATCATTTTGACACTCCAAAACACTGCCCAAACAGATCACACGAAAATTTCACCAAAATCACTAAATCTTGAATTTTAGCCAAAAATCAAGATCTCAATTGAAAAGCCATTAACAAAACATAAATCAAGGATTGAGAACTTAAGAATTTCAGTAAAGAACTGATAGTTTAGAGGAGAAGGACGTTCTTACCTCCAAACTTGAATTTCTCCATTTTAGAGCCAAAAAGCTTGATGAAACAACTTGCAAATTGAGAGGTTTTGTTGATGAAATGATTAGGAATCAAATGAGAGTTGAAATGAGAGATTTAGTTGTCAAAATCAGAGAAAGAAATCTGGAGAATTTTGTTTGGGTTGAGAGAAAATGAGAGAAAAGGGAAATTGAGAGAAAATGGAAAATTAGTTAAGAAATTGGTTAAAATGATTTCCCTCCCTTTCTTAATCTTTAAAAATCAGAATAAAGCCTTAAAATATCTTAGAAAAATCTGGAGAAATCCTTTTTGGAATAATAGCTCCTTAAAGATTCAAAGTTTCAATCCTTTATAAAACTGTCCCGCAATTTTCAAAAATTACATTTTGGTCACTAGCCAAAATGTCAACCTTCCGAACCTCATTTTCCAAAATTGATTTCACAGTTCACTTATATATATTAAAAGATGATTTTAGAACATTTTTCCATATTTTTAATGCAACCCGAACTAGGCTTTCCTAAATTCACTCTTATATATTCGATCAGCACTTTGACCGAACCGGTCAATGCCCAAAACTTCTGAGCCCAAAACCGGGGCGTTACAAATTCTTTCGTCGGGCAACCATTCACTAGTATTGACATCCGAACCGTACTCACACAAGCCCAAATCCAATGTCGCCACAACACTTCAAAACCCATACGATGCATAACTTGATCCAAACACTCCCATTTAATACAATCATAAGCCTTTGCGAAGTCTAATTTCAGGATAATTCCCCCTCACTGTATCGACTCTTTTGTAAGGAATGTATCGTCTCATTCGCAAGCATAATGCTGTCCAATATCTGCCTTCCACGCACAAATCCCGACTGAACATCACTTATTAAATTTGGTAACACCGTTTCTAACTGCTTCGCTAGGCACTTCGCAAGAATCTTGTACAATGAAATTAATAGACAAATCGGGCGAAAATCACCCACCCCTTGTTGAAGATCCTTCTTTGGAATTAGCACGACAAAAGTTGCATTCACCCCACTCGGCAACCGACATGAGCTGCAAAACTCCTGCACGAAAGCCATTACATCCCCTTTAAGGAACTCCAATCCCTTCTTATAAAATTCAAACGTAAAGCCATCCGGTCTGGTGCTTTCGACCCCTCACAATCCCAAATTGCAACCTTCACTTCCTCTTCAGTGAATACCATTTCTAGCTTTTCCGCTTGCAACTTAGACAAACGACTAAAATCAACCATCGCATGCAACGAACCCGGTGCCTTTTTCCTAGCAAAGTGCTGCCTAAACTCTCAAAAAATAAATGTCTGCAACCGATCTTGTTCTTGTACCCACTCACCCTTAATCCACAATCCATGAATACCGTTCCTCAATACTCGCAATTTCGCAGCCTTGTGGAAAAAATTCGTGTTTTGGTCTCCCTCCTTAATCCATTTGACAAGCGACTTTTGTCGCCAAATCAATTCACGCAACTGAGAGAACCTCAAAAGCTCAGCTGTTAGACGGCCCCTCTCCTCCATATCTAAATTCGATGCACTACCCTCCCCCATCCGCCATCAATACATTCAATCTCCTTTGTGACTCGTGCAATATTTTCATCAATATTGCAAAATTGTGTCCGATTCCACCCCTTTAGAAAACACTTCATACCTCACAATTTCTCAACAAAACTCACCGCATCATCGGCATTAGACAACCGTAATCATTCCCCTTTCATCTCAAGAATCGAACCTTTACTGGATAGTCGTGCATTGATGAATCTAAATGGACGCGAGCCACCATCCATAGCATCCGTCAAAAACAATAGAGGAGTATGATCGGATAACCCCGTGGCAGTGAAACAACTCGCATATTGGCAAATTCACTCAACC
Source organism: Hibiscus tridactylites (assembly GCA_958450335.1). Lineage (NCBI taxonomy): Eukaryota > Viridiplantae > Streptophyta > Magnoliopsida > Malvales > Malvaceae > Hibiscus > Hibiscus tridactylites. The sequence goes on along the minus strand of OY288276.1, from coordinate 43,387,315 downwards.
ATTCCGACGACACAAAGACCCGGTCGATACGACTACATCTCGTACCCGGACCAAACCATGTAAAGGATTTTCCCTGCAAAGGCATGTCAATCAAAGCATTTCGCTCCACAAATTCATTAAACAACGCCATACCTCGAGATAACTTCAAACAATTCTTTCGCTCCCTCGGATGCAACACCATATTAAAGTCTCCGCCAATATACCATGGCAATTTACGCATCCTAATTAGCTCACTAAGTTCACTCCAAAAAACAGACTATTCCTCCAGCAAACACGATGCATACACCCCTACCATTACACAAGTCCAATTTTCCAAAATCCAGCACCCCTCAACCAACATAAATCTCGAACCCATGAGAGAACTAATCAATCGAAACCACGATTTCTCCCATACAAAAAGTATCCCACCTGATTTCCCAATTGAAGGAACATAAACAAATTCGAAATCATCCGAAAACCAAAAACTACTCACCATATTACTCGTAATATCCTACAATTTTGTATCTTGAAACATCGCCATCTCACACCGATGTTGTCGTACTAGGTATTGAACTGCCCTCCGCTTGCCTGCCGAGCCCAGCCCTCGCACATTCCACGACAACATCCTCATGTCTCGTTGCTATTGTTTAGGCTCTCGCGCTTCAATCAGTCGTGCAATATCACGAACAATTTCCTCCTCGTTTCCCATCATCTCCACCCCAATATACTTGCCCAATTCCAACGTTTCCCTAGCCTCACATATTATGGATCCTTTACGAGTCACAAAATCCGTATCCGATAACGACCCGTTAACAATTTCTTGAAGCATTGGTACGTTCTTCCTTGGTCTCCCTCGGCCTCGTTTAGTAGCTTTAGATGCTGCTTCTTGTCGTTTCTCATGGGACATGAAACTCAAATTAATTTCTAAAATATGCCTTACCCGTCGTTTTTCACCATTTGTTTCCACCACATCAGCTATCCCAGCCCTTGGAATCTCGGACCTCGGCCCAGTAATATCCACGAAATCCTCGTTATGAACCCTGCACATGTCCATGTGGGCATCTCCCGCACCCGTCCCCATGCCAACATTTTCCTTCGCCAGTGTTTCCACAAGAGGCTCGGACACCACCACCTGCTCCAAAAACCTCGACACCATTCCCACCTCTTCATCTGCCATCCATTCCTTCCCCTTAGATGTTACCTCTATCACCCATAAATCCTCCCTTTTATTGTCATCCCACATACGATTGATCTCCACACTCGGTACCTCCGATGCAACCGAATTTGGAAGCACCGTATCCTGTGGCGTCTCGTGCAAATCACCATGTTTGCTACTGTCCATCACTGCCATCTTATCCTCACCGCTCAAATCCTCAATCACATCGTCGTCTACGGTATTAATCAAATTCACACCACATCAACATTCAAACTTCGGACCAAGTGCCTCCTCCATTTCTACCACCAGAATTCTAAATGTATGGTCCCCTACACGTAAGTCCAACGCCTCGTCAATCATCGATGCCCAATCCGTTTCAATTTGAAATTGGCATATTTCAAATGTCGAAGGTGCTAATGTTTTCGTATCAATTTGAACAAGGTCTCCCCATACCGATGCAATATTCGCGAAGGTTCTCTCCGACCAAGCATGCATCAGTAAACCACTTATCGATAGCCACAGACGACGATTCAGCATGCCAGATGATGGATCCCATACGATCACATTTTCCAGCCATGTATCAAAACAATTCCCATCTAGCGTCCTCCGTCGGGTCGAAGTATCCTCAAACAACAATAGGACTGTCGAGCACGTTGCTCGCATTACTGAAAAACCCTCCAGCTTTGCTTTCTTAAATTCAAGAGCCAAATCCCTAATTTTGACAGGTTGTTTGCAAAATCCCAATGCGCAATTTTAAAGAATATTCAATTTTTCTGCATCAATTTCTCATTCAACGACTCGTACAGCGTGATCACGGCACCCCTACTCATCCTTTTGAACATCATCCCTACCTTATCGTTCATCTGTGCTACGATCCTGATCAGTTCGTTGCATCACCCCTCGTCCCGTTGGACCAATTGTTTCCTTTTGTTTCTTCCTCCAAAATTGATCGCGTTGATCACGTCTTGCAAAACCCACTCTTAGTTGAAATCCATAAAGGCGAAATCCATCAAATCGCTCAATTACCCGGTTAGCATCTTCCTTGGATTTCATCCTCACAAACCCGAATCGGGTACCGTCTGTTGCTCTCTTCCTAGGGACAAATACATCCACTACCACCCCATGTCGATCAAATACCTGCCATATCCCTTTCCAATGCAATTGTAGTCGTAGATTTGAGATGAACAATGTCCAACAACGACGCTCCTGTGGAGAACTCTCGCCCATTCTTTTTCATTCCTCACCTTATTATTATTTATTATTTCAAAAAGAATTTCTCTTTAAAAACTTTTACATTTTTAAAAGCTTTTCTTTAAAATATGACTTTTTAAAATAAACATTATTTTTAACAATATTTCTCTTTAAGCTTTTTCAAAACTGTATTTTTTTCTAAGACTCTAAACTTTTATTTAAAACTTCTTTTTAAAATTTATTTTCTTTTTTTTTTCATAAAAAACTTATTATTTTTAAAGAAAAATCTTTATTTTTCCTTTTTTTAATTACTTAACCCACTTTATTACTAAAACTAAATTTCAAGAAAAACTTTTTATTATTTTCCTTTTAAAATCAAGCACCTTTTATTATTTCCACCAATGCATTATTATTTATTCTAAATTAAATCCTTAACTTTATGTTTTTTAATAAAACCACACTAACTCATTTTATTCTTAAGTTTTAATATAAACACTTTTAAAAATTCATTCCTACATTTCTAAAGATTAAATCATTCCTAACAACATTTTTAAAGCATGCAATTTTTTAAGATTAAACCAAACAATAAATGAAAATTTAAAACGAAAACATTACCGGAATCGCGAAACAAATTCTGACTTCAAGCACACAACTTAAAATTCACAAAAAAAACAAACTCAAACACGAAAATTCAACCAAGAATCAACATAAATAATTCTAAATAAAAATTAAAAGGAAAGATAGAAATTTTACCGAAACGACGAACAAAGAACTCGAATATGAACTTCTGGAAATGCTCCTAATTGCCTCCGGAAAATTACCACCAAACTCGAACTTCAACTACAAAATTTCCAGAAACTCTCTTCAAATTGTGTGTTGAACTGGGTGAAAAGGGGATATTTATACTTGAATTTCAGCTTCAAATTCAATTCAAATTCGGATTTCAATCCCCGAATTGAAGCCAAAGTCAGACAAGAAAATTGATTCTCGTAAAAACCCCTCAAACCCTATTCGATTTAGTTCAGATTTAAAGCTGAATTTTCCCCTTGATTCGAGCCTAGGGTTTGACCATTTGTCTTAGTTTTTTGTAGATTCTGGTGACCACAGGCAACAGAAACGAGCGGCGTTGGTGTCGTTGGGTCGACAACGGCGAGACGCGTCAACCGACACCAATGGCGACGGCAGTCGTGGCCGGTAGACGCTGGTCGGCTTCCTTTGATGTGCAACGAGAAGGTTTACTGGGGAACCAGCCCGCGCGCGTGCGACTCACACGCTGGCACGTGACGCACGGTTGTTCCCCCATTTTCCTTTTTATTTTATTTTCTATTTTTTTATTTCCTTGTTACTTTTTTTATTTATTTTTATTGTTGTTTTCCCTTTTTGTGATGTTTGTATTACATATATTATTTTTTTGCTTTTCATTTTATTTCCCTTTTTCCCTACATTTATTTCCTCCATTATTATTTAATTATTATCACATTTTCTCCTTTTTCATTTTTACCGTTTTAAAAAGATGAGCTTATATTTCAATGTAAGCTTTTGGTTTTTTTCTCTTTTGAAATGAGCTTCAAAAATGGGTTTTTAAAATGGGGTTTTGTTGTTGTTTTTTCATTTTAGAAAAGGGCTTTTAATTCATTTAAGTAAAAAAGGATTTTTTTTTTTCAGTTTTTTAGATTTTTAAATTTTGGGGTGAAAATCTAGTGACAACATATGCGCCTCTTTGCTTATCTCTGTGCAACAGAAATAAAGCAAAGATCAAAAGGCACTGATTTTCACCGATTTTCCAGTTGGCGCCATTCTCCAAATGCCCGAACAGATAGGCATGCTCTATTCTCCTTATGCTCGAAAAGCTAAGCTGGGTTCCATTCTCCAAATGCCCGAACGGATAGGATGGTTCTATTCTCCTTATGCTCGAATAGTTGAGTTGGGTTCCATTCTCTAAATGCCCAAACATATAGGCTAGTTCTATTTTCCTTATGCTCGAATAGCTGAGCTGGGTTCCATTTGCCAAATGCCCAAACGGATAGGCTAGTTCTATTCTGCTTATTCTCGAATAGCTGAGCTAGATTCTATTCTCCCAAATGCGTGAATAGCTGAGCTGGGCTCTATCCTCCCAAATGCTCAAATATGAAAATTTTCCTGAAAATTTTCATCCTCCTTATGCTTGGATGAATAAGCAAACTCCATTCCCCTCTTGCCTGAACGGATAGGAGAATCTTCTGAAAAAATTTCATCCTCCTTATGCTTGGATGAATAAGAAAACTCCATTCTTCTCTTGCTCGAACGAATAGGCGAATCTTCTGAAAAAAGTTCATCTTTCTTATGCTTGGATGAATAAGCGAACTCCATTCTCCTTACGCCTGAACGTATAAGCGAATTTCCATGAAAAAATTCATCCTCCTTTTGCTTGGATGAATAAGTAAACTCTCATTTGAACAGGTCTTCCATGAACCCGATTAAAAACAAAATGCAACATGCAATATAATTATGATATGCATGCCCCTAGGGATGTCTAAAACATGAATGCATGACAAGTTTTTCCTTTTAAAACCTTTTGCTTAAACTGTTTTCTTAGTTTTGATGAAATTCTGGTTATCAAGGCCAACCAAATTTACATGAACTCTCTTCTAAACATGCATAGATAAGGAGGCTAATTTCACTTCACTTTCAATTCTTCCTGATTTTCAGTTTCGAATTCACCATTACTTGTGATAAGGCCCTCTCCTTCGCGTTGGAATTCATCCCCGAGTCATGAAAAACCTTGGCTTTTGCTTCTTTTTTGATCTTTTTCTTATGAATTTATCTTTATGTCTTACTCTCACTTCATTGGAAACACTTAATCCTTATATGTCTTCTAAATCAATATTCAAAGATGAGCTCCCTAAGTCAAGTTATGATATTGTAAGACCGCTCTAATTATCATGTAAGGAAGGCTGGTGGTTAAGAAACACTATATAAGCGCCAAGACACTTGTATGGCTTTTCTTCCTTTTTAATAATTTTGCAACAAAGCTTTATTTTCGTCATATGCCCCAATCGATAATCTTAATTATGGAACACTTCATAGTCCCTGCAGTTTACAAAACATTCTCAAAGTAGTGCTCAAAATATTTTGTATATCTAAATGATTGTAAAATCCATTGATCCTTTTTTCAAAGCAAAATGCTAATAATGGTAGGGAAGGAAACAAGAAAGAAAGAAAAATTCACGAAACTAATTTTATTAATATTGTGGAAAACACAAAAAGGTTTATAAAAACAAAGGGGAGCAAGTATTCAAATATCAATAGTCCAGACTCCTCCTATGAAACGCCAGAAGTAATCTTGAATGCCACCATTGTCGAGGAAACCTTGAGTACAATGCATAATCTGCGGAGCTCCGAAAACTGTCTTACAAATTATCTGAGCCGCCCTTTATGGGTTTTCAACTCAGACCCTCCTTTGGTTTCAAAACGCCTTTTGCGGGTTTTCATTTTGAACCCTCTTTTTTTCTTCTTCTTTCTTCTTTTCTTTATTTTTTTATTTTTTTTCTTTTTATTTTTTTCCTCTTTTTTCTTTTCTTTTCATTTTTTTCAAACATAATACTTCTTAACAGTATTTGAGTTTACCAGGTTTTGAAACTCATCTCCATCCACCTCAGCTAAAATCAATGCTCCACCGGAAAGAACCTTTGTCACAATGTATGGTCCTTCCCAATTAGGTGCCTATTTTCCTCGGGAATCACTTTGAATTGGCAGCTTCTTCTTTAATACTAGATCGCCTTCTTGGAACTCTCTAGGGTGAACCTTCTTTTCATAGGCCCTTATCATTCTCCTTTGGTACATTTGACCATGACATAAGGCATTCAGTCTCTTTTCCTCTATTAAAATCAATTGGTCATACCTCGCCTGAACCCATTCTTCTTCGTCTAACTTAGACTCCATCAAGACACGCAACGATGGTATCTCAACCTCAATTGGTAGCACGACTTATACTCCATATACCAGTGAGAACGGAGTTGCCCCAGTAGATGTTCGTACCGCTGTACGATATGCATACAAAGCAAATTGTAACTTTTCATGCCAATCATTATAAGTATCAATCATCTTTGCAACTATCTTCTTGATATTCTTATTAGCTTATTCCACTGCCTCGTTCATCTTCGAGCGATATACTTCTGAGTTGTGGTGCTTGATGTTAAACAATTCACAGACCCCAATAATCATTCGGTTGTTCAAGTTAGAGGCATTATCGGTGATTATGCTTTCTAGTAGACCATATCGACAAATGATCTCCTTCTTTAAGAAATTGCAAATAGTGGACCTAGTTACATTTGCATATGAGGCCGTTTCCACTCACTTGGTGAAGTAATTGATAGCTACTAGAATAAAGCGATGACCATTTGACGTCTTTGGATGAATCTTCCCAATAACATTTATGCCCCACATAGAGAATGGCCATGGAGATGACATAACGTGAAGAGACTAAGGAGGTGCATGAACCTTGTCAGTGTACAGCTGGCATTTATGACATTCGCATTAATAATTAATGCAGTCCCCTTCCATCGTTGACTAGTAATATCCAAAACGCATTATTCTTCATGCCATAGTGAAACCACTAGGGTGAAGTTCCACAAAGTACCTCATGGATTTCCTCCAAAATCAACTGCACTTCTTTTGCATCCACACATCTTAATAGCACCTGGTCTTGACTTCGTTTGTAAAGGATTTCTCCATCAAGGATGTATCCTGATGCCATTTTCCTGATCATTTTCTGAAGCTTGTGCTAGGTATTGCTGAAGCTTTATGTATTGCAAGATATCATGGTACCACGGTAAACCATATGTCTCTTCTTCTACATTGTAACAATGAGCTAGGGACTCCATCATTTGTAACTTAATAGGCATCATCTCAGAACCCTCGCTTGCTTTAAACATGGCAGCCAAAGTAGCCAATGCATCATCCATCTAATTATCTTCTCTTGGGAGATGCTTAAAAGTAATCACATCGAATTCTTTAGTTAACTCGAGGACCAACTTATAATACTCTATCAAATTTGCATCTTTTGTTTCCCATTCACCACGTATTTGGTAGATGATCAACGTTGAATCCCCATAGACTCAAATTTCGGATTTTTCTATCAATCGCTTCCCTTAGGCCCAATATACATGCCTCATATTCTACTATATTATTGGTGCAGAAGAATTTCAAACGGCAAGTGAAAGGATAATGATCTCCTTCTAGTGAAGCCAAAACTGTTCCAATACCTCATCCAAAAGCATTTACAGCACCATCGAAATGCATGACCCAGGATTCTGTTGGAGACTCTTCATCTTTCGTAATACACATCAAATCCTCATCGAGGAAACTGGAATCTAATGCCTCATAATCATCTTATGCACGACTTGCAAGAAAATCCGCTATGGCGCTTCCTTTTACTACTTTCTGATTCACATACTAAATATCATATTCTGAGAGCAACATCTGCCATCGCGCTATTCTTCCTGATAGGGTTGGAGCTTCCACCATAAACTTTAACGGGTCTAATCATGAGATCATCGATGTGGTATGATACAACATATATTGCCTAACCCTTTTAGTGGCCCATACCAAAGCGCAACATACATTTTCAATCGGAGTATATCTTGCTTCACAGTCAGTAAACTTCTTGCTTACGTAATATATTACCCTTTCCTTCCTTTCAGTTTCATCATGCTGCCCTAATACGCATCCCATTGAATTTTCAAACACTGTTAGATAGAGTATTAACAGTTTCCCTGAAACAGGTGGCATTAATACTGGAGGATTAGTTAGCTGCTCCTTGATCTTTTCTAAAGCTGCTTGGCATTCTTCATTCCATGTCCACGAGTTGTTCTTTCTAAGCAACCTGAATATTGGATCACATTCATTCGTTAATTGGGAGATGAAACGGGCTATGTAATTCAACCTTCCCAAGAATCCTCGAACTTGATTCTGTGTTTAGGGTGGTGGAAGCTCTTGTACGGCCTTTATCTTGTCTAGATCAATTTCAATTCCTCTTCTGCTTACTACAAAGCCTAAAAACTTCCCAGAAGTAACACCAAATGTGCATTTGGCAGGATTAAGCTTTAATTGAATTTTTCTCAATCTTTGAAAAAGCTTACTCAAGTTCAATAGTTGCTCTTCTTCAGTTCTGGACTTGGCAATCATATCATCCACATAAACTTTTATTTCCTTATGCATCATATCATGGAAAAGAGTGTCCATAGCTCTCTGATAAGTTTCCCCTGCGTTCTTCAATCCAAAAGGCATTACTTTATAACAAAAGGTTCCATAAAGCATTACAAACAGTGTCTTTTCCATGTCTTCTAGGCACATCTTTATTTTATTGTATCCAGAAAATCCATCCATGAATGAGAAAAGGGAGTGGTCGACTGTATTGCCTACTAAGGTGTCAATTTGTGGGAGAGAAAAATTGTCTTTAGGGCTTGCTCTATTAAGATCCCTATAGTCGGCTCACATTCTTACTTTTTCATCCTTCTAAGGCACTGGGACGATGTTTTCCACCCATTCTAGATATTTAGCTACCTCGAGGAATCCTGCATTGCATTGTTTCTTAACATCGTCTCTAATTTTCAAAAGTGTATCAACCTTCATTCTTCTGAGCTTTTGCTTTACTGGCTCCCATCCTTCTCTTATAGGAAGCGTATACATGTAACCTCCTTAACCCGGCCTAGACGGTTGACCCGGATTAAGAAGTTTACACGGGGGAAACCAAAGTCAACCCGAAAGTCAACCTTGATTAACGCCCCTTTTTTTATTTTTAATCTTATCTAAATGCACATTAACCCTAGATATGTTCACAAGACCAACATATTCACAGCTCACAGCAATCAGAAAACATTTAGGGACTTGATTGCACAAAACATGAATTTAGGGACCAAAATGTAAATTCTGGAAATTATAAGGACTTAACAAACTTTTGAGTTACCAATATGAAATTAGTCATGTTTCATGCTTCTCTGCCAAATTTCAGCTCAAACGGACATCTAAAACTCATTCAATTGCATATACAAAGTTCAGGACCAAAACGCAAGGATTTCAAAACATATAACCGTCAATTTCAGTGCCCAACGGTCGAGTGTTCCGAAACAGGGAGGACCTGTTCCGAAACGCGGGACCGTTCCGAAACACGTTTCGATACAGGGCTTGGCAGTAGCATTTTCGTATCGGAACGGTTCTACCCGTTTCGAAACGCCAAGGCCATTTCAGGCCTTCTATTCCGAAACGGTAGCACCTGTTCCCAAACAGGCTGCCCAGATTGCAGAAAATTAGCTGGTTTAACACACAATTGACCTATCAAACATGCTCCAAAGGCAACCAAATTATACCAGCAAGTCATTACATGCATAAGGAACATAATTGCATCATTCATTCTCAAGCATGGCATCAATTAAGCAAATCCCCAATTCTAAAGGCATGCAACTTATGTAGAAAACCATTCAAGCACCATAATACCAAACCAACTTCACAAAGGCCAAATACATGTTCCATCATCAACCACAACATAAAACCAACTTAGGGAGTCCAAAACATCTCCCAAAACAACAACATAGGTCCCCCATTGCCAAATGCCAAAAGCTAATAGTGTTAGGAAATCATTCACCATACATGAGCTTAATTCTTCACTTGGATTCTTGACCTCTTGCTGCCCTTATAAGCACTTCAATGCTCTGCATTATTGGTTTAAGAAAAGAGAGAGCGTAAGCAAATAGCTTAGTGAGGAATGCTCGTTCAAAACATCACAATAATGCATTTAAAACACTTCTTCATAAAACCTTAGTTCAAAACCTCATGTAGTAATGCACATATGCATAAGAACAAGCAATTCATGCTTCAAATTATTAACATGTCATATTGGCCACAAGTGATAATCATGATCTTTTTCCATCTCAAGATACAATCAACACAAGATCCACACATGGACTTTTAACCACCATTGTGATCTTACAATTCACAAGGACCACACATGGACTTTTAACCACCATTGTGTCCTTAGCACAAGAATCACCCATGGACTTTTAACCACCATGGTGTTCTTACAATACACAAGGCTCACACAAGGACTTTTAACCACCTTTGTGACCTTAACAAGAATCACCCATGGACTTTTAACCACCATGGTGTTCTTAAAATACACAAGGCTCACACAAGGACTTTTAACCACCTTTGTGACCTTAACACAAGAACCAACCATGGACTTTTAACCACCATGTTGTTCTTAATACAAGAACCACCTATGGACTTTTAACCACCATAGTGTTCTTAACCATTCTCAAAACATCACTTGCCAATATACGTCATTTAACAACAATATTCCACTGTTTTAAAGCATTTAACAAAGCCATAATCATCATGCATCATTACGCATCAAAACAACATTTAACAATGTTCAAAACAAGGGTCTCTTACCCTAAGCATCCTTCAACACATGGCTTATAAAATCAGCAAATAAACATGCTAAAATATGCTTCCAAAACAGAATTTAAAACATGCAACAAATCACATTGCATTCAACCAACTCATGGTTCATCAACAAGAGAGTTTTTCCGAAAACTTACTCTTGAGCTTAGCAAAGTTGTTTAGACTTAAACTAAGCTCCCAAACCTTCAAAACATTGGTTTCAAAGCTGAAAACCAAAATCCACTCACCGATTCCGTTTCGCACTTGCCGAAACACCGATCAAGCTTCCGGGTCAACACCACAAGGATCCGAAGATGTCTCCCCTGTTTTAAACACATCAAAGCAGAGGATTAATGCATCATCATGCATTAATATCTTCAATGAAAGCACCTAAACTCACTGCTCTCATCAACACTCACATTTCGGCTACCAAACACAACCGAAATCACCTCCAAACAACTCCACAACACTACCCAGCCAAGATCCATCCATTCCAATCATTCATAAACCTCAATTAACATCCAAAAAGAGTCCAAACACGTCCTTATACCTCCAGCTATAACAGATCATCAAGATCACTCCAAAAACCATCAAAAACTCAAGAAAAACTTAGGAAAATTAACCTATCTGGGATTGCATTGATTAAACCTCAATTTCTCATCAATTATACATTCATTTTACATCAAAAAGACACCTCAAAACAGTGCCCAACCATCTCATACGAATTTCATCAAAAATTAACCAAATCTTGCATTTTAAAGCCAAGATCAAGAACACAATTGTAAAACCTTTAATAAAACACAAATCAAGGATTGAGAACTTAGGAATTTCAGTAAAGAACTGAGAATTTAGAGAAGAAGGACGTACATACCTCTAAACTTGAGTTTCTCCCTTTTTGGAACCAAGATCTTGAAAATCCAATAAGCAAATGCTAAGGTTTTGTTGAAGAAATGATTAGAGATCAAATGAAGGTTGAAATCTAATCTTTAGATGTCAAAATCAGAGGAAATTTGCTGGAGAAATGTGTTTGGGTTGAGAGAAAAGTTGGGAGAAAAGAAAATGGAAAATTTGGGAAAAGTTAGTTAAAATGCCAAAATATCTTTTCCCTCCTTTTTACCTTTTATTAAAACCATCAATTAATTGATTAATATCAAGAAAAATCTGGAGAAACTCTTATTGGGTAAATAGCTCCTTAAAGATTCAAAGTTTCAATCCTTTTTAAAACAGTCACCCAGTTTTCAAAAATTACATTTTAGTCACTAACCCAAAATGTCACCCTTCCAAACCTCATTTTGTAAAATTGATTCCACCCATCTCTTATATATAATAAAAGAGGATTTTAAGACATTTTTCCATATTTTTAATGCAACACGAACTAGGCTTTCCTAAAATAACCCTTTTATATTCGAACCGCAACCCGACCGGTCCGGTCCAACCCAAAACTCCTAAGCCCAAAATTGGGGTGTTACAACTCTCCCCCCTTAAGAAATTTCGTCCTCGAAACTTACCTGAAGGAAAGAGGTACGGAAACTGCTTCAACATGTCATCCTTCCGCTCCCACGTGGCTTCCTCAACACCACGATATTTCCACAACACCTTTACCAACTCAATGGTCTTGCCTCGAAGAACTTTACTATCCGAATCTAGAATCTTCACCGGTTCCTCATCATAGGCCAAATCCGGATTCAATTCCACTTCTTCCACAGGCATCACATGTGAAGGATCCGATCTATACTTCCGAAGCATAGAAACATGAAACACATCATGAATCTTTTCCAACTCTTGTGGTAACCTCAACTTGTACGCAACAGGACCCACACGCTCAACCACCTCATATGGTCCAATGTACCTAGGGCTCAACTTACCCTTTCGGCCAAACCTTATCACTTTTTTCCAAGGCGAAACCTTCAAAAACACACGGTCACCCACCGCATACTCAATCTCCTTACGCTTCAGATCCGCGTAAGACTTTTGCCGATCAGAAGCTGCCTTCAAGCGCTCACAAATGAGCTTCACCTTCTCGGTGGTTTCTTTCAACAATGCCGGCATCGAAACCAACTTCTGTCCTGTTTCAGCCCAACAAAGAGGAGTCTTACACTTCCTCCCGTACAAAGCTTCATAATGTGCCATTTGAATACTTGCCTGATAACTATTATTATAGGCAAACTCCACCAAGGGCAAATGCTTCTCCCAAGAGCCCTGAAACTCAATCACGCAGCACCTCAACATATCCTCCAAAACCTAGATAACACGCTCGGACTGACCATCCGACTGAGGATGATAAGATGTACTAAAATTCAACCGTGTACCCAAAGCCTGATGCAAACACTGCCAGAAACGCGATGTAAACCTCGGATCCCTATCCGACACAATCGACTTAGGCACACCATGCAGCCGCACAATCTCAGCAATGTACAGCTCCACAAGCTTATCCAAAGTGTACGTAGTATGCACAGACAAGAAATGCGCACACTTCGTCAGGCAATCCACAATCACCCACACCGAATTCTTCTTCGATGGCGACAAAGGCAAACCAGACACAAAATCCATGGTAATCCTTTCCCACTTCCACTCAGGAATTCTCAACGGTTGCAACAGCCCTGAAGGAAACTGATGCTCAGCCTTAACTCGCTGACACACCATACACTTGCTCACAAACTCAGCAACATCCTTCTTCAAACCCACCCAATAGTACTCATCACGAAGATCACGATACATCTTTGTACTACCAGGGTGCATAGCAAAAGGACTACTATGACCTTCAGTCAGAATAGTACGCCTCAATTCAGCATCATTGGGCACTACTATCCGACTCCCAAAACACAACACTCCATCATCATTAAAACAGAAATCCGAAGGCCTATCCTCCGCAATATCCTGAACATGCGGCACCAAGGAATCATCCAACAACTGCTTTTCCTTAATCAACTGAACCAAAGATGGTTTCACTTGCAACTCAGCCACAAGACCACCATCACGCGAAATACTCAAACTGGCAAACATAGCCCTCAACTCAACAGCTACCTTCCTACTCAAGGCATCCGCTACAACATTAGCTTTTCCCGGCTGATACTCGATCGTCAAATCATAATCCTTGAGCAACTCTACCCAACGTCGCTGCCTAAGATTCAACTCTTTTTGAGACATCAAATACTTCAAACTCTTTTGATCCGTGTACACAGTACACTTCATACCATACAGGTAATGTCTCCAGATTTTCAAAGCAAAAACCACTGCAGCCAACTCAATGTCATGCGTAGGATAATTGAGCTCATGCACCTTCAACTGCCGCGATGCATAAGCCACCACCTTACCCTCTTGCATCAACACACATCCCAAACCAACATAGGACGCATCACTATACACCACAAACTCTTTCCCTGATTCAGGTTGAACCAAGATTGGAGCTTGCGTCAAAGCTGCCTTAAGCTTCTCAAAAGTCTGTTGTCTCGCTTCCGTCCACTCATACTTAACATCCTTCTGCAACAACTTCGTCAAAGGTGCAGCAATCTTTGAAAACCCATCCACAAACCTACGGTAGTATCCCGCCAAACCAAGGAAACTACGGACCTCATGAACAGACTTAGGAACCTTCCAATTCATCACCGCCTCAATCTTCTGAGGTTCAACACGAATCCCTTCGGCAGAAACCACATGACCAAGAAACACCACTTCCCTAAGCCAGAACTCAAACTTGCTCAGCTTGGCATAAAGCTGATTCTCCAACAAAGCTTGCAACACAATTCTCAAATGCTCTTCATGCTCCTCCTCAGTACGCGAGTACACGAGGATATCATCAATGAACACCACAACAAACTTATCCAAGTATTCATGAAATACTCAGTTCATCATGTCCATGAAAGCTGCAGGAGCATTTGTCAAACCAAACGGCATCACAAGGAACTCGTAATGCCCATACCTCGTCCTGAAAGCTGTCTTTGGCACATCTACATCCTTCACCTTCAACTGGTAATACCCTGACCTTAAGTCAATCTTAGAGAACACCGCTGCTCCCCGAAATTGATAAAAAAGATCATCAATTCTCGGCAATGGATACCGATTCTTGATAGTCAACTTGTTAAGCTGACGATAATCAATGCACAGTCTCATAGTGCCATCCTTCTTCTTCACAAACAAGACCGATGCACCCCAAGGTGAAACACTCGGCCGAATGAAACCACGATCAAGCAACTCTTGCAGTTGTGTCTTCAGCTCCTTCAACTCCTTAGGTGCCATTCTATAAGGGGTAATGGACACTGGAGTTGTGTTTTCATACAACTCAATCCCAAACTCCACCTCGCGATTAGGAGGCAATCCAGGCAACTCCTCAGGAAACACACCAGGAAACTCTCGCACCGTCCTGATATCTTGCACACGCAACTCTTTAGAGCTAGGATTCATCACAAAAGCGAGATAAGCTTCACAACCTTGCCTCAGCATCCGGCTCGCCTCCAATGTAGACACCACATTGGCAAGAAACTTTACATTCTCACCAACCACAACAACCTCATAATCATCCGCAAGCTTCAACGAAACTCGCTTATTCTCACAATCCACTACAGCTCGATGCTCAACAAGCCAATCCATACCCAGGATTACATCGAAACCATAGAAAGGCAATTCCATAAGATCAACAGGAAAAACATGATCTTGCACAACCAAAGGACATCTTCTATAAAGCTTTCGAGTCACAACAGTCTCACCAAAAGAACTAGTGACACGCATACCAACATCCAAAGATTCAACAGGCAAACCAAGCAATTCAGCATGCTCACGCAATATGTATGAGTGTGTAGATCCAGAATCAATCAAGGAAAGTAATGACAAGGATTGCAAAGTAAAAGTATCTGCGATCACATCCGTGTTATTCCTCCCCTCCCTCTGGGCATACACTCTGGCCTGGCCGCCACCCTCAGGCTGAACAGCTACAACATGAGCCACATTCCGACCACCCTCCTCTCTACGCTGGAAGTTACAACGGCCGCGTCCACGACCTCTCTGTGGTGCAACAACAACAGGAGCACGTCCTTGGCCACCACCGGCCAACAGAGGACACTCCCTTCTCATGTGATCCGCTGATCCACAATTCCAGCACGAATTACCAGCCGCCACAACATGAGCTTGCACCTCCCTCACAGCTCGAGGACAATCACGCTTCATATGGCCACGCGATCCACATGTCCAACATGCGTTCGGTTCAGCTCTTGCCTTGCCTCCCTGAGCAGGCGCACCCCCACCTCGCTTAGCTGAAGACTGATACTTCTGATCACGTCCTCTCTTGTTCCGTCCACCACCGGAACTATACTCAGCAACTCACTTACCAGCACCAGAACCAGCACTTCTAGAAGATAAACCCAAGTTAATCTCAATGTCCTTTGCTCGACCAACCATCACATCAAAATCATTATACTCAGCAGCCAGCATATACGTCTTCACTTCCGTCACCAGACCATAACGAAACCTTTCACACCTCTCTCGCTCATCCGGGACAAGCTCAGGTGCGTACTGACTGAGTCGGACAAACTGAACCTCATACTCAGCCACAGACATGCTCCCCTGGGTAAGAGACATGAATTCCCTCTTCTTTTAATCTAGGTACCTCACACCCAGATATCTTCTCTTGAACGCGTTCTGAAAGAACATCTATGTCACATTAGCATCCGCCATCCAAGAGATAGTGGTTGTCCACCAAGTGTATGCATCGTCCTGCAACAATGACACCACACTGTAACGCCCCGGTTTTGGGCTTAGAAATTTTTGGTTGGGACCGGTTCGGTCAAAGTGCGGTTCGAATATAAAAGAGTGAAATTAGGAAAGCCTAGTTCGGGTTGCATTAAAAATATGGAAAAATGTCTTAAAATCCTCTTTTAATATATATAAGGGTTTGGTGAAATCAATTTTACAAAATGAGGTCTGGAAGGGTGACATTTTGGCTGGTGACCAAAATGTAATTTTCGAAAACTGTGAGACTGTTTTAAAAAGGATTGAAACTTTGAATCTTTAAGGAGCTATTTACCCAATGGGAGTTTCTCCAGATTTTTCTAAGATATTAAATGATTAATTAATGGTTTTTAAATAAAACAAAAGTGGAGGGAAGATATTTTGGCCATAACTAACTTTTCTCTCAAATCTTCCATTTTCATTTTCTCTCATTTTCTCTCAAACCAAACACCTTTTCTCCAGAGCTTTTCTCTCTGATTTTGTCACCTAAATAACTCATTTTGATTCCCTTTTGATCTTCAATAATCTCTTCAACAAAACCTCACCATTTGCTAATTGGATTTTCAAGATTTTGGTTCCAAAAAGGGAGAAAACTCAAGTTTGGAGGTAAGAACGCCCTTCTCCTCTAAACTCTCAGTTCTTTACTGAAATTCCTAAGTTCTCAATCCTTAATTTGTGTTTTATAAAAGGTTTTAAGGTTGTGTTCTTGATCTTGGCTTTTAAATGCAAGATTTACTTGATTTTGATGAAAATTCGTATGATATGTTTAAGCAGTGATTTGAGGTGTATTTTTGATGTTAAATGAATGTTAAATTGATAGGGAATTGAGGTTTAATCAATGCAATCCCGGATAGGTTGAATTTCCTAAGTTTAGCTTGTGTTCTTGGTTGTTTTTGGAGTGATCTTGATGATCTGTTATGGCTGGAGGTATAAGGATGAGTTGAGATCCATTTTAGATGTTAATTGATGTTTAAGAATGTTTAGTTTTGATGGATCTTGGCTGGGTAATGTTGTGGAGTTGTTTGGATGCATTTTCGGTTGTGTTTGGTAGCCGAAAATGGAGTGTGGATGAGAGCAGCGAGTTTAGGTGCTTTCATTGAAGCTATTAATGCATGATGATGCATTAATCCTCTGCTTTGATGTGTTTAAAATAGGGGAGTCATCTTTGGATCCAAGTGGTGGTGATCCGGAAGCTTGATTGGTGTTTCGGCAAGAGGCGAAACGGAATCGGTGAGTGGAATTTGGTTTTCAGCTTTGAAACCAGTATTTTGAAGGTTTGGGAGCTTAGTTTAAGACTAAGCAACTTAGCTAAGCTCAAGAGTAAGTTTTCGAAAAACTCTCTTGATGATGAGCCATGGATTGGTTGTATGCAATATGGTTGTTTGCATGTTTTAAATCCTGTTTTGAAAGCATATTTAGCATGTTTATTTGCTGAGATTATAAGCCATGTGTTGAAGGATGCTCAAGGTAAGAGATCCTTGTTTTTGGACATTGTTTAAATGTGGTTTGATGCTTAAAGATGCATGATGTTTATGGCTTTGATAAATGCTTTAAAACAGTGGATTATTGTTGTTAATGATGCATATTGGCAAGTGATGGTTAAGGTCACAAAGGTGTTTAAAAGTCCTTGTGTGAGCCTTGTTTATTTAAGAACAACATGGTGGTTAAAAGTCCATGGTTGGTTCTTGGTTAAGATCACCAAGGTGGTTAAAATTCCTTGGGTGAGTCTTGTGTATTTAAGGACAACATGGTGTTTAAAAGTCCATGGTTGGTCCTTGGTTAAGGATACAAAGGTGGTTAAAATTCCTTGTGTATGTCTTGTTTATTTAAGAACTCCAAGGTGTTTAAAAGTCCTTGGGAGATTCTTGTTAAGGACACAAAGGTGTTTAAAAGTCCTTGTGTGGTCCTTGCCATGGTGTTTAAAAGTCCATGGGGTTAAGGACACAATGGTGTTTAAAAGTCCATGTGTGGTCCTTGGTAATTTTTAAGATCACAATGGTGTTTAAAAGTCCATATGTGAGTCTTATGTTGAATGTATCACTTGTTACCAATATGACATGATATGAACTTGAAGCTTGAATTGCTTGTTTTAAATGCTTATGAGCATGTGCAAATGATGATTTGAATTAAGGTTATAAATGTGTTTTGTAAATGCATTATTGTGTGGTTTTAAATGAGCATTCCTCTTAAGCTTTTGCTTACGCTCTCTCTTTTCTTAAACCAATAATGCAGAGCATTAAAGTGCATTGAGGGCAGCAAGGGGGACAAGAATCCAAGTGGTGAACAAAGCTCATGTATGGTGAAGGTTTCTTAAACACTATTAGCTTTTGGCATTTGGCAATGGGGGACCTACGTGGTTGTTTTGGGAGATGTTTTAGACTCCCTAAGTTGGATTTATGTTGTTGTTAATGTTGGTACTTGTAATTGGCCTTTATGAGATGGTTTTGGTTTATTGATGCTTGAATGGTTTGCTAAGTAGGAAGCATGCCTATAGATTTGGGGATTTTCATAATTGATGCCATGTTGATGTTTGGTTGATGCAATTATGTTCCTTGTATGTTGTATGACTTGCTGGTAAAGTTTGGTGGCGTTTGGAGCATGTTTGATAAGTCAATTGCATGATAAACCAGCAAATTTTCTACAATCTGGGCAGCCTGTTTCGGAACAGGTGTTACCGTATCGGAACGGGGGCCTAAAATGGCCTGGGCGTTCCGAAACGGGACACACTGTTCCGGAACAGTTTGGCCACTGCCAGGCCATGTTTCGGTACCAGTTTCAGAACGGTCCCGCGTTTCGGAATGGGTCTTCCCTGTTCCGAAACACTCGACCGTTGGGCACTGAAATTGATGGTTATATGTTTTGGAATGTTTGCGTTTTGGTCTTGAAACTTGTTTATGCAATTGTATGAGTTTGAGATGTCCTTTTGAGCTGAAATTTGACAGAGAAGCATGAAAGATGATTAATTTCTAGTTGGTAACTTAAAATTAGGTTAAGTCTTTAAAGTTTTCAGAATTTACAATTTGGTCCCTAAAGTTGTAATTTGTGCATTTGAGTCCCTGAATGGTCTTTGATTGTTATGATCTTTGAATATGATGATCTTGTGAATATATCTAGGGATAATGTGCATCTAGACAAGTTTTAAAATAAAAAAAGGGTCGTTAATCAAGGTTGACTTTTGGGTTGACTTTGGTTTTCCCCGTGTAATCTTCTTAATTCGAGTCAACTGTCTAGGTCGGGTTAAGGGGGTTACATTTGGTGGTATCAGAGCTGAGTTCTCGAGTAATTGGGAATGGTTTATGTGAATGATTTAAGTATGTATGCTTTGTATGCTTGTTGAGTGAAAGCATGATGAGTGAATTGTAAAAATGTTGCAATTGTGTTGTATGCTATGGTGAAGCATGTTGTGGGTACCCATTGCCAAATCAAAGCTAATGAAATGATGTTGTTTTAAGTGAAAATGAGCTTGAGTACTTGGATTGCTTACCTTGCTGGGCCTGACTTTGTTTATTTGCATTGTGATTGCATTGTTAGAGTATGACACCTCGTAGAGAGTTAAGGAGTAATGTGCGAGCTGCGGCTCAAAATGAGAATGAGAATGAAGAGAATGTTGAAAGTGCGGTTTTACCTCCTCCACCTGGTGGTGGTGGTGCTGGGGGTGAAGGAGCTGGAGCTGCAGCTGATGCTGGTCAGGGGCAAGCTGTTCCTGACATGACGGTGTTGATACAAGCTATTGCTGGAGCTTTTCAAGCCGCAGTAGCTGGAGCTCGAGGAGCTGGGCATCAGGGAGATGCTGGAGTTAGACGACCCTTTGAACGTCTGCGCAGTCTGGGAGGGACTGAGTTCAGGGGTTTGTCAGCTGAAGGTTCGGAATCTTGGTTAGAGAGTACCAAGAGAATCTTGGGTCAGATGAGTTGCACCGATGTGCAGAAGCTGGGCTGTGTAGTGTCATTGCTTCAGGATGATGCTTATACGTGGTGGACAACCACTATCGTTGGGATGGCGGAAGCTGATGTAAGTTGGACATTTTTTCAGAATGCGTTCAAGAGAAGGTATCTAGGTGTGAGTTACCTAGATGAAAAGAAAAGGGAGTTCATGTCTCTTACCCAGGGGAGCATGACTGTGGCTGAGTATGAAGTGCAGTTTGTTCGACTCAGCCAATACGCACCTGAGCTTGTTCCGGATGAGCGAGAAAGGTGTGAAAGGTTCCGTTATGGTTTAGTGACGGAGGTGAAGATGTATGTGCTGGCTACCGAGTATAGTGATTTCGATGTGCTGGTGGGTCGAGCAAAGGACATTGAGATGAACTTGGGTTTATCTGCTAAGAGTGCTGGGTCAAGTGCTGGTAAGCGAGCAGCTGAATATAGTTTCGGTGGTGGACGGAACAAGAGGGGACGTGATCAGAAGTATCAGTCCTCAGCTAAACAAGGTGGTGGTGCGCCTGCTCGGGGAGGCAATGCTAGAGTTGATCCGAGTGCATGTTGGACATGTGGTTCACGTGGTCACATGAAGCGTGATTGTCCTCGAGCTGTGAGGGAAGTGCAAGCTCCTGTTGCGGCAGCTGGTAATGGGTGCTGGAATTGTGGGTCTACGGATCATATGAGGCGAGAGTGTCCTATGTTGGCTGGTGGCCAAGTGCGTGCTCCTGTTGTTGCTGCACCGCAGAGAGGTCGTGGGCGCGGCCGTGGCAATTTCCAGCGGAGAGAGGAAGGTGGTCGAGGTGTTGCCCATGTTGTGGCTATTCAGCCTAAGGGTGGCGGCCAAGCCAGGGTGTATGCTCAGCGGGAGGGAAGGAATGACGCGGATGTGATCGCAGGTACCTTTACTTTGCAATCCTTGTCATTACTTTCCTTGATTGATTCTGGATCTACGCACTCATACATATTGCGTGAGCATGCTAAATTGCTTGGTTTGCCTGTTGAGTTTTTGGATGTTGGTGTGCGTGTCACTAGTTCTTTTGGTGAGACTGTTGTGACTCGAAAGCTGTATAGAAGATGTCATTTGGTTGTTCAAAATCATGTTTTTCATGTCGACCTTATGGAGCTGCCTTTCTATGGTTTTGATATAATCCTTGGTATGGACTGGCTTGCTGAGTATCGTGTTGTTGTGGATTGTGAAAATAAGCGAGTTTCGTTGAAGCTTGCGGATGATTATGAGGTGGTTGTGGTTGGTGAGAATGTGAAGTTTCTTGCCAATGTGGTGTCTACGTTGGTGGCGAGCCGGATGCTGAGGCAAGGTTGTGAAGCTTACCTAGCTTTTGTGATGAATCCTAGCTCTAAGGAGTTGCGTGTGCAGGATATCAGGATTGTGAAGGAGTTTCCTGGTGTGTTTCCTGAGGAGTTGCCTGGTTTACCTCCTAATCGCGAGGTGGAGTTTGGGATTGAGCTGTATGAGAATACAACTCCTGTGTCCATTACCCCTTATAGAATGGCACCTAAAGAGTTGAAGGAGCTGAAGACGCAGTTGCAAGAATTGCTTGATCGTGGGTTCATTCGGCCGAGTGTGTCACCTTGGGGTGCACCGGTCTTGTTTGTGAAGAAGAAGGATGGCACTATGAGAATGTGCATTGATTACCGTCAGCTGAACAAGTTGACTATCAAGAATCGGTATCCTTTGCCGAGAATTGATGATCTCTTTGATCAATTTCGGGGAGCAGCTGTGTTCTCTAAGATTGACTTGAGGTCAGGGTATTACAAGTTGAAGGTGAAGGATGTGGATGTGCCTAAGACAGCTTTCCGGACGAGGTATGGGCATTATGAGTTCCTTGTGATGCCGTTTGGTTTGACAAATGCTCCTGCAGCTTTCATGGACATGATGAATCGTGTGTTTCATGAATACCTGGATAAGTTTGTTGTGGTGTTCATTGATGATATCCTCGTGTACTCGCGTACTGAGGAGGAGCATGAAGAGCATTTGAGGATTGTGCTGCAAGCTTTGCTGGAGAATCAGCTTTATGCCAAGCTAAGCAAGTGTGAGTTCTGGTTAAGTGAAGTAGTGTTTCTTGGCCATGTGGTTTCAGCTGAGGGGATTCGTGTTGATCCTCAGAAGATTGAGGCAGTGATGAATTGGAAGGTTCCTAAGTCTGTTCATGAGGTTCGTAGTTTCCTTGGTTTGGCGGGATACTACCGGAGGTTTGTGGATGGGTTTTCTAAGATTGTTGCACCTTTGACAAAGTTGTTGCAGAAAGATATTAAGTATGAGTGGACGGAAGCGAGACAGCAGGATTTTGATAAGCTTAAGGCGGCTTTGACGCAAGCTCCTATCTTGGTTCAGCCTGAATCAGGGAAAGAGTTTGTGGTGTATAGTGATGTGTCCTATGTTGGTTTGGGATGTGTGTTGATGCAAGAGGGTAAGGTGGTGGCTTATGCATCGCGGCAGTTGAAGGTGCATGAGCGCAATTATCCTACGCATGACATTGAGTTTGCTGCGGTGGTTTTTGCTTTGAAGATCTGGAGGCATTATCTGTATGGTGAGAACTGTACGGTGTACACGGATCACAAGAGTTTGAAGTATCTGATGTCTCAGAAGGAGTTGAATCTTAGGCAGCGACGTTGGGTGGAGTTGCTCAAGGATTATGATTTGACGATTGAGTATCACCCTGGAAAGGCTAATGTTGTAGCGGATGCCTTGAGTAGGAAGGTAGCTGTTGAGCTGAGGGCTATGTTTGCCAGTTTGAGTATCTCGCGTGATGGTGGTCTTGTGGCTGAGTTGCAAGTGAAACCATCTTTGGTTCAGTTGATCAAGGAAAAGCAGTTGCTGGATGATTCCTTGGTACCGCATGTTCAGGATATCGCGGAGGGTAGGCCTTCGGAATTCTGCTTTAATGATGATGGAGTGTTGTGTTTTGGGAGTCGGATAGTAGTGCCCAATGATGCTGAGTTGAGGCTTGCTATTCTGAATGAAGGTCATAGTAGTCCTTTGCTATGCACCCTGGTAGTAATAAGATGTATCGTGATCTTCGTGATGAGTACTATTGGGTGGGTTTAAAGAAGGATGTTGCTGAGTTTGTGAGCAAGTGTATGGTGTGTCAGCGAGTTAAGGCTGAGCATCAGGTTCCTTCAGGATTGTTGCAACCGTTGAGAATCCCTGAGTGAAAGTGGGAAAGAATTACCTTGGATTTTGTATCTGGTTTACCCTTGTCACCATCGAAGAAGAACTCGGTGTGGGTGATTGTGGATCGCCTGACGAAGTGTGCGCATTTCTTGCCTGTGCATACTACGTTTTCTTTGGATAAGCTTGCGGAGCTGTACATTGCTGAGATTGTGCGGCTGCATGGTGTGCCTAAGTCAATTGTGTCGGATAGGGATCCGAGGTTTACATCGCGTTTCTGGCAGTGTTTGCATCAGGCTTTGGGTACAAGGTTGAATTTCAGTACATCTTATCATCCTCATTCGGATGGTCAGTCCGAGCGTGTTATCCAGATTTTGGAGGATATGTTGAGGTGCTGCATAATTGAGTTTCAGGGCTCTTGGGAGAAACATTTGCCTTTGGTGGAGTTTGCTTATAACATAGTTATCAGGCAAGTATTCAAATGGCACCTTATGAGGCTTTGAACGGGAGGAAGTGTAGGACTCCTCTTTGTTGGGCTGAAACGGGTCAGAAGTTGGTTTCGATGCCGGCTTTGTTGAAAGGAACCACCGAGAAGGTGAAGCTCATTTGTGAGCGTTTGAAGGCAGCTTCTGATCGGCAAAAGTCTTACGCGGATTTGAAGCGTAAGGAGATTGAGTATGTGGTGGGTGACCGTGTGTTTTTGAAGGTTTCGCCTTGGAAAAAGGTGATGAGGTTTGGCCGGAATGGTAAGTTGAGCCCTAGGTACATTGGACCATACGAAGTGATTGAGCGTGTGGGTCCTGTTGCGTAAAAGTTGAAGCTACCTCAAGAGTTGGAGAAGATTCATGATGTGTTTCATGTTTCTATGCTCCGGAAGTATAGATCAGATCCTTCGCATGTGATGCCTGTGGAAGAAGTGGAATTGAATCCGGATTTGACCTATGATGAGGAACCGATGAAGATTCTGGATTCGGACAACAAGGTTCTTCGTGGCAAGACCATTGAGTTGGTGAAGGTGTTGTGGAAGCACCGTGGTGTTGAGGAAGCCACGTGGGAGCGGAAGGATGACATGCTGAAGCAGTTTCCGTATCTCTTTCCTTCAGGTAAATTTCGAGGACGAAATTTCTTAAGGAGGGGGAGAGTTGTAACGCCCCGGTTTTGGGCTTAGAAGTTTTGGGTTGGGACCGGTTCGGTCAAAGTGCGGTTCGAATATAAAAGAGTGAAATTAGGAAAGCCTAGTTCGGGTTGCATTAAAAATATGGAAAAATGTCTTAAAATCCTCTTTTAATATATATAAGGGTTTGGTGAAATCAATTTTACAAAATGAGGTTTGGAAGGGTGACATTTTGGCTGGTGACCAAAATGTAATTTTCGAAAACTGTGAGACTGTTTTAAAAAGGATTGAAACTTTGAATCTTTAAGGAGCTATTTACCCAATGGAAGTTTCTCCAGATTTTTCTGAGATATTAAACGATTAGTTAATGGTTTTTAAATAAAACAAAAGTGGAGGGAAGATATTTTGGCCATAACTAATTTTTCTCTCAAATCTTCCATTTTCATTTTCTCTCAAACCAAACACCTTTTCTCCAGAGCTTTTCTCTCTGATTTTATCACCTAAATAACTCATTTTGATTCCCTTTTGATCTTCAATCATCTCTTCAACAAAACCTCACCGTTTGCTAATTGGATTTTCAAGATTTTGATTCCAAAAAGGGAGAAAACTCAAGTTTGGAGGTAAGAACGTCCTTCTCCTCTAAACTCTCAGTTCTTTACTGAAATTCCTAAGTTCTCAATCCTTAATTTGTGTTTTATAAAACGTTTTAAGGTTGTGTTCTTGATCTTGGCTTTTAAATGCAAGATTTACTTGATTTTGATGAAAATTCGTATGATCTGTTTAAGCAGTGATTTGAGGTGTATTTTTGATGTTAAATGAATGTTAAATTGATAGGGAATTGAGGTTTAATCAAAGAAATCTCGGATAGGTTGAATTTCCTAAGTTTAGCTTGTGTTCTTGGTTGTTTTTGGAGTGATCTTGATGATCTGTTATGGCTGGAGGTATAAGGATGAGTTGAGATCCATTTTAGATGTTAATTGATGTTTAAGAATGTTTAGTTTTGATGGATCTTGGCTGGGTAGTGTTGTGGAGTTGTTCGGATGCATTTTCGGTTGTGTTTGGTAGCCGAAAATGGAGTGTGGATGAGAGCAGCGAGTTTAGGTGCTTTCATTGAAGCTATTAATGCATGATGATGCATTAATCCTCTGCTTTGATGTGTTTAAAACAGGGGAGTCATCTTTGGATCCAAGTGGTGGTGATCCGGAAGCTTGATTGGTGTTTCAGCAAGAGGCGAAACGGAATCGGTGAGTGGAATTTGGTTTTCAGCTTTGAAACCAGTATTTTGAAGGTTTGGGAGCTTAGTTTAAGTCTAAGCAACTTAGCTAAGCTCAAGAGTAAGTTTTCGAAAAACTCTCTTGATGATGAGCCATGGATTGGTTGTATGCAATGTGGTTGTTTGCATGTTTTAAATCCTGTTTTGAAAGCATATTTAGCATGTTTATTTGCTGAGATTATAAGCCATGTGTTGAAGGATGCTCAAGGTAAGAGATCCTTTTTTTTTGGACATTGTTTGAATGTGGTTTGATGCTTAAAGATGCATGATGTTTATGGCTTTGATAAATGCTTTAAAACAGTGGATTATTGTTTTTAATGATGCATATTGGCAAGTGATGGTTAAGGTCACAAAGGTGTTTAAAAGTCCTTGTGTGAGCCTTGTTTATTTAAGAACAACATGGTGGTTAAAAGTCAATGGTTGGTTCTTGGTTAAGATCACCAAGGTGGTTAAAATTCCTTGGGTGAGTCTTGTGTATTTAAGGACATCATGGTGTTTAAAAGTCCATGGTTGGTCCTTGGTTAAGGATACAAAGGTGGTTAAAATTCCTTGTGTATGCCTTGTTTATTTAAGAACTCCAAGGTGTTTAAAAGTCCTTGGGAGATTCTTGTTAAGGACACAAAGGTGTTTAAAAGTCCTTGTGTGGTCCTTGCCATGGTGTTTAAAAGTCCATGGGGTTAAGGACACAATGGTGTTTAAAAGTCCATGTGTGGTCCTTGGTAATTTTTGAGATCACAATGGTGTTTAAAAGTCCATATGTGAGTCTTATGTTGAATGTATCACTTGTTGCCAATATGACATGATATGAACTTGAAGCTTGAATTGCTTGTTTTAAATGCTTATGAGCATGTGCAAATGATGATTTGAATTAAGGTTATAAATGTGTTTTGTAAATGCATTATTGTGTGGTTTTAAATGAGCATTCCTCACTAAGCTTTTCCTTACGCTCTCTCTTTTCTTAAACCAATAATGCAGAGCATTAAAGTGCATTGAGGGCAGCAAGGGGGACAAGAATCCAAGTGGTGAACAAAGCTCATGTATGGTGAAGGTTTCTTAAACACTATTAGCTTTTGGCATTTGGAAATGGGGGACCTACGTGGTTGTTTTGGGAGATGTTTTAGACTCCCTAAGTTGGATTTATGTTGTTGTTAATGTTGGTTCTTGTAATTGGCCTTTATGAGATGGTTTTGGTTTATTGATGCTTGAATGGTTTGCTAAGTAGGAAGCATGCCTATAGATTTGGGGATTTTCATAATTGATGCCATGTTGATGTTTGGTTGATGCAATTATGTTCCTTGTATGTTGTATGACTTGCTGGTAAAGTTTGGTGGCGTTTGGAGCATGTTTGATAAGTAAATTGCATGATAAACCAGCAAATTTTCTACAATCTGGGCAGCTTGTTTCGGAACAGGTGTTACCGTATCGGAACGGGGGCCTGAAATGGCCTGGGAGTTCCGAAACGGGAGGCACTATTCCGGAACAGTTTGGCCACTGCCAGGCCATGTTTCGATACCAGTTTCGGAACGGTCCCGCGTTTCGGAACGGGTCTTCCCTGTTCCGAAACACTCGACCGTTGGGCACTGAAATTGATGGTTATATGTTTTGGAATGTTTGAGTTTTGGTCCTGAAACTTGTTTATGCAATTGTATGAGTTTGAGATGTCCTTTTGAACTGAAATTTGACAGAGAAGCATGAAAGATGATTAATTTCAAGTTGGTAACTTAAAATTGGGTTAAGTCCTTAAAGTTTTCAGAATTTACAATTTGGTCCCTAAAGTTGTAATTTGTGCATTTGAGTCCCTGAATGGTCTTTGATTGTTATGATCTTTGAATATGATGATCTTTTGAATATATCTATGGATAATGTGCATCTAGACAAGTTTTAAAAGAAAAAAAAGGGTCGTTAATGAAGGTTGACTTTCGGGTTGACTTTGGTTTTCCCCGTGTAATCTTCTTAATTCGGGTCAACCTTCTAGGCCGGGTTAAGGGGGTTACACACACAGCCAAGCTTCTGCACATCAGTGCAATTCATTTGTCCCAAGATTCTCTTGGTACTTTCCAGCCAAGACTCAGAACCTTCAGCAGACAAACCCCTGAACTCAGTCCCTCCCAGATTGCGCAAGCGTTCCAAGGGTAGTCTCACATTAGCATCTCCCTGATGCCTAGCTCCTTGAGCTCCAGCTACCGCTGCTCGAAAAGCACCAGCAATAGCTTATATCAACACTGTCATGTCAGGAACAGCTTGCCCCTGACCAGCTTCAGGTCCAGCGACCCCAGCACCAGCTGCAACACCAGCTCCTTCATCCCCAGCACCATCACCACCAGGCGGAGGAAGTAAATCCACCATATTCTCAGCATTTTCTTCATTCTCATTTTGAGCCATAGCTCGCGTATTAACCCTTAATTCTCTACGAGGTGCCATTCGCTAACAATGCAATCACAATGCAACAAACAAAGTCAGGCTCAGCAAGGTAAGCAATCCAAGTACTCAAGCTCATTTCCAATTAAAAAAAACAAATCATTACATTAGCTTTGATTTGGCAATGGGTCCCCCTAACATGCTTTCACCACAGCATACACCACAATTGTAACATGCTTACAATTCACACATCATGCTTTCACTCAACAAGCATACAAAGCATTCAAGCACTTAACACCCATTCATCAGTTCCCAATTACTCAAGAACTCAGCTTTGATACCACCAAATGTAACCTCCTTAACCCGGCCTAGACGGTTGACCCGAATTAAGAAGTTTACACGGGGGAAACCAAAGTCAACCCGAAAGTCAACCTTGATTAACGCCCCTTTTTTTATTTTTAATCTTATCTAAATGCACATTAACCCTAGATATGTTCACAAGACCAACATATTCACAGCTCACAGCAATCAGAAAACATTTAGGGACTTGATTGCACAAAACATGAATTTAGGGACCAAAATGTAAATTCTGGAAATTATAAGAACTTAACCAACTTTTGAGTTACCAATATGAAATTAGTCATGTTTCATGCTTCTCTGCCAAATTTCAGCTCAAACGGACATCTCAAACTCATTCAATTGCATATACAAAGTTCAGGACCAAAACGCAAGGATTTCAAAACATATAACTGCAATTTCAGTGCCCAACGGTCGAGTGCTCCGAAACAGGGAGGACCTGTTCCGAAACGCGAGACCGTTCCGAAACACGTTTCGATACAAGGCTTGGCAGTAGCATTTTCGTACCGGAACGGTTCTACCCGTTTCGAAACGCCAAGGCCATTTCAGGCCTTCTGTTCCGAAACGGTAGCACCTGTTCCAAAACAGGCTGCACAGATTGCAGAAAATTAGCTGGTTTAACACACAATTGACCCATCAAACATGCTCCAAAGGCAACCAAATTATACCAGCAAGTCATTACATGCATAAGGAACATAATTGCATCATTCATTCTCAAGCATGGCATCAATTAAGCAAATCCCCAATTCTAAAGGCATGCAACTTATGTAGAAAACCATTCAAGCACCATAATACCAAACCAACTTCACAAAGGCCAAATACATGTTCCATCATCAACCACAACATAAAACCAACTTAGGGAGTCCAAAACATCTCCCAAAACAACAACATAGGTCCCATATTGCCAAATGCCAAAAGCTAATAGTGTTAGGAAATCATTCACCATACATGAGCTTAATTCTTCACTTGGATTCTTGACCTCTTGCTGCCCTTATAAGCACTTCAATTCTCTGCATTATTGGTTTAAGAAAAGAGAGAGCGTAAGCAAATAGCTTAGTGAGGAATGCTCGTTTAAAACATCACAATAATGCATTTAAAACACTTCTTCATAAAACCTTAGTTCAAAACATCATGTAGTCATGCACATATGCATAAGAACAAACAATTCATGCTTCAAATTATTAACATGTCATATTGGCCACAAGTGATAATCATGATCTTTTTCCATCTCAAGGTACAATCAACACAAGATCCACACATGGACTTTTAACCACCATTGTGATCTTACAATTCACAAGGACCACACATGGACTTTTAACCACCATTGTGTCCTTAGCACAAGAATCACCCATGGACTTTTAACCACCATGGCGTTCTTACAATACACAAGGCTCACACAAGGACTTTTAACCACCTTTGTGACCTTAACAAGAATCACCCATGGACTTTTAACCACCATGGTGTTCTTAAAATACACAAGGCTCACACAAGGACTTTTAACCACCTTTGTGACCTTAGCACAAGAACCAACCATGGACTTTTAACCACCATGTTGTTCTTAATACAAGAACCACCTATGGACTTTTAACCACCATAGTGTTCTTAACCATTCTCAAAACATCACTTGCCAATATACATCATTTAACAACAATATTCCACTGTTTTAAAGCATTTAACAAAGCCATAATCATCATGCATCATTACGCATCAAAACCACATTTAACAATGTTCAAAACAAGGGTCTCTTACCCTGAGCATCCTTCAACACATGGCTTATAAAATCAGCAAATAAACATGCTAAAATATGCTTCCAAAACAGAATTTAAAACATGCAACAAATCACATTGCATTCAACCAACTCATGGTTCATCAACAAGAGAGTTTTTCCGAAAACTTACTCTTGAGCTTAGCAAAGTTGTTTAGACTTAAACTAAGCTCCCAAACCTTCAAAACATTGGTTTCAAAGCTGAAAACCAAAATCCACTCACCGATTCCAGTTTCGCACTTGCCGAAACACCGATGAAGCTTCCGGATCAACACCACAAGGATCCGAAGATGTCTCCCCTGTTTTAAACACATCAAAGCAGAGGATTAATGCATCATCATGCATTAATATCTTCAATGAAAGCACCTAAACTCGCTGCTCTCATCAACACTCACATTTCGGCTACCAAACACAACCGAAATCACCTCCAAACAACTCCACAACACTACCCAGCCAAGATCCATCAATTCCAATCATTCATAAACCTCAATTAACATCCAAAAAGAGTCCAAACACGTCCTTATACCTCCAGCTATAGCAGATCATCAAGATCACTCCAAAAACCATCAAAAACTCAAGAAAAACTTAGGAAAATTAACCTATCCGGGATTGCGTTGATTAAACCTCAATTTCTCATCAATTATACATTCATTTTACATCGAAAAGACACCTCAAAACAGTGCCCAACCATCTCATACGAATTTCATCAAAAATTAACCAAATCTTGCATTTTAAAGCCAAGATCAAGAACACAATTGTAAAACCTTTAATAAAACACAAATCAAGGATTGAAAACTTAGGAATTTCAGTAAAGAACTGAGAATTTAGAGGAGAAGGACGTACATACCTCTAAACTTGAGTTTCTCCCTTTTTGGAACCAAGATCTTGAAAATCCAATAAGCAAATGCTAAGGTTTTGTTGAAGAAATGATTAGAGATCAAATGAAGGTTGAAATCTAATCTTTAGATGTCAAAATCAGAGGAAATTTGCTGGATAAATGTGTTTGGGTTGAGAGAAAAGTTGGGAGAAAAGAAAATGGAAAATTTGGGAAAAGTTAGTTAAAATGCCAAAATATCTTTTCCCTTCTTTTTACCTTTTATTAAAACCATCAATTAATTGATTAATATCAAGAAAAATCTGGAGAAACTCTTATTGGGTAAATAGCTCCTTAAAGATTCAAAGTTTCAATCCTTTTTAAAACAGTCACCCAGTTTTCAAAAATTATATTTTAGTCACTAACCCAAAATGTCACCCTTCCAAACCTCATTTTGTAAAATTGATTCCACCCTTCTCTTATATATAATAAAATAGGATTTTAAGACATTTTTCCATATTTTTAATGCAACCCGAACTAGGCTTTCCTAAAATCACCCTTTTATATTCGAACCGCAACCTGACCGGTCCGGTCCAACCCAAAACTCCTAAGCCCAAAATTGGGGTGTTACAATACATGGCAATATCTGCACCGAGACCAGGCATATCCTGATATGACCAGGCAAAGATGTCATTATATTCTTGTAGAAGCTCAATCAAATGTTGATGTGTCTTAACTAAGATGGTGGTACCAATCATACTTCACGCTTCTTTTTTTTGATTCCAAGATTCAAAACATCTAACTCTTCTTTGTGAGGGAGAATTTGTTTTTCCTCTCCCCTACCATTCTAAGTAGATCATCAGGCAAGTCACACTCTTCTTCATCATTAATACTCTCAACTTCCTCTAAACATAGTGGTAACTCAAAATTGACTTTGGAATCTGACTCGGAATCGTTTGGACCATTGATATCAAAAAACCTGCAAATAAAAGAGACAAAAATATATACCAAGAAAGAAAGAAAGAATGAAATGACATGATTTGTTATGTTTTTAAGGGTTTGTTTTTTGCTTTTGGGTTTTATGATCTTTTGCTTTTTGGTTTTGCTTTGCGAAAGAAAGTTTGCCACACAATTTTATTGAAATCAGAATCTAGGTTTTGACATAGACCCTTTTTACATAAGATCTCTAATTACCCCAGGGCCTAAGGGTAAAAGAGTTGGTTTTGAGAATTACTCTAAGGCAATCTTAAAAACTTCATGGACTACTTTAGCGATCTAGTTCTTCAGTTCGGCGCAGGGGAAAATCTTGGACAGCTTTTTTTTTCTCCTTCCTCCTCGTCTGTGATGGCGTTAATGCTCAAATTCTCAAAAACTTAACATAATTCATCTTTTCCTTTCTACTCCTTGTCAAAACGGGAATTAGGGTCTAAGAGCCCTCCAGCCCTGAAAGTGTTACTTAGGGGTGGGTACGTCATTAGCTCCCACTAAACTTCTTCTCCATTCAACCTCTACTTCCTTCTTTCTTGCTGCTTTCTGAATCCTGCTTTCCTTTGCCATTTGGTGGGCTTAAGGCCCAAACTAAACCGGTCCTTCTTTTTTGGGATCTACACTGAGTAAAGCCTTCCCTGATGGTTTCTTCCAAATCCCAATCCAACCTTGGCTCCTTTTCTGAGTGTTTGCTTTACTTGCATCTTTGTGCAACTTGACAGCTCTAGTTCTTGCACTTTACTCCCTTCTGAGACGAAGGTTGCATTGACTAACTCCAACGTTCTGAAATGGCACTCAAGTGCCCCCCATCTACTTTAATGTACGGTGAATCAGTGATCACCGATGCAATGATTTATTCTTCCGCACCAACAGTGATTAATTGTCCATCAATAACAAACTTCAATTTCTAATGAAGAGTTGAAGGCACTGCACTTGCTGTGTGAATCCATGGATGTCCGAGCAAGCAACTATAACTAGGTTTTAAATCCATAACCACGAAGTCTACCTCAAATGTTGATGGCCCAATCTATATGGGAACTTCAATCTTTCCTAACACATCCCTTTGGGTCCCGTCAAAGGCACGTACTGTATTTTGATAAGCTCTCATGTGGGAGATATCATTAGTAAACTTTTTCAACGTAGCCAAAGGGAGAACATTCAAAGCTAATCCATTGTCAATAAGAAGTCATGGTAGCATATATCCTTTGCATCGTGTTGAAATATAGAGGGGCTTGCATGATCCTCTCCCGTCTGCGGCTATTTCTTCATCACTGAATGATATGAAATTATTAACTGCAATGTTATTGACTAACATGTCCATCTTGTGAGTCGCGATCTCTTTTGACACAAATGGCTTGTTTAGCACTTTCAACAAAGCATCCCGACGACCCTCGGAACTCAGTAGCAGCGACAACATAGAAGTTTGGGCCAAAAGTTTATGCAGCTGCTCCACCACATTGTATTCACTGTGCTTGAGTATTTTCAGAAACTCGTGAGCTTCCGATTCTTTAATTGGCTCATGAATCACTTGTGTTTTCTCTTGGAAGAAGACTTTTTCCCTTCCTTATCTTGTTTGTTAGCAGTTTTTCTCTGTGCAGCATCTCTAACTTCAACTTTTGGTACCGAATAGAGTCTTCCACTTCTTCTGAAATGACCTACCTCATTAACAGGGTCCTCTTTTCTTCCTTCTTCAACTATTGATCTCCTCAGATCCGTCACTATGCAAGCATAGTTCCAAGGGACTTGTTTATTGTCCTTATATGGGAATGTGGCTGGTGCCTTCACAACCAATCGTGGAGTCACACTCCTAGCTTGTTCACTAACCCTTAACTTGGTCTTGATCACCAAAGGCTTCATTTCTGTGTAAATCTTTTTAGTGGATGATTCCTCTGAAGCGCAGATTTCCATCTTCTGTTCTTTCTGCACATAAAATTCTAACTCTTTGATGTCAATTTTCGCCTTTATTAACTACTTAAACTCCAAGCAATTTTTAGTTTCATGCCCCTTTTGCTGGTGGTATTCACAATACAATCCTTCAATCGTTGCTTCTTTAGACCTTCCTTCTATCAC
The DNA here is from genome assembly GCA_958450335.1 of Hibiscus tridactylites. Classification (NCBI taxonomy): domain Eukaryota; kingdom Viridiplantae; phylum Streptophyta; class Magnoliopsida; order Malvales; family Malvaceae; genus Hibiscus; species Hibiscus tridactylites. The sequence goes on along the minus strand of OY288276.1, from coordinate 43,353,065 downwards.
CACGGCTTTGACTATCTAGGTCCATACCCATTTTATGGATGCTTTAACCTCGAAAACGTGCTTTTTGTCGGTGTGAGCTTCTTCCTCTATAATGGCATTCATTCCGTTCTTCTGGTGGTTTGGCAACGGATTTCCTTTTCCTTCAGAAGTTTCAAATGATAACATGCCCAATTTTCTTAAATCATCCACCACCCTTTTGAATGCAATACAGTTCTCAATGGTATGTCCCCTCACATTGGGCCTTCTTATCGTACAACGGTGGGTAAGGAGTTGAGAATGGAGGGACGTGTCTTGGCAGCACCATCTGCGATTTAACCAGCTCGGCAAACAACTCCGTATATGTCATTGGGATGGGCGGAAAATAAGGTCTCGAATTTCCTTGATATCTTCGCTCTCCTTTTGGGGCATTTGCAAGAGTCAAAGCTAAGGTGATTGGTTTGTTGAAGTTGTTAGGCTTGTTGAACACCACACCTGTTAAATAACTAGGGTTGTAGACATTCGTGGTATTGAATTCATTATTATCTCTCTTCTTATATGTGTTCTTCGTTTCCCCAATGTCTAACTTTCCGCTCTTCATGGCTGCTACGATCAGTTCACCATTAATTAGCATGTCTGCGAAGTTCTTCTTAGCATGGTTGAGCATGTGATCATAAAAAGGACCCTTTAGAGTTTCCACAAACATCGGGGTGATCTCATTTTCTAGAAACGGTGGCTCCACCTGTGTCGCTACATCCCTCCTCCTTTGTGCATATTGTCGGAAGGTCTCATGATACTTTTGTTCCATCCCTTGCAAAACTAGAAAAGTTGGAACCATGTCTGAAATGTGCTTGTTGTTGAGTGTAAAAGTGCCTATCGCAATGTAGTGCAAGTGTACACGACGCAAGTAGTAAAGTAATACGGAAGTATCAGATATCGTCTCCACAAGGACTGAGCCAATAGCTTCACCTTGAATTACTGCACGAAAGTAAAGAGAATGGTTTAGGTTGTTTGTCACGAAAATAATAAAGAATGCTGGAAAATAGAATTAAAGTAATCAAGATAGAGAGAATGGGCTGGTATTGAATTGCTCAGTAGTGTAGGTATTGCTAAGTTTAGGAAAATCTGCTCTGTCGTCGTCCATGTCACGGTAGCACCCGTCGCGGAAGCGGTCTGTTGTTAGTCGCGGTAACGATCACACAACTCAGTACTTCAAGCTTGGCAAGAATCCCTATTGTGCCTTGGCCTATCCCTAGGTCCAAGTATGTCGATGAACACGTCTTTGATGATACCTCCCAGCGTGAATCGAAGGATTAACACCGATGTTGTTGAATTCTTCTTTAGCCACTTAATCTCGTCCTATCCCTAGGTCCGAGATAGTTCAACTATAAACTAGAGAACTCGCACATATTCCTTTCGTATACTTAACACTCCCGATATTAAGTAAATAGATAACCTCGCAATGCTCTCCCGATACTCTTGCAAGATGTTAATAACCAGAATAAGAGAACTTGAAGTTTATTTTATTGAAAAGAAAAATTCCTAAAACAAAAGCAACCCTTGCAACTACTTTACAAATCAACCAGTGGCCCTAGGGGGAATGTAGAACATATTGAGAAAGGGAAAACGGCTAGGGTTTTGGGAAGAAGGATAGAGATAGATGATGTCCTCTCCTAGGTCGAATTACATGCCTTTATATAGGCTTTGGGTTCAAGTTTTCTAATATGGCAAGAATACAAGTTTAAATTAAAGTACAACTCTAATAAAGACTAAATCTTCAGAGAATATAGCTTTAATTCGTCCTTCCTTCTTGCTTGGAGTTTTCTTCCTTGAACTTTGGGCTTGGCCTTCATTCTGATCTAGGGCTTGGAAAAATATAGTGGTATTCCACTTTGCTTCTTCTCCTCAAAACTGCTTTCGTCCTTTGCTGTTACGGCGTTGACCATGGCAGCATCGTCTTCCTTGACTGCTCATCCAGTTCCAGCTTTTCTGCACCATTGCCCAGCGCCTGCCTCTCCATCTGCTACAGCAGCAACCTGCAAAAACAACCAATTTCAGTAGAAACTGTGCCATTTAATATATTTGTGATGTATAACTGAAATCTAACCTAAATGCAATGAATTATGCTTGAATGCATCAGAAATATGGGTTAAATAGGGAGTAAATAATAGAACTTTTACACACTCAACACACCCCCAAACTCAAGTTTTTCCTTGCCCTCAAGCAACTAATCTCTAAAAGAAAAATTAATATTTTTGTTTTGGCTTAAAACAGTGAACTTTCCCTTACCCTTCATTCATTCTCTATTGACAGCAGCACCTTGTTGGATAATTTAGGATTCGCCCGGAATCTTGCTATAGTCCTCGTGTAGTGTGTGCATGCTTGTGAACAATACTCCCCTAGTTTCACTAGAATATTTCAGCCTCTAACTTGAATTTTTATGCCAAAGTTTATCTTTTTGAGGGCTTTTCTTATGCTCCTTTCATTTTTTTGTTTTGACTCGATTTGATTATTTTTTTAAGCTTAAGTTTCACTAGAGCCAGTTTTGGGCACCTCTAGCTAACTTCCTAGAGCCGGTTTTGGGCACCTCTAGGGTTATTGAGTCTATTTTGATAAACTTATTTCCTAGAGCCAGTGTTAGGCACCTCTAGGGACTACTCAAGTGCTAAGCTTCCTATTCTTGTTAACTAGTACAGTTCTAGGCAGTATAACAGTCACAAATAGTGTTTAAGTTTCAGAACTATAGTAAAGCTCTAAACTGCTCCTAAAACTATCCTAAAGGCACTGCCACGACAGAGCTGTCACGGCAGGTAAGTTCAGTTCAAAGACTTAAGCCAAAATTTTCATTTTTTATAGCAAAAATAAGCTAATTAAAAGACAAAATTTTAAAACTAAATTAGACTCCATTAATGGAGGGATGCCACCCCCAAACTCAAGGGTTGAATTGCCCTCAATGCAAATGACAAAATAAAAGATAAAAAAACAGTACATCACAAAATATGTAGAGGCAGACATCAAAATAAGATAAGAAACTTAAATTTTATGCGTTGTCGTCGCTGCTGCTACTAACTCGGAGCTGTCGGCGAGCAGGGGCCTTCTTATCTGGCTGGCGGATGGGGGAGGCAGATGTGTTCTTCGTTTTGGCCTCCCTTGGAGGTTGAATTCTGGTAGGAGAGATGTGAGGGGGTTTCTCCACTACATGTACCTCCGAGCTACTGCTGCTGTCATCACTGCTGCTGTCGTCACTGCTACTGCCGCTGCCGCTGCCGCTATCTGGCTTGTTTTTGTCTGCCATTCTCTTCGGCCGTTTTACCGGTGTGAACTCTTTGGAGAGATTCCTCTTAACAGAGGGTTCGTTGTCGCTTTCCTCCCTAATTGAGGAAGAAGAGAAACCGGCGATGAATGCATCAAGTTCTTCTGAGGGCATTCTTCTCTTGGTTCCCCGGGCAGATGTATTCTCTGCGCGGTTGCTGCCGGTAGCTGTCGAGGCAGGGGTTGGTGTGGAAGCTGCAGACGGTGTCTTGGGTGTGGCAGCAGGTGTAGGGGTATGGGCAGGGGTGGGGACAGCAAAATAATAGGAAGGGAAGGCATGAAATACAACATCAGGGAAATTTAAAGAAGTTTGAATGAATTGTACCGTAGCTGTGGTAAAATCCCTGATAAAACTCATAAGGTCGAGATGTCGTTCCTCCATCTTTTGTATGGCAGCAAGGATCTAGGAGGAGGACTCGGTTGGAGCTGCTGCTGCTGTGGGCTGCCTGGCTTCCGTGGCAGCATGTTTAGTGTTTGTTGGTTCTGTCGTTTCTGCTGCCGTGGCAGTAGGGTCAAAAGATAAAAGCGGGGTGGCAGCAGTTAGTTCCATCAAGCTGAGTATATTTTTGTCGGTCCATCCCTTCCCTTGGACTCTGAGATCGGTGGAAGGATCAGGTACATGATGGCCGCGACAAAGGGCTGTGATGAGGTAGGGGAGGTAGAGCGGTCCTGTCGGCTGGTGTGCATACTCCAAAATGCTTTCACGGATGAAGCTGCCTACATTAGTAGGTCTCTCATGCAAAATAGAATGAATGAGGGTAACCTGGGTTGATCGACAGTTGTATTGTGCGAGGATGGCATGATTCGCTTTTTTATGAAGGCGTTCCACAGTTTAGCCTCCGGGAGGAGTTGAGTTCTCTTCACCGTCCTCGGGTTCTTACGATTTGTGTTCCACTGAGTACCTTCATTCGTGAGCTCTGCCATGACAGCATCGTAGGCAGCAGGGTCAAGGCTATTCAGAAATTTCTGGTGACCATCCTCGTTGCTGCCCACGTAAAATCCGTACAGGTTGTTGATGTATTCTGCTTCAAAGGGCACCTCTCTCCCTCTCATGGTAATTGTTGTCGCGATTCTGTTGTTGATGGCAGCGTTGAAATCTCGGACCAGAGATACACTCATCTCCTCTGGTTGTTCTACAAAGATTTGCCACTACATGGCCTTGATTTTTCTAGCAATGAATGGCTACAGGCCCAAATTCCCCTCCTTGGAAGTGTAGATAAATCCCCTTTCCTCCCACATGTCTCGTATCTAGAAAGATCGTGGGGTTGATGCTGTCAGGGTGGAGCCTGAGGCAGCACTCCTGCGGGTGTTTCTGGAAGACATGGTTACAAGGGTTGTGAGAATAAAAATGAAAGCAAATAAAATTTTCTAAAGAAAGCAAGTAAGAAGAGTAGAAGTGAGTGAAAAATGAATAGTGAAACGGGGTTTATATAGAGAAGAGTTTGCTGCCCTTTGGAGCTATAACGGCAGGCGCAAATAACGGGGCCAGCTGTTAAGCGGTTTTTGACGCGTCTGTCACGCGTTTTCGTGACTGCTGCGCGTCTGTTACGCGTTTGTGTGTCTGTCACGACAGCGTATCGACAGCCTGTATTTTCCGCGTCTGTCGCGGCAGCTGTAACGACAGGCTCCAAAATTTGGGCTTTTTGGGCTGATGAAAGGATGGTGGGCTGAATTCACTTCTCCTTTTCTTCTTGTCTCCTTTATTTCCTAAAAACAATAAAAATAAAAACATTATAAAATAAATCTAATTTCCTAATATATAAATAATAAATAATAAAAACAATTAAAAATAAAATTTAGGTTAAATTAGGGATGCCAAGTGGGGCATCGCCTAAGGTAACCACTTCCTGCATTCTTGGGGCTTCAGTCCCCTGATAATGCTTCAATCGTTGTCCATTGACTTTGAATTGGTGCCTGTCTTTTAAAGATCTGATCGTGATGGCACCATGGGGAAAAACCTGCACCACATAGAATGGGCCAGACCATCTAGATTTCAGCTTCCCTGGGAAGAGTTTTAACCTAGAGTTAAAAAGCAACACAAGCTGCCCTGGGCAGAACTGTCGTGGCAGCAACTTCTTATCATGCCACTTCTTGGTTTTGTCCTTGTAGATTCTTGCGTTGTCATAGGCCATTGTCCGAATTTCTTCAATTTTGTTTAGATCTAGTAGCCTTTTTTTCTCTGCCTTTTCCAAGTCCATATTAACTGCTTTGATTGCCCAATATGCTCTCTGATCAATCTCGACAGGTAAATGGCACGTTTTCCCGTAAATCAGCCAATAAGGAGACATTCCAAATGGAGTTTTGAACGATGTCATGTAGGCCCATAACGCATCATTGAGGTGTAGAGACCAATCTTTCCGAGTTGGCTTAACCATCTTTTCGAGAATGTTCTTGACCTCCCTGTTGGATATTTCAGCTTGTCCATTGGTCTGAGGGTGGTATGATGTTGCAATCCGATGCTTGACATCATACTTTTTCAAGGCAACAGTTATAACCCTGTTGTCAAAATGCCTCCCTTCATCACTGATAATCTCCTTAGGGATGCCGAATCTGGAAAAAATGTTTTTATGTAGAAACCTTTGAAACGTCTTGGCATCATTCTTTTGCGTGGCAATTGCTTCAACCCACTTAGACACATAATCTACTGCTAGGAGGATGTATAAGTTCCCATATGAAGATGGGAAGGGTCCCATAAAATCGATCCCCCAAACGTCGAAGATCTCGACTTCAAGAATGTTCTGTAGCGGCATCTCATGTCTCCTTGAGATGTTTCCCATCCGTTGACACTTGTCACAATTCTTGTAGAATATTTGAGCATCTTTATACAGTGACGGCCAATAGAATCCTGATTGCAAAACCTTGGCAGCAGTTTTGTTGCCTCCTAAGTGTCCTCCATACTGTGAAGCATGACAGTGATGAAGTATATCTTCATGTTCGTCTTGTGGTGCGCATCTCCTTATAACCTGATCTGCACCAATTTTGAAGAGAAGAGGTTCGTCCCAATAATAATGCTTAACATCATTTTGGAACCTCTTCCTGGCCTGATAATTAAGGTCAGGAGGAATTATTCCGCTATGTAAGAAATTAACGAAATCTGCATACCAGGGGAGTTCAGAAGACTTACCTGCCGCCATGGCTGTCGCGACAGTGACTGCGGCAGCAAACAGCTGCTCATCAGGAAAGGTCTCCAATATGTTTGTCTCATCTGCCGGTAGACTCTTTCCCTTCTCCAACCTTGACAGGTGATCTGCCACTTGATTCTTTGTCCCCTTCTTGTCCTTGATTTCAAGGTCGTACTCTTGCAGTAGCAGAATCCAACGTATCAGTTGAGGCTTTGCATCTTTTTTGTGAACAGATACTTCAGTCCATAGTGGTCTATGTGGACTATGACTTTCGTTCCAAGCTTATAAGAACGAAACTTGTCAATGGAGAATACCACAACTAATAATTCCTTCTCTATTGTGGTGTAGTTCACTTGGGCGTCATTCAGTGTTTTGCTGGCATAGTATATGACATGAAAAAGTTTGTGTTTCCTCTGCCCAAGTGCTGCCCCGACAGCATAGTCACTAGCATCACACATGATTTCAAACGGCAATGTCCAATCTGGTGGTTGTACTATTGGGGCTGTTACCAGCTTTTCTTTCGGAACCTTGAATGCCTCAGTACATTCAGCGTTAAAGTCGAAGGGTCGGTTCTGCTCCAGAAGATGGCATATGGGCTTGGAGATCTTTGAGAAGTTCTCAATGAATCTCTGATAAAAACCAGCATGTCCTAAAAAACTTTTGATTCCCTTCAGTGTCGTGGGTGGCGGCAGCTTTTCGATCACTTCTATTTTGGCTCTGTCGACTTCTATGCCACGACAGCTAATCTTATGGCCAAGGACTATCCCTTCATCCACCATGAACTGACACTTTTCCTAGTTCAATACCAAATTTTCTTTTTCACATCTCTCGAGCACCTTCTGTAGGTTGCCTAGGCATCTTTCAAAGTTGTCTCCAAAGACTGAAAAGTCATCCATAAAGCTTTCTAGGAAATCCTCCACCATATCAGAGAATATTGCCATCATGCACCTTTGTAAGGTGGCTGGTGCATTACAGAGTCCAAATGGCATCCTCCTAAAAGCATAAGTTTCGTAAGGGCATGTGAATGTCGTCTTTTCTTGATCTTCCGATGCGATGGCTATTTGATTGTAACCTGGGTAACCATCAAGAAAACAATAATAAGGTTTACCCACTAGTCTATCAAGCATTTGATCAATAAAGGGTAAAGGAAAGTGGTCTTTCCGGGTAGCTTTATTAAGCTTCCAATAGTCCATACAAACCCTCCAACCGGTCACAGTCATGGTTGGGATTAGCTCATTGTCTTCATTGGTTACCACGGTCATTCCTCCTTTCTTGGGAACGCACTGCACCAGGCTCACCCATTTGCTGTCCGAGATGGCGTAGATTATTCCAGCATCTAGCCATTTGATTATCTCTTTGCGCACCACTTCTTGCATAGTGTGGTTCAGACGCCTTTGTGCATCAATAGTCGGCTTATGATCATCCTCTAAAAGAATTTTATGAATACATAATGCCGGACTAATGCCTTGGATATCAGCTATCGTCCATCCAATAGCCTTCTTGTGCTGCTGCAGCATCTCTATTAACTGTTGTTCCTGTTCCTGCATCAACTTGGAAGAGATGATTACGGGTAACGTATCATTTAAACCAAGGAAAACATATTTTAGCTGCCCTGGCAGGGGCTTAAAATCTATAACAGGGGGTTCAACAGTTGATGTCTTTTGAATTACATGGTTATCTGAGGTATAGTTCAAAGGCTCGAATAACTTACCTGGACGATTGCCTATCCAGTTTACCTCCTCCTAATCTTTAGTATCAGATGTATCAAATTCTGAGGAGTTGCTTTCGTTGGTGTTGTCGTGAAAGTCTTCGAAGTGGTTGCCGAGGCAATGACCAATTTTGATGTCGTGGCAGCCCGACCTGATGCAGGGTTGGTCAAGGGTAACTTCAGTGATAACCTTGCATTATTCTTCTACATCAGCATGCTTCATTGCTTGGAGAACATTCAACTTTATTTCTTGATCATTCACTCTCATGGTGAGTTCTCCTTTTTCCACATCAATCAGTGATCTTTATGTGGCTAAGAAGGGTCGCCCCATGATGATTTGTGCGTTTTCATCTACTTCACAATCTAAGACAAGAAAGTCAGCAAGAAAAATAAACTTATCCACTCTTACCAGAATATTTTCGATTTTTCCTTCTGGATGAACGTAAGAGCGATCTGAAAAATAGATTTGGGCATTAAATTTATACTATCACCAAGATCACAAAGTGCCTTACCCACATATTTGTCTCCGATTACGCATGGTATGATGAAGCTCCCAGGATCCTTCTTCTTCTGGGGTGGATGCTTGTGCAGAATACTCATGCATCCTTCTGTCATCTTAATCGTTTCAAAACTCCCCAAGTATGGATTTCTTCGACATGGCATCCTTGAGAAATTTGGCAAAACCGGGCATCTCCCTAACGGCATCTAACAGCGGAATGTTGATATGAACCTGCTTAAAAATGTCATATATCTTTTTAAGATGTGATTCTTGCTTCAATTTCTGTAACCGTTGAGGAAAAGGAGGTGGGGGACGATAATCAGCAATGCGTCCTTCCCACTGCATACGAATCTGAGGAGGTTTAGGTTCATCATCTTTCTCCTCTGTCTCTTCTGCTGTCGTGACAGGCTCATCGGCAGCAGGCTGTTTGTTACCTGTCGGGGCAGCTTCCTCGACAGGTGACTCCTGGGCTGGTTTCTTAACTGATTCAGCTTCCTTCTCTGGCCCTGGTAGTTTCTTCCCACTTCTAGTAGTGATAGCTTTGCACTGCTCATGTGTGGGTTGTCTAGCGTTTTCAGTATCGCTAGGAAATCCTCCATTCTGCCTTGGTTTAATATGCTGGGAAACTTGACCCATCTGTGTCTCCAATGATTTCAGAGTAGCTTCATGATTGGTCATTCGCATCTTTGTTTTATCCATGAATGCCTTCGTCTTCTTGACAAAGTGATTCATGTTCTCAATGTAGGTTCCTGTTTGAGACATAAACGTAGCCAGAGTCTGTTCTAGTATACTATTTGTGGCAGCTGGTGGCTGTTGCTATTGCTGTTGCGGTTGCTGCTGAGTCAGCAATCTAGGTCCTCCCTGGTTCTGATGATTTTGTGCTTGAGGATTCAGAGCATTATTAGGATTACTCTAAGAGAACTTGGGATCCTTTCTCCAGTTGGGATTGTTGTTGTTGGAGTTGTAATTCTGCTTATTGTAGTTTCCAACATACTTCCCCTCTTCTAACTATATTGGACATTCCTCCGAACTGTGATTTCCTTCAAAATTTTCGCATACCACTTTAGCAGAGTATACAGGCTGTGAATCTTCGTTCAATAGCCTTTTCATTGCCTTAGTGAGAAATGCCACCTGTGATTTCAATGAGCTGTCGGCCTCATAATCCTTAACAGCTAGGGCCTGTTTACCCCCTCTTCTTGCTGTCGGAAACTGCTCCTCATTCTTCGCCAGATTTTTCAATACTGACATTGCCTCATCCGGGTCTTTGTCCAGCAGTAATCTGTTTGCTGTTGAATAAATTCTAATACGAGTTTGTAAATTGGCAGCATTATAAAATTTTGTTACCTGGTTCCAAACGGGGAATCCATGCACCGGGCAGTTCCTTAGAAGAGTGGTAAATCTGTCCCAGGCCTCGTCCATTGGCTCGTCGTCTTCCTGTTGAAAAGTAGCAATTTCGTTACGTAATCGCTGAGATAAGTGTGAAGGATTAAAACGAGATAAGAATTCACGAGTTAAAGCTGCCCAAGTTCTAATTGAACCCGACGTAAGTTTATTCCACCAAGTCTTTGCCCTGTCCCTCAATGAATGAGGAAATAACCGAAGCCTCAGTATCTCCAGATTAACTCCTGGTAGTCTAAACGAACCACAGATTTCCTGGAACGTTTTCAGATGCTCCCTAGCATCCTCTGTAACAGCACCACTAAATTGGCCAGCGTTGCTGAACATAACATGTTTCAGCTCAAAGTTGTCAACATCTACATCTGGCAGGGTGGTTTCTAGTTCTACATGATCATTCAGCATGTAGTCTCGGCATGAACGGCGTGCGGCAGCGACAGGAGGGTCGACGACAGGTGGATCGATCCCTCCATCTCCGACAGGATTGTTATTATCCTGGGGATTCCCTTGGTTGTTCATTGCCTCTAATTGTTCTTCAAGGTATTTGTTTCTGGCTAGTACGTGGCGAAGTCGGTTCCTAAGATTGTACGAACGTTCTATTTCAGGGTCTAATGGATACTCAGGTTCCTTTCCTCGTCTCGATCTACGCATAAACAAGAAACCTTGTAAAAAGCATAGGTTGAACAATCCAAGATAAAACAGAAAAATAAAAAGAATGCAGTAAAAAGGTAGGGTAAAGTTATGTTGCAGTCCCTGGCAACGGCGCCAAAAACTTGTTGAGTGTAAAAGTGTCTATCGCAATGTAGTGCAAGTTTACACGACACAAGTAGTAAAGTGATGTGGAAGTATCAGATATCGTCTCGACAGGGACTGAGCCAATAGCTTCACCTTGAATTACTACACGAAAATAAAGAGAATGGTTTAAGTTGTTTGTCACGAAAATAATAAAGAATGCTGGAAAATAGAAGTAAAGTAATCAAGATAGAGAGAATGGGCTGGTATTGAATTGATCAGTAGTGTAGGTATTGCTAAGTTTAGGAAAATCTGCTATGTCGTCGTCGCTGTCGCGGCAGCACCCGTCACGGCAGCGGTCTATTGTTAGTCGCGGCAGCAATCACACAACTATGTACTTCAAGCTTGGCAAGAATCCCTGTTGTGCCTTGGCCTATCCCTAGGTCCAAGTCTGTCGATGAACACGTCTTTGATGATACCTCCCGGCGTGAATCGAAGGATGAACACAGATGTTGTTGAATTCTTCTTTAGCCGCTTAACCTCGTCCTATCCTTAGGTCCGAGATAGTTCAACTATAAACTAGAGAACTCGCACTTATTCCTTTCGTATACTTAACTCTCTCGATATTAAGTAAATAGATAACCTCGCAATGCTCTCCCGATACTCTTGCAAGATGTTAATAACCAGAATAAGAGAACTTGAAGTTTATTTTATTGAACATAAAATTCCTAAAACAAAAGCAACCCTTGCAACTACTTTACAAATCAACCCGTGGCCCTAGGGGGAATTTAGAACATGTTGAGAACGGGAAAACGGCTAGGGTTTTGGGAAGAAGGCTAGAGATAGATGATGTCCTCTCCTAGGTCGAATTACATGCCTTTATATAGGTTTTGGGTTCAAGTTTTCTAATATGGAAAGAATACAAGTTTAAATTAAAGTACAACTCTAATAAAGACTAAATCTTCAGAGAATATAACTTTAATTCATCCTTCCTTCTTGCTTGGAGTTTTCTTCCTTGAACTTTGGGCTTGGCCTTCATTCTGATCTAGGGCTTGGAAAAATATAGTGGTATTCCACGAAAGACGGGCATAATTTTCTCTTTCTGTCGAGGCCCACTTTGCTTCTTCTCCTCAAAAATATTGGTGTCCTTTGCTATCACGGCGACGACCATGGCAGCATCGTCCTCCTTGACTGCTCATCCAATTCCAGCTTTTCTGCACCACTGCTCAGTGCCTGCCTCTCCATCTGCTACAGCAGCAACCTTCAGAAACAACCAATTTCAGTAGAAACTGTGCCATTTAATATATTTGTGATGTATAACTGAAATCTAACCTAAATGCACTAAATTATGCTTGAATGCAGCAGAAATATGGGTTAAATAGGGGGTAAATAATAGAACTTTTACACACTCAACACTTGTATTACTCACTGAAGGCTCTGGACAGATCCTTTCATGATTTGATGTTCACCCGACTTAATTGTGAATACCAACATGCAGCGGAACCTACTAAAATGTCCTGAAAGCAATGAATGAGCAGCTTCTCATTGTCGAGGTACATTGACATCTTTCTATAGTACATAGTTAGATGTGTTGATGGGTGTGTGGTCCCATTATATTTGTCAAAGTCTGGGATCTTGAACTTTAGTGGTGCAACCAAATCAGTTACCAAGCTCAGATCCTTGACATCCATTCCACCATGAGCAGCTCCATCTTGGAAAGATTTGATCATCCCCTCTAATGTTTTGTACTTATCCTCCCACTTCTTCTCAATTCAAACTTTATCAACAATTTCATCGAGGTCAAGCACCTCGTAATTATTAGCCTCTCCATTTGGAACATGAGTGGAGGATTCAGCAACATGGATCAGTGTTTTGGCTTTAGCAGCAGTATCCTTCCTAAAGTTCATCCCTGGGAACTGTGGAATGGCGGTAGTGTTTCCTCATTCTTTAACCGCATCTGGATCCTTGAACCCTAGCATGGCAGCTATTGAACTGACTGCCTTTTGATGAATTGCCTCAATTTGTTGTTTCAAGTCGATCTCCATTTTCTCCAACTTATCTTGAGTGCTTTTTTGGTTTGCCTCCAAATCTGTTAACCTTTCCTCAGAGTCCATGGCTTGGGTTTGGGCTTGTGTACCGTATTTATGAGTTGTCTTAGCAATTTTGGATATTCTGTCGTTTTTATATTAAGTTAGTTTTTTTTCATGAATCAATGTATGCACAAAATAGTGCAAATGCATGAATGCAACCAAAGAGCCATTAATTCCATTGAAAATCTGCTCATGAAAGGAAACTCTTTATTGAATACGAAAGCTCTTTATTACATCATATCATTTTACAAATATTTTTCGTCTCGTACACCTAACTCCTTGATTTCTTCTATAAGGCATATAATCCTTGGTCCAACCTCCCCAACTGGCTTGATGTACTAACGAAGAGCTGCAGCTTCAGTTGCCAACATTGTCACATGCTTGGCCACATCCCGAATTTGAGTCATCACGGTCTTATCAAACTCATCTCTTTTTCAGAACCTTCGAGCAATGTCTATGGCAAGAGTTAGCCAATAATCACTTCCCTCTTCAGCAATATCTTCAAGGACCAAGATCTTCGTTCTATATTCGTGGATGATGTTGTCCATTTCTTCGACATGTTCTTTTAAAAGATCATTTTCATCCAAACTGGCTTGGATTTCTTCATGGGTTAGACCACTTTGTAAGTTATCGAGCATCTGGTTTTGGTCCTCTATCTTAGCCTCTAACTTTGCAGCATAAACCTGACTTTGTTCTACTTACTTACAAACTTCATTATAAGCTTTCTGCAACTCCTGCAAACACACCTTGTTGTCGTGGGCTTTCCTCTTCCACGCAACCGTGTTTTCCCTCTCTTTCTCATAGAGATGTTTTCCATTATTCATCACTTGTTTCCCTTTCTTCTGTTATTCATCCCTTAAGAGTCTTCCGTCCATAATGAGAGTTTTATGCTTGAACAATTTTCTAGACTCAACCCCTTCTAAATATGGAATGATGCACATACAAAACAAACAAAAAACAAAATAGGGAATAGAGATTTAAAACCAAAAGAAGACAGGCAATTCAAACAATTTCAGTAAAAATTCAAGACAGTTATAGCAACTTTGAAGAACTAATGTTTTGATATAATAATTGAAAAATAGTTTTGGCCTAAATTGAAAAGATTTCAAAAGTGCCTTTAAGTCCAAACAACTTAAAAATATGTTTGAGGATGTTTTCAGAGGTTTTGAAGTGTTTTCTATAGCTAAACTTTACAAAACCACCAAGGTGTTTCGAAACACCCTTAGGCATTTTGAAACAACCATTCACAATTTCAAAACATTTTGATACAGCTCTATCTGTTTCAAAACGAGCTTTAATCTGGGTTAGGACTTTTACATAGAGTTTTGATACGGGCTTCAGCATTTTGATACGCTTACGTGGCAAAGACCTCAACGGTAAAAATCCCCAATGGCGATTTCCGAACGGTAATTTAATTTGTAGCCTAACTGTCAATCATACCGAAACGAGTTGTAACCGTTTCGATACGTCTAGAAGAGATTCGAAACGGCTATAGGCGTTTCGATACGACCTGCTGCATCAGACTGCAACGGCTAGTTCTGAAGAAGGCCGTTCAGATACAGGATCGACTGTTTCGAAAAAGACCGCACCATAACTGCAATTAATGTGGGAAATAAAGTCTCCAACGGGTCCAAAACATCCCCAACGATCCTCAACGACTACAAACTCTTTTGGAAGTATAAAAGGGACCTCCAAGCATCAAGAGAAGGCTAATGCTTTAATTGTTACAACACTATGATGACAAATTATGTCTAGAGCTTTAATTGTAAATTCCTTGCTTAGACAACACTAGTGAGCTTAACATTATTATATTTGCTCAAGTGTTTAGGTTTTGGGGGAGAGCTTTATAGTGAAAACAAATACCTATTAGAGGGATTTCAATTTTGCTTAAGAATTTCTCTTGTAAGAGAGTGGTTGATTAAGCTAAGGGGAGTTAGCTTAATCGTTGTAACGGTTTCCTCTTAAGCCTAGAAAAGGGGACAAAAATCTAGAGTGAATTTGTTGAAATCCTTAGTGGGGAGCTAAGGTAGTTGATGTAGACCTTGGTTACAAGGTTGAACCACTATAATTCCTTGTGTCTTATTGTCCAATTTTTACCTCCCACTAAAACACCCAATTATCCAACTTCTCCAAACTTGGTGAGCAAGAACAGTTCAAGGAATCGAGCACCATAAAACCCAACAATTGGTATCAGAGCAAGACTCAATTGAAGAGGATTAACATCCTATTGAGGCGATCCGACAAGCTCGATCAACATCTCAATCAACCGGCTCAATGGTGCAATCCATCGACAAGCCTCCTTTCTTCAATAGGACAAATTATGCTTATTGGAAGACAATGGTGATGTTCTTTGTCAAATCCAAAGACTACAAGCTTTGGGATATCATTGAAGATGGCTCGTTCGTACCAAAAGGAAGCAAAGCGAAGTGGAGTGCCGACGATCGTAAGAAGATGGAGCTAAATTTCAAGGTTTGCACTTCATCTTTTGTGCACTTAGCCTCAATATCTACAAAAAGATGTCTTCTTGTGAGAGTGCCAAGGAAGTTTGGGACAAGCTTGAAGCTACATACAAAGGTACAAACGAAGTAAAAGAGACCAAGATCGGGCTCCTCAACCTAGAGTATGAAAACTTCAAGATGGAACCGAATGAGGACATTACGAAGATGTTCGATAGATTCTCCACCATCACCAATGGACTCAAAGGCTATGGAGAGGCCTTTCTAGAAGAGAAGCTTGTCGGAAAGCTCATCTACTCCCTTCCCGAGTCATGGGACTCAAAAAGGACCGCCATCATCGAAGCCAAGAATCTCAAGACTTTGAAGCTTGATGAGCTCATGGGGTCATTTCTCACTCACCAAATAATGAAGAAAAACAAAGAAGAGGAGAAGAAGAAGGATGAGATTAGAGTTATGGGGGAGAAGAAGCTCAAAGGGCTTGGCATTAACACAAATGCCATTGCTCTCAAATCCTCCACATGCAACCATGTTGATACAAGTGATGAGGATGAAGAAGAAGAGATAGTTCATCTCTTCAAGAAGTGTGCCTCTTTCATGAAGAAAGCCTTGAATGAACTCGAACGAGAATCTATAAAGAAGAAGAGGGTAAGTACTTCAAGCCATAAGAAGAAGGCATATGTGGCTACATGGAGTGACGAAGACTCCGACGATGATGAACAAGCCAACCTTTGCCTTATGGTCATCGAAGAAGATTCAAGGGTAACTTCTAATTCATCTACTTCAAGTTCATATTCTTTTGATGAATTACAAGATGCCTATGACGATTTGGTTTTAGAATTTAAAAATCACATTTTGAAAAACAAGAAAGTGTTTTCAAATTGAAAATTCAAAATGACTTGATTTCTAAAAGCAAAATTGAACTTGAAGCAAAACTCAATTAGTTTGAACAAAAATGTTTTGATCTACAAAATTTGCTTCATAAAGTTCAAGAAGAAAAAGATTTGATTTCCAAAGAACTTGAAAAGAAAAATAATTTTGGAAAATCAAACGTTTATGTTAGACAATCTAGTGCCCCTAGATTTGTAAATGGTAAAGTTTTTAGAAGTATTTGGGTCCCAAAAGGACTAAGTACTTCAACTAAAAAGGATGAAATTGAAAAATGGAATCCTAAGGGGGCTAAATTTTGTGCAACTAATGTCTATGGATCCAAAGCAATTTGGATACCAAAAATTACTTGATTGTCTTATGATAGGTGTGATGAAGATTGATCATCAAGTCAAATATTGAGGGGGAGCTCCATGCACACAAGGAAGAACACTTGAAGAATGAAGGCTTCACATCCTCCATTGAGTACAAGTGTGGTAAAATCTAGTTGTTTTTATTTGTTTAATTTTGATTTATTCTCTTTTAATTCAACTATCATGTGTTGGACTAACATTCTTTGATGATGCCTTGAGTAAATGGAGTCAATTTTAAAACCAAAATTCTTATTTTTTTCATTTTTTTAACCTCCTAAGTTATTTTGAACTTAAAGTTATTTAAAGTCTTTTTGATATAACAAAAAGGGGGAGAAATGGTTTGAAAAATTACATTTTTAAGAGAATAAAGGGGAGCTTTAACTTCTTCTAATTTTTGAAATTTCTTATTCAAATTTTTAAATACAAAGTGGGAGAATCCCAAACAATTTTTCAAGATAGTTTTATTATATCAAAAAGGGGGAGATTGAAGAACTAATGTTTTTATATAATAATTGAAAAATAGTTTTGGACTAAATTGAAAAGATTTCAAAAGTTCCTTTAAGTCCAAACTGTGAAACCGATATTTTAATTTTGATATAACTAAAGAACCTAAGGACTAAATTGAAAAATGTGAAAACGAATTTTTAAGTCCTCAAATATCCCTATATGATTGAAAGAATATGCCTAAGTTAAAAACTAAGTTTTCCAAATATTTTCTAAGTGTTCTTAAAGTCAAAACAGTGATTTTCGAGTCCATGTTTCGAAACGGCCTAAGGCGTTTCGAAACGATTTTGAAACTGTCAACCCATGTTTCGAAATGGGTATTGAAACGATTTCACCAGTGCCAACTCGTGTTTCGAAACAAGTTTCGAAACGGATTTAGAACATAGAGAAACCATATCGAAACGACTTTCAGTGTTTCGAAACGGTTCTTCATTTGATTTGAAAAATGTGACCTTTATAAGTTTTTAACTGAATTTTAAGAAACCGTTAAGGCGTTTCGAAACGGGTTCAAGCCGTTTCGATACGACCCTTGACAGTGGCAAAAGTGTTTCGAAACAAGTTTCGAAACGAGTCTTAGCGTATCGAAACATGTTAGACCGTTTCGATACGGGCTCTTAAATGCACCCCAACGACTCTTTCTATTTTGGTCTGTTTTGAAACAGGGCCGGGCGTTTCGAAACGGTTGGTTGCAGACTACATTTATGGAGGTGAGATAACACCCCCAACAGCTCTATTGATGAATGCAACAACCACAACGAATAGAAATCAATGAGAAGGTATAAAAGAGACCTCTAAAAGCTCCAGCAACAACTATTGATCCAAAAGCAAACATCCAAACATCAAATCCAAGCATTTGTGCCTAAATCCCAATATTGTCTAGAAACCCCAATTGTATTTTTCATTCTTATCATTTCAATTGGGTTGAGTGCTTGTAATTGGGCTACAATTTGTATTGAGAGATACTTTCTTAGCCAACAAAATCTTTGTTCTATTTGTGTGAGGATTGGGTTAAATTTTGGGTAGAAAATTTAACCGAAAATTGTAAGGGTTGCGTCCTTAGCCTAGAAAAGGGGAAGAGCAACTAGTGGAATTGTTGCAAATCCTTAGTGAAGCTAAGGTAGTGGATGTAGAGTTCATTTGGAACTTGAACCACTCTAAAATTCCCTGTCTATCTTTTTAATTTGCAATTTCCACCACCTAAACCTTTAAAGATCCAATTCACCCCCTCTTGGTTCAATTTGATCATTCGATCCACTCAACAATTAGTATCAGAGCCTACCTCTTTGAGGATTAACAACCACAAGAGGAGTTCATAGGAAGATTGTGATCATCCAAAAATCAAGAGATGACTTCTACCTCCGGTTCGGGCATGTATGAGTCTCAATCCACTACAAAGCCTCCCTTCTTCAATGGTGACAACTATCCCTTTTGGAAGAATAGAATGCGTCTCTTCATCAAGTACAATGACTACTTAGTTTGGGATGTCATTGAAGATGGCCCTTACATTCCATTGAAGATAGATAGTGAAGGGAAGATGATTTTGAAGAAAAAGGTGGAAATGAGTGAAGAAGAAAGGAGAGAGATCCAAATAAATGACAAATCTCTCCACATGCTCTTTTGTTCATTTGGTCCGGACATCTATTCCAAAGTGTCATCCATTGAGAGTGCCAAAGAAGTGTGAGACACTCTTGAGACTACCTATGAGGGAACCAATGATGTCAAGGAAACTAAGATTGGAATTCTCAATCATAGTTATGAAAATTTCAAGATGGAGCCCGATGAGACGGTGTCCAAGATGTTTGATCGCTTCTCCACGATAGTCAATGGGCTCAAAGGATTTGGAGAGACAATACCGGAAGAAAAGCTTGTCCGGAAGCTACTCTATTCACTTCTCGAATCTTGGGATGGGAAGAGAACCGCCATCATAGAAGCTAAAAATTTGAAGACTTTAAAGCTTGATGAGCTAGCGGGTTCTCTCCTTACTCATGAGATTATGAAGCAAGGAAGGGAAGAAGAGAAGAAGAAAGAGGAGAAGAGAGTAGAAAAGTTAGAGGTAGAAAAGAAAAAGAAGATGGGAATAGCTCTCAAATCTTCATTACTTGAGGAGAGCTCTTCTAGTTAGGAGGATGAGCTAGAAGAATTGGCTATGATAGCCAAACGATTCTCACGCTTTATGAGGTCCAACCGGGGAAGAAAAATTCAATGGAAGATGGACTTCAAAGGTAAGAACAAAGAAGATGAAAGGGATCAAATCATTTGCTTCGAGTGCAATAAACCCGACCACATACATTCGGAGTGCCCTCAACTCAAGAAGAAGGGCTTTGAGAAGAAGAAGAAGCTCAAAGCCAAGCTTGCTACTTGGAGTGATGAGGAGTCATCGGAGGATGACGAACAAGAAGTGACAAACCTTTGCCTCATGGCACTTGAGGAAGATTCCTCCATGGTAACCTCTAACTCATCATCTTTAGATTTTACATATGATGAATTAAATGATGCATATGATGAGTTACAAGAGGTCTATGATTAATTAGTTGAGAAATACAAGGAGTCGGTCATTAGAAATAAGAAAATAATTTTGGAACTAAATGAGAAAAATGACTCACTCTCTCAAGCTAATTCAAAATTTGAGAAAAAGATATTAGGGTTGAAAGATGAACTAAAATTTTCTCAAGATGAAAATGTTGACCTTAATAATCTTTTATCTCAATGTAATAGTGAACACCAAAAGGTGTTGGATGAGCTAAATAAGCTCAAAGAGTCTTTTAAAAATGTTGGTAGTGTCAAGCATGAAATAGGTGAATCTTCAAAATCAAACCAACCTAAGAAAAAGACCAACTACTACAAACAAGGTAGCTTTCCTAGACATAGTAGAACTAAGAGAATTAGAAGTGTATGGGTTCCTAAGGAACTTGTAAAATCTAATAACATTATTGCTATGTCATCTTGGATTCCTAAGGGAACCAAGGTTTTGGGAGCTAACACTCATGGACCCAAAATGATTTGGGTACCAAAATTAAAATCTTAATATCTTTGTTTGTAGGGGGAGCATTGCTACAAGGCCAAAGCACAAAGTCAAAACTCATGGTACCTTGATAGTGGATGCTCAAGGCATATGACCGGAGACAATAGTAGATTCATGGATCTAAAGCCAAAAAGTGGAGGAGTGGTGACATTTGGTGACAACTCCAAAGGCCACATTAAAGGTTTTGGCTCCATAGGTAATCAATCTACTATTCTCAGTGAAAATGTCTTGTATGTCGATGATCTTAAACATAACTTATTAAGCATAAGTCAATTGTGTGATAAAAGATTTAATGTTTTATTTGATAAAAATGGATGCAAAATTGTTGACATTAAATCTAATAATATTATGCTCATAGGTCATCGCATACGGAACATATACATGGTGCATCTAGATGACATACATACATCTCATGCATGCTTAGTAGCACAAAATGAAAAATGATGCATGGTTGTGGCATAGGAAACTATGACATGCTAGCATTAGTGTTTTAGAAAAACTAGTTTCCCTTGATCTAGTTAGTGGTTTACCCAAGATTAAATTCTCAAACGATAAAATTTGTGATGCATGCTCTAAGGGTAAACAACATAAGTCTTCCTTTAAGTCCATTAATGATATTTCTACTAGTAGATGTTTACAACTTATCCATATGGATTTATTTGGGCCAATTAGGACTATGAGCTTGGGTGGTAAATCTTATGCATTTGTACTTGTTGATGATTTTTCTAGATTTACTTGGGTTCTATTTTTAAGTACTAAGATGAGGCTTTGGAAAAATTCATCACATTTTCAAAACTAACCCAAAATGATCTTGAACTTAGAATTTCACATATTAGAAGTGATCATGGAACCAAGTTTCAAAATTTAGGGTTTGAAGAATTTTTGAATGAAAATGGTATTAGCCACAATTTTTCGGCTCCTCGAACTCCTCAACAAAATGGGGTAGTTGAAAGGAAAAATAGAACTTTACAAGAAATGGCTAGAACCATGCTTTGTGAAAATACTTTACCTAAATATTTTTGGGCGGAAGCCACAAACACCGCTTGATATATTGTTAACCGAGTAATGATTAGACCAATTTTAAAGAAAACACCTTATGAGATTTTAAAATCTAAAAAGCCTAACATTAGCTATTTTCACCCTTTTGGTTGCAAGTGTTTTGTTTTAAATAATGGAAAAGACAACTTAGGTAAATGAGATGCAAAAAGTGATGAAGAATCTATACATGTTGTATTCGATGATAACCTCATTCCAAGGAAGGATTCTTGTGATGATGATGATGTAGGAATCATAAATGCCTTTGATGGAGGACAAACTTCAAAGGAGGATGAGATTCCAACAAAAGAAGAGGACACACAAGATCCACCTCTTGAAGCCTTGAAGGACTTGGCTCTTGAGGAAAAGGAAGTGAGCTACCCAAGGGAGTTCAACCATGTCAAAGATGGTGAAATCTTGGGTGATCCATCCAAGGGGGTAACCATTCGATCTTCTCTTAGATTAATGAATCATGTTGCATTTATCTCATGCATAGAGCCTAAGAATATAAAAGAAGCATTGAAAGATGATTTTTGGATTATGGCTATGCAAGAAGAGTTAAATCAATTTGGGAGAAGTAACGTTTGCACATTAGTTGATAGGCCTAGTAATCAATCTACCATAGGAACTAAATGGGTCTTTAGGAACAAGCTAGATGAGAGTGGTAACATTGTGAGAAATAAAGTTAGACTAGTAGCACAAGGTTACACTCAAGAAGAGGGAATAGATTTTGATGAAACCTATGCACCCGTAGCTAGAATGGAAGCCATTAGGATGTTGCTTGCATATGCTTGTTATCATAATTTCAAGCTTTTTCAAATGGATGTTAAAAGCGCGTTTTTAAATGGTTTTATAAATGAAGAAGTGTATGTGGAACAACTACCGGGTCTTGAAGACTCAAAATTTCCAAATCATGTATTCAAACTCACTAAAGCTCTTTATGGTTTAAAACAAGCTCCTGGAGCTTGGTATGAAAGACTTTCAAACTTTTTAATTGAAAAAGGTTTTGAAAAAGGTTAGGTAGACACTACACTTTTTATAAAAATGTATAAAAATGACATCTTAGTAGTTTAAATTTATGTTGATGATATTATTTTTGGTTCTACTAACGAATGTCATTGTCAAGAGTTTGCTAAGATAATGCAAGGTGAATTCGAGAGGAGCGTGATGGGGGAACTCTCATTATTTTTGGGACTCCAAATCAAGCAAAAGAAGGATGGCACCTTCATCAATCAAGCAAAGTACATAAAGGATATGCTCAAGAAGTTTGGCTTGGAGAATGCAAAGCCTCAAGCCACACCTATGAGCTCATCTACAAAGCTTGACAAAGATGAAGGAGGTAAGTGTGTTGACTATAAGCTTTACCGTTCTATGATTGGATCATTGCTTTACCTTACCGCAAGTAGACCAGATATCTTGTTTAGTGTTTGCTTGTGTGCTAGGATTCAAGCAGGTCCTAGAGAGTCTCACCTTATAGCCATTAAGAGAATCTTTAGATACCTTAGAGATACTCCTTATTTAGGTCTTTGGTACCCTAGAGACTCAACCTTCAACCTTCATGCTTATTCGGATGCGGATTATGGGGGTTGCAAAATCGATAGGAAAAGTACTTCGGGAACTTGTCAATTCCTAGGTAGTATGCTAATATCTTGGTTCTCTAAGAAACAAAATAGTGTAGCCTTATCTACCACCGAAGCCGAGTACATATCCTTAGGGAGTTGTTGTGCTCAAGTCCTTTGGATGAAACAACAACTCTTAGATTATGGAATTAAAATTGAAACCATACCCCTAAAATGTGACAACACTAGTGCTATATGTTTAACAAAAAATCCCATCCAACACTCTAGAACCAAACACATAGAAATAAGGCATCATTTCATTAGAGATCATGTCCTTAAAGAAGATGTGGTTATAGAGTATGTAGACACCTTAAATCAATTAGCAGACATATTTACAAAACCTTTAGACAAAGAGTGTTTTTGGTCCCTTAGGAGAGAGTTAGGTCTAGCTAGCCTATCTTGACCTTTTAGAACCTCTTTTGTGCTTAAAATTGCTTGATCTTGTGAAATGTCATGTTTATGTGTTTTTACTCCTAATTTCATCCATGCCTACAGCTAAGGGGAGTATGTTTATGTTTGCATATGTTTTTCCTGCTCATTCATGTCATTCATGCAAGTTAGGCCTTAGAAAAATTCATTTTTCTGCACTTTTAGAGCCTCATCTGCACTTCCAGGCCCAGGTGTATCGGAACGGGTCAACCTGTTTCGATATGGATGCTTTAAATTCATATCTAAGAGAAGGGTGTTTCGAAACGCCTTAACAGGGTTTCGAAACGTTTTCGCTACTACCAAGGGGTGTATCGAAACAAGTTTCGATACGAGTCAACGGGGCTTCGATACGGTCAAACCTGTATCGAAACGGTCGGATGAAGTCCAAAAGACGGTCAAACCTTCATGCCTACGTTTCGTAACGGTCAAGACCGTTCCGAAACGGATTCGCGGGCTGCTTTAAGAAGGGCTTTTAATGATAAAGTTCAACACAAATTAAAACACTCCCAAACCCTAAAAACCCTAGCCCGAATTTTTCCTATAAAAACCCTCTAAACCTCGTTGTTTTTCACCAAATCTTGAGGGTTTTTTCTCTAAATCACAAGTCTAAGCAAGTTTCAACAATATTGTGCAAGGATTTTCATCCATTCATCCAAAATCCCAAATCAAGGTATTTTTCCTCTTTTTCTTTTTCCTTCAATTTGTATTCGAATCTTAGGTTAGAAAATTTTATTTTTGTATAGTTTATATGTTTTTATGCTTGGGTTTTTCATATCTTGTAAAAAAAATTCAAAATCTTCAATTTTCTGATTCGAATATAAAAATTTTCACTCGTATTTTTTTACTGTTTTTCTCTTAAACTTTTCTTTGTTTTGTTTTAAATTTTTTATTTGATTTTAAAAACTTATTTTTAAACCTAAGTGGGATTTATCATTGGATTGAATTAAGAAACCTATGCATACACTTAATTTTTTTTAAAAAAAAACTTGCTAGCTTATATTTTTAGGATGTCGGAGAATGTTAGCAAAAAGCGTAAGACCGGTCAAGCTAGTGACTCCAGTATTCGTCCGAATCTCGCCTTGCTCTTTCAAAAATCTCTTCGAAATCCAGAGATGAGAGATCGTTTCAAATATGTCAAGGATTACGAAGTTCGTCGTAAGCGTGTGATTGATATCCACTTCCTTGACTCCGAGCGCTTTCTTTTCCGTTATCTCGAGCTTTTAAGACAATGGGATTTTCTTGTCTTATTGAGCATCCCGAACATTTGCTACAAACACATGGTACTTCTCTTTTACTCCAATGCTCAACTTATCAATGATGAGGAAAATTCCGAAGTTGTTGGGATTGAATCTTTTATTTTGGGGAAAAAGATTGTTGTCAATATTCCTCTCTTGGAGTCTACGTTTTCTCTTAAGAATGTAGGAATTGAGAATGAGAGTCACTTTGGTTCTCACACCGGTCAAGTGCTTACTTTGGATGCGCACGATCGTTTCCTCCATTTGATGGTCTCATGGTTCCTTCGCCCCTCCGGAGGTAAATATTCTCACATCCGTCAAGTAGACTATTTTTTGCTTGAGTGTTTCTGTCGTGGTGAGCGCCCTAATATAGTTAAGATCATATTTTCCGAAATGGTTAACAATGTTAAGCTTATTGACACCAATGCTTTGAAATCCTTTACTTATGGAACGATTTTAAGTCACCTCTTTAGCACGCTTAATCTTGATTGCACCTACGACTCTTCGGAACCTCGCAAGTCAAAAATTGGTGAGTCCTCTCTCCGGAAGTCCGGTTTTTTCTATGTAAATGATGGAATTTGGGAACGTGTTGATAGGGCAGCACCTCCTCCTCCTCCTCCCGTTGAACCTCAACCACAAGCTCAAGTTGCAAACAATGAAGCTCTCACGGCTTTCCTTACCGAGCGGTTCAATGCCATGGACACTAACATGGCTTCGGGCTTTGGTGCTATCAATACACGTTTGCAAATTGTAGAGGATCGGCTCCAACCCATTGAGATTCAACACTCGACCTTGGATATGTCCTTCTCCACCTTCTATGGCCAATGGATGGAGTTTCGCCATTCTCAAGTCAAGAGCGATGATGAGACTTCGGATGATGATGGTGACGACGAGGCCTAGGATATTCATGCCATATCATATTATCTATGCATTTTAGGATTAAGTTTGCATCTTTATTTTCATTATGTTTTATGAACCTATGCTTTTAGTTTTATTTGGGATTATGCTTTGAACTTATTGTGAAAGATTTATGTTTTGGATATTTTAATTTTATGAATTAATATTATTGTTGCTTATTGCTTAATGCTTATTGATACTAACCCTATCTCTTCTCTATGAGCCTTGTTTATTATTTTTGATCTAACAAAAAGGGGGAGAAGAAATCTAAGAGCCAAAAATTTCGTTTTACATGTTTAAAGAGTTTTTAAGTTTTAAACCTTAAATTTCAAAGTTAAATCTTTTTAAAACTTTAAAAACCAATCTTAAATTGAGGGGGAGTTAGAATTTAATCAAAATTTTCAAAACTCTTAAAAATTCTAACTTTGGTTTTGTTATATCAAAAAGGGGAGATTGTGAAACCGATATTTTAATTTTGATATAACTAAAGAAACTAAGGACTAAATTGAAAAATGTGAAAACGAATTTTTAAGTCCTCAAACATCCCTATATGATTTAAAGAATATGCCTAAGTTAAAAATTAAGTTTTCCAAATATTTTCTAAGTGTTCTTAAAGCCAAAACTGTGATTCTCGAGTCCCTGTTTCGAAACGGCCTAAGGCGTTTCGAAACGGTTTTGAAATTGTCAACCCATGTTTCGAAACGGGTATCGAAACGATTTCACCACTGCCAACCCATGTTTCGAAACAAGTTTCGAAACGGCTTTAGAACATAGAGAAACCGTATCGAAACGACTTTCAGTGTTTCGAAACGGTTCTTCATTTGATTTGAAAAATGTGGCCGTCATAAGTTTTTAACTGAATTTTAAGAAACTGTTAAGGCGTTTCGAAACGGGTTCAAGCCGTTTCGATACGACCCTTGACAGCGGCAAAAGTGTTTCGAAACAAGTTTCGAAACGGCTCTTAGCGTATCGAAACAGGTCAGACCGTTTCGATACGGGCTCTTAAATGCACCCCAACGGCTCTTTCTATTTTGGTCTGTTTCGAAACAGGGTCGGGTGTATCGAAATTGTTGGTTGCAGACTGCATTTGTGAAGGTGAGATAACACCCCCAACGGCTCTATTGATGAATGCAACAACCACAACGGCTAGAAATCAATGAGAAGGTATAAAAGGGACCTCTAAAAGCTCCAGCAACAACTATTGAACCAAAAGCAAACATCCAAACATCAAATCCATCCATTTGTGCCTAAATCCCAATATTGTCTAGAAACCCCAATTGTATTTTTCATTCTTATCATTTCAATTGGGTTGAGTGCTTGTAATTGGGCTACAATTTGTATTGAGAGATACTTTCTTAGCCAACAAAATCATTGTTCTATTTGTGTGAGGATTGGGTTAAATTTTGGGTAGAAAATTTAACCGAAAATTGTAAGGGTTGCCTTCTTAGCCTAGAAAAGGGGAAGAGCAATTAGTGGAATTGTTGCAAATCCTTAGTGAAGCTAAGGTAGTGGATGTAGAGTTCATTTGGAACTTGAACCACTCTAAAATGCCTTGTCTATCTTTTTAATTTGAAATTTCCACCACCTAAACCTTTAAAAATCCAATTCACCCCCCTCTTGGTTTATTTCGATCATTCGATCCACTCAACACAAACAACTTCAAAAATGTTTGAGGATTGTTTTAAAAGGTTTTGAAGTGTTTTCTAAAGATAAACTTTACAAAACCACCAAGGTGTTTCGAAACACCCTTAGGCGTTTCGAAACAACCATTCACAGTTTCAAAACGTTTTGATACACCTCTATCTATTTCGAAACGAACTTTAATTTGGGTGAAGATTTTAATATAGCGTTTCGATACGGGCTTCACTATTTCGATACGCCTATGTGGCAAAGACCTCAATGGTCAAAATCCCCAACGGCTATTTCCTAACGGTAATTAATTTGCAGCCTAACTTTCAATCGTACCGAAACGGGTTGTAACCATTTCGATATGTCTAGAAGAGTTTCGAAATGGCCATAGGCGTTTCGATACGACCTGCTGCATCAGACTACAACGGCTAGTTCTGAAGAAGGCTGTTCGATACGGGATCGACTGTTCCGAAACGAATAGCACCAGAACTACAAATAATGTGGGAAATAAAGTCTCCAATGGCTCCAAAACATCCCTAACGGTCCTCAATGACTACAAACTCTTTTAGGAGTATAAAAGGGACCTCCAAGCATCAAGAGAAGGCTGATATTTCAATTGTTACAACACTATGATGACAAATTATGTTTAGAGCTTTAATTGTAAATTCCTTTCTTAGACAACACTAGTGAGCTTAACATTGTTGTATTTGCTCAAGTGTTTAGGTTTTGGGGGAGAGCTTTATAGTGCAAACAAATACCTATTAGAGGGATTTCAAGTTTGCTTAATAATTTCTCTTGTAAGAGAGTGTTTGATTAAGCTAAGGGTAGTTAGCTTAATCGTTGTAACGGTTTCCTCTTAAGCCTAGAAAAGGGGACGGAATTCTAGAGTGAATTTGTTGATTTTATTTTCTCGGGCTAGACTAACTTTAGCTACATCCAGGTGGTACTTGTTCTATTATCTACAATGACCTTGAAAGGATGAGTGTAGTTCACGAAGTGAACGGAACGCTATTAGTCTTTGAAGAAAGATGATAAAATCTGTTTGGGGACGAGATGCCCTGGTTTTCCTTTTTGTTTTGTTGCTTAGTCTGGGGATGTATGTTAAAGGGAGACTTTATGTTCCCCCTCCACTCTATACTTAGTAGTACTATTAGTGTGTCTTCCTCTCTCTTTTTTAAGTATGAGTTGAGAGTCTAAGGAATAGCTCCAGAAGGTGCATTATTGTCCTCTTTCAAAGCTTTCTTTTAGAGTGCCTACTTGATTAGAACCTTTCCGCCTTTCCAAGTACTAAGCTTGCAGCTCAACTCAAGAGCTAGGTAACGCGTGCTCTTTCATTCATTATCTAGGGCTTTGCGCGCTCATGTCCCTCTCTTTCTGAGAGATGAATTGAAGAGGCACCATCCATCCAACAAGCATGCTAGAGTCTCGAACGGCCACCCTGCGAGAAGGTTTAAGAATCCTTAGAGCTTCCTGCTATCTCTTCCCTCTGACGAAGAAGTTAAAAGAAAAGACTAAGTAGCATCCGTTTCCTGGCCTATGATATTATGATATATGGATGACTCCTTAGTAAGAGCTAAGGTAGTGGATGCAGACCTTGGTTAGAAGGTTGAACCACTATAATTCCTTGTGTCTTATTGACTAATTTTCACCTCCCACTAAAACACCCAATTATCCAACTTCTCCACACTTGGTGAGCAAGAACGGTGGAATGAATCGAGCACCATAAAACCCAACAAACTTGACTATTGACCAGACTCAACACCCTAGGCTTTCCGCATGGCTCTAGTGGGGGTAGGCTCTAGATTCACAAACTTGGTTCGGTTCTAAAAGTGTATCTGAGCTGTCCTTGTTGTCCCCTACTAAGGGTAGCAAGCCCTCGATTCTCACCCATCACAGGCTTCGATCAAATTGAGTTCAACTTAGGAGGACTCACTAACGATGACTTCTCGAAGAATCAATATCCTTACGAAGATAAGGGAATGAGTCTCGAAGGTACTTGCTAGGCTCATACGAAGAATCAATATTCTTACATGAGCGAAGAGTGTTCCCCCCACTTAAAATGAACGAGACAAAGCTTGGGAATAGAGCTTCAAATTAAGTCTTAAAAGCGTAAAATAGAATTATATTCGTTTAAACGGATAAATAAATAGAACCTATCATGAACTTGCAAATTCCATATTTAAAAAAAAAACTTTATTTTTGAAAACCATTTAAAATCAATTTGTGGTATGACCCTCTTATGTTTTTGTTTTTAAAAGAAACAAAAACAGGTCCTGAGCGGAGTCGCCAAGCCGTCGCAACCCTTTTTTTACGAGGCTTTGACATTTTTGGAAAACGTTTTAAAGAAAAACACAAAGTCGCCATCAATCTTTTCGAAAAGTGTGATTGGATCATTTTAAAATAGGGTTATTTTAATAAAACAAAGGTTTTGGTCTATGAAAAAACAGAAAATAGGTTCGGGGTCGGTTACACGTGAGGAAGGGTTAGCACCCCCACGATGCCCAAAATTGGTACCAAATTGATTTTAAAATTGTTTTCAAAACTGGAATTTGCAAGTTCACGAAGGTTCGACTTTATTTGTCCATTTAATGAATATCAAACTATTTTAACGGCCTTATCGCCCTGAAGATGAACTTTAATCACTGCCAACACTTTTGGCGCTAACCTGCCATTCCCGTTTGATAAGACATCGCATTAAATTAATTTCACTTTTTCAAGAAACAAAGAAAATTCAATGTGTTGAGCATTTTTTATTTATTCTAAGTTCGAAATTATTAACCTAAAAAAGGTCTAAGTCTTTTATTCCTAATTAACAGTTTAAGTCTGCTTAAGTGTATCTTATTTTTTTGTGAAGTAAAATTTTCAACTAACACGTCTTTATCAAAGCTTAAGAACCTAATCCTAAGTTTTAACCTATTTCTAAAGATCAAACAAGCAACTCAAATTTCTTTTGTGTTTTTTTTCTTTTTATTATTTCTTTTGAAAAAACCCATTTTTAAAACTTCAAAAAGAATATCTTTTTAAAAACTCTTTCATTTTAAAAGCTTTTCTTTAAAACATGACTTTTTAAAATAAACCTTCTTTTTTGAAAATATTTCTCTTTAAGCTTTTTCAAAACTTTATTTTTTTCTAAGACTCTAAACTTTTATTTAAAACATGTTTTTAAAATTTATTTTCTTTTTTTTTCTTGGAAAAAAACTTATATTTTTTTAAAGAAGTATCTTTATTTTTTCTTTTTTAATTACTTAACCCACTTTATTATTAAAACTAAATTTCAAGAAAAACATTTTTATTATTTTCCTTTTAAATCAAGCCCCTTTTATTATTTCCACTCATGTGTTATTATTTATTCTAAATTAAATCTCTTTAAAACACTTTTAAAAAATCATTCCTACATTCCTAAAGATCAAAACATTCCTAACAACATTTTTAAAGATCAAACCAAACAATAAACGAAAATTTAAAACGAGAACATTATCGGAATCGCTAAACAAATTCCGACTTCCAGCACACAACCTAAAATCCACAAAAAAACAAACACAAAAATTCAACCAAGAACAAACATAAAGTATTCTAAATAAAAATTAAAAGGAAAGATAGAAATTTTACCGAAAGGATGAACGGAGAACTCGAATATGAACTTTTGGAAATGCTCCTAATTTTTTCGGAATTTTCCTATGCCCTTTGCTTTTTCAATTGTATTTTCTCTTCAAATTGTGTGTTGAACAAGGAGAAAATAGGGGTATTTATACTTGAATTTCAGCTTTAAATTCAAGTCAAATTCGGATTTCAATCCCCGAATTAAAGCCAAAACCAGACAAGAAACTTGATTCTTGGAAAAATCCCTCAAGCCCCATCTTATTTGGTTCAAATTTGAAGCTGGATTTTCCCCTTGATTCGAGCCTAGGGGTTAACCATTTGACTCAGTTTTTATCAGATTCTGGAGACCACATGCGGCGGGGGCGAGCGGCGTTGGTGTCGTTAGGTCGGCGACAGCGAGACGCGTCGACCGACGCTAACGACGACGGTAGCCGTGGCCGGTAGACGTCGGTCGAAGTCCTTTGGTGTTCGACGAGAGGGTTTGCTAGTGAACCAGCCCGGGTGGGAGCGGCTCACGCGCTGACGCGTGACGCGCGCTGGTTCCCCATTTTTCCTTTTTTTATTTATGATTTTTATTTCCTTTTTACTATTTTTTATTTATTTTTAGTGCAATTTTCCCTTTTTGTGCTAATTTTATGACATTTATTATTTTTTTTGTTTTCATTTTATTTCCCTTTTTTCTACATTTATTTCCACCATTATTATTTAATTATTATGACATTTTCTCCTTTTTCTTTTTTTTTTTCTTTTTAAAAGATAGGCTTGTATTTCAAGGTGGGCTTTTGTTGTTATTTTTTAATTTTAGAAAAGGGTCTTTTATTGATTTTAGTAAAAAAAAGGATTTTTTTTTATTTTTTTTCAGATTTTTAAATTTTGAGGTGAAAATCTAGTGACAACCCCATGAACGATTACTTCGGTTTAGGCTATAAGCCTAGAAAGGAAGAGGTAAAGGAAAACTAAGAGAAATTTGGAGCATTGAGGCGTGGTAAAAGAGTCGAGCATGGACCAATGAATTATCTCCCTCTAGATGAGACTTTCGTGCCAAGAGGAGTTGTTTATCCAATTCGGTAATTCGAGATACTGTTTGAGAGCACCGTTGAAAAGGTGGATGAAGAGGATGCCAAAGAGCCAACAATTGAAGAAGCCATAGAGAATCTAAGCATTATCTCGATGCCATAAGAAGACAATCTGAAGAGGGGGATCTGTTAGAAACTCACCCTTACATGACGGGCTAGATGCTAAACTGCTTTGATTGCAGTAGGTTTCCCTATAGTTTTTAATTTCTTTTAAAGTAATGCTTATGAATCAATCTAACTTGCTTAATCTTGAAGGCAGTGGGAATCTTTTGTAAGGGTCTAAGATTACATGTTTTAAGTTTCAATGAAAGGATGCATTCTATTTTGTGTCTCAATTCTCTTTTCATTTTGTGTATATATTTTTCTATTGGGTCCCCTTATATCAATTGCACGAGTGACAATGATTTTCAGTCAAAGATTGATTTCGAGCTGCATGTGTCTAGTGGAAATCGGAAGCTACGAAGATTATGCACATGTGACGTACAATCTACTTTAATTTGGTCAATTACTAAGGACCACACATGGGGGATTTGTAATACATCTAGGAGAGCAATGAAAATCTTCCACAAAAAATATAAAAAAGTTATAAAAGAAAAAGAAATCTCAAGGGCACTCTGTTGTAGCCATAAGATTGCGTAATTAATAAGGTAGCTATGCTCCATCTACTTTATATCTTGACTTCATGAGTGATTTTCAAATCTTGAAAATGTCAAACAACAAATGAGATAAAATCTAGAGACAAAACAAAAACAAGCACAAAATTGCACTCCAATGTTTAGGTTTGCGAAAAGGTATTCCTAGATAAGAATGGGGAAACTTTGGGGGCACTCCGCTGAAGTAATATGCCAAATAAAGTAGCTATGCATCATCCAAATCAAAAACCTTTGCTTCAAGAGTGATGATAATATTTTCAAAATCATGGCAATGCCGAGTAACTCGGGATTTTGTTGTATGCTCCATTTATCTCAAGCCAAAAGAATGTGATGAATTGAATTCCCCTAAAGGAAAAAGGGTAAAAGAAAAGGAAAGGAGACAAAGAAATAATAATTTAAGGTGGAACCTACGTAAAATAGCTTGAAAATTTGTTAAAGATCAAAGTAAATCGGAAGGTACACCACATCTTCATATATCAACTCGACTTTCGAGGTCTCCTAGAAACAAGATAGGCTTGGGGCAATCCTCGGTAAGTCATTTTAGTGGCGTTCCTGCACTTGAACGCCCCCAGTTTTCCTTAATAAGCATCTCACATTTAAATGAGAACTTCTAGACTAAGATTTTCTAGTGAAATAAAAGATTTATCTACATTACTTTGCAAAGAGGTTAAAAGATACATGGACCAAAAGTAGATGTGTACCCTGTTGGCACGAGAAAAGATAGTTTTGATTGAAGAAAGCCCTTTGAAAACTCATGATCTGGGAGTAAAAGCACTCAAAAGTTGACATTCACCTAGAGAGGTGATATTTAGAAGAAAATGATTCAATCCAAAGGATGTTGGGGCATAAATAATGAGAACCATCTAATCAGTTTGCAAGACGGAACTTGAAGCTTAAAGGAAAACAAGGCCAAGAACTTGACAAGACCGGTGGAAAGTGAAGGGCATCCCTTGAAAGACATTATAGATAATTGAATTGCACGTCACATTCATGAAAGCAACATGAATCTAGGTTAAGTGCATACATTATCATAAAGTTAAGTGCATTCATGGTAAGTGCATTTACTTTACTCATACAAGAAAACAAGTTCAATAAAAGACCTCAATGAATAAAAAACATAAAAAGTGGTGAACCCCCAAGTGTGGAGGAAGCCAAAGATGAACCACCTAAACAATGGAGGAAGTTAAAGATGAAAAACCCCAAGAAGAATAGTTGAAACCTCAAGATGGAGGATAACAACAACAAAAAGAATATATGGAACAAAAGATATGAAAAAGAGATGAAAATGGTTCAATTATGAATGAATGTCTAATGATGAAACTTTTGATTTTTGTAGAAATGGAAAACCCTCAAGAATGGAGGAAGTCAAACCCACAAAGGAGTTGAAACCTCAAGATAGAGGATAACAACACCCAACACCAAATGAAGAACCCTCAAGAATAGAGGAAGCTAAACCAAAAAAAAGAGTTGAAACCTCAAGATGGAGGATAACAACAACAAAAAAAGAGAGAAGAGAAAAAACAACAAACATTTGAAGCATTTAATTTTCAAAGTTCCAACGCCTGAAGAATGGAGGAGCATTTAATTTTCAAAGTTCCAATGCCTCAAGAATGGAGGAGCATTTAGTTTTCAAAGTTCCAATGCCTCAAGATAGAGGAGCATTTAATTTTCCAAGTTCCAATGCCTCAAGACGGAGGAGCATTTAATTTTCGAAGTTCAAACGCCCCAAGATGGAGGAGCAATTTCACTTTAAGAATTGAATAAGTGACTAATGTTGAATACTTGACTTTGGTAGGTCGTCTCTTCAATAACGAAAGACAACAACTTTAAAATGGAGTCTCAAGCACAGAGGACGACGGTTCAAAATTTCAAGACATCTCAAACATGGACGACGTTAAATCTGTAATTTTCGGATATATAACCAAAATCGAAAGCAATGTAAATTATTTAGAAATCAAGGAAACAAGATTGCAGAGGTAGTTTGTTCTCTTTATTTACTATTTAAAAAAAGGAAAAAGGGTTAGGGTTTCAGGGCTTACCTTCCACTGCCCGATTTTTCGTCATTCCAAGGATTTCCTGATAAAGGATGGACCTCAAAGTGATAAGCCCATCGGCATTCTCGATCGTACTTGTTGAGATATTTATTTTTACATAAATCAATTAAAAATATTTTTGGACTTGAACAAATGTTGCAAAATTAATTCATGGTTCATTCAACTTGAAAAATACATTTGAAAGGATTTTGAAAAGATTTTTAACTCGAACACAATTTTCAAATGTCTAAAAAGTCAAAATTTGACTGCTCATACTAGTAAGGTCTTTCCTCGTATGATACACAAAAGTATTTTAATTTCTAGAGAGCACTTCGAGTACTGATACAAAAGCCTTCATATTGATACCCAAAGTACCGTACCGATACGGATAAATCGTGTACTGATACGCTCTGCATTTATGCGCAACGACTCTTTCTTGTTTTGGTAGGTACCGATACCCACTTCCGAGTAACAATACCCAAGGTTGTAGAAATGTATTTATGGCTGGAACTAAAGTCCCCAACGGCTAGTTTTTCATTCCACACTATAAATTCAAGCCAATTACACTTAAAGAATAAGATGATGGACATCCAAGCTTAAAGATCAAGAGAGTAGAGTTTTTCATTGTTTATTTTTTGTAATCTCTTGTAATTCTTTAGTCTAATCCTAGTGAACCAAAAAGTGTAAACACCCACCTAGAGAGGCATATTGTTTACAAATGTCAAGAACTCATAATTGAGGGATATGTTCTAATTGATCCTTATAAAAACTAGGGAGAGGGTTCAAAATTAGCCCGTGAAAAGATAGGATGTAAAGGTTAGCCCTTTAGCATGTAAAAAGGAATAATTCATTGTTAGTGAATTGAGAAATCCTTAGTGTAGATGCTAAGGTAGTGAATGTAGACATTGGTTAGAAGGTTGAACTACTCTAAAATTGAATGCATCAAATTGTCATTTTTTTCCGGTTCAGTTTTCCCAATTTCAAAAGAAATCTCTACACCCTTCATCGGCGCTAACTTCGGCAGAAGACATCGAGCCTTTCAATTAATATCAGAGTAGGACTGAAATTGACGGTCTAACAATCTTTGAGGAGATCCTAGGAGTGCTCAATCTATCTCTACATTCCACAAACCTTGAAGAGCTAATTTGTTCAACATCAAGCTCAAAGAATCAAGATGAACCAGTTTTCTTCCTCTCAATTGTAATGATGTCATGCTAACATATTAAAGATGGGTAACCTCTAATGATAAAATTTTCATGCATATTTAATTGTTAAAGTTTTATAAATGCCTGAGGTTGAAACAGTTTCTATGCATATGTGTGTTTAACATACTAATTCTTATTTTTGCATAAACTCTAAAAAGACATGGAAAAATTGAATTTCATGGATTTCTAAACTTGATTATTTTTAGGGTAAACTACATAAATGACCACCATACTATTGGTAAAGTCACGATTTGACCATCTTACTTTTTTTTTCTAAGCAATTAAACCACCAAATTATTTAATTGGTTGCAATTTGACCACTAGCCGTTAAAAACTAACAGAAGGTGTGACGTGGTAGTTAATAAAATTGGTATAATTACACATTTGATCCCCTTTATTTGTACATTTTATCAATTTGGTCCCAATTTTAATAAATAAAACAATTTTATTATTTAATTAGGTTAAGACACGTGTCGTCGTATTATTGGAGGACTTTATTTATATATTTTTAATTTAATAATTTTTATTTTGTTCTTCCAATCAGGTGGTGACACGTGTCACCAGATTGAAGGAGCAAAATTAAAGAAACAAGCATTTGCCTCGAGTGGGATTTGAACCCAGGATGACTAGGTTAAAGGTGAGCGCTTATACCACTAGGCCAAAGCTATTTTTGTGAATTATAGTACACAATATAATATATATCTTAGTTTATTACTCATGGCAGGAAAAAAAACAAGAAATATACCTCTGGCAGGATTCGAACACAAGTTTCCAGGGTTAAAAGTGAGCATGCCTACTACTAAACCAATGTTATTCTTATGATACAATGTACAAAATCTATTATATAACTTAGTTTGTTTCTCATGTCAAGAAAAAGAAAATAAATATAGATTAAAGAAACTCGAATATGACACTTTGGGGATGTATAAAATATTTAAACCACTAAAATATATCTAACAATTAAATTATTAACCATTTTATTTTTTATTAAGTTTTAATTAAATTAACATATTAAAAAATAAAAAATTATATTAAAATTTTATTTAACGAATATAAAATGGTTAAAAAATAAAAAATTATAAAATTATATTAAATTTTTTTATAAAATTAATAATTTTAATTTTAATTAAATTATTAACCATTTTATTTTTTATTAAATTTTAATTAAATTATTATATTAAAAATAAAAAATTATATTAAAATTTTATTTAACGAGTCTACACTCACAAACATAATTTATTAATTTTATATTCGTTAAATAAAATTTTTATATAATTTTTTATTTTTAATATAATAATTTATTTAAAACTTAATAAAAAATAAAATGGTTAATAATTTAATTATTAGATATATTTCAGTGGTTTAAATATTTTATGCATCACAAAAGTGTCATATTTGAGTTTCTTTAATCTATATTTATTTTCTTTTTCTTGACATGAGAAACAAAGTTATATAATAGATTTTGTACATTGTATCATAAGAATAACATTGGTTTAATGTTAGGCATGCTCACTTTTAACCCTGGAAACTTGGGTTCAAATCTTGCCAGAGGTATATTTTTTGTTTTTTTTTTCCTGGCATGAGTAACAAACTAAGATATATATTATATTGTGCACTATAATTCACAAAAATAGCTTTGGCTTAGTGGTATAAGCGCTCACCTTCAACCCAATTACCTTGGGTTCGAATCCCACTTGAGGCAAGTGTTTGTTTCTTTAATTTTGCACCTTCAATCTGGTGACACATGTCACCATCTGATTGGAGGAGGAAAATAAAAATTATTAAATTAAAAATATATAAATAAAGTCATCCAATAATACGACGACACGTGTCGTAACCTAATTAAATAATAAAATTATTTTATTTATTAAAATTGGGACCAATTTGATAAAATGTACAAATAAAGAGGATCAAATGTGTAATTATACCAATTTTATTAGCTGCCACATCACACCTTCCGTTAGTTTTTAACGGCTAGTAGTCAAATTGCAACCAATTAAATAATTTGGTGGTTTAATTGCTTAGAAAAAAGTACGGTAGTCAAATCGCGACTTTATCAATAGTATGGTGGTCATTTATGTAGTTTACCCTAATTTTTATTGAAATTCAATAATTTTCCTAAGTGTCAGAGTATTTTGAGCTAAATTTAAAAATGGAATGTACTTATCAAGGGGGAGTTTTTATTTTTCAAAAGAATCAACTTACTCTCTATTGTTATTTGGGTAAACTATAACAGATGTCACTCAATTATGGTCAAGGTTACATTTGGGCCACCCAACTATTAAAAGTTATATTTGTGTCACTCAATTATGGGTAAGGTTACAATTGGGTCACTTAATTATTAAAGGTTACATTTGGACCACTCAATTATGGGTAAAGTTACATTTGGGTCACCCTTTATATTTAAACAAAGTATAGCAATTTGTTTATTAGATTAATTAATGATTTCAAATGAAGTACTCTAATGTTAACGAGAGTATACATGCGATTTAGAAGGAAATTTGACTAAATTGATATACCTTATATAAAGGGCAACCCAAATGTAACGTTACACATAACTAAATGACCCAAATGTAACATTTAATAATTGATTGACTCAAAAGTAACTTTGACCATAATTGAGTGACCAAAATGTAACTTTTAATAATTGGGTGACCCAAATGTAACTTTGACCATAATTAAGTGACCTCCGTTATAGTTTACCCTTGTTATTTTTGAACTTTAAAGATTGAAATTATTTTTGATACAACAGAAAAGGGAGATAGGTTTGAAAAATTAACTTTCAAAAGGAAAAATGGAGCTTTAAATATTTTTAAAAATTATTCTCTTTTTCTAAAATTACTTTTCTAAGGGGAGCATTTTCAAAAACAATTTTTCAAATAGTTCGTTGTATCAAAAAGGGGAGATTGTTGATATATTTATTTTTATATAACACAATGAAAAATGTTTTTGAACTTAAAAAAATATTACAAAATTAATTCAAGGTCCATTCAAGTTGAAATATACATTTGAAAGGTTTTTGAAAAGATTTTTAACTCGATGTAGCGACATTTTTTTTGAAAATATCGGATCGCTACCTCTCTGGTGTCACTTAGAAAAACCGAGTTTTAGTTCAAAACGAAATTTTTAAATAAAATCGATTAAAATTGGAGTCGCCACCAGCCATTTTAAAGGGTTGACCGGACACTGGAAAACATAAACCAAAGATTCGAAAGGATTCATGAGTTGGTTACATGCGGGGAAAAGTGAGCACCTCCGTTGTAACGCTCGGGTTTAGGGTCCGGGAGATAATCGTGTTTGGTTAAACCGATTCGGGCTAGGTTAATTTTGAAGCTATTTTAAATGAATAAATTTGGTTTTAATAAAAAGGACAAAATGGGAATTTTGAAATAAAAGAAATACAGAAAGGGTTTTGAAATGCTATCATCTTCTCTAAAAAAAATTCCCATTTCACGTTAAACCTCTTCAAAACCCCATTTCACTATTCCATTGCTCCTAGCTTTCTATCCAAGCGATTTCTTCAAGGTAATTGATTCTTTAACTTGGTTTTATCTTTCTTGAGTCGTATATACTAAGATTTTTGCCAAAACCAATGGTTTAAACTTGTTTTTATTTTAAAGTTTGGTTTAAGTGGAAGGGAGTTTATGTGATTTTCGTTGGGGTTGGTTGTGGCTGGGTTTTGGTGTGTATGCTTATACATGTGTTGGTTGAAATGCAACTGCTTTTATCTCCTTTTTAATGTTGTTGTGTTGTCGTAGTTGTTGTAAAAGCCTCACGTGATGATTAGTGGAAAGTATGTTGTTGACTACGGTGATGTGTAGTCCCACTGGTAGTGACTAGTAGATGAGTACGGTGATGTGTAGTCCCACTGGAATCATGCTAGTTTTGTGAACGGTGATATGTAGTCCCACTAGAAATGGGTGTGCATGTGCATACCACGTTTTGTTTGTGCCTTTGGATTATCGTATTTCCCTTATAAATGATTTTGTCTTTAAACTAAAGTATATGTTTGAACTGCATTGTTGTTGTTGTGATTTTGAGCTTCGCTCACTAAGCTTTTAAGCTTACGCTCTCTTTTCCAACAATGCAAATCATTAGTGGTTTCGGAAGGCAAGTGGGGCAAGGGTGGAGTCTTGGAGTTCTTTTCTATCTCAAAGTATGGTTTTATGGTTGTAATAATTCTTAGGCAACGGGAATGCTACACTTTTGTGTTTGGGAGTTGGTGTCCAAACTCATTTGTAGTTTTTTTTGTTGCTAACATGTTTTGAATGTTGATACCATGGTATGTTGAGGCTTGTTATGGCTTTTGATTAATTGCTATGTGATTCGGCTTGTTGGTGTTTTTGAAGCTAAGTGTCCTTATGAGCTTTTGAGGTTGAGATCCCTATTTGAGTGTATGCATGTTAGAAGCTTGTCTTTAGGGTGTTTTGCCTCTAGATTGTTTGTTAAATATGTTGCTATGTGGTTTGTGACCTTTTAGGGTATGTTTGGGAACGTTTGTCGATGCCAAAATGCATTTTCGGGCCAATTTGTGCCCATGTGTTTCGTAACGTATGGTGTTGTTTCGAAACGGCCAAGCTTTTGGGGCACCCGTATCGGAACGAGAGTGTTGTCGTTCCGATATGTTTTGCCACTGGAGGCTCCCGTTTCAGAACCAGGGTGGGACGTTCCGGAACGACCTAATGTTGCTTTTTGAATGAGAGTCTGTGTTTCGGAACGAGCAGTCCTATTTCGAAACGCAAGTAGTTTAACGGTTAAAGGGCATGTTTGGAGGTTTCTGAATGTTACGTTTTAGTCTCTAATGTTTGTATGCTTCCTAAATGAGTTTATATGTATCATTTGAGATGGTTTTGCCTCGTGTGCGTGAAACTTGACTAATAACTACTTGGAAAGGTTAAGTTACCTTTATGCCCCTGCTCGGTTCGTATCCGTGTTCACTTTTCCACTGTTTGTCTTCACACATAGGTTTAAATGTGACATTTAGACAAGATTAATAAAATGAAAAAAATAGGGTTTATAATCGGAGTAAGGCCTTAGCGGGTTTCGCTCCGGTTTTCCCCGTGTAACCCGTTCGATCCGATCTATTGGCTAGGCCGGGATGAGGGGGATACATTTGGTGGTATCAGAGCCTTGGTTATGAGGTCTCTCGGGAAGGTAAGTCAGGTAAGTTGGTTTGTTTGGTTTTCTTGCCATTGCACGGTGTGTGAAAGTATGTTTTCTCGTTCTTGTTGTTGGTTGAAGTGTAATCAAGCGTCCTCATTGCTATGTATTGTTATTGGAAAATGGTTTTGGTTAAAAGAGCTTAAGCACTTGGATTCTTGCCCTAGCTGACCCAATATTTTCTTGTGTGCTATGCTTGTTGTTTTAGATTTTATCTTCATTATGGTGAGACCTAGGGGAAGGCCTAGAGCGGGTAACTAAGCACCCAGGGTTGTGCCTCCTCCTCCTCCTCCTGATCCCGATGGTAATGGGGCGGATGTCAGAGATAATGTATCTCAGGCCGGTGCGAATGTTGGAGGTGATGGTAATGGACCTCAAGATGGGGCGAATGTTGAGGGTAATGGAGCTCAGACTTGTCAGGGTCCGACAGGTGCGGACATGACTCATTTGATTCAGACCATAGTGGGGGCTTTTCAAACAGCTTTAGTCGGTATACATGCTGCAGCAGCACCTCAGGTTGCGGGGACTGGTTTGCCCCTTGAGATACTTCATAGTTTGGGTGGAGTTGAGTGTCGTGGTTTGACTCCCGAGGGTTCAGAGGCTTGGCTTGATAGCACTACACGAATCCTAGGTCAAATGGAGTGCTCAGACACTCGTAAGTTGGGTTGTGTCATCTCCTTGCTTCAGAGAGATGCGTATGCTTGGTGGACCACAGTTACTTCGGGTATGCTGGAAGTAGATGTCACTTGGGAATTCTTTAGAACAGCTTTCAGAAAGAAGTATCTTTGAGCCCGATATTAGGATGAAAAGAAAAGGGAATTTATGGCCTTGGTTCAGGGTAGTAAGATGGTGTCAGAGTACGAAGTCCAGTTTGTGAGGTTGAACTAATATGCTCCCGAGTTGGTTCCCAGTGAGAGAGAACGATGTGAGCACTTTCGTTATGGTTTGACTAGGGATGTGAAGACTTATTTGCTCGCTTTTGATTACACCGAGTTTGATGTTTTGGTCTTTATGGCCAAAGATATTGAGCAGAATTTAGGCTCGAACACTCGTGCTAGTGGGTCTGATTCGGGGAAGAGACATGCGGATTGGGACAGAGAACATGCCAAGAGGCACAAAGATAGAAGGTATCAGCCCGATTCGAAACATAGAGGCGGTAACCATGGGCGTGGCCATTAGGGCCAATGAGCTATTGTTCACACTCTTGAGTGCACTAGGTGTGGGAGACGCCATCCGGGCGAGTGTAGGGGTACCTTTGGGGTATGTTGGAACTGTGGTTCCCGAGATCATTTGAGACGTAATTGTCCTCACCCGGCTAGGGGCGGATAGGATCCAGTTAGAGGTTTTGAGCATCCGAGAAGCTGTGGGCGCGGTCGAGGTAATTTTCATCAGAGGATTGATGGTCAGAGGAACTTAGCTCATGTGGTTGCAGTTCAGCCGAGGCTGGAGGACCAGCTAGGGTGTATGCACAGCGAGAGGCTGGGAATGATACGGATGTCATCGCATGTAATTTCTTGTTACGGTCTTTACCTTTGCTTTCATTGATAAATTCAGGTTCAACATATTCCTACATTTTAGGTGAACATGCAAGATCTATAGGTTTTACCGTATGAGTGGTTAGAGGTAGGTGTGAATGTTACTAGTTCTTTCAGTGAGACTGTGGTAGTTAGGAAAATGTATATGAGGTGTCCTTTGATGATACATGGTCATGTGTTTCCGGTCGATATGATGGAATTGTCGTTCTATAGTTTCGATGTGATTTTGGGCATGGATTGGCTCGTAGAGCATAGAGCTAGGGTAGACTTTTAGACCAAGAGAGTCTCCTTGAGACTTGCGGATGATTTTGAGGTAGTAGTAGTTGGCGAGAACATTAAGTTCTTGTCCAATGTTGTTTCTGCCTTAGAAGCTCAGAAATTGATGGATTTTGGTTGTAAAGCGTATTTGGCTTGTCCAAATGCAACCTACCATACCATAAATCCAAAGGCATATTAGGAGCAAATAAATAAGGCATGAAAAAATATGAACAAATCAACAAAAATACATGGCATGAAATGGAAATTAAAAACAAGTATATAAACACGACATTTAAATGCATGAACAAGATGTAATTAAAGTAGAGGGCATACATGCACAAAAAGTCAAGGTAAGATACACAAAATAAATACAAAATCTTTATGACACATATATATATAAATGTGAGAAATATATGCATATCTATTGGTATGTAATAAGGGACTAAGAAATATATATATATATAGCTTCATGAAAACTTTATAATAATATATATATAGCTTCCTGAAAACTTTATAATAATATATACATATATGGCCATATAAGACTACATAATATATAACCATGTGAACCATGATATATATATATATATATATATGTATACATGTCCGCATAACAACCATATAATGAACAATGTAACACATTAACATCCAAACACAAATACGAATATTAAGGGATTGATATTTAAAAATGCATAGACCGAAGGGCTAATTAAGAGGTTTTACCCCTGATTAAGGGACGAAATTAAATAGAAACCAAAGATCCGAAGGTTGAATAAAAGATTTGCCCAAAAACGATTCCATTTAGTCAGGGGTAAAATATAAAGAAAGTTTAAAGTTATAAGGACCAGAGTTGGGATTTTAGAAAACGAAAACCCTTGGGGTAAAAAAAATGAAAACACGAAAGGACCGAAACAAGATTATGTCATTTTTAAATAATTGAAACGCTATAAAAACACAATTAAAATATTTTGAACCCCTTTTGCTAAACCTAAAGCTTCCGAACTCACCTCTCTCTCTCGACCTTGGCAATTGAAGCGTTGGCCGTCGCTAATCGACGGCCAGCGAACCCCAGTCATACAGCGACCTTTGGCCAGTCACATAGATACCTGCAAAGCTCGAAGGTAACCTCCGTTCCCCATTTTGTTAGAAATAGAAACCCAAAAAACCCCCCTTTTTTTAACAGTCGGAAACCCTTCTTCGTTCACCTCGTCGACGTCTCACCACATACGACCTGGCCAAAGGTTCGATGGCTTATT
This sequence comes from Hibiscus tridactylites, assembly GCA_958450335.1. NCBI lineage: Eukaryota > Viridiplantae > Streptophyta > Magnoliopsida > Malvales > Malvaceae > Hibiscus > Hibiscus tridactylites. The sequence continues at coordinate 43,309,391 of OY288276.1, read as the reverse complement.
GACATCAGGAGGCGAAGCGACGCCAGGAAGACAACGAAGTGACCAAAGGTAAAAAGAAAGCTTTTCTCTTTTCTCTTTTTTTTTTATTTCTTTGCAAGAAAATGAGAGAGGAAGAGAAAAAAATAGAGATACCTCAAGTTTTTTTTTTCGTATTGCTTCCATTAAAATCCCCGGTTACAATGGCATGTGTTCGGTTTTTATATTACCGAATGTTACATGCAAAGAAGAAAAAAAACAAAACTGTGAATCCTATCTCTTGTCCTGATCTCTGCCTTTTGGTCTAGTTGACATTTGAAAATGTTTTGTTTTGATTTTACTTCTGGTATCTGACTTGGTTCTCCTTTTCTGTTGCATATCAGTTTTTTCCGAAACAGAAGAAGGCAATGTGGTTGTCGTGGCAGACAGTGTTAAGATGGCAGACGCGTGGAGAATCAGAACGGCCTGGCGCACAGCTCTCGCACGCACGCGTGGAGAGTAGAGGTCAGGGCATTAGATGGTGAAGTTGAAAGGACGGGTGTGTTTTGGCACACGCGTGTCGAACATCAAGAGGTCGCGTGTGATGGGCGTGTGAGCTCTAGAATGTTCTCCGTGCCAATCTGGAACCGCTAGATCAACTCGGGATCCAACGACTACGGGTTCGTGCGGCGCGAAGCAAAGGAGACGACATCTAGGGTTTGCTTCTGAGATCAAATCTGGACCGTCAGATATGGATTAGATCTGATGGGTGTGGTGCGGCTGCGCAAAAACAAAGTAGAGCATTAGGGTTTTGTGTAATGGGCTATTTGGGCTCATTGGGTCAATCTGTGTAATGAATATTCTTGGGTATTGTATAAACGAGCTTACTTACTTTATATATGGGGTTTGATTTTCACCACCAATACCACTAATAGTAATAAGTGATAATAATAAAAATACTAATAATATAATAATAATGTTATTACTAATAATAATAATAATGATAATAATATCAACAATAATAATATATAATAATAATAGTAGTAATATTAAAACAATAATATAATAATTAAATGATGATGATATCAATAATAACGATTAGATAATAACAATAATAACACTAATTAGACAATACTAGTGGCTAATAATAATAATAATAATAATAATAATAATAATAATAATAATAATAATAATAATAATAATAATAATAATAATAATAATAATAATAATAATAATAATAATAATAATAATAATAATAATAATAATAACTATCAATAGTATTTAGGTTTTTTCTTTTTCTCTTTTTCCTTTTCTTCTTTTTTCCTTTTTTCTTCTTTTTTTGTTTTCTTTTTTTGTTTTTTTTTTAAATTACACAACAACCCATTATAAGCCCACTTGACAAAGGTGAAATTAAAAAAGGTTTTCCCCGGACAAAAATTAGTGATTACAGCTGCCCCCTTTGCTTATACTTGTGGAACAAGAATAATGCAAAGTCTATAAGCACTAATTTTGTCCCACTTCCCTGTCGGACAGTTTCTCTCGCGAGGCGGCAACGCGTAAGTCCGAGTAACTTTCTTTTCGAAGCCTTAAGTGCATGAGTTCTTTCTCCATAGAACTTATTTCCTGGGTGTATTCTTCGAGCAGTAGTTCCTCCTCTACGGAACTCCCCTCTTCCCATATTTGAAGTCGGGGATCTACAAGTCCTATCTCTGTAGGATCTTCCGCTTTCGAGATCCTCAAGCCTTAGAATTTTGAGTTCTTTTCTCCATAGAACTCTTCTTCCTTGGCGTACTCTTCGAGTAGTAGTTCCTCCTCTACAGAACTCTCCTATTCGCATATCTAAAATCAAGGATCAACAAGTCCTCTCTCTATAGGACCCTCCACTTTCGAGCTCCTGAAGCCTTGGAATTTTGAGTTCTTTTCCCCATAAAACTCTTCTTCCTTGGCGTACTCTTCGATTAGTAGTTACTCCTCTACAGAACTCCCCTCTTCGCATATCTGAAATCAAGGATCCACAAGTCCCCTATCCATAGAACCCTCCACTTTCGAGATCTCAAAGTCGCAAGTTCCTCCTATATAGAGCCTTTTTGGACCCCTTCTCTATAGGATCCTTCATCTTGGAATCTGAGAGCGGTGAACATGAAAGGGTTCACCTGAAATCCTTGAGCGGTGATCATGAAAGGCTTCACCTAGAATCCTTGAGCGGCGGCTTGAAAGGCTTCGCCTGAAATCCTTTTTGGTCCTCGCTTTATCACTTACTCCTCATCTCGGGAGGTACCCGATTTGTCTTTCAAATATTTGTGAAAAGAGATAAAATGCTATGATGGTATTAGTTAGCATGCCCTTAACATAGGGATGCCTAACTAAATATGGTGCATGAATGAAGTCAATTTTAAAGATGCGGGGGAAAACCCTTGCTTTCTAGTCGATCACCCTTAACTTCTACGTGTTTTCTGTGTTTGTTAAGTCTTCATTTCTATCTTATCTTTTCTTATATCGAATTGACTGAAATCTGTCACCTCATGAAGTTCACTTTCATTGCCTCATTCAACCTGGGCTTAGTGTAACCCCCTTAACCCGGCCTAGATGCTCGACCCGAACTAAGAAGATTACAAGGGGAAAACCAAAGTCAACTCGTTAAAGTCAACCTCGATTAGCGACCCTTTTTTTACTTTATCTTTTCCAGATGCACATTATCATCCTATATGATTAGCATTTTGTTTTGGTGAAAGCGACACAACAAACGGAGTTCAATTGCATACAAAAGTCTTTTAGGGACTAAAATGTAAATTTCCAAAATTATAAGGACTAAATAGATTTTAAAGTTACCAATCCAAAATTAATCATACATCATGTCAGCATGTCAAGCTTCAAATCAAACGGATCATCCAATCTCATTTAATTAAACATTCAAATAATTAGGGACCAAAACGTAAGAACAGAAACCTGAAACAATTCAAATTCAACATCCAACGGTCAAGTGTTTCAAAACACAAGACCCCGTATCGGAACGGCTGTTTCGAAACCAGGTTAACCGTTTCGATACGCAGGTGCGTTCCAAACCCTGTTTCGAAACAATGCATTCAAGTGGCAAAACGTTCTAGAACGTGCCTACTCGTTCCAAAAACCATGACAATTCCAGGTCATCGTTCCGAAACAGGTAAGGGCGTTCTGAAACGCCTTGCCCTGAAATTTCCCAATTTGCTGGTTTTACTCATGTAACCCCCTTTGCCGGCCTAGATGCTTGACCCGAACTATGAAGATTACACGGGGAAAACCAAAGTCAACCTAAAAGTCAACTTTGATTTACGACCCTTTTTTTCATTTTATTCTTGTCTAAATACATATTAAACCTAACAGAGTACTCACGAAACATGAATGAGAAAGGCACAGTGATCGGATATCATTTAGGGACTCAATTGCACTTTATACAAGATTAGGGACCAAATTGTAATTTTTTGTAAATTAGAGGGACTTCATTGATTTTAGGTTTACTAGTATGAAATTAATCATGTTACATGCTTCTCTACCAAATTTCAGCTTAAAAAGACATCCCAAGCTCAAGCAATTGCACTCACAACATTTAGGACTAAATTGTAAAGCATGAAGACTCAAAGCAATTCAAATCTATGTCCAACGGTCACCCGTATCGGAACACCTACCCACTGTACCGAAACGCATGTATCGAAACGGTGTTGACTGTTTCGGTACACGGGTATGTTCCGAGACCAGTACCTGAACAGGGCACTCAAGTAGCCAAACTGTTTTGAAACAGTCCCAGTCATTTTGAAACACAAGGACCATTACATGCTCCCGTTTCGAAACACTTGTGGGTGTTTCGAGACACCATGCCCAGAAACAGCAGATATAGCTGGTTTTTCGTTCTTTAACCCAATCAAGCATACCTGAAAGCCTCCCAAATCATACCAACAAACCATTTTACACATTAGGAACATATTTAGGACTTTTTAACACGGGCATGGCATCAAAGACAATTGCACATAGTCTAAAGGCATACTCCCTAATCACAAAACCAAAATAAGCAATCCAACCTCAAACAAAACATTTAAGGCCACTTACAACCCAAAAATGCCAACATAAACTAGCCTCAAACTTAGGAAGTTCAAACAAGTCTCCCAAATACATCCTTGGTTTCCCATTGCCATTATATCAAAACTAAAGTGTGTGAAAACTTCACCATACATGGGCTTGAACTTATTTGGATGATCTTAACCTCTTTGATGCCCGGAAACACCTCAATTATCTGCATTATTGGTAAAAGAGAGAGTAAGCACTAAAGCTTAGTGAGGCATGCTCTAAACAAAACCAACTCAATAATGCATATCTTGAAAACACTTTCTCAAAAGCTTTTTAACAACATGCTCATTCTATCTCATGCTTGAAAACCTTTCAAAGCAACTTTTCATTGCAAACATATGTACCTTCATTCTATCTCATGTATTTAAACCAATGCAAAACTCATGGCAAAGCCACACTCATGCTTGTAACACCAAAGCATTTCATAAACAAATCTCATATGCATTTCTCATAGCATAAATCTTTTCATCAAAGGTACATGTGAATCAAAAGCATTTTCATATATTATATTGGCATTTCTCATCTCATTATTACTCGGATATGTGGACATCTCACTAGACACTTTCGGTGGCATCTACCATCACCGTACTCACTCGTCTAGCAACACAATTTCCAGTGGAATCTCACATCACCGTACTCACATGGCGGAATCTCTCATCGCCACAAAGCTTGGGTATTTCACCAAGTCCTACCCGATGGAATGCCCATCATCGATTCTCTCCCTTTGGCTTAACCAAAGAGAACGTACGAATTTTTAATTTATAGTGCACTCTCATCCTTTTGATCGATCAATTATATCCGGTAAGTATCTCAACTTCTATGCCAATATATTATGTTAAATCATCATCTCGCCTACTGTTTTTCATGCAACAATTCTTAAACATTCACATCTCATTTCAAAACTATAACATTTGCCATGCTTTAAACAAAAGCTCAAATCTCAACCATGCAACATGTTTCTTCATGAAATCATTTCAAGCATCATCTCATGCTATAAAATATGCATAAAAACAGTAGGAATTTATCAACCTCAAACCATGAGCATGTAAAAGCATTTTAGGGGCAATCACTACATCTATGAGAGCAATCTAGCTAATACTTACTTCCAGGCTTAGGAAGGTGTTTCAAACCTTTCCTAAATCCCCAAACCTTTATTCTTTGTCCCTCAATGACTTCTAAAACCATACGCACTCACCTATTATGTTTCGCTTGCTCTCCGAAATGCTATCTAAGCTTTCGGATCAACACCAAAGGCGTCCGAAGATGTCTCCCCTGTTTAAAACACATAAGAGCAGAGGATTAATGCATCATCATGCATTGAAATCATCAGCCACACACCTAATCTCGCTGCTCTACCCAAAAACCACATTTCGGCTACCAAACACAACCGAAATCACCTCCAAACTCGTCCAAAACAAAACCCAACCAAGATCCATCACTTCTAATCATTTCTAAACATCAATTAACATAAAAAACAACCACAAACTCGACCTTATACCTCCAGCTATGACAGAACACCAAAATCATCCCAAAAACCATCATTCTAACAAGCAAAACTTAGGAAAACAAACCTATTCGGGATTTGATTGATAAAACCTCATTTGTAACATCAATTAACATCCAAAATACATTAGAAAACCATCTCAAAACATATCCCAATCATTCACCACGAAAATTTCCAAGATCTCTTCCAAAATCTTGAGTTTTAAGACCATTTCTTATTTCTAACATTAAACCAATTAAAAATCATTAACAAAGGATTGATAACTTGGGAATTTCAGTAAAGAACTGATCATTTGAGGAGAAGGACGAAGCTTACCTCTAATGGATGATTTCTCCTTGATTTGGGCAAGTTTTCTTTAAAATTCAATGTAGAAATCAAGTGGATTTGATGAGGAATTGATTAAGAATCAAAGGAAAATTAAAATCCCATCAAATGAAGTGAAAATCAAAGGATATTTTTAAAATTCAATGTAGAAATCAAGTGGATTTGATGAGGAATTGATTAAGAATCAAAGGAAAATTAAAATCCCATCAAATGAAGTGAAAATCAAAGGATATTTGCTGGAGAGAATGTGTTTGGCTGAAAAGAATTTGAGAGAAAATAAAATGAGGGAAAATTTGTGAAAAGTAGTTATAAATGGTCAAGGGTAGTTTCTAGTTTAATTATCCATCATTTCCTTTAATTAAAACATTAATTAAACCAGCCAAATTAAGGAAAAATCTGATGAAAACATTTTGGTAAAATTAGCTCCTTAAAGATTCAAAGTTTCAATCCATTACAAAACAGTCACTATTAAACTTTGCAAAAACTGCGATTTGGTCCCTACACCAAAATGTAGTATTTCCAAACCTTATTTTGTAAAATTGATTCCACCATTACCTTTCATATATTAAATGAGTATTTTTAGATATTTTTCTATATTTTTAAAGCATCCCGAACTAGGTGTTCCCTAAAACTCCCTTTAAGATTCGAACTGTTTTCTGACCGGTCCGATTCGGGCTCCAACATCTAGGCCCAAATTCGGGGTGTTACAACTCTCCCCCTCTTAAGAAATTTCGTCCTCAAAATTTACCTAGAGGAAAAAGGTAAGGAAACTGCTTCTTCATATCTTCCATTCTTTCCCACGTGGCTTCCTCAACACCACGATGCCTCCACAACACCTTAACCAGCTCAATGGTCTTACCCTGGAGAACCTCATTGTCCGAATCCAAAATCTCAACTGGCTCCTCAACATAAGTCAAATCTGGATTCAACTCAACATCCTCTACATGCATAACATGCGAAGGATCTGATCTATACCTCCGAATCATGGACACGTGAAACACATTATGTATCTTTTCTAGTTCTTGCGGTAGCCTCAGCTTATAAGCAACATGACCCACACGTTCTATCACCTCGTATGGTCCAATATATCTAGGGCTCAACGTACCCTTCCGGCTAAACCTCATCACCTTATTCGAAGGTGAAACCTTTAAGAACACACGATCACCCACCGTAAACTCTATCTCCGTACGCTTCAAATCCACGTAAGACTTTTGCTGATCCGATGCTGCCTTCAACCGCTCACAAATGAGCTTCACCTTCACGGTGGTTCCTTTCAACAAAGCCGGCATCGAGACTAACTTTTGTCCCATTTCAGCCTAACAAAGAGGAGTTTTGCACTTTCTCTCATACAAAGCTTCATAAGGTGCCATTTGAATACTTGCCTGGTAGCTATTATTATAAGCAAACTCCACCAAAGGCAAGTGCCTCTCCCAAGAGCCTTGAAACTCAATCACGCAACACCTCAACATATCGTCAAGCACTTGGATAATGCGATCTGACTGCCCATCCGTCTGCGGATGATAAGAAGTACTGAAATTCAGCCGTGTACCCAATGCTTGATGTAAACACTCCCAAATCCTTGCCGTGAACCTCGGATCTCTATTCGACACTACAGATTTTGGTACACCATGCAGTCGTACAATCTCAGCAATATACAACTCTGCAAGCTTATCCAAGGTATACGTAGTATGCACATGTAAGAAATGCGCACACTTCGTAAGGTGATCCACAATCACCCACACATAATTCTTCTTTGATGGCGACAAAGGCAAACCAGACACAAAGTCCATGGTGATCCTCTCTCATTTCCATTCAGGAATCCTCAATGGTTGCAACAACCCCGAAGGAAACTGATGCTCAGCCTTAACCCGCTAACAAACCATGCACTTGCTCACATACTCCGCAACATCTTTCTTCAAGCCCACCCAATAGTACTCATCCTTCAGATCACGGTACATCTTTGTACTACCAGGGTGCATAGAAAAAGGACTACTATGAGCTTCGGTCAGAATAGTACGCCTCAACTTCACATCATTCGACACTACTATCCAACTTCCAAAACATATAACTCCATCATCATTAAAACAAAAATTCGATGGTCTATCCTCAGCAATATCCTGAACATGTGGCACCAAAGAATCATCCAACAACTGCTTATCCTTTATCAACTGAACTAGAGACGATTTCACTTGCAATTCAGCAACAAGGCCTCCATCTCGCGATATGCTCAAGCTAGAAAACATCGCCCTTAACTCCATCGCCACTTTTATGCTCAAGGCGTCAGCCACAACATTGGCCTTTCTCGGGTGATACTTGATCGTTAGATAGTAATCCTTAAGCAACTCCACCCATCGTCGTTGCCTAAGATTCAACTCTTTCTGAGACATCAAATACTTCAAACTCTTGTGATTCGTGTACACAGTACACTTCTCACCATAAAGATAATGTCTCCAGATCTTCAAAGCAAAAACCACCGGAGCTAACTCGATGTCACACGTAGGATAATTCGCTCATGCACCTTCAACTGACACGATGCATAAGCCACCACCTTACCCTCTTGCATTAACACACACCCCAAACCAACATAGGATGCGTCACTGTACACCACAAACTCTTTCCCTGATTCAGGTTGTACCAAGATAGGAGCTTGCGTTAAAGCTGCTTTAAGCTTCTCAAAAGCTTGATGTCTCGCTTCCGTCCACTCATACTTAACATCTTTTTGCAACAACTTCGTTAAAGGGGCATCACTATTATAAAATCCATCCACAAATCTTTGGTAGTATCCTGCCAACCCAAGGAAACTACGGACTTCATGAACAGACTTAGGAGGCTTCCAATTCATCACCGCCACAACCTTCTGGGGATCAACTTGAATCCTTTCAGCCGAAAACACTTGACCAAGGAAAACAACTTCCTTAAGTCAGAACTCACATTTGCTCAGCTTAGCATAAAGCTGATTTTCCAAAAGCGCTTGCAAGACAACTCTCAAATGGCCTTCATGCTCCTCCTCAGTACAAGAGTACACAAGGATATCGTCGATGAACACCACAACGAACTTGTCCAAGTATTCATGGAACACCCTATTCATCATGTCCATGAAAGCAGCAGGAGCATTCGTCAAGCCAAACGGCATTACAAGGAACTCATAATGCCCATACCTCGTTCTAAAGGTTGTTTTCGGCACATCCACTTCTTTCACCTTTACCTCATAGTACCCTGACCTCAAGTCAATCTTTGAAAACACGACCGCTCCCTGAAACTTATCAAAAAGATCATCAATCCTCAGAAAAGGATACCTATTTTTGATGGTCAACTTGTTCAGCTGACGATAATCGATGCACATTCTCATCGTGCCATCTTTCTTCTTCACAAACAAGACCGGTGCACCCCAAGGTGACACACTAGGCCGAATGAATCCACGGTCAAGCAACTCCTAAAGTTGCATCTTCAACTTCTTCAGCTCTTTGGGTGCCATGCGATAGGGAGCAATGGACACCGGAGTTGTGTTCTCGTACAACTCAATCCCAAACTTCACCTCTCGACTAGGCGGCAATCCAGGTAATTCCTCCGGAAACACTCCAGGGAACTCACACACAATTCTTATATCATGAACGTGCACCTCCTTTGAACTAGGATTCATAACAAAGGCTAGATTAGCCTCGCAATCTTGCCGCAACATCCGACTTGCTTCCAATGTAGACACCACATTGGCAAGAAACTTCACATTCTCACCCACTACCACCATCTCATAATCATCCGCAAGTTTCAACGAAACTCGCTTTCTCTCGAAATCCACAACGACCTTATGCTCAACTAGCAAATCCATTCCAAGGATTACATCAAAGCCATAGAATGGCAATTCCATGAGATCAACAAGAAAAACATGATTTTGCACCTTCAAGGGACATCTCCTATACAATTTCCTTGTTACAACCGTCTCGCCAAAGGAACTAGTCACACGCATACCCACATCCAAAGACTCAACAGGTAAACCAAGCATTTGAGCATGTTCACGCAATATGTACGAGTGTGTAGATCCAGAATCAATTAAAGAAAGTAATGACAAGGATTGCAAACTAAAGGTACCTGCGATCATATCTGTATCATTCCTTCCCTCACGATGGGCGTACACTCGAGCTTGACCGCCATCCTCAGGTTGAACGACCACAACATGTGCAACGTTCCTGTCACCATCATCCCTACGCTGAAAATTACCACGGCCACGCCCACGACCTCTCTGTGGCTCTATTGCTCTCACCGGAGCATGTCCCTCTCTCAGCGGCCGAGGACAATCTTTCTTCAAATGACCTCGATTCCCACAATTCCAGCATTTCCCAAGGTTACCCCAACACTCACCACCATGTCTTCTACCACAAAGATTACATTCAGGAGTCCTTAGGAAAGCATTAGGTCCTTGCTGTCCTCTACCAAGGTTACCACCCCCACGTCTAGCACTGTAGTGCGGCTTCCTATCCTTCTGTCTCTTGTTGCGATCTCTACCAAAATCGTGTTCTGCAGCTCGCTTTCTCGAGCCAGAGCCACCAGCTCGACTTGCCAAACCAAGATTCGATTCAATGTCCTTGGCTCTTGCGACCAAGACATCGAAAGCAATTTAATCATCCGCAAGCATAAAGGTCTTGACATCTGCTACCACCCCATAACGGAATCGTTCGCACCTCTCCCGCTCATTAGAGATTAGCTCAGGTGCATATTGACTGAGGCAAACAAACTGAATTTCATATTCAGCTACAGACATGTTCCCTTGCATGAGAGACATAAACTCTCTCTTCTTTTCATCAAGGTAACGTACTCCCAGGTACTTCCGCTTGAACACATTCAAGAAGAAAGTCCAAGTCACCTCATCATCCTCCTTCCCGGAGATAGTGGTCGTCCACCACGTATAAGCATTACCATGCAGTAGTGACACAATACATCCCAACTTCTGCACATTGTTGCAGTTCAACTAACCTAGAATCCTCTTGGTGCTCTCCAACCAAGACTCAGATCCTTACGGAGATAAGCCTCTGAACTTAGTCCCTCCTAGACTGCGGAGACGCTACAAAGGCAACCTCACATTAGCATCATCCTGATGCGCAACTCCATGAGCTTCGGCTACGGTTGCCTGGAAAGCTCCAGCAATAGCCTGAATCAACATGGTCATGTCAGGAGCAGCTTGCCCCTGCACACCCTCGGGTCCAGCAACCCCAACACCAGCACCAGCATTACCAGCCCCAGCTCCACCACCATCGGGTGGTCCACCAGAAGGAGGAGGAGGTAAATCCTCAGCATTCTCGGCATTCTCATTATCAGCCATCGATCTAGTGTTGATTCTCAACTCTCTACGTGGCCCCATTATAAAAACAATGCACTACCAAAAATGCAATAAATACAATTAGGCACAATAAGGCAAGTAATCCAAGTACTCAAGCTCATTTTTGAAATCAATTCTGCTCATTAGTTTTGATATGGCAATGTGATTCTCAACCACACTCCAAACATAGCATACCATCACATAATCATCCCAAGTTAACCACACATCATTGTTCATACATCAAACTTTCACTGAAAAGACGCGACCGTGCATAAACACATACAACAACCACATACCAACCCCCAATTAATCGATAACCTGGCTCTGATACCAACAAATGTAACCCCCTTAGTCTGGCCTAGACGCTTGACCCGAACTATGAAGATTACACGGGGAAAACCAAAGCCAATCTGAAAGTCAACCTTGATTTACGACCCTTTTTTGTCATTTTAATCTTTTCTAAATACATATTAAACCTAAGTGAGTACTCACGAAACATGAATGAGAAAGGCACAACGATCGGATATCATTTAGGGACTCAATTGCACTTTATACAAGATTAGGGACCAAATTGTGATTTTTTGTAAATTAGAGGGACTTCATTGATTTTAGGTTTACCAGTACGAAATTAATCATGTTACATGCTTCTCTGCCAAATTTCAGCTTAAAAAGACATCCCAAGCTCAAGCAATTGCAATCACAACATTTAGGACTAAATTGTAAAGCATGAAGACTCAAAGCAATTCAAATTTGTGTCCAACGGTCACCCGTATCGGAACACCTACCCACCGTACCGAAACGCATGTATCGAAACGGTGTTGACCGTTTCGGTACGCGGGTATGTTCCCAGACCAGTACCGAAATAGGGCACTCCAGTAGCCAAACTGTTTTGAAACAGTCCCAGTCATTTCGAAACACAAGGACCATTACAAGCCCCCGTTTCGAAACACTTGTGGGTGTTTCGATACACCTTGCCCAAAAACAGCAGATATAACTGATTTTTCATTCTTTAAACCAATAAAACATACCTCAAAGACTCTCAAATCATACCAGCAAATCATTTTACACATAAGGAACATATTTAGGACTTTCTAACACGGGCATGGCATCAAACACAATTTCACATAGTCTAAAGGCATACTCCTTAATCACAAAACCAAAATAAGCAATCCAACCTCAAACAAAACATTTAAGGCCACTTACAACCCAAAAATGCCAACATAAACTAGCCTCAAACTTAGGGAGTTCAAACAAGTCTCCCAAATACATCCTTGGTTTCCCATTGCCATTATATCAAAACTAAAGTGTGTGAAAACTTCACCATACATGAGCTTGAACTTATTTGGATGATCTTAACTTCTTTGATGCCCGGAAACACCTCAATTATCTACATTATTGGTAAAAGAGAGCGTAAGCACTAAAGCTTAGTGAGGCATGCTCTAAAGAAAACCAACTCAATAATGCATATCTTGAAAACACTTTCTCAAAAGCTTTTTAACAACATGCTTGTTCTATCTCATGCTTGAAAACCATTCAAAGAAACTTCTCATTGAAAACACATGTACCTTCATTCTATCTTATGCATTTAAACCAATGCAAAACTCAGGGCAAAGCCATACTCATGCTTGTAACACCAAAGCATTTCATAAACAAATATCATATGCATTTCTCATAGCATAAATCTTTTCATAAAAGGTACATGTGAATCAAAAGCATTTTCATATATTATATTGGAATTTCTCATTTCATTATTAGTCGGATATGCGGACATCTCACTAGACGCTTTCGGTGACATCTACCATCACCGTACTCACTCGTCTAGCAACACAATTTCCGGTGGAATCTCACATCACCGTACTCACATGGCGGAATCTCTCATCGCCACAAACCTTGGGTATTTCACCAAGTCCTACCCGATGGAATGCCCATCATTGGTTATCTCCCTTTGGCTTAACCAAAGAGCACATACGAATTTTTAGTTTATAGTGCACTCTTATCCTATTGATCGATCAATTATATCCGGTAAGTATCTCAACATCTATGCCAATATATTATGTTAAATCATCATCTCACCTACTGTTTTTCATGCAACAATTCTTAAACATTCACATCTCATTTCAAAACTATAACATTTGCCATGCTTTAAACAACAGCTCAAATCTCAACCATGCAACATGTTACTTCATGAAATCATTTCAAGCATCATCTCATGCTATAAAATATGCATGAAAACAGTAGGAATTTATCAACCTCAAACCCTGAGCATGTAAAAGTGTTTTAGGGGAAATCACTACATCTATGAGAGCAATCTAGCTAATACTTATTTCCGGGCTTAGGAAGGTGTTTCAAACCTTTCCTAAATCCCCAAACCTTTATTCTTTGTCCCTCAATGACTTCTAAAACCATACGCACTCACCTATTATGTTTCGCTTGCTCGCCGAAATACTATCTAAGCTTTCGGATCAACACCAAAGGCGTCCAAAGATGTCTCCCCTGTTTAAAACACATAAGAGCAGAGGATTAATGCATCATCATGCATTGAAATCATCAGCCACACACCTAATCTCGTTGCTCTACCCAAAAACAACATTTCGGCTACCAAACACAACCGAAATCACCTCCAAACTCGTCCAAAACAAAACCCAGCCAAGATCCACCACTTCTAATCATTTCTAAACATCAATTAACATCAAAAACAACCACAAACTCGACCTTATACCTCCAGCTATGATAGAACACAAAAATCATCCCAAAAACCATCATTCTAACAAGCAAAACTTAGGAAAACAAACCTATTCGGGTTTTGATTGATAAAACCTCATTTGTAACATCAATTAAAATCCAAAATAAATTAGAAAACCATCTCAAAACAGATCCTAATCATTCACCACGAAAATTTCCAAGATCTGTTCCAAAATCTTGAGTTTTAAGACCATTTCTTGTTTCTAACATTAAAACCACTTAAAAATCATTAACAAATGATTGATAGCTTGAGAATTTCAGTAAAGAACTGATCATTAGAGGAGAAGGACGAAGCTTACCTCTAATGGATGATTTCTCCTTGATTTGGGCAAGTTTTCTTGAAAATTCAATGTAGAAATCAAGTGGATTTGATGAGGATTTGATTAAGAATCAAAGGAAGATTAAAATCCCATCAAATGAAGTGAAAATCAAAGGATATTTGCTGGAAAGAATGTGTTTGGTTGAAAATAATTTGAGAGAAAATAAAATGAGGGAAAATTTGTGAAAAGTAGTTATAAATAGTCAAAGGTAGTTTCTAGTTTAATTAACCTTCATTTCCTTTAATTAAAACATTAATTAAATCACCCAAATTAAGGAAAAATCTGATGAAAACATTTTCGTAAAATTAGCTCCTTAAAGATTCAAAGTTTCAATCCTTTACAAAACAATCACTACTAAACTTTGCAAAAACTGCGATTTGGTCACTACACCGAAATGTAGTATTTCCAAACCTTATTTTGTAAAATTGATTCCACCATTACCTTTCATATATTAAATGAGTATTTTTAGATATTTTTCTATATTTTTAAAGCATCCCGAACTAGGTGTTCCCTAAAACTCCCTTTAAGATTCGAACTGTTTTCTGACCGGTCCGATTCGGGCTCCAACATCTAGGCCCAAATTCGGGGTGTTACAACTCTCCCCCTCTTAAGAAATTTCGTCCTCAAAATTTACCTAGAGGAAAAAGGTAAGGAAACTGCTTCTTCATATCTTCCATTCTTTCCCACGTGGCTTCCTCAACACCACGATGCCTCCACAACACCTTAACCAGCTCAATGGTCTTACCCCGAAGAACCTTACTGTCCGAATCCAAAATCTCAACTGGCTCTTCATCATAAGTCAAATCTGGATTCAACTCAACTTCCTCTACATGCATAACATGTGAAGGATCTGATCTATACCTTCGAATCATGGACACATAAAACACATTATGTATCTTTTCTAGTTCTTGCGGTAGCCTCAGCTTATAAGCAATAGGACCCACACGTTCTATCACCTCGTATGGTCCAATATTTCTAGGGCTCAACCTACCCTTCTGGCCAAACCTCATCACCTTCTTCCAAGGTGAAACCTTTAAGAACACACGATCACCCACCGCAAACTCTATCTCCTTACGCTTCAAATCGGCGTAAGACTATTGGCGTTCCGATGCTGCCTTCAACCGCTCACAAATGAGCTTCACCTTCTCGATGGTTCCTTTCAACAAAGCCAGCATTGAGACCAACTCTTGTCCCGTTTCAGTCCAACAAAGAGGAGTTCTGCACTTTCTCCCATACAAAGCTTCATAAGGTGCCATTTGAATACTTATCTGGTAGCTATTATTATAAGCAAACTCCACCAAAGGCAAGTACCTCTCCCTAGAGCCTTGAAACTCAATCACGCAGCACCTCAACATATCCTCAAGCACTTGGATAACGCGCTGTGATTGCCCATCCGTCTGCGGATGATAAGCAGTACTGAAATTCAGCCGTGTACCCAATGCTTGATGTAAACACTCCCAAATCATTGCCGTGAACCTCGGATCTCTATCCGACACTATAGATTTTGGAACACTATGCAGACGTACAATCTCAGCAATGTACAGCTCTGCAAGCTTATCCAAGGTATACGTAGTATGCACAGGTAAGAAATGCGCACACTTCGTAAGGCGATCCACAATCACCCACACAGAATTCTTCTTTGATGGCGACAAAGGCAAACCAGACACAAAGTCCATGGTGATCCTCTCCCATTTCCGTTCAGGAATCCTCAACGGTTGCAACAACCCCGAAGGAAACTTATGCTCAGCCTTAACCCGCTGACAAACCATGCACTTGCTCACATACTCCGCAACATCTTTCTTCAAGCCCACCCAATAGTACTCATCCTTCAGATCACGGTACATCTTTGTACTACCATGGTGCATAGCAAAAGGACTACTATGAGCTTCGGTCAGAATAGTACGCCTCAACTCCACATCATTCGGCACTGCTATCCAACTTCCAAAACATAGAACTCCATCATCATTAAAACATTTTGGTAAAATTAGCTCCTTAAAGATTCAAAGTTTCAATCCTTTACAAAACAGTCACTACTAAACTTTGCAAAAATTACGATTTGGTCACTACACCGAAATGTAGTATTTCCAAGCCTTATTTTGTAAAATGATTCCACCATTACCTTTCATATATTAAATGAGGATTTTTAGATATTTTTCTATATTTTTAAAGTATCCCGAACTAGGTGTTCCCTAAAACTCCCTTTAGGATTCGAACCATTTCTGACCGGTCCGATTCAGACTCTAACATCTAGGCCCAAATTTGGGGTGTTACAACTCAACCATTCACCTCCGAAATTATCCCAATACATGCTATATCACACATACAATATGTATAAGCATCAAAGATCACCTTTACGAAGCACAAGCAAAAGCATAACATAAAACTTGCAAGCTTAAGAACTATAGGCATGCTTCCTAGATATAAAAACTACACAAAAGCTAAAAAACCATATTCAAGTTCAAACCAACAGCCGTTTACAAACCAAAATAAGCAAACCAAACATGCTCGAGGTGTTCAACATCACCAAAAAAATTCAAAAGTAGAAATCCCACCCATTGCCTCTTATTACACTTAGGTAAAACCACATACTTTGTCTAGTCAAAAGAGCTTGGATTTCCCTTGATTCTTGCTGCCTCAAAAGTCTAATTCTCTGCATTGATGAAACAAATGAGTGTAAGCATGAAGCTTAGTGAGAATCGATAAAAACAAACATTCATCAATGCATTTTACAAATCAGAATTATCATCAATTGTCATCTCATGCCTTTCCTTAAAACATGCTCTTTAAAGCATCAATGCACTTTTTAAACCACATGCTCGTATCATCATCATCAAAATAACAGCAAATAATCTTTTGCTCATGCTTAAACCAAGCATACATGCATTCTAGCATAAACCACAAGCATCTCATGCTTAAACCATCAATCAATAACATTATATTGGCTCACAAGTGATCAATTCTCAATCCATACCAATACAAACACAAACAACACAATCGGATACGCGGATTACAAGCGTTGTCCTACACGCTTCATACACACTACCAGACTACACAAGGCTCACACACGAGAGCAATCCTCCTTCGTTGTGACACCCCCCAACATCACTCATCGGTAGTTGTATAATTCCACTAATGAGAGTATGGGACACATATCACAAGATTCACACACGAAATTAAACCATCAACCGTTGTGATCCTAGCCTCAATCGTTAGGGTACTTGGATGGAGTATACGGTACAGTTACAACCCCTCGACATTCAAGGCGACTTTATTCACGGTTCACCCAATCCTATATCTAGCTAACTATATCCGATTAAAGTAACCAAAATCATTTCCATAACTTGCCAATATAATCATTTAACATCAATATTCCATTGTTTTACACGCACAAACACAATGCCATTTTTACAAGCATAAACATGCTTATTATCAAATGCATGCATTTCATAAAACTAAGGATCACCTACCAAGTGCATCCCTAATCACATGGCATTACACACCAGCATTATCAATGCTCAAAACATGCTTAAAACATCGATTTAAACCATATACAAATCAAGTGCATTTTCCAACAAAAACATAGCACATTCCGAGAGAGACTATCGAATCACTTACTCTTCAGCTTAGCTAAGTGTTTCAAACTTACTCTAAGCTCCCAAGACCACGCTCAAAGCAAAACAAACCTGCAAAATCCATTTGCACTCACTGATACGCGAAGCCTTGCTCGCCGACACGAAAATCACCCTTATGGAGCCTTCAAAATCGTCTCGTTTGCTCCCGGATCAAGATCCCATGTTTTCACATCATCAAAATAGAGATCCAAATGCATTTCAACACTAGCAACTAAACACAAACTCGTTGCTCACCCAAACTACACCAATTTACCCATTCGAAACAACCGAAAACTCAATCGATTGCTTCCTAAACCAAGCCCAGCCAACATACATCACTTTCAACCATTTATAAACATCAAAACACATCTAAAAATGACCTAAACGCATCCTTATACCTCCAACAAGCATTACTACATCATTTCACCCCAAGAACTTAACTAAAACTTTCAAGAAACTCAAGAATCTCAAGGATTTCGAGATCTATATCATCAACACCTCTTTTCAACATATTAATCAACACAAAACTCAATTAAAATCAATCCAAAACAGAGCCTATCAAAACAAATCCGAAAATCAAGATTTTAATCATATTTTTGTAATATTTTGATCTCAAATCAAAACTATATTGAAAACTCAACCAAAAACCATAATTAGAAGCCAAAGATCTTGGGAATTTCGATAAACAACCTAGATTGAAGGTTTGGAACGGGATTTACCTCCAATCCTTTCTTTCCTCAATGAATGACAAGTTTTGGCTCCACAAAACTTGGAAATCTTGAAGAGAAATATTGAAATTGATTTGTAAATTAATGAGAGAGTGTTTGGGAGAAATGAATTTTGGGGAAATGATATAGAATGGTGTTTGGCTGAAAATGAGAAGACGAAGGTAGTTACGTCAAATGAAATCTTAATTTTCTTATTTTTATTAATTTTAATTAAATAAAACCCTTTTATTTAATCATTTAAAATCCTTTTAAAACACATGTCATATTAAGGAAAGGCTAAATTGCCATAAAGCTCCCAAAAGATTCTAAGATTTTGGCTCCTCTTTTAAAATAACATTTTTCCACAGTTTTGAAACTTTACATTTTGGTCACTACCCAAAATGTACTTCTTCTAAAACTCTTTTTGTAAAATTTGATTTGACCAACCCCTAAAACATGATTTTATAAGATTTTAGCAATTTTTATCCTATCCGATCCTTGATTTCCTTAAATCACCTAACGCGATTCGAACCGTTTCCGACCGGTCCGATCCGAAGTCTAAAACCTCTAGGCCCAAAACTAGGGCGTTACACTTAGGCATTATCTTTTCTCATTGGCCCTTCATGACGAGCCCCCTAAACCTAACGAACCCCTCTTATTTCCCTAAGGTCTAATATTTAATTTTCTTTACTAGATCTTCCCTCTTCGTTTCTTCTTGAAAGGAGATATCGAATTATACTGGTCAAAATTCCATTACCCTCACTTGGCTCGGGCTTAACTGTTGCTTGTTCATGTTTTGCACTAGCAGTGTCTCTTCTTTGGTTGACCATTTTTCCTCTCTCAAAGTGCCCTATTTTGAATCATATTTTAAAATTGCTCATCTCAAAGCGTACTTTTGGGCCTTCACTTTGTACCTCTTTTTCTTTAAAACTAGAGGACTCAAGTTCGAAGGTTGCTGGAAATCCATTAAAAACCGAAAGACTCGCGCTCAAAGGCTGTCAGAAATCCCTTAATAATCGAAGGACTCATGCTCAAAGGCTACCGAAAATTTCTTAAAAACTAAGGGACTCAAGCACAAAAGCTGCCGAAAATCTCTTGAACAGAATCTTCAGTAATCTTAAAACATCTTCTCTTTCTTTCTCTATTTAGGCACCCCTTCGAGTTTTCACCCTGAAATCAACTTCTATCCTTGACTCTTTACGTCAAATTTTCTTTTCACATCTTTAGGGTGACCACATGTCTCTAAGTCTTCTAAACTTCTAATTTTCCATAAAACCCTATCTCTATTTTCCTTTAATGAACATCTCTCTTTTGCTTCTTCTTGAAGGGGGATAATGACTTACACTGGTCAGAATTCCATTACCTCCACTTAATTCAGGCTTATGTACCTTCTAATTGACCTCCGATTAATGTCGACTAGTTTAAATGGTGTCATCTATCCAAAGATGCCATAACTTTTTGGCCCTCGTTCCTCTAAATTTCTGGTCAAAGCGTCTCTTCTGACTTTCGCTCTGTTGCCCTAAAGTGCCTTTTGGGTTTTCGCCTTGGCTCCTCTTCTCTTCTTCTTCTACATCTTCTTTCTTTTCTTAGTCATACTTTTGTCTTTATCGCCTTTTTGTCAAGATAATTTCAGATGTCTCTTACTATCTCATTTCGGCGCGTGCTCACAACGCAGCACACGCGGTCCTTCTCGGGACATTCCTTCCGGCAAGATGCTTAGGCCCCGAGGTTAACCTCTGTTCCTTGATTCTCAACGTCAAATTTTCATCCCTCATGTTCTATTTTGACCTTAACAACACTTCTTAGCGAAGTTCGACTTCATAACTTGATATTTCACTGAAGACGGTCTTGACATTTCATCTGGTGGTTGTTGAGTGTATAAAAGTTCTATATTTTACCCCTCATTTACCTATATTTCTGCTGCATTCAAGCATATTTCATTGCATTTAGGATAGATTTCTGCAGATACATTACAATTAGATAAAATGGCACTATTGCTACTAATTTTGGTCACTTTTGTAGGTTACTGCTGCGGCAGACTCAGGGCAGCAAAGGAGCAGAACTTGATCGCAGAACTGAAGTCGAGAAGCAAATGCTGCCGTGGCTACTGTCGTGGCAGCCATGACGACAGAACCGTGAGGTGGAAAAGTGAAGTGGAGCTCGACAGATAAAGGATTTCAAGCCGGTCTGTCGTGGACCATTCCTATAATTTTCTGAGCCGTGAGGCAGAATGAAGGCCAAGCCCAAAATCCAACGAAGAAACTCAAGGCAAGAAAAGAGGACGAATTAAAGGCATCTACTCAGAAGATTTAATCTTTAATAGAGTTGTACTTTATTTTAAACTTGTATTCTTGCCATATTAGAAAACTTGAACCCAACGCCTATATAAAGGCATGTAATTCGACCTAAGGAAGGATATCTCATTCCTAGTCGTCTTCCCCAAAACCCTTGCCATTTTCCCTTCTCCACCATGTTCTAAACTCCCCCTAGGGCTAAGGGTTGATTATGTAAAGTAGTTGCAAGGATTGTATTGTTTTAGGAATTTTCTGCCAAGCAATAAAAACTCCAGGTTTATTTATTCTGGTTTTTCACATCTTACAAGAGTATCGGGAGAGCATTGTGAGATTATCAATTTATTTTTATATCGGGAGAGTCAAGCATACGAACAGAATAAATACGTGTTTTCTAGTTTATGGTTAAACCATCTCGGCTTAGGGATAAGTACGAGGTTAAGTGGCTAAGGAAGAATTCAACAAAATTGGTGTTCACCCTTCCATTCACACCGGGAGGTATTATCTAAGAAGTGTTCATCAACAGAACTTGGGCCTAGGGATAGGACAAGTCATAACATGGATTCTTACCAAGCTTTAAGTACTGAGTTGTGTGATCACTGCCGCGACATCAACAGACCTCTTCCGCGACAGGTGCTGCCGCGACAGGAACAACGACAGAAAGCAGAAGTTCCTCTAACAGTGCAACACCTGCACTGCTGAGCAAATCAATACTAGCATATTCTTTAAATCGGATTTTCCTATCTTTTACTTTACTTGTTTCCCAAGATTATTTCACCAATCAATTAAAACTATTTCTCTCTCTCGTGCGGCAATTCAAGGATAGAGTTATTTCCAGTCCTTGTGGAGTCGATATCCGATACTCCAAGTATCACTTTACTACTTGTGTCGTGTACACTTGCACTATTTGCAATATGACTCTTTTACAGGCAACAAGTTTTTGGTGCCGTTGCCGAAGACTGGCAACATATCTTTACCCTTTTTATTACTAAACTTTTTATTTTCTTATTTTTCTATTTTTAGTGGTGTTGTTTACCTTGTGCTTTTCACAAGGTTTTCTGTTTGCTTATCCACAGATCTAGACGAGGCAAAGAACCTGAGTACGAACTAGACCCCGAAATCGAAGCACGTACCAACTCAGGAACCAAGCCCGACACTTGATAGCAAGAAACAACTATCTTGAGGAGCAACTAGAAGCAATGGTGAACGGGAGGCAGAATGACAGGGTAGATGACCCACGCAACAATAACCAGAGGGTTATTGATGATCCTTCCCAAGATGCCCGGAATGAACGGCCTGCTGCCGCTGCCGCACGGCAGTCCTGTCGCGGCTACATGGTCAATGACCATGTTGAACTGGAAACCACCTTGCCAGACTTAGAAGCAGAAAACTTCGAGCTAAAACCTGTCATGTTCAGCATGATAAATTCCGCTGGCCAGTTTAGTGGTTCTACAACTGAGGATGCCCGAGATCATCTGAAAACGTTCCAAGAAATTTGTGGATCGTTTAGACTGCCAGGAATAAATCTGGAAGTACTGAGGCTCCGGTTATTTCCTCATTCATTGAGAGACGGAGCTAAAACTTGGTGGAATGAATTAATGTCAGGTTCAATACGAACTTGGGCAGATCTCTCTCATGAATTCTTATCTCATTTTAATCCTTCTCATTTATCTGAAAGATTGTGTAACGAGATTGCTACTTTTCAACAAGAAGATGATGAACCAATGCACGAGGCATGGGACAAATTTACAACTCTTCTTCGGAACTGCCCGATGCATGGATTCCCCGTGTGGAATCAGGTCATCAAATTCTACAGCGATGCCAATGCACACACTCGACTTAGAATAGATTCAGCAGGAAATGGGCTATTACTGGATAAGGAACCAGACGAGGCAATGATAGTGTTGAAAATGCTAGCAAAGAACGATAAGCAATTTCCTACAGCTAGGAGACGGGGCAAACGAGGGATATCTATAAAGGATTATGAAGCTGACAATTCAATGAAATCACAGGTTGCGTACCTCACAAAGATAGTGGAAAATCTACAGCGAAAAGATTCTAAAGCTGTATATTCTACAGAAGAGGTATGTGAGACCTGTAGTGGGAATCACAATTCAGAAGACTGTCCTTTATAGTTGGAAGAAGGGATGTATGTTGGGAATTATAACAAGCCGAGAAACTATGATTCCAACAATTACAATCACAACTGGAGGAAAGATCCTAAGTTTTACTGGAGCAATCCGAACAATGCACTGAATCCTCCAATGCAGAACAACCAAAACCAAGGGGTACCTAAAATTCTGTCGCGACAGCAGCCACAGCAGCAGCCGGCATCTGCACCTAGTATACTGGAACAAACATTGGCAACATTTATGTCTCAGACAGGAGCATACATGGCGAACATGGATCACTTTGTCAAGAAAACTGAATCATTCATGGACAAGACAAAGATGAGGATGACAAACCATAAGGCCGCCCTGAAATCTCTGGAGACACAGATGAGCCAAGTTTCCCCACATATCAAGCCGAGGCAGAATGGAGGATTCCCTAGTGATACTGAGGTCACTAGAAAACCCAGACATGAGCAGTGTAAAGCAATTACAACTAGGAGTGGGAAACAATTACAAGGGCCGGAGATGAAGAACATACCGAGTGAGGATCCGACCCCAGAAACACCTACCGTGAACACTGCCCCGGTAGAGGAAGAACAACCCATTGTCGACACACCTTCCGCGACAGCAGAAGGGATAGAAGATGCTGAAGAACTTAAGCCTCCTCAGATCCGAATACCATGTGAAAGACGTCTTGAAGATTATCGTCCTCCACCTCCTTTTCTACAGCGGTTACAAAAACAGAAACATGAGTACCGGCTTAAGAAGATTTATGATATTTTTAAGCAGATACACATTAACATACCACTGCTGGAGGCCATCAAGCATATGTCTGGTTATGCGAAATTTCTCAAGGACGCAATGTCAAAAAGGTCCAGACCCTTGGAATTTGAGACGGTAAAGATGACAAAAGGATGCATGACAATCTTGCATAAGCATCCACCCCAAAAAAATAAGGATCCTAGGAGCTTCATCATACCGTGCATAATCGGCAATAAGTTCGTGGGTAAGGCACTTTGTGATCTTGATGCTAGCATAAATCTAATGCCCAAATCTGTGTTTTAGAAATTAGGTATTGGACAAGCAAGGCCCACGACAGTCATGCTGCAGCTGGCAGACCGCTCTTACGTACAACCAGAAGGGAAGATCAAAGATATTCTGGTAAGAGTGGATAAATTTATTTTTCATGCCGACTTTCTTGTTTTAGACTATGAAGCAGATGAAAACGCACCGATCATTCTGGGGTGACCCTTCCTAGCCACAAGCAGAATTGTGATCGATGTTGAGAAAGGAGAACTGGCCATGAGAGTGAATGATTAGCAAATCAAACTCAATGTTCTCCATGCAATAAAACATGTTGATGCAGAAGAAGAGTGCAAGGCAATCTCTGAAGTAGTCCTTGACCAACCCTGCATCAGGTTGAGCTGCCACGACAGACAGTTTGGTCACTGCCATAGCAGTCACCTGGAAGACTGTCACAACAGCAACGGCGATAGTGACTCCTCCGACTCAAAACCATCCGACAATGAAGATCCTAGGGAGGTAAATTGGATAGGCACTCGTCCAGGTAAGTTCTTCGAGCCTCTTAATTATACCTCGAATGAACATATAATCCAGAAGCCTTCCATTGAAAAGCCACATGTTCTAGATCTTAAGCCCCTGCAGGGCAGCTTAAATATGTCTTCCTTAGTTTAAATGATACGTTGCCCGTAATCATCTCTTCCAAGTTAATGCAGGAACAGGAGCAGCGGCTAATCAGAATGTTACAGCGGCATAAGAAGGCCATTGGATGGAATGCAGCTGATATCCAAGGCATCAGCCCGGCATTATGCATGCACAAGATTCTTGTAACGCCCCGGTTTTGGGCTTAGAAGTTTTGGGTTTTGACCGGTTCGGTCAAAGTGCGGTTCGAATATAAAAGAGTGAAATTAGGAAAACCTAGTTCGGATTGCATTAAAAATATGGGAAAATGTCTTAAAATTCTCTTTTATTATATATAAGAGTATGGTGAAATCAATTTTACAAAATGAGGTTTGGAAGGGTGACATTTTGGCTAGTGACCAAAATGTAATTTTCGAAAACTATGAGACTGTTTTAAAAAGGATTGAAACTTTGAATCTTTAAGGAGCTATTTACCCAATGGGAGTTTCTCCAGATTTTTCTAAAGTATTAAATGATTAATTAATGGTTTTTAAATAAAACAAAAGTGGAGGGAAGATATTTTGGCCATAACTAACTTTTCTCTCAAATCTTCCATTTTCATTTTCTCTCATTTTCTCTCAAACCAAACACCTTTTCTCCAGAGCTTTTCTCTCTGATTTTTTCACCTAAATATCTCTTTTCAATTCCCTTTTGATCTTCAATCATCTCTTCAACAAAACCTCACCATTTGCTAATTGGATTTTCAAGATTTTGGTTCCAAAAAGGGAGAAAACTCAAGTTTGGAGGTAAGAACGTTCTTCTCCTCTAAACTCTCAGTTCTTTACTGAAATTCCTAAGTTCTCAATCCTTAAATTGTGTTTTATAAAAGGTTTTATAGATGTGATCTTGATCTTGGCTTTAAAATGCAAGATTTGCTTGATTTTGATGAAATTCCGTATGATCTGATTGGGCAGTGTTTTGAGGTGTATTTTTTATGTTAAATGAATGTTAAATTGATAAGGAATTGAGGTTTAATTAATGCAATCCCGGATAGGTTGAATTTCCTAAGTTTAGCTTGTGTTTTTGATGGTTTTTGGAGTGATCTTGTTGATCTGTTATGGCTGGAGGTATAAGGATGAGTTGAGATCCATTTTGGATGTTAATTGATGTTTAAGAGTGTTTAGATTTGATGGATCATGGCTGGGTAGTGTTGTGGAGTTTTTTGGATGCATTTTCGGTTGTGTTTGGTAGCCGAAAATGGAGTGTGGATGAGAGCAGCGGGTTTAGGTGCTTTCATTGAAGCTATTAATGCATGATGATGCATTAATCCTCTGCTTTGATGTGTTTAAAACAGGGGAGTCATCTTTGGATCCAAGTGGTGGTGATCCGGAAGCTTGATTGGTGTTTCGGCAAGAGGCGAAACGGAATCTGTGAGTGGATTTTGGTTTCCAGCTTTGAAACCAATGTTTTAAAGGTTTGGGAGCTTAGTTTAAGTCTAAGCAACTTAGCTAAGCTCAAGAGTAAGTTTTCGGAAAAACTCTCTTGATGGTGAACCATTGATTGGTTGTATGCAATGTGGTTGTTTGCATGTTTTGAATTCCGTTTTGAAAGCATATTTAGCATGTTTATTTGCTGAGATTATAAGCCATGTGTTGAAGGATGCTCAAGGTAAGAGATCCTTGTTTTTGGACATTGTTTAAATGTGGTTTGATGCTTAAAGATGCATGATGTTATGGCTTTGATAAATGCTTTAAAACAGTGGATTAATGTTGTTAATGATGCATATTGGCAAGTGATGTTTAAGGTCACAAAGGTGTTTAAAAGACCTTGTGTGAGCCTTGTTTATTTAAGAACAACATGGTGGTTAAAAGTCCATGGTTGGTTCTTGGTTAAGATCACCATGGTGGTTAAAATTCCTTGAGTGAGTCTTGTGTATTTAAGGACAATATGGTGTTTAAAAGTCCATGATTGGTCCTTGGTTAAGGTTACAAAGGTGGTTAAAATTCCTTGTGTAAGCCTTGTTATTTAAGAACATCAAGGTGTTTAAAAGTCCTTGGATGGTTCTTGTTAAGGACACAAAGGTGTTTAAAAGTCCTTGTGTGGTCCTTGCCATGGTGTTTAAAAGTCCATGGGGTTAAGGACACAATGGTGTTTAAAAGTCCATGTGTGGTCCTTGGAAATTATAAGATCACAATGGTGTTTAAAAGTCCACGTGTGAGTCTTATGTTGAATGTATCACTTGTTGCCAATATGACATGTTATGAACTTGAAGCATGAGTTGCTTGTTTTAAATGCTTATGTGCATGTGCAAATGATGTTGAACTAAGGTTTATACATGTGTTTTATAAGTGCATGATTTTGTGGTTTTAATGAGCATTCCTCACTAAGCTTTTTCTTACGCTCTCTCTCTTTTCTTAAACCAATAATGCAGAGCATTAAAGTGCATTGAGGGCAGCAAGGTGGTGAAGAATCCAAGTGGTGAACAAAGCTCATGTATGGTGAAGGCTTCTTAAACACTATTAGCTTTTGGCATTTGGCAATGGGGGACCTATGTGGTTGTTTTGGGAGATGTTTTAGACTCCCTAAGTTGGATTTATCTTGTTGATTAATGTTGGTACTTGTAATTGGCCTTTATGTGGTATGTTTGGTGATTTAATGCTTGAATGGTTTGCTAAGTAGGAAGCATGCCTATAGATTTGGGGCTTTTCATATTTGATACCATGTTGATGTTTGGTTGTTGCAATTATATTCCTTGCATGTTGTATGACTTGCTGGTAAAGTTTGGTGGCATTTGGAGCATGTTTGATAAGTCAATTGCATGATAAATCAGCAATTTTTCTGCAATCTGGGCAATCTGTTTCGGAACAGGTGCTACCGTATCGGAACGGGGGCCTGAAATGGCCTGGGCGTTCCGAAACGGGAGGCACTGTTCCGGAACGGTTTGGCCACTGCCAGGCCATGTTTCGGTACCAGTTTCGAAACGGTCTCGCGTTTCGGAACGGGTCATCCCTGTTCCGAAACACTCAACCGTTGGGCACAGAAATTGATGGTTATATGTCTTGCAATGTTTGCATTTTGGTCTTGAAACTTGTTTATGCAATTGTATGAGTTTGAGATGCCCTTTTGAGCTGAAATTTGACAGAGAAGCATGAAAGATGATTAATTTCAAGTTGGTAACTTAAAATTGGGTTAAGTCCTTAAAGTTTTCAGAATTTACAATTTGGTCCCTAAAGTTGTAATTTGTTCAATTGAGTCCCTGAATGTTCTCTGATTGTTACGATCTTTGAATATGATGATCTTGTGCATATATCTAGGGATAATGTGCATCTAGATAAGATTAAAAAGAAAAAAAAAGGGTCGTTAATCAAGGTTGACTTTCGGATTGACTTTGGTTTTCCCCATGTAATCTTCTTAATTCGGGTCAACCGTCTAGGCCGGGTTAAGGGGGTTACATTTGGTGGTATCAGAGCTGAGTTATCGAGTAATTGGGAATGAGTATGTGGATGAATTAAGTATGTATGCTTTGTATGCTTGTTGAGTGAAAGCATGTTGAGTGAATTGTAAATGTGATGCAATTGAGATGTATGCTATGGTGAAGCATGTTGTGGGTACCCATTGCCAAATCAAAGCTAATGAAATGATGTTGTTTTTAAGTGAAAATGAGCTTGTGTACTTGGATTGCTTACCTTGCTGGGCCTGACTTTGTTTGTTTGCATTGTGATTGCATTGTTAGAGTATGGCTCCTCGTAGAGAGTTAAGGAGTAATGTGCGAGCTGCGGCTCAAAATGAGAATGAAAATGAAGAGAATGTTGATAGTGCGGTTTTACCTCCTCCACCTGGTGGTGGTGGTGCGGGGGTGAAGGAGCTGGAGCTGCAGCTGATGCTGGGGTCGCTGGACCTGAGGCTGGTCAGGGGCAAGCTGTTCCTGACATGACAGTGTTGATACAAGCTATTGCTGGAGCTTTTCAAGCCGCAGTAGCTGGAGCTCGAGGAGCTGGGCATCAGGGAGATGCTGGAGTTAGACTACCCTTGGAACGTCTGCGCAGTCTGGGAGGGACTGAGTTCAGGGGTTTGTCAGCTGAAGGTTCGGAATCTTGGTTAGAGAGTACCAAGAGAATCTTGGGGCAGATGAGTTGCACTGATGTGCAGAAGTTGGGCTGTGTAGTATGCTTGCTACAGGATGATGCATACACGTGGTGGACGACCACAATCTCTGGGATGGCAGAAGCTGATGTAACTTGGACATTCTTTCAGAATGTGTTCAAGAGAAGGTATCTAGGTGTGAGGTACCTAGATGAAAAGAATAGGGAGTTCATGTCTCTTTTACCCAGGGGAGCATGTCTGTAGCTGAGTATGAAGTGCAGTTTGTTCGACTCAGTCAATACGCACCTGAGCTTGTCCCGGATGAGCGGGAGAGGTGTGAAAGGTTCCGTTATGGTTTAGTGACGGAGGTTAAGATGTATGTGCTGGCTACCGAGTATAGTGATTTTGATGTGCTGGTGGGTCGAGCAAAGGATATTGAGATGAACTTGGGTTTATCTGCTAGAAGTGCTGGGTCAAGTGCTGGTAAGCGAGCAGCTGAATATAGTTCCGGTGGTGGACGGAACAAGAGGGGACGTGATCAGAAGTATCAGTCCTCAGCTAAGCGAGGTGGTGGTGCACCTGCTCGGGGAGGCAATGCTAGAGCTGATCCGAGTGCATGTTGGACATGTGGTTCACGAGGTCATATGAAGCGTGATTGTCCTCGTGCTGTGAGGGAGGTGCAAGCTCCTGTTGCGGCAGCTGGTAATGGGTGCTGGAACTGTGGATCTACGGATCATATGAGGCGAGAGTGTCCTATGTAGGCTGGTGGCCAAGTGTGTGCTCCTGTTGTTGCTCCACCGCAGAGAGGTCGTGGGCACGGCCGTGGTAATTTTCAGCGGAGAGAGGAAGGTGGTCGGGGAGTGGCTCATGTTGTGGCTATTCAACCTGAGGGTGGCGGCCAAGCCAGGGTGTATGCTCAGCGGGAGGGAAGGAATGACGCGGATGTGATCGCAGGTACCTTTACTTTGCAATCCTTGTCATTACTTTCCTTGATTGATTCTGGATCTACGAACTCATACATATTGCGTGAGCATGCTGAATTGCTTGGTTTGCCTGTTGAGTCTTTGGATGTTGGTGTGCGTGTCACTAGTTCTTTTGGTGAGACTGTTGTGACTCGAAAGCTGTATAGAAGATGTCCTTTGGTTGTTCAAGATCATGTTTTTCATGTTGACCTTATAGAGCTGCCTTTCTATGGTTTTGATTTAATCCTTGGTATGGATTGGCTTGCTGAGCATCGTGCTGTTGTGGATTGTGAAAATAAGCGAGTTTCGTTGAAGCTTGCGGATGATTATGAGGTGGTTGTGGTTGGTGAGAATGTGAAGTTTCTTGCCAATGTGGTGTCTACATTGGAGGCGAGCAGGATGCTGAGGCAAGGTTGTGAAGCTTACCTAGCTTTTGTGATGAATCCTAGCTCTAAGGAGTTGCGGGTGCAAGATATCAGGATTGTGAAGGAGTTTCCCGGTGTGTTTCCTCAGGAGTTGCCTGGTTTACCTCCTAATCGTGAAGTGGAGTTTGGGATTGAGCTGTATGAGAATACAACTCCTGTGTCCATTACCCCTTATAGAATGGCACCCAAAGAGTTGAAGGAGCTGAAGACGCAGTTGCAAGAGCTGCTTGATCGTGGGTTCATTCGGCCAAGTGTGTCACCTTGGGGTGCACCGGTCTTGTTTGTGAAGAAGAAGGATGGCACTATGAGAATGTGCATTGATTACCGTCAGCTGAACAAGTTGACTATCAAGAATCGGTATCCTTTGCCGAGAATTGATGATCTCTTTGATCAATTTCGGGGAGCAGTTGTGTTCTCTAAGATTGACTTGAGGTCAGGGTATTACTAGTTGAAGGTGAAGGATGCGGATGTGCCTAAGACAGCTTTCAGGACGAGGTATGGGCATTATGAGTTTCTTGTGATGTCGTTTGGTTTGACAAATGCTCCTGCAGCTTTCATGGACATGATGAATCGTGTGTTTCATGAATACCTGGACAAGTTTGTTGTGGTGTTCATCGATGATATCCTCGTGTACTCGCGTACTGAGGAGGAGCATGAAGAGCATTTGAGGATTGTGCTGCAAGCTTTGTTGGAGAATTAGCTTTATGCCAAGCTGAGCAAGTGTGAGTTCTGGTTAAGTGAGGTGGTGTTTCTTGGGCATGTGGTTTCTGCTGAGGGAATTCGTGTTGATCCTCAGAAGATTGAAGCGGTGATGAATTGGAAGGTTCCTAAGTCTGTTCATGAGGTTCGTAGTTTCCTTGGTTTGGCGGGATACTACCGAAGGTTTGTGGATGGGTTTTCTAAGATAGCTGCAACATTGACGAAGCTGTTGCAGAAAGATGTTAAGTATGAGTGGTCGGAAGCGAGACAGCAGGCTTTTGAGAAGCTTAAGGCAGCTTTGACGCAAGCTCCTATCTTGGTTCAACTTGAATCAGGGAAAGAGTTTGTGGTCTACAGTGATGCGTCCTATGTTGGTTTGGGATGTGTGTTGATGCAAGAGGGTAAGGTGGTGGCTTATGCACTGCGGCAGCTGAAGGTGCATGAGCGCAATTATCCTACGCATGACATTGAGTTGGCTGCGGTGGTTTTTGCTTTGAAGATCTGGAGACATTACCTGTATGGTGAGAAGTGTACTGTGTACACGGATCACAAGAGTTTGAAGTATCTGATGTCTCAGAAGGAGTTGAATCTTAGGCAGCGACGTTGGGTGGAGTTGCTCAAGGATTATGATTTGACGATTGAGTATCACCCTGGAAAAGCTAATGTTGTAGCGGATGCCTTGAGTAGGAAGGTAGCTGTTGAGTTGAGGGCTATGTTTGCCAGTTTGAGTATCTCGCGTGATGGTGGTCTTGTGGCTGAGTTGCAAGTGAAACCATCTTTGGTTCAGCTGATCAAGGAAAATCAGTTGCTGGATGATTCCTTGGTACCTCATGTTCAGGATATCGCGGAGGGTAGGCCTTCGGAATTCTGTTTTAATGATGATAGAGTGTTGTGTTTTGGGAGTCGAATAGTAGTGCCCAATGATGCTGAGTTGAGGCTTGCTATTCTGACTGAAGGTCATAGTGGTCCTTTTGCTATGCACCCTTGTAGTACTAAGATGTATCGTGATCTTCGTGATGAGTACTATTGGGTGGGTTTGAAGAAGGATGTTGCGGAGTTTGTGAGCAAGTGTATGGTGTGTCAGCGAGTTAAGGCTGAGCATCAGGTTCCTTCAGGATTGGTGCAACCGTTGAGAATCCCTAAATGGAAGTGGGAAAGGGTTACCATGGATTTTGTATCTGGTTTACCCTTGTCACCGTCGAAGAAGAATTCAGTGTGGGTGATTGTGGATCGCCTGACGAAGTGTGCGCATTTCTTGCATGTGCATACTACGTTTTCTTTTGATAAGCTTGCGGAGCTGTACATTGCTGAGATTGTGCGGCTGCATGGTGTGCCTAAGTCGATTGTGTCGGATAGGGATCCGAGGTTTACATCGCGGTTCTGGCAGTGCTTGCATCAAGCTTTGGGTACAAGGTTGAATTTCAGTACATCTTATCATCCTCAGTCGGATGGTCAGTCTGAGCGTGTTATCCAGATTTTGGAGGATATGTTGAGGTGCTGTGTGATTGAGTTTCAAGGCTCTTGGGAGAAACATTTGCCTTTGGTGGAGTTTGCTTATAACAATAGTTATCAATCAAGTATTCAAATGGCACCTTATGAGGCTTTGTACGGGAGGAAGTGTAGGACTCCTCTTTGTTGGGCTGAAACGGGTTAGAAGTTGGTTTCGATGCCGGCTTTGTTGAAAGGAACCACCGAGAAGGTGAAGCTCATCTGTGAGCGTTTGAAGGCAGCTTCTGATCGGCAAAAGTCTTACGCGGATTTGAAGCGTAAGGAGATTGAGTATGCGGTGGGTGACCGTGTGTTTTTGAAGGTTTCGCCTTGGAAAAAGGTGATGAGGTTTGGCCGAAAGGGTAAGTTGAGCCCTAGGTACATTGGACCATACGAGGTGATTGAGCGTGTGGGTCCTGTTGCGTACAAGTTGAGGTTACCTCAAGAGTTGGAGAAGATTCATGATGTGTTTCATGTTTCTATGCTCCGGAAGTATAGATCAGATCCTTCGCATGTGATGCCTGTGGAGGAAGTGGAATTGAATCCGGATTTGACCTATGATGAGGAACCGGTGAAGATTCTGGATTCGGATAGCAAGGTTCTTCGTGGCAAGACCATTGAGTTGGTGAAGGTGTTGTGGAAGCACCGTGGTGTTGAGAAAGCCATGTGGGAACGGAAGGATGTCATGCTGAAGCAGTTTCCGTATCTCTTTCCTTCAGGTAAATTTTGAGGAAGAAATTTCTTAAGGGGGGAGAGTTGTAACGCCCCGGTTTTGGGCTTAGAAGTTTTGGGTTTTGACCTGTTCGGTCAAAGTGCGGTTCGAATATAAAAGAGTGAAATTAGGAAAACCTAGTTCGAGTTGTATTAAAAATATGGAAAAATGTCTTAAAATTATGTTTTATTATATATAAGAGTATGGTGAAATCAATTTTACAAAATGAGGTTTGGAAGGGTGACATTTTGGCTAGTGACCAAAATGTAATTTTCGAAAACTGTGAGACTGTTTCAAAAAGGATTGAAACTTTGAATCTTTAAGGAGCTATTTACCCAATGGGAGTTTCTCCAGATTTTTCTAAAGTATTAAATGATTAATTAATGGTTTTTAAATAAAACAAAAGTGGAGGGAAGATATTTTGGCCATAACTAACTTTTCTCTCAA
Organism: Hibiscus tridactylites; assembly: GCA_958450335.1. NCBI lineage: Eukaryota > Viridiplantae > Streptophyta > Magnoliopsida > Malvales > Malvaceae > Hibiscus > Hibiscus tridactylites. Next base: position 43,275,960 of record OY288276.1, on the reverse strand, counting down.
ATCTTCCATTTTCATTTTCTCTCATTTTCTCTCAAACCAAACACCTTTTCTCCAGAGCTTTTCTCTCCGATTTTGTCACCTAAATATATCTTTTCAATTCCCTTTTGATCTTCAATCATCTCTTCAACAAAACCTCACCATTTGCTAATTGGATTTTCAAGATTTTGGTTCCAAAAAGGAAGAAAACTCAAGTTTGGAGGTAAGAACGTCCTTCTCCTATAAACTCTCAGTTCTTTATTGAAATTCCTAAGTTCTCAATCCTTAAATTGTGTTTTATAAAAGGTTTTATAGATGTGATCTTGATCTTGGCTTTAAAATGCAAGATTTGCTTGATTTTGATGAAATTTCGTATGATCTGATTGGGCAGTGTTTTGAGGTGTATTTTTGATGTTAAATGAATGTTAAATTGATAAGGAATTGAGGTTTAATTAATGCAATCCCGGATAGGTTGAATTTCCTAAGTTTAGCTTGTGTTTTTTATGGTTTTTGGAGTGATCTTGTTGATCTGTTATGGCTGGAGCTATAAGGATGAGTTGAGATCCATTTTGGATGTTAATTGATGTTTAAGAGTGTTTAGATTTGATGGATCATGGCTGGGTAGTGTTGTGGAGTTTTTTGGATGCATTTTCGGTTGTGTTTGGTAGCCGAAAATGGAGTGTGGATGAGAGCAGCGGGTTTAGGTGCTTTCATTGAAGCTATTAATGCATGATGATGCATTAATCCTCTGCTTTGATGTGTTTAAAACAGGGGAGTCATCTTTGGATCCAAGTGGTGGTGATCCGGAAGCTTGATTGGTGTTTCGGCAAGAGGCGAAACGGAATCTGTGAGTGGATTTTGGTTTCCAGCTTTGAAACCAATGTTTTAAAGGTTTGGGAGCTTAGTTTAAGTCTAAGCAACTTAGCTAAGCTCAAGAGTAAGTTTTCGGAAAAACTCTCTTGATGGTGAACCATTGATTGGTTGTATGCAATGTGGTTGTTTGCATGTTTTGAATTCCGTTTTGAAAGCATATTTAGCATGTTTATTTGCTGAGATTATAAGCCATGTGTTGAAGGATGCTCAAGGTAAGAGATCCTTGTTTTTGGACATTGTTTAAATGTGGTTTGATGCTTAAAGATGCATGATGTTATGGCTTTGATAAATGCTTTAAAACAGTGGATTAATGTTGTTAATGATGCATATTGGCAAGTGATGTTTAAGGTCACAAAGGTGTTTAAAAGACCTTGTGTGAGCCTTGTTTATTTAAGAACAACATGGTGGTTAAAAGTCCATGGTTGGTTCTTGGTTAAGATCACCAAGGTGGTTAAAATTCCTTGAGGGAGTCTTGTGTATTTAAGGACAATATGGTGTTTAAAAGTCCATGATTGGTCCTTGGTTAAGGTTACAAAGGTGGTTAAAATTCCTTGTGTAAGCCTTGTTATTTAAGAACATCAAGGTGTTTAAAAGTCCTTGGATGGTTCTTGTTAAGGACACAAAGGTGTTTAAAAGTCCTTGTGTGGTCCTTGCCATGGTGTTTAAAAGTCCATGGGGTTAAGGACACAATGGTGTTTAAAAGTCCATGTGTGGTCCTTGGAAATTATAAGATCACAATGGTGTTTAAAAGTCCATGTGTGAGTCTTATGTTGAATGTATCACTTGTTGCCAATATGACATGTTATGAACTTGAAGCATGAGTTGCTTGTTTTAAATGCTTATGTGCATGTGCAAATGATGTTGAACTAAGGTTTATACATGTGTTTTATAAGTGCATTATTGTGTGGTTTTAATGAGCATTCCTCACTAAGCTTTTGCTTACGCTCTCTCTCTTTTCTTAAACCAATAATGCAGAGCATTAAAGTGCATTGAGGGCAGCAAGGTGGTGAAGAATCCAAGTGGTGAACAAAGCTCATGTATGGTGAAGGTTTCTTAAACACTATTAGCTTTTGGCATTTGGCAATGGGGGACCTATGTGGTTGTTTTGGGATATGTTTTAGACTCCCTAAGTTGGATTTATCTTGTTGATTAATGTTGGTACTTGTAATTGGCCTTTATGTGGTATGTTTGGTGATTTAATGCTTGAATGGTTTGCTAAGTAGGAAGCATGCCTATAGATTTGGGGCTTTTCATATTTGATGCCATGTTGATGTTTGGTTGTTGCAATTATATTCCTTGCATGTTGTATGACTTGCTGGTAAAGTTTGGCGGCATTTGGAGCATGTTTGATAAGTCAATTTCATGATAAATCAGCAATTTTTCTGCAATCTGGGCAACCTGTTTCGGAACAGGTGCTACCGTATCGGAACGGGGGCCTGAAATGGCCTGGGCGTTCCGAAACGGGAGGCACTGTTCCGGAACGGTTTGGCCACTTCCAGGCCATGTTTCGGTACCAGTTTCGGAACGGTCCCGCGTTTCGGAACGGGTCATCCCTGTTCCGAAACACTCGACCGTTGGGCACTGAAATTGATGGTTATATGTCTTGCAATGTTTGCATTTTGGTCTTGAAACTTGTTTATGCAATTGTATGAGTTTGAGATGCCCTTTTGAGCTAAAATTTGACAGAGAAGCATGAAAGATGATTAATTTCAAGTTGGTAACTTAAAATTGGGTTAAGTTCTTAAAGTTTTCAGAATTTACAATTTGGTCCCTAAAGTTGTAATTTGTTCAATTGAGTCCCTGAATGTTCTCTGATTGTTACGATCTTTGAATATGATGATCTTGTGAATATATCTAGGGATAATGTGCATCTAGACAAGATTAAAAAGAAAAAAAAGGGTCGTTAATCAAGGTTGACTTTCGGGTTGACTTTGGTTTTCCCCGTGTAATCTCCTTAATTCGGGTCAACCGTCTAGGCCGGGTTAAGGGGGTTACAATTCTCTTGGAGGATAATCATAAGCCGACCATTGATGCCCAAAGACGATTGAACGAGGCTATGAGAGAAGTGGTGAGAAAAGAGATTATCAAATGGCTCGACGCTGAAATCATATACGCCATCTCGGACAGCAAGTGGGTGAGCCCGGTGCAATGTGTGCCCAAAAAGGGAGGCATAACCGTGATAACCAACGAAGAAAATGAACTAATCCCAACCAGGACTGTGACCGGTTGGAGGGTTTGTATGGATTACCGGAAGCTTAATAAAGCTACCCGTAAAGACCATTTCCCCTTACCTTCTATTGATCAAATGCTTGATAGATTAGCGGGGAAACCTTACTACTATTTTCTTGATGATTACTCAGGTTATAATCAAATAGAAATTGCACCGGAGGACCAAGAGAAAACCACTTTCACATGCCCATACGACACCTATGCCTTTCAGAGAATGCCATTCGGGCTCTGCAATGCACCAGCAACTTTCCAACGGTGCATGATGGCAATATTCTCCGACATGGTGGAGGATTTCCTAGAAATTTTCATGGACGACTTTTCCGTCTTTGGAGACAGCTTTGAAGGTTGTTTGGGCAACTTACAGAAGGTTCTTGACAGATGCGAAGAGGCGAACTTGGTTTTGAACTGGAAAAATGCCACTTCATGGTGGATGAAGGAATAGTCCTGGGCCACAAGGTGAGCTGCCGCGGCATAGAGGTGAACAAAGTTAAAATAGAGGTCGTCGAAAAGCTGCCGCCGCCCACCACAATCAAAGGGAGTCGAAGTTTCTTAGGGCATACATGGTTTTATCGACGAGTTATAGCCAATTTTTTGAAGATTACCAAGCCCCTATGCCATCTATTGGAGTAGAATCGTCCCTTTGATTTTAATGCTGAATGTACTGAAGCATTCAGAATACTGAAGGAGAAGCTGGTAACAGCCCCGATCGTACAGCCACCAGACTGGAGTTTGCCATTTGAAATAATGTGTGATGCCAGTGACTACGTTGTCGGGGCATCATTAGGGCAGAGGATGGATAAGCTCTTCCATGTGATTTACTATGCCAACAAAACATTGAATGATGCCCAAGTCAACTACACAGGACATAGAAGGAGCTGTTAGCAGTGGTGTTTTCAATCGACAAGTTCTGTCCGTACATACTTGGAACAAAGGTGGTGGTCCATACGGACCATTCAGCACTGAAGTATCTGTTCACGAAAAAGGATGCAAAACCTAGATTGATACGTTGGATTCTGCTGCTGTAAGAATTTGACATTAATATCAAGGATAAAAAGGGAACAGAGAACCAAGTAGCAGACCTCTTGCCAAGGCTGGAGACGGGAAGGAGTCAATCCACAGATAAGGCCAACATACTGGAGACCTTCCCAGATAAGCAATTGTTTGCTGCCACCAGCACTACCGCGACAGCCATGACAGCAGGTAAGCTTTTTGAATCCCCTTGGTATGCTGACATTGTTAATTACATTGTAAGTGGGTTATTACCTCCTAAACTTAACTACCAAGCAAGGAAGAGGTTCCAAAATGATGCAAAACATTATTATTGGGACGAACCTCTTGTTTTCAAACACTGTGCATATCAGATTATCAGGAGATGCGTACCACAGGACGAACAGGAAGCTGTGCTTCACCACTGCCATGCTTCCCCATATGAAGGACACCTAGGTGGAAACAAAACCACTGCCAAGGTTCTGCAATCCGGTCTCTATTGGCCCATATTGTTCAATGATGCACAAGCTTTTTATAAAGGTTGTGACAAGTGCCAAAGGACTAGGAACATATCGAGAAGGCATGAGATGCCACTATAGAACATATTAGAGGCCGAAATCTTCGATGTATGGGGAATCGACTTCATGGGACCATTCCCAGCATCTTGCGGGAACTTGTATATCCTACTGCAGTGGATTATGTGTCAAAGTGGGTAGAAGCGATCGCCACTCAGAAGAACGACGCCAAAATTGTTCAAAGATTTCTTCACAAGAACATCTTCTCCAGATTTGGCATTCCAAGGGCGGTAATTGGTGATGAGGGGAGACACTTCGATAACAGGGTAATAGCTGCTACCTTTAGAAAATACGGAGTAAAGCACCGGATTGCAACAGCATACCACCCTCAAACCAATGGGCAGGCCGAGATATCCAACAGAGAAGTAAAGAACATACTAGAGAAGATGGTTCAACCCACTCGAAAGGATTGGTCTCTACATATCAATGATGCACTTTGGGCCTATAGAATAGCGTTCGAAACACCATTGGGGATGTCACCCTATCGACTCATCTCTGAGAAAAATTGTCATTTACCTGTTGAGATAGAACACAAAGCATATTGGGCTATCAAGGCAGTAAATATGGACTGAGATAAGGCAGGACAGAAAAGGCTACTAGGCTTGAATGAGATTGAAGAAATTCGAGCAATGGCCTACGACAATGCCAAGATCTACAAGGACAAAACCAAGAAGTGGCACGACAGGAAGTTGTTGCCACGACAGTTTTGCCCAGGGCAACAGGTGTTGTTGTTCAACTCCAGGTTGAAGCTTTTCCTAGGAAGGCTTAAATCTAGGTGGTCTGGTCCTTTCCAGGGTGTCCAAGTTTTCTCTCATGGTGCCATTACAATCAGATCACCGAAAGATGGGCACCAGTTCAAGGTCAATGGACAGAGACTTAAGCATTATCAGGGGCTGAAGCCCCAAGGATGCATAAAGTAGTTACTTTAAGAGATGCCCCTCAAGGCATCCCTAATTTAACATAGTTTTATTTTATTTTATTTTATTTTATTTTATTTTATTTTATTTTATTTTATTTTATTTATTAGGAATTAAGATTTTTATTTATTTATTTTAGGAACTAAGATTTTAATTCAATTTATTTAATTATTTATTTTTAGAAAATAAAGGAAGCAAAGCAAAGAGGAGGGATGAACCAGTCCACCGCATTCACAACAGCCCAAAAAGCCCAACGGACAAGCCTGTCGTCACAGCCTATCACCAGCTTTCGCAACACACGCGAAGAAGACAACCTATCACGGAGCTGTCGCGACAGACGCGTAGTAGACACGGAAACGCATGACAGACGCGTCAGAAACTGTGTAACAGCTGGCCCCGTTATTCGCGCTGCCGTTAGGGCAGAAAAACCCCGTTCTATATAAACCCCCATTCCCTTTTCGTTTTTCATCTCACTCCCATTCTCTCAACTTGCTTCCTTATTTTAGATCTCAGAAATTTCTTTTCATATTTGGTACAGTCCTTGCAATGGCCAGCAGAAACACCCAACGAAGCAATGCCTCCACTTCTGCCACGACAGTATCAACCCCAAGCCACAGCGCCATTCCCAATCGATTCGCATCCACAGAATCTGCCAAGAGGTACTACAGTTCTTTCTAAAAGAGGGAAATGTGGGAGGAACGAGGGTTCATCTATACCCAACAAATGGGGGATCTAGGGCTATAAAGTTTCATTGCTAAGAAGATACAAGCCCTCAAGTGGCAGAAATTTGCTGCCCAGCCCGAGGAAATGAACGTAACCCTCGTTCGTGAATTCTTTGCTACCGTCAACAATAAGGATACCACGACAGTGACCGTTCGAGGCAAAGAAATTTCTCTCGAGCCAACGTACATCAACACACTATATGGGTTGTACGTGAGCAAAAAGGAGGACACCCACCGAAGGTTTGTGAATAGTCTGTCGCCGGCAGACTATGATGTTGTCATGGAAGAGGTCATAGAGGAAGGAACGAAGTGGAACAATAACCCGAAGCACCGATGGACCGTGAAGAGGACCCAACTGACCCCACAAGCCAAGCTGTGGAACCATTTTGTCAAGAAACGCATCATGCCTAACTCTCACAACAACACTGTCGACAGACCGAGGTTAGCTCTTGTCCACTCTATTCTAAACGAGAGGCAAATAAATGTCGGCCGCTACATCCGAGACGGAATCCTCGAGTGTGCTCTCTGGCCGTCAGGCCCCCTCGTCTTCCCTTATCTCATCACCACAATCTGATGGGGCAACAACATACCAGAAATTGAAGAGGATATTAAGGTCCAAGGAAAGGGTGGACGAAACGGAATATTTACAGTCTTATGGAATTGAAAGCTGCCACTCCTCTGTCGTACATCAACCCCTCTACCATTGCAGAATCGACGGCAGTCCCTGACTCCTCCGAACCTGTTGCCGTAGAACCAGAGAAGACGGCAGCAGCAGCACCGGTAGTGTAACGCCCCGGTTTTGGGCTTAGAAGTCTTGGGCGTTGAGCGGTTCGGTCAAAGTGCTGATCGAATATATAAAGGTGAAATTAGGAAAGCCTAGTTCGGGTTGCATTAAAAATATGGAAAAATGTTCTAAAATCATCTTTTAATATATAAAAGTGAACTGTGAAATCAATTTTGGAAAATGAGGTTTGGAAGGTTGACATTTTGACTAGTGACCAAAATGTAATTTTTGAAAGTTTGGTGACTGTTTTATAAAGGATTGAAACTTTGAATCTTTAAGGAGCTATTATTCCAAAAAGAGTTTCTCCAGATTTTTCTAAGATATTTTAAGGTTTTATTCTGATTTTAAACATAAAGAAAGAGGAGGGAAAGTCATTTTGACTATTTCATAACTAACTTTCCATTTTTCTCCCAATTCTCTTTTTCTCTCATTTTCTCTCAACCCAAACACATCTCTCCAGATTTTCTCCTCTGATTTTATCACTCAAATCTTCCTTTTCAATTCTCTTTGGATTCCTAATCATCTCTACAACAAAACCTCACCATTTGCAAGTGGTTTCATCAAGCTTTTTGGTTCTAAAAAGGAGAAATTCAAGTTTGGAGGTAAGAACGTCCTTCTCCTCTAAACTATCAGTTCTTTACTGAAATTCCTAAGTTCTCAATCCTTTATTTGTGTTTTGTTAAAGACTTTTCAATTGAAATCTTGATTTTAGCTTAAAATGCAAGATTTGGTGATTTTGGTGGAATTTTCGTGTGATCTGTTTGGGCAGTGTTTTGAAGTGTCTAATTGATATTAAATGAATGCTAAATTGATTAGAAGTTGAGGTTTAATCAATGCAATCCCGGATAGGTTGAATTTCCTAAGTTTTGCTTGAGTTTTTTGTTGTTTTTGGAGTGTTTTTGGTGATCTATTATACCTGGAGTTATAAGGATGTGTTTGTGATCATTTTGGATGTTAATTGATGTTTAAAAATGGTTAGAAGTGATGGATCTTGGCTGGGTTAAGTTTTGGAAGTGTTTGGAGGTGATTTCGGTTGTGTTTGGTGGCCGAAATGTTGGATTTGTGATGAGCAGCGAATTGTGTTGTGTTGCTGGTGTTTTTAATGCATAAAGATGCATTAATGCTCTGTTTTTGTGTGCTTGAAATAGGGGAGTTTGATCCGTGAGCTTTAGAGGTGTTGCGGAAGGTCTCGGATGCTTGGAAAGCTTGTTTGCTAGCCTTGTTTTGTGTATCGGTGAGTGAAGTTGGGTTTTCAGCTTTTAAACCAAGGTTTGAAGGTTTTGGGAGCTTAGTTTAAGTCTAAACAACTTTGCTAAGCTCAAGAGTAAGTAAATGGTTTTCGCTCTTGAATTGTGTTGTGAATTGGCTTTTAAAGCAATTGTGGTTGATGATTGAAATGCATGTGTTTTGCATGGTTTATATTCTGTTTTGAAAGCATAATTTTAGCATGGTTTAATGCTGGTTTTGAAAGCCATATGTGAAGGATGCTCAAGGTAAGAGATCCTTGGTTTTGTACATGGAAATTGTGGTTTTGATGCATGGTGTTGCATGATGTTTAATGGCTTTGTGTAATGCTTTAAAACAGTGGATTAATGATGGTAAATGATGGTTTTTGCATTGTGGTTATGCATGTGAATCATTGGACTAATGATGGTAAGTTGGTTATATTGGCAAGTGATGTAAGTGGTTCTTGGTTTCTTTGATCGGATATAGTTAGCCGGCTATAGGATTGGGTGCACCGTGAATTAAGTCGCCTTGGAGGTGGAGTGGTTAAGTGTGAACCGGTAAACCCCCTTCAAGTATCCTAACGAGATGGTTAAGGTCATAATGGAGGTGGAATGCCCATTCGAGGACCTTGGTTAAGCAAAGGTTATATGGTGGTTAAAAGTCCATATATGGGAACCTTGTGCTTGTTAAGATCACAATGGAGGTGTAAGTCAATGTGTGGATCTTGTGTAGGGTGTCCCGGATCTCGTTAGTGATGTTATACAACTACCAATCGGTGATGCAAAGGTTGTATGGTGTTTGAAAGTCCATACATGGGAACCTTGTGCATGTCAAGGTTGTATGGTGTTTGAAAGTCCATACATGGGAACCTTGGGAAAAGTTGAGGTTGTATGGTGTTTGAAAGTCCATACATAGGAACCTCGGGAAAAGCTAAGGTTGTATGGTGTTTAAAAGTCCATACATGGGAACCTTAGGATGTTGAGGTCAAATGGTGTTTAAAAGTCCATTTGGAGACCTTGGATTGGTAGTGTGTATGAAGCGTGGGGGACAACGCTTGTGATCCGCGTATCCGATCGGGTGTTGAGTTGACAAGTGGATGTGGTTGATCACTTGGAAGCCAATGTAATGTTCTTGATTATAAAGGAAGCATGAGATGCTTGAAAAGATGCATGGTTGCATGGAAAGTGTATAATGCTTGTGAATGCATGTTTACTTGTTAAGTTGAACAAGTGTTGATTATCATTTGGTAAATGATGCATGTGTGCATGGAATCTCTTAAATGCATTGGAGTCTTGTTAAGACTTGTTTTAAAAGGCATGTGATGATAATGTTGTGGTTCATATATTGCCTTGGTCTAATGCATGTGTTGGAATGTTTGAGTAATGGTTTTAAAGGGTTTCTTGCTTGAAATGATGTTCAAGTATATGAAAGGTATAATATGAAATGGAAGTGCTTTCCAAGGTTTTGGAATTTAACTTTGCATATGGTGTTTATGCATGGAATGGTTAAATGGATGACTTTGCAAGTTGTGCTTTGAAAAGGTTTTCTTAGCTTGCTAAGCTAAGGGTTCGTTTTCATGTATGTGCAATGCATGGTTTTAAGCATGATGTTGAAAAGGGTTTACAAGCTTTGCTTGGTAAACATTTCGGGTTTGTTTTAAAAGAGTTTTGTGACCCGCTGCATTGATGGTGTTTTGGTTTTGAGCATTCCTCACTAAGCATTATGTGCTTACGCTCCTTTTTGTCCATCAATGCAGATTCTTGAAGTTTGGACAGCGAGAAGCAAGGGATTCAAGGAGGACTCCATTTGAGATGTATGTCTCGGTGAATAGCTATAGTTAATAAAGGCAATGGGGGTAGAAACTCTTGGGATGTGTTTATGTGTTCGAATATGTTTGAACAAGAATGGTTTTATGTTGTTGATGATGTTGGAACATGTATCTGGCTTATATGAGATTGATTTGGAAGTTTAAGCTTGAATGGTTGCTTGTGTAGGAAGCATGCCTATAGATTTGGGGCTTTTCGTATATATTGATATTTTGTTGAATTGCTGATGCAAGAATGTCTCATATATGTTGAATTGCATGTTGGTAAAGTTTGGTGGCTTTTGGAGCATGTTTGGTTGATCAATTGCATGTTTAAGTATGCTTTATGCTGCAATCTGTGCAGGGTGTTTCGGAACAGTTGACACCGTTTCGGAACGGGTGCCCTGAACCAACCCAGGTGTCCGAAACGGGTGACACCGTTCCGAAACGGAATGGCTACTGCCAGACCCCCGTTGCGGTACGCGTTGCGGAATGGCCCCGTGTTTCAAAACGGGCTCTGCCTATTTCGGAACGGGTGACCGTTGGGGGCTGACATTGGCGGTTAAATGTTTTGAAATGTTTGCATTTTGGTCTGGAATCTTGTTTGTGCAATTGTATGAGTTTGGGATGTCCGTTTGTGCTGAAATTGGGCAGAGAAGTGTGAAACATGATTAATTTTAAGTTGGTAACTTAAAATCTGGTTAAGTCCTTAAAGTTTTCAGAATTTACAATTTGGTCCCTAAAGTTGTAATTTGTTCAATTGGGTCCCTGTTTGATCTCTGATGTTTGTGATCTTTGAGTATGATGTTTGTGTGATCACAATTAGGGCTTATGTGCATCTAGACAAGTTTAAAAAGAAAAAAAAAGGTCGTTAATCAAGGTTGACTTTCGGGTTGACTTTGGTTTTCCCCGTGTGACTTTCTTAATTCGGGTCAACCATCTGGGCCGGGTTAAGGGGGTTACATTTGGTGGTATCAGAGCTGAGTTGCGAATGCTTGGGGAAAACGGTAAGTTGTTGTGATGTGTGTTTGATGTTTACCTTGTTGTGTGGTTGAAAGTTGGTTGAAACACGTGTTTCTGAGCAAGTTGTTGTTGTTTTCCAGCATGCTGTATGGTTATGAATCTTGGTTGAGCTTATGTGGATTTGTGTTGATGTTGTGAGCTGGTGATATGCATGATGAACATGTATTGAGTATGTTATGTTGCTAATATGCTGTTGCAAGTGGATGCTGTTTGGTGTAAGCATGATCAAAGTATGTTGTTTGATATGCTTGATGTTGTGATATCCATGTTTGGTTTGACTGTTATGTCATGTAAAAGGGGAGGATTTGGGATACCCATTGCCTTATTAATATAGCTATTGTGTTATTTTGGAGTTGGAGTTTGAATCCTTGCTTAAAGCTGGTCTAACTGATTTGTTTGTTTGTTTGTTGTGAATGTTTGTTGTTGTTAGTAGTATGGCGAAGTCGATGAAAGAATGGCAGTTGGGTGAGATGGTTGCTGCCTTAGGGCAGGTTGTTAAGGCATGGAATTCACCTTTCTGTAGAGGTGTTTTGTCTCAGTCTTCTGTGCCTGGAGTTGAGGTGGTAAGGCAAGGGAAAGAAGCTGGTTCTGTGATGAAGAGTTCATCACCTGTTGCTCGAGAGGTGTTGGGAACATCTCAGGCTGTGGTAAAGGTAAAGTCAGTAGATGTGTTGGCTGTGGAATGTGTGGGTTTGCCGAAGCAGCGTTTGCTTGATCTGGGTGCTGTAGAGTATCATGGTTCTTCACCAAAGATGTTTGAGGCCTGGTTGGCCAGTGTGATTATGATTTTGTATCAGGAAGGCTGTGATTATGCTTGTAAGCTGGGAAGTGTTGTTTCTCTGATGTTGGAGGATGCGTGTGTCTGGTGGACATCTGTGGCGGTGGCGTCACATATCCATGATATTGACTGGGATTTCTTTGTATCTGCCTTTTATGAAAGGTATCTTGGAGAGAAGTTTCCGAGGGTTAAGCAATGTGAAGGTAGTGCTGTTGTGGAGCAAGTGTTGCTTGAACAAGGAGTGGAAGCTCAGCCACCGGTGTGTGATCGTTGTGAAAGGCGCCATGTTGGAGGTTGTTGGGGCGCGGGTACTTGTTGGAACTGTGGTTTTAAAGTGCATGTGAAGCGTGATTGTCCTCTTGGGGTGAAGTCAGCTTCAGTGGTAGCCAAAGGGTCTCTAAAAGGTCGTGGGCACGGTCGAGGCAAGGTTCAGAGGTGGCAGAAAGAGCAGAAGGTTGTGAGGAGTTTGGGAATTGAGAATTGCTGGAAATGTGGGTCTGCTGGACATATGAGGCGTGATTGTTTGATGTTGGCTCGGAATAGCCAAGGTTCCTTACCGCAAGAGGTCGGTGGTGACCCTAGTGTGTTAGCTGGTGCTGCAGTGGTGCGGCAGGAGGATGATGGTTCCGCGAGAAAGAGACCTCGTCTGATGAATCTTCAGGATGGTGTTGTGTTTTCAGGTAACCTTGTTAAGTAATCTTTGCTCTAGTTACCCTGGTTTGGTTTCTGTTGGTTTTTCCTTGCGTGGTAAGTCTAGTCTTGTTGCTAGCATGTTTGGGGTAATAGTTGTAGTTTGGAAATATCTTTGGTGTGAGAAGGTTCTAGTGAGTATCTTGTGGTTAATGGTTGTTGGAATGATTGAGTTAGATAAGTTAGAGGTGAGTTAGGAGGTTGTTCTTAGACGGATTTTGAGGATGTTATTGGAGGGTGTGAACTGGCATTCATGCACAGTTAAAATCATTGTTATATGCTATATTATATATGTGCTTGTCCATGCATACATGTGGCATGACATTAGAGGTTTTGCATACATGTACATCAGGCATTGATAGGGCATGTAGGTGATCATGCATACGATGTTCACACTCGCTAATAACTAATCGAATCTGTTAGTGTGGTGGTTGGGTTGGGTTGAATGATGGGTTTTAGAGGTTGTTTTGGTGCTGGGTGAGAGTTAGAAGTAGTGGAGTATATTAAGCTAGTTGCTAGAGATAGTGAGAATGGTATAGCCTGTTGGTAGAAGGATAGTGTTGTTGCTTAAGGAGTTTAGTGGTTTGGTGGTGGAGAGTACCGGTTGAAGTTAGAATCGATCAAGTGGTTTGAATGGCTAAGTGGAAGGAGTAGTTCCTTGGTGTTAAAGGATGTTGCAGTTTAGTGGTTGTGTTTCCAAGTGCTGAAGCAGCTTAGCATTTAAGTTGTTGTGGAAGGGTTGTGTTTGTAAGTGTTGGTTCTTAGTAACCTTCGAAGAGTTGAGAAGATGATCTGTATGTTTAAGCTGGGCGATGTTCTGGTAAGGCAGGTGTTGTAGTCAAAGCTTGTGGTGGATGGGCAATGAAAGATCGAAGGCCATTGTTGTTCGAAGGATTCTTGTGAGAAGTGGTTGGATGGTTGTGAGTATGTGAATTTCTTTTGTAGTCAGCTGGTGGGGTGTGATACGGTTGGCGGAGTTGAGTTGGGGTTGTGATGTAACTTTTGGAATCTGGGTGAGTAGTCCTTGTGAGTTGTTATGGTAGTGATGGTGGCAGATGTGAAGGATTGTTAGCATTCGTTGAGGAGTTTGGGTAAGCAGTTGATGCTTAAGAATTTTTGCTTGTTGGGAAAATTCTTGGAAGAGGTTTGGGAGTTTGCAAGAGGTTTAGAAGCAGAGAAGTTTGCATAGTGGCTGATTTGGTTTGGTTGATGTCCTTGTATAAACAAGTCTTGGGGGTTGTGTGTTACAGTGATGTGTGCTGTAAAAGTTGAAGTTCTTCAGGTTGATGTTGGGGCTGTGTACAGTCCGGGTATGTGAAAGGTTAAGTTGTGGCTATCTTTGTGTGTTCTGGATTTGCGAACAGTGTGTGGTGGTGATGAGTTTGGTGGAGTTTTTGTGTGGTATGTGTTCAGTGATGGTTGAGGCTGTTGTGTTGCCTTCTGAGTTGGTTTGAGAAGGTTGTGGTTCTCTTGTCGCCAGTTGAAATTTCGAGGACGAAATTTCCTAAGGGGGGGAGAGTTGTAACACCCCGGTTTTGGGCTTAGAAGTCTTGGGCGTTGACCGCTTCGGTCAAAGTGCTGATCGAATATATAAAGGTGAAATTAGGAAAGCCTAGTTCGGGTTGCATTAAAAATATGGAAAAATGTTCTAAAATCATCTTTTAATATATAAAAGTGAACTGTGAAATCAATTTTGGAAAATGAGGTTTGGAAGGTTGACATTTTGACTAGTGACCAAAATGTAATTTTTGAAAGTTTGGTGACTGTTTTATAAAGGATTGAAACTTTGAATCTTTAAGGAGCTATTATTCCAAAAAGAGTTTCTCCAGATTTTTCTAAGATATTTTAAGGTTTTATTTTGATTTTAAACATAAAGAAAGAGGAGGGAAAGTCATTTTGACTATTTTATAACTAACTTTCCATTTTTCTCCCAATTCTCTTTTTCTCTAATTTTCTCTCAACCCAAACACATCTCTCCAGATTTTCTCCTCTGATTTTGTCACTCAAATCTTCCTTTTCAATTCTCTTTGGATTCCTAATCATCTCTACAACAAAACCTCATCATTTGCAAGTGGTTTCATCAAGCTTTTTGGTTCTAAAAAGGAGAAATTCAAGTTTGGAGGTAAGAACGTCCTTCTCCTCTAAACTATCAGTTCTTTACTGAAATTCCTAAGTTCTCAATCCTTGATTTGTGTTTTGTTAAAGGCTTTTCAATTGAAATCTTGATTTTAGCTTAAAATGCAAGATTTGGTGATTTTGGTGGAATTTTCGTGTGATCTGTTTGGGCAGTGTTTTGAAGTGTCTAATTGATATTAAATGAATGCTAAATTGATTAGAAGTTGAGGTTTAATCAATGCAATCCCGGATAGGTTGAATTTCCTAAGTTTTGCTTGAGTTTTTGGTTGTTTTTGGAGTGTTTTTGGTGATCTGTTATACCTGGAGGTATAAGGATGTGTTTGTGATCATTTTGGATGTTAATTGATGTTTAAAAATGGTTAGAAGTGATGGATCTTGGCTGGGTTAAGTTTTGGAAGTGTTTGGAGGTGATTTCGGTTGTGTTTGGTGGCCGAAATGTTGGATTTGTGATGAGCAGCGAATTGTGTTGTGTTGCTGGTGTTTTTAATGCATAAAGATGCATTAATGCTCTGTTTTTGTGTGCTTGAAACAGGGGAGTTTGATCCGTGAGCTTTAGAGGTGTTGCGGAAGGTCTCGGATGCTTGGAAAGCTTGTTTGCTAGCCTTGTTTTGTGTATCGGTGAGTGAAGTTGGGTTTTCAGCTTTTAAACCAAGGTTTGAAGGTTTTGGGAGCTTAGTTTAAGTCTAAACATCTTTGCTAAGCTCAAGAGTAAGTAAATGGTTTTCGCTCTTGAATTGTGTTGTGAATTGGCTTTTAAAGCAATTGTGGTTGATGATTGAAATGCATGTGTTTTGCATGGTTTATATTCTGTTTTGAAAGCATAATTTTAGCATGGTTTAATGCTGGTTTTGAAAGCCATATGTGAAGGATGCTCAAGGTAAGAGATCCTTGGTTTTGTACATGGAAATTGTGGTTTTGATGCATGGTGTTGCATGATGTTTAATGGCTTTGTGTAATGCTTTAAAACAGTGGATTAATGATGGTAAATGATGGTTTTTGCATTGTGGTTATGCATGTGAATCATTGGACTAATGATGGTAAGTTGGTTATATTGGCAAGTGATGTAAGTGGTTCTTGGTTTCTTTGATCGGATATAGTTAGCCGGCTATAGGATTGGGTGCACCGTGAATTAAGTCGCCTTGGAGGTGGAGTGGTTAAGTGTGAACCGGTAAACTCCCTTCAAGTATCCTAACGAGATGGTTAAGGTCATAATGGAGGTGGAATGCCCATTCGAGGACCTTGGTTAAGCAAAGGTTATATGGTGGTTAAAAGTCCATATATGGGAACCTTGTGCTTGTTAAGATCACAATGGAGGTGTAAGTCCATGTGTGGATCTTGTGTAGGGTGTCCCGGATCTCGTTAGTGATGTTATACAACTACCAATCGGTGATGCAAAGGTTGTATGGTGTTTGAAAGTCCATACATGGGAACCTTGTGCATGTCAAGGTTGTATGGTGTTTGAAAGTCCATACATGGGAACCTTGGGAAAAGTTGAGGTTGTATGGTGTTTGAAAGTCCATACATGGGAACCTCGGGAAAAGCTAAGGTTGTATGGTGTTTAAAAGTCCATACATGGGAACCTTAGGATGTTGAGGTCAAATGGTGTTTAAAAGTCCATTTGGAGACCTTGGATTGGTAGTGTGTATGAAGCGTGGGGGACAACGCTTGTGATCCGCGTATCCGATCGGGTGTTGAGTTGACAAGTGGATGTGGTTGATCACTTGGAAGCCAATGTAATGTTCTTGATTATAAAGGAAGCATGAGATGCTTGAAAAGATGCATGGTTGCATGGAAAGTGTATAATGCTTGTGAATGCATGTTTACTTGTTAAGTTGAACAAGTGTTGATTATCATTTGGTAAATGATGCATGTGTGCATGGAATCTCTTAAATGCATTGGAGTCTTGTTAAGACTTGTTTTAAAAGGCATGTGATGATAATGTTGTGGTTCATATATTGCCTTGGTCTAATGCATGTGTTGGAATGTTTGAGTAATGGTTTTAAAGGGTTTCTTGCTTGAAATGATGTTCAAGTATATGAAAGGTATAATATGAAATGGAAGTGCTTTCCAAGGTTTTGGAATTTAACTTTGCATATGGTGTTTATGCATGGAATGGTTAAATGGATGACTTTGCAAGTTGTGCTTTGAAAAGGTTTTCTTAGCTTGCTAAGCTAAGGGTTGGTTTTCATGTATGTGCAATGCATGGTTTTAAGCATGATGTTGAAAAGGGTTTACAAGCTTTGCTTGGTAAACATTTCGGGTTTGTTTTAAAAGAGTTTTGTGACCCGCTGCATTGATGGTGTTTTGGTTTTGAGCATTCCTCAATAAGCATTATGTGCTTACGCTCCTTTTTGTCCATCAATGCATATTCTTGAAGTTTGGACAGCGAGAAGCAAGGGATTCAAGGAGGACTCCATTTGAGATGTATGTCTCGGTGAATAGCTATAGTTAATAAAGGCAATGGGGGTAGAATCTCTTGGGATGTGTTTATGTGTTCGAATATGTTTGAACAAGAATGGTTTTATGTTGTTGATGCTGTTGGAACATGTATTTGGCTTATATGAGATTGATTTGGAAGTTTAAGCTTGAATGGTTGCTTGTGTAGGAAGCATGCCTATAGATTTGGGGCTTTTCGTATATATTGATATTTTGTTGAATTGCTTATGCAAGAATGTCTCATATATGTTGAATTGCATGTTGGTAAAGTTTGGTGGCTTTTGGAGCATGTTTGGTTGATCAATTGCATGTTTAAGTATGCTTTATGCTGCAATCTGTGCAGGGTGTTTCGGAACAGTTGACACCGTTTCGGAACGGGTGCCCTGAACCAACCCAGGCGTCCGAAACGGGTGACACCGTTCCGAAACGGAATGGCTACTGCCAGACCCCCGTTGCGGTACGCGTTGCGGAACGGCCCCGTGTTTCGAAACGGGCTCTGCCTGTTTCGGAACAGGTGACCGTTGGGGGCTGACATTGGCGGTTAAATGTTTTGAAATGTTTGCATTTTGGTCCTGAATCTTGTTTGTGCAATTGTATGAGTTTGGGATGTCCGTTTGAGCTGAAATTTGGCAGAGAAGTGTGAAACATAATTAAATTTAAGTTGGTAACTTAAAATCTGGTTAAGTCCTTAAAGTTTTCAGAATTTACAATTTGGTCCCTAAAGTTGTAATTTGTTCAATTGAGTCCCTGTTTGATCTCTGATGTTTGTGATCTTTGAGTATGATGTTTGTGTGGTCACAATTAGGGCTTATGTGCATCTAGACAAGTTTAAAAAGAAAAAAAAAGGGTCGTTAATCAAGGTTGACTTTCGGGTTGACTTTGGTTTTCCCCGTGTGACTTTCTTAATTCGGGTCAACCGTCTGGGCCGGGTTAAGGGGGTTACAGGCAGACACCTTCAACCAGATTCTGACGATGCTGAAAAGGATGGAGGAACGACAGCTCGGACTGATGGGCTTCATGAGGGATTTCACTACCGCAACGGTAAATTTTATTCAGAATGATTTACATTTTACCAATGTGCAATTCCCCTCCTTCCCAGAAAATTTCTTTGCTGCCCCCACTCCTACTGCGAGCCCCAGAACTCCCTCTGCTGCTTCCACACCCACACCTGCCAGAGGAGAGAAGAGGAAGGACCCCCTACCGGAGTTCGACCCCAAATACTTTGAAGGGTTCTCCTCCTCCTCTGTCTGGCAGGACTCTGATTTCGAGCCATCCGTAGCCCGAGATATCTCCAAGGACTACCCACTGATGAAAAGGAAGAAGTTGAATGAGACTATCGAAGGACCCTGCCAAGGCAGATTTGTCAGCAGCAGCAGCAATGATGATGATCTCGAGGTCCTGGACCAGCCCCCACAAATCTCACCAACAAGAGTCCATCCACCACGAGAAGCAAAGAAGAAAATGGCCTCTGAGTCCCCCAGCAACCTGCCAGCCCCTACTATTAAGGTCACTGCCCGCCGGCAGCTCCAAGTCAGCAGCAGCAGCGACGACAGCTCCTCAACTTAAGTTTCTTTTCTTATATTTTGTTGTCTTTGCTGTTTTATCTATTTTGTGATGTATTTTTGTCTTTCTTTTTTATCATTGTCATGTATTGAGGGCAATGCAACCCTTGAGTTTGGGGGTGGGCATCCCTCCAGTAATGAAATTGCCAGTTGTGTCTTAATTTGTGTCTAATTATTAGTTTATTTTTAAGTCATTTTTTGTGTCAAAAAATGAAAATAAAAACAAAAATTTGGCATAAGTCTTTGAACTGAACTTACCTGCCGCGACATACTCTGTCGTGACAGTGCCTTTAGGATGTTTTTAGGAACTGTTTAGAGCCTTGCTATAGTTCTAATCTTTAGAACACCCTTTGCGACTCTTATGCTATCTAGACTTCTATAGTGCACGAGAATAGGAATGTTTACCCACTTGAGTTGCCCCTATAGGTGCCTATCACTGGCTCCAGGAAAGGAATAAAAGAAAGAAACAATTCAGACTCATTTGCTTGCAAAACTGCCTTACACTGATTTTAGGGAGATTTCTCTTTGAGCTTAAGTTAGAAAAAACTAAAGGGGTCTAAGAATTGCCTCCATAAAAAGATGAAGTCCAAGGTCAGAAAAAACTAAAGAAGCCTAAGAATTGCCTCCATAAAAGATGCAGTTGAGTCGAGAGTCCGAAAAAACTAAAGGAGCCTAAGAGTTGCCTTCAGAAAAAATGAATTGGCATAAAACTCAAGTTAGTAAGCATGACTATTCTGGTAAGCTAAAGGAGTCTAGGCACATATTTGTTCACAAAACCCGCACACACTGTACAAGAACTATAGAATTGTTCTGGATAAATCCAGAAACACCCAACAAGGTACTGCTCTTGATAGTGAATGCATGGTAGGTAAAGAAAAGTTCATTGAATTTAGCCAAGCCAAAAACTTTTTATTTTTAGTTAGGTCGTATTTGCTTAAGGGCAAGCAAGAACTTGAGTTTGGGGGTGTGTTGAGTGTATAAAAGTTCTATATTTTACCCCTCATTTACCCATATTTCTGCTGCATTCAAGCATATTCCATTGCATTTAGGATAGATTTCTGTATATACATCATAATTAGATAAAATGGCACAGTTGCTACTGATTTTGGTCACTTTTGCAGGTAACTATTGCGGCAGACTCAGAGCAGCAAAGGAGCAGAGCTGGATCGCAGAACTGAAGTCGAGAAGCAAACGCTATCGTGGCTACTGCCATGGCAGCCATGACGACAGAATGGTGAGGTTGAAAAGTGAAGTGGAGCTCGACAGATAGAGGATTTCAAGCCGGTCTGTCGTGGACCACTCTTATATTTTTCTGAGCCCTGAGGCAGACTGAAGGCCAAGCCCAAAATCGAAGGAAGAAACTCAAGGCAAGAAAAGAGGACGAATTAAAGACATCTGCTTAGAAGATTTAATCTTTAATAGAGTTGTACTTTAGTTAAACTTGTATTCTTGCCATATTAGAAAACTTGGACCCAAGGCCTATATAAAGGCATGTAACTCGACCTAGGGAAGGATATCTCATTCCTAGCCGTCTTCCCCAAAACCCTTGTCGTTTTCCCTTCTCCACCATGTTCTAAACCCCCTTAGGGCTAAGGGTTGATTCTGTAAAGTAGTTGCAAGGATTGTATTGTTTTACGAATTTTCTGTCAAGCAATAAAAACTTCAAGTTTATTTATTCTGGTTTTTCAAATCTTACAAGAGTATCGAGATTGTAAGTTTATCCATTTGTTTGATATCAGGAGAGTCAAGCATACGAACGGAATAAATACGTATTTTCCAATTTATGGTTAAACCATCTCGTCTTATGATAAGTATGAGGTTAAGTGGCTAAGGAAGAATTCAACAAAATTTGTGTTCACCCTTCAATTCACGTCGGGAGGTATCATCTAAGAAGTGTTCATCAACAGAACTTGGGCCTAGGGATAGGACAAGTCATAGCGGGGATTCTTGCCAAGCTTGAAGTACCGAGTTGTGTGATCGCTGCTGCGACATCAACATATCTCTGCCGCGACAAGTGCTGTTGTGACAGGAACAACGACAGAAAGCAGAAGTTCCTCTAACAGTGCAACACCTGCACTACTGAGCAAATCAATACCAGCCTATTCTTGAAATCTGATTTCCCTATCTTTTACTTTACTTGTTTCCCAAGATTACTTCACCAATCCATTAAAACTATTTATCTCTCTCGTGCATCAATTCAATGATAGAGTTATTTCCAGTCCCTGTGGAGACAATATTCGATACTCCAAGTATCACTTTACTACTTGTGTCGTGTACACTTGCACTATTTGCGATAGGACTCTTTTACACGCAACAGTGGTATTCGTCATCTAGTAGCAATGTTTGAACCTTCGCGGGTGCCCTTTTGGGTACTACTAGCTTTACCTCGAGTCACAGTCAGTCCGCTTGTTCATTCCAATGTAGGAGACTTATGAAAATGATAGGGTGAAAATAATTTTATTATGTATAAATATACATTTTAAAGAATCACGACAAGTGATATTTAAGAAAATCAAGTTTTGGGTCTTTGAAAAAAGGTCAACCCGAGTGACATTTTTCGAATGTTGTGGGGATATACATATGAATCCTTTCTAGCTATTAGGCTTCCGAGAGGAGCGACTCCCATACCTAGTTTCTACCAAATTTTAAGGTAGCTCTCACAAAGTCACCGTGCCCCATATTTCCCTCTTTTCAGATCTCAATCAGGCATTAGAAGTGTGGCAATCCTTGAAGAAAGGTTAACCCCGATAGGTGAGATGTGATCTGAAGAAAAATTCATCCATCCGTGTATGGTCCAAATGGTCTTTTGAGGCTTGTAATGTAGGTTAAGGCTCACGGCTACGAAAGAAAGAGTAAATAGGCCCAAATAAGTGTTTAAGGGTGGTGAAACCAAGGATCAATTCTTCCAACTGAAACTCTCAATTATGCTCATATGAAATATTATTTCCTCTCTTATTTCTTTGGATCGTTCTAGACTGCCCATTTTTGGGTTTTCACCCTAGAGTTCATTTCCTTTCATCAAGTGTAGTTTCAAATCAAATTGCGACTTCATGTTGTATTGATGCATATCTCTATTCAAAGGCAATCAATCTTTCACGGCCCTTCTAGATCGAGATTCATTTGGCTAGGGAATTCATGTAGCCCTTTTCTTTATTTACCTCTCACACACTCTCTCTCTCTCTCTCCTTTTACAAAATTGTACTTTTCACTTTAGTGCTTTCACTTTTGATTTCTTCAACTTTCATGTTGGTAACTTTCAACTTGGTTTGGGTTGGCTTTTTGAGCACAAGCTTTCCCTTTCACCATTTCTTTTGGTGTTTCTAAATGTTGCATTCTATGTATTCATTCTCCCTTGCTATTTCTTAGTCCATGACGCGTTATCTTTATATCATGATCAGAACTTGATGTCGTTCATTCTTATCTATTCAATTGGGTTGAGTGCTTGTAAAAGGGCTATATTTTGTATTGAGAGATACTAGTTTTAGCCTTCATCTTCTTTGTATTTCTTGATTGAGGATTGAGTCAAATTTTGGGTAGAAAATTTGACCAGTATTGTAAAGGTTTCCTCCTTAGCCTAGAAAAGGGGAAGAACAATTAGTGGATTGTTGGAAAATCCTTAGTGAAGCTAAGGTAGTGGATGTAGAGTTCGATTGGAACTTAAACCACTCTAAATCCTCTTGTCTATCATTTTTAATTTTCCAATTCCACCACCAAAGTTCTAAAAATCCAATTCACCCCCTCTTGGCTTATATTATTTCATTAATCCACTCAACAATTGGTATCAGAGCCTACCTCTTTGAAGGATTAACAACCACAAGAGGAGCTCCTAGGAAGAGTGTGATCAACCACAAATCGAGCCATGGCATCTACCTCCGGGTCAAACATGTACGAGTCTCAATCAACCACCAAACTGTCTTTCTTTAACGGTGATAACTACCCCTTTTAGAAGAACCAGATGCGCCTCTTCATTAAATCCAACGATTATATAGTTTGGGATGCCATTGAAGATTGTCCCTATATTCCGATGAAGAGAGACGATGAAGGAAGATTGGTGCTAAAGAAGAAAAATGAGATGAGTCAAGAAGAGAGAAAGAAGATTTAAATCAATGATAAAGCTCTTCACATGTTGTTTTGCTATTTCGGTCCCGACATGTACTCCAAAGTTTCCTCCATCGAAAATGCTAAGGAAGTGTGGGATACACTTGAGACTACTTATGAAGGAACAAGTGATGTGAAGGAGACAAAGATTGGAATTCTCAATCTTAACTATGAGAATTTCAAAATGGAGCCCAACGAAACCGTGTCTAATATGTTCGATCGATTCTCAACAATTGTCAACGGGCTAAAGGGTTTTGGAGAGATGATCCCGGAAGACAAACTAGTCTGGAAGCTACTCTACTCACTTCCCGAGTCTTGGGATGGGAAGAGAACCGCCGTCATTGAGGCCAAAAATTGGAAGACACTCAAGCTTGATAGCTAGTGGGTTCTCTCCTAACTCATGAGATAATGAAGCAAGGAAGGGAAGATGAAAGGAAGAAGGAAGAGAGAAGAGTGGAGAAGCTAGAGGTAGATAAGAAGAAGAAGATAGGAGTGGCTCTCAAAGGTTCTCTACATGAGGAGAGCACTTCTAGTGAGGAGGAAGACCTAGAAGAATTGTCTATGATAGCCAAAAAGTTCTCACGGTTTATGAGGTCCAACCGAGGAAGGAAGATTCAAAGAAAAATGGACTTCAAAACCAAAAACAAAGAAGAAGAGAGGGATCAAATCATTTGCTTTGAGTGCAAAAAATCGGGTCATATTCGTTCGGAGTGCCCTCAACTCAAGAAGAAGGGCTTTGAGAAGAAGAATAAACTCAAAGCCAAGCTTTCTACTTGGAGTGACGAGGAGTCATCCGAGGATGAGGAACACAAAGTGGCCAACCTTTGCCTCATGGCACTTGAGGAGGATTCATCCATGGTAACCTCTAACTTATCATCTTTTGATTTTACATTTGATGAATTGCTTGATGCTTATGATGAGTTACAAGAGGTATATGATGAGATAGTTGAGAAGTATAAAGAGTAGGTCATAAGAAATAAAAAGATTATTTCTGAATTAAATGCTAAAAATGACTCACTTTCTCAAGCTAACTTAAAATTTGAGAAAAAGATCTTAGGTTTACAAGAAGAACTTAAATTCTTTCAAGATGAAAATGTAGCCTTAAACAATCATATTTCTCAATGCAATAGTGAACACCAAAATGTGTTAGATGAGCTTAACAAGCTCAAGGAGTCTTTCAAAAATGTTGGTAATGTGAAAAATGAGATAGGTGAATCCTCTAGAACTAACCAACCTAAAAGAAAGACATAAAACTACAAACAAAATAGCTTCTATAGGCATAATAGAACTAAGAAAATTAGAAGTGTATGGGTTCCTAAGAAACTCGTCAAGTATAATAACATTGTTGCTATGTCACCTTGGATTCGTAAGGGAACCAAGCTTTTGGGAGCTAACACTCGTGGACCCAAAATGATTTGGGTACCAAAAATCAAAGTTTAATATCTTTATTTGTAGGGGGAGCATTGCTACAAGGCCAAAGCACAAAGTCAAAACTCATGGTACCTTGATAGTGGATGCTCGAGGCACATGACTGGAGACAAGAGTCGATTCATGGACTTAAAGCCAAAAAGTTGAGGAGTAGTGACATTTGGTGACAACTCCAAAGGTCACATTAAAGGTATTGGATCCATAGGTAATCACTCTACTATTCCCATTGAAAATGTTTTATATGTCGATGGTCTAAAACATAATTTATTGAGCATTAGTCAATTGCGTGACAAAGGGTTTAATGTCTTATTTGATAAAAATGGGTGCAAAATTGTTGACATAAAATCAAATAATATAATGTTCATTGGTCATCGCATAGGTAATATATACATGGTGCATTTAGATGACATTCATACATCCTATGCATGTTTTGTTGCACAAAATGAAAATGATGCATGGCTATGGCATAGAAAACTAGGACACGCTAACATTAGTGTTTTGGAAAAAAATTAGTTTCCCTAAATCTAGTTAAAGGTTTGATGAATACTCTAGATTTACTTGGGTTCTATTCTTAATTACTAAAGATCAGGCTTTAGAAAAATTCATCACATTTTAAAAATTAACTCAAAATGATCTTGAATTTAAAATTTCTCATATTAGAAGTGATCATGGAACCGAATTTCAAAATCTAGGTTTTGAAGAGTTTTTAAATGAAAATGGTATTAGCCACAATTTTTTGGCTCCTCGAACTCCTCAACAAAATGGGGTAGTTGAGAGGGAAAATAGAACTTTACAAGAAATAGCTAGAACCATGCTTTGTTAAAACAATTTACCTAAATATTTTTGGGCGGAAGCCACAAACACTGCTTGCTACATTGTAAACCGAGTAATGATTAGGCCACTTTTAAAGAAAACACCATATGAGATTTTAAAATCTAAAAAGCCTAACATTAACTATTTCACCCATTTGGTTGCAAGTGTTTTGTTTTAAACAATGGAAAAGATAACTTAGGTAAATTTGATGCTAAAAGTGATGAAGTTATTTTCTTAGGTTATTCCTTAAACTCTAAAGACTGTTGTGTATTTAATAAGAGAACTTTAGTAGTAGAAGAGTCTATTTATGTTGTATTCGATGATAACCCCCTTCCAAGGAAGGATTCTTGTGATGATGATGATGTAGGAATCCTTGATGCCTTTGATGGAGGACAAACTTCAAAGGAGGATGAGATTCCAATGAAAGAAGAGGATACACAAGATCCACCTCTTGAAGCCTTGAAGGACTTGGCCCTTGAGGAAAAGGAAGTGAGCTACCCAAGGGAGTACAACTATGTCAAAGGTGGTGAAATCTTGGGTGATCCATCAAAGGGGGTAACTACTATATCTTCTCTTAAACTCATGAATCGTGTTGCTTTTATCTCATGCATAGAGCCTAAGAACATTAAAGAAGCATTAAAAGATGATTTTTGGATTATGGCTATGCAAGAAGAGTTAAATCAATTTGAGAGAAGTAATGTATGGACATTAGTTGAAAGGCCTAGTAATCAATCTACTATAGGAACTAAATGGGTATTTAGGAATAAACTAGATGAGAGTGATAACATTGTGAGAAACAAAGCTAGATTAGTTGCTCAAGGTTACACTCAAGAAGAGGGAATTGATTTTGATGAAACCTATGCACCCGTAGCTAGAATGGAAGCCATTAGGATGTTGCTTCCATATGCATGTTATCATGATTTCAAGCTTTTTCAAATGGATGTTAAAAGCGCATTTTTAAATGGTTTTATAAATGAGGAAGTGTATGTGGAACAACCACCGAGATTTGAATATTCAAAATTTCCAAATCATGTTTTCAAAATAACTAAAGCACTTTATGGTTTAAAACAAGCTCCTAGAGCTTGGTATGAAAGACTTTCAAACTTTTTAATTGAAAAAGGTTTTGAAAAAGGTATGGTGGACACTACACTTTTCATAAAAAGGTATAAAAATGACATCTTAGTAGTAGAAATATATGTTGATGATATTATTTTTGGATCTACTAATGAGTGTCATTGCAAAGAGTTTGCTAAATTAATGCAAGGTGAATTCGAGATGAGCATGATGGGGGAGCTCTCATTCTTTTTGGGACTCCAAATCAAGCAAAGGAAGGATGACACCTTCATCAATCAAGTAAAGTACATCAAGGATATGTTCAAGAAGTTTGGCTTCGAGAATGCAAAGCCTCAAGCCACACCAATGAGCTCATCTACAAAGCTTGACAAAGATGAAGGAGGTAAGTGTGTTGACTCTATGCTTTATCGCTCTATGATTGGATCTTTTCTTTACCTTACCGCAAGTAGACCGGATATTTTGTTTAGTGTTTGCTTGTGTGCTAGGTTTCAAGCTAGTCCTAGAGAGTCTCACCTTATAGTCGTTAAGAGAATCTTTAGGTACCTTAGAGATACTCCTTGTCTAGGTCTTTGGTACCCTAGAGACTCAACCTTCAACCTTCATGCTTATTCGGATGTGGATTATGGGGGTGTAAAATCGATAGGAATAGTACTTCAGGAACATGTCAATTCTTAGGTAGTATGCTCATATCTTGGTTCTCTAAGAAACAAAATAGTGTAGCTCTATCTACCACCGAAGCCGAGTACATATCCTTAGGGAGTTGTTGTGCTCAAGTCCTTTGGATGAAGCAACAACTCTTAGATTATGGTATTAAAGTTGAAACCATACCCCTTAAGTGTGATAACACTAGTGCCATATGCTTAACTAAAAATCCCACCCAACACTCTAGAACTAAACATATAGAAATAAGGCATCATTTCATTAGAGATCATGTCCTTAAGGAAGATGTTGATATATAGTTCGTTGACACCTTAAACCAACCAGCGGACATTTTTACAAAGCCTTTGGATAATGAGCGTTTTTGGTCCCTTAAGATAGAGTTAGGTCTAACTAGCCTTTCTTGACCTTTTAGGACCTTTTTGTGCTTAAATTGCTTGATTTCTTGAAAAATGCCATGCTTATGTGTTTTTACTCTTAATTTCATCCATGATAATAGTTAGGGGGAGTATGTTTTTTGTTTATACATGTCGTTCCTGCTCATTCATGTCATTATGCATATAGGACTTCATGAAATTCATTTTTCTGCAATATTAGAGCCTCATCTGCACTTCAAGGCATAGGTGTATCAAAACGGGTCCATTTGTTTCGATACGGGTACCTTAAAAGAGTGATGTATGACTAGGGTGTTTCGAAACGCCTTAAAAGGGTTTCGAAACGGTTTGCCTCTGACAAGAAGTGTATCGAAACGAGTTTCGATACGGGTCAACACGTGGGGTTTGATACGGTCAAAGTTGTATCAGAACGGTCAACTAGACTCGAAACGCCAGTCAACATTTCGGTACCCATGTTTCAGAACGATCGTGCCTGTTCCGAAACGAGTATGCGGACAGCTTTAAAAGGGGTCTTTAATGATAAATTCACTTTTAATTAAAACCCTTCAAAAACCCTAAAAACCCTAACCCGGTTTTTCCCTATAAAAATCCTCTAAACCTCATTGTTTTTCATCAAATCTTGAGGGCTTTTACACACAATCTCAAGTCTAAGCAAGCCTCAACAATCTTGTGCAAGATTTTCCATTCATTCATCCAAAATCCCCATCTAAGGCATATTTTCTTCTTTTTTTCTTTTTCCATTGATTTTATTTGAATTTTAGGTTAGAAAATTTTAATTTTGTATAGATCGTATGTTTTGCATCTTGGGTTTTTGAAAACTTGTAAAAAATTTCATAATCTTAAAATTTTTGGTTCGAATATATTATTTTTTACTTGTATTTTTTTACAGTTTTTAAAAAGTTGTTTCCTCTTAAAAAGTTTTAAGTCTTTTTAAACTTAAATGGGATTTGTTATTGGATTGAATTAAGGATATTCATGCATACACTTCAATTTTTAAAATTGCTTGCTTTATGTTTCTAGGATTTTTCAATGGAAAACGCTAACAAGAAACGTAAGATGAGTCAATCGAGTGAAGCTTCAGGTCAAGACAATATCCGTCCTAATCTCACCCAACTTTTTCTCAAAAGTCTTCGGACTCTAGAGATGAAGGATCATTTCTCTTACGTCAAGGATATTGTCATTCGTCGCGAACGTGTTGTTGATGTCCCATTCCTTGATTCTGAGCGTTTCGCTTTCCGCTACCTAGAGCGTTTGCAAGAATGGAACTTCATGGCTTTCTTGAACATACCTGATATTATCTACAAGCACATGGTTCTCATTTTCTACTCAAATGCCCAGCTCGTTGATAATGAAGATCACTCCGAGGTCATTGGCATTGAGTCATATCTATTGGGGAAGAAGTTCGTTATCAACATATCCTTTTTAGAGAATGTTCTTGGGCTCAAGAACGAAGGCATTGAGGATGAGACCCACTTTGCTGCTCACACCGGTTTCGTGCTTTCTTTGGATGCTCATGACCGTTTCCTTCACTTGATGATTTCATGGTTTATTCACCCTTCCGGAGGTAAATTCTCTCATATTCGTCAAGTTTATTATTTTTGGCTAGAGTGCTTTCGCCGTGGAGAACGGCCAAATCTTGTCAAAATTATGTTCACCGAAATGGTCAATAATGTGAAGCTTTGTGAAACGGATGCTCTTAAATCTTTCACTTATGGGATTGTTTTGAGCTATATCTTTGGCATGCTCAACTTTGATTGCTCATATGATTCTCCGGAACCCCGTAAGAACAAGATTGGTGAATCTTCTCTCCATAAGTCCGGGTTCCACTACACTCTTGTCCGATTGGAATGCGTTGATAGGCAAGCCCCTCAACCTCAAGTTGAGCCACCACCTCAAGCTCCGAGTCCTAACAATGAAGCTCTTATGGCTTTCCTCACCGAGCGGTTCAACACGATGGAGTCGGGTCTTGGTGCTATCAATACTCATTTGCAATCCGTGAAGAATCGTCTCACCTCCCTTGAGAATCAACATCAATCGATGGACTTGTTATTCTCTACCTTTTATGGTCAATGGATGACCTTTCGTCACTCTCAAGCTAAGAACGATGATGATTCTTCAGATGTTGATGGTGACGATGACGAGGCTTAGGGTCTTTATTGCATCTCATATTAGATTATCATATTAGGACTAAGTTTGCACCTTTATTTTCTTTATGCTTTATGAACCTATGCTTTGATTGTTTTGTTTGTGATTGAGCTTTAAACTTTATTGCTTTAAGTTTTATGTTTGGATATTTGAATTATATGAATCTACATTATGTTGCCTATTGCTTTTAACCTTGTTTCTTCTCTTGATAAGCCTTGTTTATTATTCTTTTTGATCTAACAAAAAAGGGGAGAAGTAATATAAGAGCCAAAATTCGTTTTAAGTCAGTTTTTAGTTTTAAAACTTGAATTTTAAATCTTTTCAAAACTTTAAAACCCGTCTTAAATTGAGGGGGAGTTAGAACGTCTTCAAAATTTCAAAACTCTTAAAAATTCTAACTTGGTTTTGTTATATCAAAAAGGGGGAGACTGTGAAACCAATAAATTGATTTTGATATAACAAAGAATTTAAGGACTAAATTGAAAAAGAGAAAATGAATTTGTAAGTCCCCAAAACCTCTCTATGTATTTAAAGAAAAATGTTTAAGTCAAAACCTCAACTTGTCAAATATTTTCTAAGTGTATTTCAAGCCAAAACAGTGATTTTCGAGTCACCGTTTCGGAAATGCCTTTAGGCATTTCGAAACAGTTTAAAACTGTTAATCCCCGTTTCAGAACGGATGAAGAACATCAGAACGGTTTGATCCGTTTCGATACGATAGTATCGAAATGACCTCAAACGTTTTGAAACGAAATTCAAACTTGGTTTTAAAAATATGATAGTTGAAGTTTTATAATTGAATTTAAGATTGTCGTTAAGGCGTATCGAAACGCTTCTTAGCCGTTTCGATACAGACTTTAACAGTGGCAAAGTGTTTCGAAACAAGTTTCGAAACTGGCTCTTAGCGTGTCAAAACGATTGTGCATGTTTCGGTATGATCTATTTATTACACCCCAATGACTCTTTCCATTTTGGTCTATTTTGAAATAGGGTCGGGCGTTTCGGAACAGGTAGTTGTAGATTACATTTATGGAGGGAAGATAGCATCCCAACGGCTATACTGATGAATGCAACAACCCCAATGGCTAGAATTCAATGAAAAGGTATAAAAGGGACCTCTAAAAGCTCCAGCAACAACTATTGATCTCCAAAGTATTATCAAAACATCAAAGCCAAGCATTTGTGCAAAAATCACATTATTTCTTGTAAACCCCAATTGTGAAGTTTGTAATTTCCATTCTTATCTATTCAATTGGGTTGAGTGCTTGTAAAAGGGTTATATTTTGTATTGAGAGATACTAGTTTTAGCCTTCATCTTCTTTGTACTTCTTGAGTGAGGATTGGGTCAAATTTTGGGTAGAAAATTTGACCGATACTGTAAAGGTTACCTCCTTAGCCTGGAAAAGGGGAAGAACAATTAGTGGATTGTTGGAAAATCCTTAGTGAAGCTAAGGTAGTGGATGTAGAGTTCGATTGAAACTTGAACCACTCTAAATCCTCTTGTCTATCATTTTTAATTTTCCATTCCACCACCAAAGTTCTAAAAATCCAATTCACCCCCTCTTGGCTTATATTGTTTCATTTATCCACTCAACACATCTCCTTGTACGAAATTTGTAGAGGGGTGAACTTCTCCTTTCATTTATCGGTCCCTTTCGTCTTCTACAAACTTCGAGGACTCTCAGCCATACTTCGGGGATTCGAAGTCATAACGCTATTTGGGGTTTCCTTGTGGTCTTGTTGCTTTTGAACTGATTCTCCATTCGTTGGAGAAGACGAAGATTCTTCTAAGAGAATCTTCGATCTTATCCAATGCCATCTCAACGGGGCATTCTGAAACAGTGCGGTCTACCTCATACTAGTCGATGATGGCCTGGTCTTCTTCAGACAAAGCTTCTTCCATCACAATTTCATGGTCCCCCTTCTCACTCTCGTCAGGCTGGAGGTCTCCCTTCATGCCGCTTCCTTCAGTCATAACAACTATCATAACCCTCAATTCATTGATTTGCCCTATCGTTTCATCTTGGAACCTCTTCGCATACGCGATCGTCTCCTTCTGATTCCAAATCAACTGTTCGTGGAGTTGTTCAAGCCTATCCACCCTTGCTACTAGGTCATTCATACTTTTGAAGCTGTACTGGCTGGAAACCGTTCCTCTGTCCATTCTTCCCTCTTTCTGAGATGAGTATTTCCCCGATTAGCAACGGGCATGACGTAATGAATGTATTATTGATTTATACAAAAAAATTTAAAGCCCAATTAACAATGAATGTGATGTAATGAATGTACAATTAACGATTTTAATGTTGTGAATAATTATGTTATTAAATGATGTATGAAATAGATGATGCAATAAAATATGTGCACATATGTATGCGAATAAAAGGTTTTAGTCCTATAGGTGATTCTCCTTAGGTCAACTTTCATTTAAACGTAAAGGCCCCTACTAAGGGTAGCAAGGCCCCCGATCATCATCCACTATAGGCTCATCTAAACCGAGTTTCAATTTGAGGGGACCCTTTAGCTATATCTGTATGGAGAAACAATATTCCCATGAAGATATAGGGTATTCGAGCCCTGAAGGTACTTACTAGGACAATACGGAAGAACAATATCCCCGCGAAAGTAATAGCGTTTTCCCCTCATTTAGACAAACGAGTTTATATGTCCAATTTTACATGCGTTTAAAAAAAACTCACATTTATAAACAAATATCGATTGAATTTATCACTTTAATTCGCAACTTCCGATATTAGTTAGGCGGTAAGGTTTTTTCTTGGCTTGACTCTCTTTTTTATTTTTTTAAAACAAAAATTTTTCCCCAGCGGAGTCGTCATGTTGTAGCGGCATTTTTTGAAAATATCGGGTCGCTACCCCTCCGGTTTCACTTAGAAGAACCGAGTTTTAGTTCAAAACGAAATTTTTAAAGAAAATCGATTAAAATTGGAGTTTCCACCAGCCATTTTAAAGGGTAGACCGGACACCGGAAAACAAAACCAGAGATTCGAAAGGATTCGAGAGTCGGTTATACGCGGGGAAGGGTGAGCATCCCCGTCGTGCCTAAAATTGGTACCAAAATCATTACCACTTAATTAATATCTGATTTTACGAATTAAAGTGACAAACTAGATCAAAATTCGGTTATACAAGAGAGTGAATTTCGAAAGCCCTAATTTTCGAAAATGAACGTCCGAACCACCACCATTACGACTGTATTGACTTTGTTCTTTTCCGAATAAAAGGACGTCGCATGACATTTTATAATCCAAATGCAACCTATCATAGCATACATCCAAAGGCATATCGGGAGCAAATAAATAAGGCATGAAACAATATGAACGAATCCACAAAAATACATGGCATGAAATGGAAATAAAAAACAAGTATATAAACACGATATTTAAATGTGTGAACAAGATGTAGTTAAAGTAGAGGGCATACATGCACAAAAAGGCAAGGTAAAATACATGAAATAAATACAAAAACTTTATGACATATATACATATATATATATATATATAATGTGAGAAATATATGCATATGTATTGCTATGCAATAAGGGACTAAGAAATATATATATATATATATATATAGCTTCATGAAAACTTTATAATAATATATACATATATGGCCATATAAGACTACATAATATATAACCATGTGAACCTTGCTATATATATATATATATATATATATATATATATATATATATATATATATTACATGTCTGCATAACAACCATATAATGAACAATGTAACACATTAACATCCAAACACGAATATGAATATTAAGGGACTAAAATTTAAAAATGCATACACCGAAGGGTTAATTAAGAGGTTTTGCCCCTAATTAAGGGACAAAATTAAATAGGAACCAAAGATATGAAGGTTGAATAAAAGATTTGCCCAAAAAACAATTCCATTTAGTCAGGGGTAAAATTTAAAGAAAGTTTAAAGTTATAAGGACCAGAGCTAGGATTTTAGAAAATAGAAACCCTTGGGATAAAAAAAAATGAAAAACGCGGAAGGACCAAAACAAGGTTATGCCATTTTTAAATAATTAAACCGCCATAAAAACAAATTTTAAATATTTTGAACCCCTTTTGCTAAACCTAAAGCTTCCAAACTCACCTCCCTATCTCGACCTTGGCAATTGAAGCGTTGGTCGTCGCTAATCGGGGGCCGGCAAACCCCCGGTCATACAGAAACTCTCCTTTTCTATTTCTTTTTTTTTTTGAAAACAAGCACACAGATACTTGCAAAGCTCGAAGGCAACCTCCCTTCCACATTTTGTTAGAAATAGAAACCCAAAAAACCCCTTTTTTAACAGTCGGAAACCCTTCTCCGATCACCTCACCGACGTCTCACCACATACGACATGGCCAAATGTTCGGTGGCGTATCGACATCGGGAGGCGAAGCGACACTAGGAAGACAACGAAGTGACCAAAGGTAAAAAGAAAGCTTTCATCTTTTCTATTTTTTTTATTTCTTTGCAAAAAAATGAGAGAGGAAGAGAAAAAAAGTAGAGATACCTCAAGTTTTTTCTTTTCAAATTACTTTGCAAGCAAATGTGAAAATCCCCAAAATCCTCGGTTACAATGGTTTGCGTTCGGTTTTTATATTACCGAATATTACATGCAAAGAAGAAAAAAACAAAACTGTGAATCCTTTCTCTTGTCTTGATCTCTGCCTTTTGGTCTAGTTGACATTTGAACTTGTTTTGTTTTGATTTTACTTCTGGTATCTGACTTGGCTCTCTTTCTCTGTTGCGTGTCTATTTTTTCTGAAACGGAAGGAGGCAATGCGTTAGCTGTGGCAGTCAGCGTGAAGATGGCAGACGCGTGAAGAATCTGAATAGCCTGGCGCACGGCTCTCGCACGCGCGCGTGGAGAATCTGAACATCCTGGCGCACGGCTCTCGCACGCGTGCGTGGAGAGTGGATGTCAGGGCGTCAGATGATGAAGCCGAAAGGAAGGGTGTGTTTCGGCACGCGCGCGTCGGACATCGAGAGGTCGCGCGTGAAGGGCGTATGGGCTATGGAATGTTCTCCGCGTCAATCTGGGACCGTTAGATCGACTCGGGATCCAACGGCTACGGGTTCGTGCAGCGCGGAGCAAAGGAGACGGCTCCTAGGATTTGCTTCCGAGACCAAAAATGGACCATCAGATCCAGATTAGATCTGACGGATGTGGTGCGGCTGCGCAAAAAAAATAGAGCATTAGGGTTTTTGTAATGGGCTTTTTGGGCTCATTCGGTCAATATGTGTAATAAATATTCTTGGGTTTTGTATAAACATGCTTATTTATTTTATGTATGGGGTTTGATTATTAATGCATTTGGGCTTTATTTTCACCACCAATACCACTAATAGTAATAAGTGATAATAATAACAATACAAATATGTTATTACTACTAATAATAATGATAATAATATCAAAAATAATAATAGATAATAAGGACAATTGTAATAGTAACACAATAGTAGTGGCTAATAATAATAATAATAATAATAATAATAATAATAATAATAATAATAATAATAATAATAATAATAATAATAATAATAATAATAATAACTATCAATAGTATTTAGGTTTTTTCCTTTTCTTTTTCTCTTTTTCCTTTTCTTATTTTTTCCTTTTTTTCTTTTTTTTTTTTGGTTTTAAATTACACAACAACCCATTATAAGCCCACTTGACAAAGGTGATATTAAAACAGGTTTTTCTTGGACAAAAATTAGTGATTACACTCAAAAAAAATTTTAAAATGTCTTAAAAGTTAAAAATTTACTGCACGTACCGGTACGGTCTTTCCTCGTACCGATATGCAAAAGCATTTTGATTTCCCTAAAGCACTCCACGTACCAATACGGAAGCCTTCGTACCAATACCCGAATTGTCGTACCGATACGAATGTATTGTGTACCAGTATGCTCTGAATTTATGTGCAACAACTCTTTCTTGTTTTGGCAGGTACCGATACCCAAGGTTGCATAAATGCATTTATGGTTGAAATTAAAGTTCCCAACGACTAATTTTTCATTTCACACTATAAATACAAGCCAATTACACTTGAAGAATAAAATGATGGACATCGAAGCTTAAAGAAAAATTAGGGAACGAAGAAGAAAGTGATGATCAAATGATGGATGGACGAGAAGTTGAAGAGAAAGTGGAGATATTTATACATAACTGTATTTCCTTTTTCTTTTGTTTTTGTGGGTAAAATGATATTTTAAAATCTAAGTGTAGGATTGATGAAAGATGGTTGAATGTATTTTCTTTTTCTTTTAATTTTTGGAATTTTGCTTTAAGGACCAAATTGAAAAAATGCGTAAATAACGAGAGCTAAATTTAGTGAATTGTTTTGAATTAGGACTAAATTGATTGAATGTATAAATATGAAGGACTAAATGTGTTATTATACCAAATTTTATGACAGTCACTTAACGAGATTTAACATCTAGTTATCATTTTGTTATAAAACATAAAGTTTAATTGTCATTTTGTGAGTTTTGAAAGTTTAGTTATCGTCTATGTACTTTACCTTTAATTATTTGTTCGATTCTTTGATTGTGCTCATATATATATATATATATATATATATATATATATATATATATTTGTTCGATTTATTGCTCATATCTATGTTAGGTTATGTATATTTTACTTATTCTTGTCTTATTTATTGTTATCAAATTTAATTGCTCATGCATATATTTATGATACATATATTTATAATTGCTCATATCTATGTTAGGTTATGTATATTTTTACCAAAGTTTAGTAATCGTCTATGTACTTTACCTTTAATTATTTGTTCGATTCTTTGCTTGTGCTCATATATATATTTATATATATATATTTGTTCGATCTATCGTCTATGTGCTTATTTTTTTGTGTGCAGTACATGCATGCATTTTAGGGATTACTCTTTTGATTAAGTTAATTTTTTTTTTATTTTTAAATACGATTTGAACCATTAGGTATTTATTTTAGGCGTGGTGCGCTGTGAGCCCTTCCCTACTCGTAACCAACTCCCGAACCTTAATTTATCTATAGTATTTTTTCTAATGTCTGATCTACCTTATCTAAGTGACTGGTGGCGAGTCTCAATTTTTATTCAAAATAAGAGCTTTTTTTCTTCCAGAAATTCTCCCAAATCAATTTTTAAGAAATCCAAGAACTTATAGTTCTTCAAAATTAGTCGCTACACCCTTGAACTTTTAAAGAAAAAAATAATTAAATTTTTGAACTTTTTTGCATCCAATTAAGTAGGGTTGAGCGTTCGATCAAGTCGAGTTAAAAAATTTCGAGTTATTCGTGCTTACTAGTCCTATTTTACAATTCAAACTTTATTTGAAATTTTTTCGAATCGAGTCGAGTTAATAAAATTCGAGCCAAGTCGAATCGAGTCGAGTTTTCAAGTTTTGTACAAATTTAATTGTAATTATTTATAATGTTATAATACAAGTTGATCCCAATTTAAATGACTTATTCGATTCGAACTTAAAAATTGATCAACTAATTACTACTAAAAAATCCGAGTTATTCATATTTCTATTTTATAACAAACTTTATTTGAAATTTTTGGGAGACGAGTTTATAAAACTACGAGTCGAGTCAAAACAATCCATTTTTTTAACGTTGAGTCGAGTCGAATAATTCAGTTTTTTCGAGTCGAATTCTGCCCATCCCTGAATTAAGTCATTATATTCTAAAATTTCATTAGTTCACCTCTTTGACCAGTGTTAACTGTTAAATTTAACATTATTTTTTGGATCAATTGTTGCAATGTGTCGTGTTATAGTATTATCACTTGACATTTTTTAAAATTTTTATTTTATTTAAAAAAAATTAAAAGTTTTAAAAATTCTGAAAATATTATAAAAATACTTCTCTACATAACATAACTTAAGTGTCATTTAACAATAATATCTATATAAAAAATATTAAAAAATAATTATCAAAATTGATAAAAATAAAGTTTAATAACAAAAAAAAAACCTTGATACATCCTTGTCAAAAAAAAAAAAAAAACTCGATACATAATTTAGTTTGATTTTCAGATATTGTAAAACCTTTTCACACACGCACACAGAAATCAGTAAACACTAATCTAGCACCGTTTATACATCTCTTGTGCTGAAAGTTTGGCGTGGCGGGATTTGTATTCTGAGAAATGGCTTCAAAAAGAACCCGCAGGACCAAGAAGCCTAGGAAGAACAACTCTTCTTTCAACTTGCAAGCCCTAATCTCCTCCCTTTCTTCTCCTCAGGTCATTTTTCTCTTCATTCTTCTTTCCTCTACAATCGTTTCACTCCCACAGTCATTCTTCTTCTTTTAATTCTGTTTTCTGATTTTATTTTGGTTGATTTTAGGGTCTAAAACCAGAAACAATGGAAGGCTTGTATTTGCTACTGCTTACTTCAAGTTGCGTTGATTCCGAATGCAATTTGAATTTCTCGGGAACCGAGTTCAATTTCAACGATTTAAAACTCAAATTCAAGGATATCCGTGAAATCTCAGATGTCTTACTCGACAAACTCAATGCCAAGTTCAATGAATTATTCTCTGCTTTGAATGATGTTTTCCCCCACCCGGTTCATTCCCACTCTATCTTCCATGTCAACGTTGAAGCTACCATTAAAGAGATAACTTTGCTTTTGAGGTGCTGCATTGTTGTTTTCAAACTGCTTGAGTTGGATCAGAAGCTTCTTGTCGAAAAAGGTCAAATTCTTTTAGGGATACTAAGGAAATGTGTTTCTGTGGAGTTAAAGGGAGGGAATGAGAAACCTTGTAATAGTTTTGAAAAGGAGGTTTCGCGCAAATGTATGTATGTCCATAATGGTGACACTAATCTTCACGCTGAGCACTTGGTTACTTCCGTGACTTCCTTAAGTTTCACGGAACTTTCCAATCCATTTCATGACATTATATGTGCTGTGCTTGAGGTAATTTTGATTTTGGATTTGAATTCTGAGGTTTCTTATGCTTTGATTCAAAGTCCGATTATTCAATTGCTTGTAATGTTAGTGCCTTTTGCAAATTACTAAAGTTCATTCATCTAGGTTTTATTTGTTATAAACCATCGAATTATAGGAACAAATTGTTAGTTTTGGTGCAGGAAAACTCATAGGAAAAAAGTTAATAGTCTGGCTAGATAGATTCATATAAATATTTCTGAGCTCTTGGAGAGTGAAACAATCATCCAGAGGTCCTTGTGTTTTATATTTTGCCATATATTGCTTTATTAAGCTGCTTTTTGGTTTAGCCATGATATTCAATAATGTTTATAGGCTTGCGTCAGCGTTATTCTTTTTTCAATGATTGTTGAACATTACCCTGTTCCTGCTCGCTGCATTCGACACAATTTTTTTCTCATAGATTGCTGATATTACTCTGCTATGCCTATGGCTTTACTTGTGTTCTACTACTCATCACCTTTGTATATGGTTTAAGCAGTTATTGGTATTCATTCTATATTTGTGGCACTTTGTTCTCAAAAAATATGGCAACTTTTCAAACTAAATGATGGCATTGCTTTTTTAGGTTTCTGAGTTTCATTCATGCCTTTTGAAGTGACTTTATTCTCATTGTAGATAGATAGTTCATGATAGTTAGGCTACTGCCATGAGAAACTATTACCTAAGCAGGAAAAGAGGGCCATAATACTAAAAATGCCATGTGTAGGTATTTGCAGACGAGCTTCTGATGCATGAATCTGTGAGGCAGTACCTTTTGCTTGTTGATTCTCTCTCTTGTGGGAATGAATTTGTATTCACGCATCACTTTGGCCATGGTAATATTGGGAGTGTTCTGGAGGTTCTTTCTGCTCACTTTGTACTCTCCCTTTCTGATGACCAAGCATTTAAGAATTTCGTGAATAGATTATTTTGGCTTCCTAACAATAACTTCAGAGTTCCAGAAATGACTTTGACTACAGCCTTGTCATTGTTTCTTAACCCCATCATGTTGTCTGCCCCCAAAATGTTTCAGGCATATCTGATTTTATTGGTTTCCGAAGTCATTGGAATTAACATGTCTTCTGAGCATTTGATACCAAGCTGTGAACTAAGAGCATACCTATCAGCATTTGAAAGGTCAGTTGCCTTGTACACCAGACACATGTCCAATATGCACACGGAAGGCAACCCCGTAGCAGGAGATGATTCTTTTGTGAAATCACATTTTTGTGCAAGTTACAGTCAGATGGATTTTGAATCTTGTCTTTTGCCAGCTACGAAAGAGAAAATTCATAATCTAATTGCTAAATCTGATAATTTATGGAATTCATATTTAAGCAATACTTTACTAAAGGAAAGGTCTGAGCTAGTTGCTGCCTCTGTTGCATACACAAAAGAGACCCTTCATGTTGTTGAGGAATCCACTAGAGATGACATTCTATCAATCATAAGCTGTATAACACTCCGGGGTTCTTCTGATGATGTTGATGACACTATACTGCATAACAAGGAAGATACTAGTCCTCAAGATATTTGTCTTCTTGCATCTATATTGAAGCTAATGAGTTCTGCTATGTTACAAGCTATAAGGATTCTAACACAAGGCAGAAATTTGGGGTCTTTGAAAACATCGGAAAATGTAGCCTTAAGTAAGGATTATGATTTTTTGGTGTCTACTTTCAATTGTTTTCAGCAGTTTGGTATAAGTTTACCAGTTCAGAAGTTCTTACTTGACATGATGGAAATTCAGCCAACAAGGCATATGAAGTCAAAATGGATGTTCTTTCATTTCTCAGGCTTGTTGTCACTAAGTTATGCTAGTGGGCTTGATTTTCTGGTTAAGAACTGCATATTTACATTGGTATTACTGTTGAAACTATTTGTTTATGAAGCGGGTGATCTCCATGCATTTGGATCCTTGCTAGACTCAAGTGTAAAATCTTCATCACAGAAATCCCGTGTTAAAGTGGGAAAATCTGAGCCTTCCCATAATGCTAGAGAGGTAAGGTTTTTTTTTTTCTTCTTTGTCATTTGTCAAGCTCATACGTTTTTGACTTAAGAAACTAATTGAGAATGATGATTCAGGTTCTTGTGGATCAGAAATCTAGTCATGCTGTTGCTCTAAAATTTCAGAAAATTCGGACACTGTACGTGGGGTAGGTGACATTTTTGTGTTCATCTTAATAAATGTTCTTGCTGATTATGCCAAGTGCCTAATTGATCCAATTTGTGCTTTCACTTTATTTTTTTTTCTACGGCATACATTTCATTTCAGTTAAATGTTTTTCTTTCTTCAAGTCTTTGATAGTCCTTTTGAGTAAGACTTGTTTAAATCTGACCTTTTAAGGACTTTTCAAATATGTTTAAAACAAATTTGAACATAGCCTTATCGACACATACCCTTATTAGATACTTAACAGTATAGTGCGAGTAACAGATATTTAGAGTCCACTATTGTCTATATTTTAAGGGGTGGGGGGTTGGAATCTTATTCTCCTTTTTCTTCATTGTTGCAGAGCTAGATCTCGAACAAGTTCTGAAAACAGAGCTCAAGAGCAGGAATCAGGAAGTTTAGAGAAAAATCATATGCTAAATCATGTTGAATCAGCTCTCAGCGTGGAAGAAAGTACTGGGGGGACTTGTAATGGTGAGATTTTTCTCAGATGCGTTTTAAAAGGCTCCGGGGACTCATCTGCTGTTGCAGATTTAGCCGACTTCATTGAGTGCAAGCCAGGAAAAGATTATGGTGAATGGATGAAGAATCGAGAAAAATTCAGACGTTGGAAATCTGAGAAATTGGCAAAATTCAGGTGGAAGAAAAAGAGAGTAGCTTTTCAGAAGAAAGCATAGTTATTTCTGCTTTTAATAATATTTTTTGGGGCTTGGCTTACAGGCTTAATGCAGTCAAATCTGGATGAATTTCAGTATCTGTACTAGTTCGAACTGCTTTTTCCGGGATTCAGAGCTGATGAATTCATTCTGTTTTGTACAAAATGTAAATATTTATGCTCAAGAAGAAACTGTGATTTTTGATATAATGTATTATTAAATTATATTAATTATAATGACTATATGATAATAATTTAGAAAGCGTTTTTTTTTTCAATGTTGTTAAAAGTTCGCAGATACACCCTTTCCAATGTAGAAATTGATCTAAAAATTGTGTTTTTTCAAAATTAAAATGGTCACATAATTTAACGTTTTGGTCCCCTAATTGTTAAACCCCTTATTTTAGTCATCCATATATATATATATATATATATATATATATATATTTAGACACTCATTCAAACTAATTTATTATATTTTAGTAGTAATTAAGGTTATGAATATTTATCTATGTGGATGTAATCTAGGAGATTTGATTTATTTTATCATTAGGAATATTATCTTCATTAATTAGAGTTTAACGTATTATATACTTGCATGAACCAACTTGCCTCAGTGGTTAAGGGAATGGTTGTTGTTCCTAGAGGTCACGGGTTCAAGCACCAGTAATTGCAGTAGGGTGATTGAGCGTTCATTGTCAAATGGTTAAGAGTAATAGATGAAGGTATTGTACACAAGTCCAATTTTGAGAATAATATGAATCTGCCTCTTTCTTTCATCTTTTTGTTCTTTTATTCTTGTTATTTGTTCTTCGTTATTTTATTTCTAACACGTTATCAGCACGAGCTTCTAATCAACTGAGATCTTCTTCGTTCGAATC
The DNA here is from genome assembly GCA_958450335.1 of Hibiscus tridactylites. NCBI lineage: Eukaryota > Viridiplantae > Streptophyta > Magnoliopsida > Malvales > Malvaceae > Hibiscus > Hibiscus tridactylites. Next base: position 43,233,955 of record OY288276.1, on the reverse strand, counting down.
TAAAAAAAAAATATTAGAAAGAATTCGATTCTAGGGTGAACCAAAGATAAGTTTTTTTTTTGAAAAAACCAAAGAAGGGTGTGTTCGATTGTATTTAAGCATTGGGTAAAGATGAATTTGTGGTTTCTCACAAATCAAAGGACGAATTAACAGAGATTGGTATACCATGATTGATTGTATTTTAATTTCATTATCATTCGATTATTTTTTTTATTTTGTTAGTGTTTTTCATTGTTTCGATAAAAAAATAGTTTCCTATGTTGTGTTTTTGCATATGCGTAAACTTTAAGAGAAAAGGGTAAATTTCTGTCACGTTCTTCATATTTTTTTGTTTTATTTACTTTAGTACCTACATACTTGTGATTTATTCATCAATATTTAGTTTATTTTATCCTATTGATGATATTTTTAACCGTGTTTTGAGTTTTATAATATGTTTGAATGGCGTGGTAAGATACATGATAGAAAGAGATTATGAGAAGCCGTTTTGGCCGTTTGCTATGTCTCCATTGTCCTTACGAGGAAAATCAACATCGGTGAATTCTAATTTTATTTTATTATTTAAATTATTAGTTTAAAGTCCGATAAATCATGGTGATTTTGCTCGAAAGCAATATTTATTCTATGCCGAAAAAATCGACTATAGACTTCTTCCAAGTTCATGTTGCAAAAATTCATCTAGACAAGAATTTCCGTGGGAGACATTCCTTGAAGTGAATGCAAAGCATGATGTTTATTCCATGCGATTATTGGATCTGTTTTATTCCCTGAAGTGAATGCAAACATGGTAAATCATTATTCAATTAGAGACGTAACTTCGATATAATCCAAGTATATTGGCTGGACATCCCGTCCTGCGAGGCTAATGGTCTTAAAGGAAGTTTTTAAAGGACCTTGTGAACTAGTTTAACAATGCCGCATACGAGGATTAAATTTTTATTCTCTTTGATGAAGATATGTTAATAAAAGCATACTCCACTTTTCACGACAAATAATGTTGTCCTTAGACACAATATCGTGAAAAAGATTTTAAAGGTCTATTGGTTCTACTCCATTCCCTGAAGTGAATGTGATTTTATAATGGAAAGAATAAATGCCACATTAGTAGTTGTGGTCACGGTCGAGGCCATGGACGTAGACATTATGGTCATTTTAAGAATACTTCTACCCACCGGTAGTGAGGTTATAAGGATGACAAGAGTGGTAAAAGATCATTCTAAGGAAGTAAAATCTTTTTTTTATTATCAATGCGATGTAATAACCCATTGGTCTCGTACTTGTCATAGGCTGAAAAATCAACAATCATTGAATGATAAAGGAAAGAAAATGGAAGCAAATTTTGTTTGCGAAAAATGATGAAGATGATATTGGTCCAACTTATTTAGATATTGTTTGTCCAACTCATTTGGACGTTGTAGATTTCTTTATAACCCTCGAAGGGAACAAATCATCATCTAATTTTGTTTATAACCCTCGAAGGGAACAAATCATCATCTTGATATTGGTCCAAAAGTTAGTTGAAAGCTCTAGAGGAGATATATATTGCTACCAAAAGATAATTTTCATTAAAAGCTTCAAAAGAGCTAAATATATTCCTATTCAAATGTAACGCCCCGAGTTTAGGGCCGGGAGATAATTAGATTAGTCAAGCCGAGTCGGGTTAAATTTAAGTTGGAGAAAAACTATTTTTAACACACATAAAGTGTTTTAAAACAGAAAAAGGCAAAAAGGATATTTTGTAATTCTAAAAAGGGTTTTTGAAAGCCATCATCTTCTCCAATTTGCTTTTCACGTTCAAAAACCTCTCTTAAACTCCATTTTACTGTTCCATTGCCCCAAGCTCTCAATCCAAGTTATTTCTTCAAGTTAAATGATTCCTTAACTTGGTTTTATCTTCCTTGAGTAATAAATTTTAAGATTTTTCCAAAACCTAAGGTTTAAACATGTTTTGATATTTAAAGTTTGGTTTGAAATGAAGTTTATGGATTTTCGTTTGGGCTGACTATGGCTGAGTTTGAGTGTGTTTCTAACTTTGTTTTATTGCTAAAGTAACATGAAAATAGTGGGTTGTTATAGGAAACCCGAAATGGGTATTGTGGGTGATTTTGGGAGTTGAAAATCTTGAGTTTTTGGATGAGTTTTGGGTCTAAATGAAACCTGAAGGTTTGATAGCTCTGGGTTGATGTTTAGGGATGTTAAAAGATAGTTTTTTGATGGTAAATTCGTTGGGTGTGGGTGCAAGTAGTTTGGGAGTGAATTGATATGCTTCGGGTGAAATTTAGGGCTTGAATCGATGTGTGTTGTTGAGATATTGCTGAGTTTCGGGTTTTTGTTGTGTTTGTGAGTGTATTAGTGTTCTAATGTTCAGTTTGGGTTGCTTAAAACATATGAATCAGATTCAAGCTTCATGGACGGAAATCCGGGTAGTTTGGAGGCTTGATTCGGCATCTTGGACATCGTTTGTGTGTTGGCTGGTGAGTGGATTGATTTAAAAGCCTTAATGTGGTTAAGGGAATGTTTTGGGAGTTTGGATTGAGCTTGAAAGGCCAATCCAAGCTCAAGAGTAAGTTTTAAAGGTTTTATGCAAATAATTCGTGTTTTATTATTCTTGATGCAAAGTGAACATGTCATGATGATAATGTGTTAATTTGCAATTTCATACATGTTGAGACTTATGACTTGTGTTTATATTTGCATTGTGAGTACATGCTTTGCATGAAAGTTTGTACATGGTAAGTTGTTCAAGCATCGGTAATGCTTGTGGTTGTGAATGAGTATATTGACACGTGTTGAGTTGCTACCAGATATAATTGATCGATCAATAGGATTATAGGGCACTTGAGGCAAAAGTCGCACGTGGCCTTAGTGACGCTAGATTCCACTAAGGAGGAGTACGGTGATGTGAGATTCCACCGAAAGTTATGTTTTTACTAGACGAGTGAGTACGGTGATGTGAGATTCCACCGGAAGTGTCTAGTGGGTTTGAGAAACTATCTGCATATCCGAGTAAAAACGATGAATGTCAATATATCCATGATGCTTTAATTCTCATGTTAAGCATGTTGTTGATTTCTTCTTTTATGCTTATGCATTGTCGGTTACTTTGCTTTCGTTATGAGAATGAGCATGTGGTAAGCCTATGGCTTGTGGTTGCATTCGGTAAATGCACGTGAAGGTAAATGCATGTTGTTATGTGTTCAAGCATGTGGAAATGATATGGAAATGATTTTGGTTTTCAAGAAAATTAATGTTTTAAAACTGCATTGTTGTAGCTACCTTTTTGAGCACCGCTCACTAAGCTTAAACGCTTACGCTCTCTTTTCCAACAATACAGGCCCTTAGACCTATAAAGCCTGTTGCGGACACCTCTAGGGTAAACAACAATGTTCTTTGTTTTTACTTATACTGCCGTGGTAGTGTTGTATTTTCTGTTTATCTTTTCTGCCTCGTCGGCTACCTGCAATCATTGTTAGAACTTTGCAAAGAATTCTAAAAACAACCAAGCAGTGTTCATTAGATATTCTAACAATTTCAGCAAGTAACTGTAGTGTTTAACATTTTTGGCAATTAAAAAAAATCTAAGTCATTTTTCATGCTTTTCCCATATTAAGTTCAATTTATTATTGCTGCGAAAATAAGTAATCGAATAACTATCATAGACACAAGTTATATAACAGATTTTTCCGTTCCGATTATTACTAAGGCAAGTACAATGCAACCTATATGCTACTAAGTATGCCTAGACAAAAGATGTGAGAGTTATCCCCCCCAAACTCGAGATGGGCATTGCCCCCAATGCACTAAATAAACAGAAAAAATAACAGAAAAATAAATATAAGAGATAAAGAAAACATAAAAAATAAAATGAAAAAACTAAAAATTAGCTGAGGGGTGAGAGGAGGCTTGAGTCTTTGCTGCTGAGGAGGAAGAGGTTTGGATGATGAAGCGGTAGCCGACAGATGTCCGGGCGACAGTTTTAGTGGGTGAGACTTTTGCTGTCCGCGGCGGCTGGACTCTTTTGGGTGTGGGACGAGGCTCTTCGTGTGGTTCGACATATGGAGCGGCAGGAGGTGCTTCGCTCTCTTTTGACTCTATCTCGTTGTCCACAAGCTCAACGGCTATTATGTGCCGTTTCCTCTTCCTAGTGCCTTCCTTCATAGGTGCTACCGGAGGGTCAATCGCCATTGGGATGGCTACTGCTATTGCTACCACTACTGTTGCTGGTTTCAGCGGCTGCTGCTCAATCTCCTCTGACGAGGAAGTGTTCGCCACTGTCGCTGCTATGTAGGCAGGTGAATGGTGTTGATGATTCCTCTCGGGGGGGTCTGCCACTGTGTTGGATGCGGTGGTGGTTGAGTAAGATGGGTAGTACGTCGGAGAGGGTACCTGGCGATGGTTAGCGGCATGGCAGGCAACGGTGGCGAATGGCGTTCCTTGTGCTGGAGCTGCTACTGCAAGGTCTGCATGATATGAAGGTAGGATGAGTCTGCCATCAAGGAATTTCTGGAGGAGATAAGCCACAAAGGCATCTTGGACTTCCCCCACGTATTTCATGAAGGTCAGCAACTGTTGCTCGATGCATTTGGTGATATTGATAAGAGTGTGCAGTAGCGTGAGGATTTCGTTGTCTGGGACAGCTTCAGTACTGTTGGGGGTGGCTGGAGTATCAGGCTGGGCGTTATGGGCTCTGTCTCCGGGGCTTGCATCATCTGCAGGCGGACTTTTCTAGTCCACCCTTCTTTGGCTGTTGTAATCTCATCTTTTGGGTCAGTCAAAACACTAAAGTTGGCGCAAAGGCTTGTGATGAGGGACGAAAAGTACAACCCGCCCTTCGTCTTCCATAAGAAGGTGTGGATCTCCTTATAGATAACTTCCCTAACATTTATGGGCTGGTTCATCATGATGCTATGGATTAGGTCAAGGCGCAGCCGATTGATGGTAGAGTTGTTGGAGGTGGGCAGCAAGGGCCTCTTGACGAATGTGTTCCATAGCATTGCCTCTAGCAGCAGGTAGCGACGTTGGACAGATCCTCTATGTTTGCCTACCAACCACGACATGTTAGGCTTGTAGAGTTTGGCCTTGATTTTCTCATAATCGGCAGCTGTCAGCGACTGCCTCCACTCCTCGTGAGGGTTGTCGTGCATATCTAGGCCATAGAAGTTGTTAATGACAGAAGCGTTGAGCTTGATAGGTTCCCCTCGGACGTACACGAACAACATTTCTGGGCGGGGATGGTGGGCATAAAACTCCTGACCATGGTGATGTTGGCTATCTCTGGCTACCATGCAAGGATTTCCCATCCCTTTTTGTGGATGGTTTCGATCAGATTTGGTTCAAGTCAGAGATCTCCTGTCTGCCTTGTGTAGTGAAAGCCTTGCTCCTCCCATATGTTCTGCCTCGCAAACTGAGTTTGATATCTCTTTTCAGCTACGCAGGAGAAGAATCATTGGAAGGTAGGTTTGGGTGCCGATGAGGAAGCCATGTGAGACGGTTAATGTTCACTTAAATTCTTAAAGAAAATAGGTGAGAACAGTGGATGCGAGAAATAGATAGCAAGAAGTTGAAAGTGAAGTAAATGAATGAAGTGAGAAAGGTATAAATAGAGGTTGTCGAGAGGTGCCGTGGCGGCATTAAATGTCTAACGATCCATTTGTCTTGCACACGTTACAAGATTTCTGCCCGTTATTTTCGTAGCCGTTAGTGGTCAACTAGTCGTTACGTGTTTCTACGCTGGGCTGCCCAGGGCTGTCTCGGCGGGATGGTGAGCGGGCTCCTTGCTGGGCCTCCTTCTTGATCCAGCTCCTTTATTCCTAATCCTAAAATAAAAATAAAAATAAAAGTAATTAAATAACTTCTAAAAAATAAAAATCTAGAAACTAATCTAATCATAATGTATAAAAATAAAAAAAGAAATTATAAAAATATTAAGTTGTGTTGTGAGTGCATTTGGGTGCATCTCCCAGACATAACCACTTCCTGATGTAATTTGGCTTGTCCTTCCCTCCTGGGGGTCCTTTTGTTCCTTCAGGTTCTGTGCTGATGGGTCCTTTAGCCTGCCCTTTGGTCTGTCGCGACAGCTGTTGCCTTGGCATGTCTCTATGCTTATTTTGGCAGCTCTTGCATCTGGGTATCCTTCTTTTCTTTTTCTGAGGGTTGTAGCACATTTAACTTTATGCTCTGGTTGTCTACCATCATGGTCAGCTCCCTATGTTCCACATCTATTAACGTTCTGCCTGTGGCCAAGAATGGTCGCCCAAGGATGATAGGGGCTTTTTCGTCAGCCTCACAGTCTAGGAAGAGGGAATCAACTGGAAGAATCAAGTTGCCCATCTTCACTATGATGTCTTCGATTTTACCATCCGGTTGTACAAACGAATGATCGTCAAGTTTTAGCATGACGGAGGTAGGTTTGGCTGGCCCAATTCCTAAATTTACAAAATTACAGAGACTTATTCCATTTTCAAGTTGCCAACCTTTAATTAGTCACATTACATATCTCTCTATCAAATTTCAGCTCAAAAGAATCATCAAAGCTCATTTAATTGCATCCCCAATATTCAGGGACTAAAACGTAAAGAAACAGAACTTCAAAATATTCCAAAAACCAATTTAATAGTTGGGTGTTTCGGTACAAGTTTCCCTATATCGAAACACCCGTATCAGAATAGGGTCAAGCATCTTGAAGCTTGGGCTCGTATCGAAACAACCTCAAAGGTGTTTCAGAATACGAGATTCTAGTAGCAAAACGTATCGAAACACCCCTTCCCTGTTTCGAAACCCCTAAGCCATTTAAGGCACCCCGTTTCGGTACAGGCTAGGGTGTACCGAAACACCTAGGGATGTAATGACACTTTTTGCTGGTTTTTCATACTTTAATCCGTAAAAAATATTCCAACATGCTTCTAACATGCATACAACATATCTAATCACCAATCCTCAATCATACATGGCAATTCCAACATCAAAGCATGGAAATAAGCATTAAGGAGATTTATATGCAACCTATGCAATATGACCACTCAAGTTTCAAAACACAAACCAGAGCAAATACCAACAAGTGAAATCCATTTACAAGTCATTAAGGGCATCACAAGCTTGCCACAAAACAATGAGTTTCAAAACACACACTCCCAAAACATAAAGGCATCCTCCCATTGCCGATTATTACTAATAAGCAAACATAAAACCATACTTGAGCTAAGTCTCACTCCTTGGTTTCCTTCTTGCTTCTTTGCTGCCCCAAAGATGCTAATTCTCTGCATTGCTGGAGAAGAGATCGTAAGCAATAATGCCTAGTGAGGGATGCTCAAATCAAACCAACAACAACAATGCATTTTAAAACTATTTCTCAAGTAGAAATCTCTATCTCATCACGCTCAATCTATCTCATGCTTGAAATCATTTCCAAAGCAAAACCATATCATTAAAACCACATGTACCATCTATCTCATGCATTAACCCAAATGCATAATCTCAAAGCAAAACCACACATGCTTATTTCTCAAAAGCATTTCTCACATCATGTTCTCATATGAAAAACACAATGCATAAAATCATTTATAATCAAGGTACATGTGAATCTCATATATTGGCATTTAGCAACATTACTCGGATATGCATATAGCTTGACAGAATCTCACATCGTCAAGTCCTACCTAGGTAGAATCTCAGATCACCGAACTCTCATGGCGTTTTCTCTCATTGCCACAAAGCTTGATGGAATCTCTCATCATCAATACCTACCATGGTGGAATCTCTCATCACCACACTCTCACTCTGGAATGGGATGACACTACCCCCATTTCCCGAACCAAAGAGCACGCACAAATTTTGTATATTATAGTGCACTTTCTCGTCCTATTGGTCGACCAATTATATCTGGTAACATTTATCTCATCTCATGCCAATATACCCATTTTAAAAATCATTTACCTACTGTTTTTCAACGCATAATAATAAATCTTTCTCATACTAATTCAAAAGCATAGACAATGCATAGCATTTTCTCAACAAGTTCTATCTTTGTAGAATCACAATTCTATCTCATGGGATCATATAAATCATCAGCTCATTTCTCAAAATGTGCATAAAACAATAGGTTTACATTTATATTCAAAACATGAGCATGATCATAAAAATCAATGAGATAAAAACCGAGAAACGAGAGCAAAACATCTCAAACTTACTTCCATCCATTTTTAATCATCAATTAACATCGAAAAACAATCTAATTACATCCTTATATCTCCAGCAATACCAAAACCATAATATAACCACACAAACCCCAAATCTAACAATCTAACAATTAAAGATCCAACTTATTTCAGGATTAGTATTATAAAACCTTTATTTCAACATCATTTAACATCCAAAACATTATTCAAATCAATCAAAATAGTACCATTATGAAAACCATTCGCCTTGGAAAAAGGTGATGAGGTTTGGTCAGAAAGGCAAGTTGAGTCCAATGTTTATTGGATCATATAAAGTGCTAGAACGTGTTGACTTGTTGCTTATAGGTTGAGATTGCCCTTCGAGTTAGAGAAGATACATGATGTTTTCCATGTATCTATGCTTCGTAAGTATATATAAGATCCGTCTCATGTTATGCATGTTGAAGAAATTGAGTTGAATCCAGATTTGTCCTATGATGAAGAACCAATTGAGATCTTGGATTCAGACATCAAGGTTCTTCTTGATAAGACCATTGAGTTGGTTAAGGTCTTGTGGCGACATCGTGGCGTTGAAGAAGCCACGTGGGAAAGAAAAGATGATATGAAGAAACATTTTCCTTATCTTTTTCCTTCAGGTAAATTTTTGAGGACGAAATTTCCTAAGTGGGGGAGAGTTGTAACTCCTCGATTTTGGGCCTAGAGGTTTTAAGGGTGGTTTAGGGTTCGATGAAACTAGAATTAGATATTCGAGCCTTTAGAAGCAGTTCAGGGAAAACATAGTTCAGGATAATATAAAATTATGAGAAAATTGCTAAAATATTTTAAAACTATACATTGAAGGTTGGTAAAACCAATTTTATAAATTGAGGCTTGGAAAGTCAAGATTTTAGAAAGTGGCCATTTTGTAAAAAGTGCAAAATTGGTTTTTAAGGAGCTTGTATCTATTTTATGAACATTTCCCCTCAAATTGACCATTTTAATTGTTTTAATTAAAAATGATTTAAAAAGGGGTTTTAAATAAAAGGTAATTTTAATAGCTAAAAGAGAATTGACGTAACTTTCATTCTCTCATTTTCCAATCAGCCAAACACTCCATTTTCTCTCTAAAACATCAGAGATCTTCATCTTTTAACTTCTTTTTGTTTCCAAAATTATTTCCAAAGCTTCTCCATCATTAATCTCCAAGCAATCTTAAAAGACTTCTTCAAAATTTTGTCATTTGAAGGGAAGAGGCAAGGTTAGAGGTAAGATTTCATTTCACTCCTCTAATCAAGGTTCTTTAATGAAATTCCCAAGTCTTTGGCTTCCTAAATATGTTTATTAACTAAGTTTCATATTTTGATTAATGGAAAATTGATTAATCTGGCTTTTCTTGGTGGATTTCTAAGTAATCCGTTTGGGCATTGTTTTAATTGATTTGAGAATGGTTTTAATCTTGTTTTGGGTGTTAAACGATGTGATGATAAATGTTTTTTAATAATAATCCCGAAATAGGATGAATCCCTAATTATTAGATTGTTAAATTTTGGGTTTTTGAGGTGAAAGTGTGAAATCTGAGTTGCTGGAGGTATAAGGATGTCGTTAGGTTGTTTTTAGATGTTGATTGATGATTAAATTTGTGTGGAAGTGTTAGATTATGGCTGGGGATGAGTTTAGAGAGCAATCGAATGTGATTTCAGTTGTTTTCGGATGGGTATTTTGGTGTTTTGGGTAGAGCAGCGGGATTGTTTAAGTTGCTGGTGATTTTAATGCATTATGATGCATTAATCCTCTGTTCTTGTGTTTTATAAACATGAGAGAATATATCGGAAGCGAGCGGTGAAGTTTTGGGTGCTTCAGACACTTAATTTCGCGTCGACGAATTTTGGTTTCGCGAGTCGGTAAGTGGAATTGGTTTTATAAGTCTTGAAGAACTTTAAAGCAAGGTTTGGGGTTTAGATTGAGTTTGAAACACTAATCTAAGCCCGGAAGTAAGTTTGAGATATTTTTCTCTCGTTTCACGGTTATTGTCCCATTGATTTTATAATTATGCTCTTGTTTTGAAGATATATTTAAACCTACTGGCTTATGCATGTTTTGAGATATGAAATTATGGCTTTAAAGATCTCATGAGATAGATTTGATGTTTCAATGAGTTTGAACTATTTGAGATCATGATATGCATTGTTTATGCTTTTGAAATGGGATGAAAATGTTTTGGATTTGATGCATTGAAAAACAATTGGTAATGGTGTTTCAAATGTATATAATGGCATGAAATGAGAGTATTGTTACCAGATATAATTGGTCGACCAATAGGATGAGAAGTGCACTATAAAATAAAAAATTCGTACGTGCTCTTTTGTTTGGGCAATGGGGGTAGTGCCATCCCGTTCCAAACTGAGAGTCCGATGATGTGAGATTCCATCGGGGGTGGGTTTTCGTGAAACACCCAATCTTTGCGGCGATGAAAGATGCTGCCATGAGAGTTCGGTGATGTGAGATTCCACCGGGGGTAGGACTTGACGTTTAGTCAAGCTATCCGCATATCCGAGTAATGTTGTAGAAATGTAAATATATGAGATTGATTATGGGATTCACATGTACCTTGTTGTAATTGATTTATGCATGGTTCTTTGCATTTGAGAATATGTTGTGAGAATTGCTTTTTTGAGATTTAAGCATGTAAGGCTATGCCTTGAGACTTTGCATTTGTTAAATGCATGAGATAGATAGTACATGTGATGCATATGATGTGGTTTTTGCTGTGAAAATGTTTTCAAGCATGAGATAGAAATAGCATGATGAGTTAGAAATTTCTAAGGAGGATCGGTTTTAAAATGCATTGTTGTGATTGTACGTTTTGAGCATCCCTCCCTTAGCAATTGTGCTTACACTCTCTTTTTCCAAGAATGCAGAGAATTAGCTTGTGCAGACAGTAAAGAGGCAAAAAGATTACCAAGGATTTGGTCTAAGCTCAAGTATGATTTTATATTTGCGTATTAGTAATAATAGTTGGCAATGGGTGAATGCTATGTGTTGGGAGATTGTATTTTGGAAATCCCTATTTTGAGGCATGTTTATACTACCCTTAATGATTTGTAAATGACCTTTAGTGTTTGGTTTATGCCTTGGTTGGTGTTTTGACTTCTATGTGGCTATTTTTGCATAGGGTGTATGCATATAGATTTTATTGATGCCTATAGACATGCTATGATGTTGTTTTTGTCATATATGTTGTGGTTTGATGTTTTGAGTATGTTGAATGTATGTTAACAACATGTTCGATTGATTTAATGTGGATTAAAATGTGAAAATCGAGCAAAAAGTGTCATTACATGCCCATGTGTTTCGGTACGCTCGAGTCTGTACCGAAACAGTGAGCTTGAAATGGCCTAAGTGTTTCGAAACAAGGGAAGCCTGTTCCGATACGATTTGTTACTGGAAGCTTTAGTTTCGAAACACTGCAAGGGTATTTCAATACGGGCCCTTTTTCTGAGCCTTGGAGACCTGTTTCGATACGCCAATTTCGATACATGGATAGCCTATACCGAAAAACCTGGCTGTTATGTTAGTTGATGGAATATTCTAAAGTTCTGATTCTTTAGGTTTTAGTCACTAAATGTTGTGGATGCAATTAAATGAGCATGAATGATTATTATAAGCTGAGTTTTAACAAAGATGCATGTAATGTGACTAATTAAACGGTGGTAACCCAAAATGGCATAAGCCCCTATAAATTGGTAAAATTACAATTTAGTCCCTAAGAATCATAATTGAATGTAATTGATGTCTGATTGAGTTACGAATGTTTCGATGCGATGTTAAACACATAAGAACCTAATGGGCATCTAGATAAGATAAAAAAATAGGGTTGTTTATTGAGGTAAACCTTCCCAGTTTACTTCAATATTCCTCGTGTGAGTTGTTCGGTTCGATCTATCGCCTAGGACGGGTCGAGGGGGTTACAAATTTTGTCGATGATCCCACCTCTTTTTGGTTGTCTGATTGCTCTCGTAACTTCCATTCTTTTCTAGGTCATTTTGTTGTTTTCCAATCTCAAGATCGTACTTAAGATTCTTATCTACAAGATAAGAACGAAGCATAAAAGAAACAACAATAAATAAATAAATAAACTTAACCTTCTTGACCCTAATCCATGGCAACGACGACATTTTTTATAGCAATTGTCGAAGCCATCAAAAATAAACATCTGCTCAAACTAAGTTGTAGTAGTGATGAGTAGGGTCGAATCCACAAAGAGTGATAAGTGATTATGTTTATTTAAAACAAGAACTTAATGTAAAAAGGGGGTTTTTTTTTGGTTGAATTAAAAGACTAAAGAAGAAAGCAATTAAACGTAAAGTAAAATTCAATATGGAGATTAATTCTAGTTAAGGTAGATCTCGGTATATAAACTCAAGAATTAGATCATCAACTTTCACAAAGGATAAACATGCATTAGTCTCAAATAGCTTGATTATAGGTTAAAAGATAATCCACTTGTATAACCCAATCTCTCTTACTTATAGATAATCACTTAACAATCCATAAATGATTAACTCTTATTATCAAAATTAAAATTCTTAAATAATCCACGTAAGAATTAAAGTCAATCAAATAACTTTATCGTAGTAAGAGACCCAATGCAGATAAACTATCAAAGAACTAATTCATTAACTTATCAAGAATATGAATCTATACCTTCAAACTTGTTTCTAGGTTACTTACCACTTGTATCAAGAATGTCTCGATTGGTTGGTGTATATATATAATCCAATATATACGTACTTAGTAAGCCCGAAGGATATAAAAGTACTTGAAATAGATAAAGATGATGAAGAATAAGAAACATATCCTAATGAAAGTATAAGATACCATTGGAAGTGTAGTTTGACTAGGATTCTTCTTCTTTGTAGATCTATCAAAGTGTGGTCACGTCTTATCTATCGAGTGCTTCTGTCATGTGTGATAGATTTTTCCAAAGTGTCTAAATTCGACTAAAACTCTAATCTTATGCATGAACTGTCCTTTAGCTGTCTAAACACTTGAAATATCAAATACTTGCCAGAAAAAAAGACTTGGAGATAGATTATAATGCTTAAGACATATGATTTAATATATAAAAATCATGTAAATATTCGAATTATCTAACACAAAGGCAGGAGCAGAAAAAACAGGGGAAAGAAGAGAAGACAATATAAGGCCATCACCATCGACTGAAGTCAAGAGAAGAACGATGCTAGCAACCAAAGCCTTTAACTACATGTCATTTCTGGGGTCACCAGAGGATAGAAACACTGATGGAAATGCATTAAGAGTGACCAACAACAACATAGCATAAAGAATTGAATATCGTCGAAGTTTGAAGGGCCAAAGGTCGACGAAGCTGGAAACTCAAGCCACCCAACAGACTACAGACGAGAATGAAAAACTCACCACACACAACCTCGCATGCAAAGAAATCAACAGAGGGAAACCCCCTCCAATAAAAAGGAAACAAGAAACAGAGACAAAAGCCTCATCCAGCAGCCATCGCCATTGGACGGTCCACACATCGTAGCAAAATAAGATTCCCTCGCCTGCAGCAAAGATGCTAGGAAAGGGATCCAAACGAGACCGTCCAAACCCAAAAAATATGGAACAATAATGTCGCAACCTTTTTTTTGGGCCCGACGTTTTAGAAACAAAACAACGAAGTTGCCACCAATATTTTTATAAAGGTGTGATTCGATCACCTAAAAATGAGTTATTTTAATAAAATCGTTTTATTTTACTAAAACAACAATTTTGGTATGCGAAAAAGAAAAACGGGTTCGGGAGTTGGTTACGCGTGGGGAAGAGTTAGCACCCCACAACGCCAAAAAATTAGGACCTAGCCGATTATAAAACATTTTAATGTCGAAATTTGCAAGTTTGTATAAAATTTAACTTCTTTTCCATTTATGAATATTATTCCATTTTAACGGCTCCACCATTCGGAGAGTGAACTCTAATCACCGCCAACATTTTTGACCCTAACCTGTCATCTCCTATTGGTAGGACACCGCATCAATCATTTTCCTCTTTTTAAGCAAACACACAAAGAGTTAATTAGTGTGAGAAAAATTTTCACTTTTCAAGGTTCTAACTAAGGGTTTCAAGTTTCTAATCGTAGGGGCTTTTTTAAAGCTAAGAATATAAAACAAACAATTTTAAATTCTAATGAAATAAATTAAATTAGCGATATTAAAAACGAAAATATTATTTTATTCAACAAAATTAAACAAAATAATAAAAATGGAGGGAATTTAATAGATTTAAAAAAGGTGTATTCTTCTCTAAATAGAGTCAACATGCAATATTCAGACTGATTTTTTAAAAAAGCTGATTAAAACGTTAATTTTAAAGAATTTAATAGAAATAAGTTTGATAATTTAAAATTTAAAGGTGAAATGGGATAGTAACCGAATTAAAGGTGATTAAAATGTAAGGATTTTATAAAATGATAAAAAAGGTTTAAATTGATTGACCCACTTTATTTAAACAAATGCTATAAGCCAAAAAACACATTCTCTAATTTGATCTTTTAAAAAATGAATCAAAACATCTCATTTCAAAAGGTTCATTCTAGTTTCATACAAAATAAAAAAGAAGAACAATGGCCACAAAAATCTCAAAAGGAAAGTAAAATCTATCTATCATTATTCAATTCAAAATCATAAAATAATTAAAAGAAAGCAAGAACAAAAATACATAGAAACAAAGCTTGCTCCTTGTGTTCCTTGAAAATTTCAGTACAAATTCTTTGCTTTTCTTTCATTTTTCTGATACGATATAGTTAATTTTATGAGTTGTGTGTGTTTACAAGTGAAGGAGAAGGGAGCTTATATAGGGATTTTTCTACCATAATTACATGAAAGATTGGAATAATAATCCCAAAAATCGGGTAAGAATACTGCCCAATTTCCTTGATTTGATTCCAACTTCCCTTTTCTCCATTTTGACTAAAACCTGTCCAAATATGATGATATGTTCGTTTTTTAATCGAATCTACAAAAAAATTGGGATTGGTATATTTCTTCTTTTTAATTTTAATCAACCCCTAATTACTTGATTTTTCTTTCCCTTTTTCTTCATTTTCAAATCCAGCTTTCTTTCTTTTTTCCTCGTATTTTGCAGACGGTTTTGACTGGCTTAAATATGTTAGCTGATTTCCCCCTTTCCCACTCGATTCAACTCTGATTTGAGAGCTGATTTTGCTTTTATTTTCCACATTTGATGCGATCCCTTTCCTTGTTTTTTTATGTCGAGCTAAAAATCAGTAACAATAGCTGCCCCTCATTTCTCATTTCGGTGAAACAAAAATAGAGCAAAAAATAGAAGACACTGATTTTAGCCA
Source organism: Hibiscus tridactylites (assembly GCA_958450335.1). NCBI lineage: Eukaryota > Viridiplantae > Streptophyta > Magnoliopsida > Malvales > Malvaceae > Hibiscus > Hibiscus tridactylites. Next base: position 43,218,421 of record OY288276.1, on the reverse strand, counting down.
ATAACACTACAAATTGGTTGATGGAAATCAAAGCAAGGTTCCATTCTCCTCGCGCCTGAACGGTTAGGCGGTTGTTAAAAAATTAAAGGTTTCATTCTTCTCGTTCCCGAACGAATTGGCATTGTGCTAAAAAAATAAAGCTTTCATTCTCCTCACGCCCGAACAGATAGGCATTTCGCTAAAAAGGAAGATTACATTCTTCTCATGCCTGTAACCCCCTTAGCCCGACCTCGACGGTTGACCCGAACTACGAAGATTACACGGGGAAAACCAAAGTCAACCCGAAAGTCAACCTTGATTAACGACCCTTTCTTTCTTTTTAATCTTGTCTAGATGCACATTAAACCTAAGTGGACACTTCAGAAATGTATACGTGAAAAGCACATCGATCGGATTTCAATAAGGGACTCAATTGCATAAAAACAAATATTAGGGACCAAAATGTAAATTCAAGAAATTAGAAGGTCTTAACTGGTTTTTAAGTTACCAATATTAAATTAGTCATATTACATGCTTCCCTGTCAAATTTCACTTTAATCGGACATCTCAAACTCATGCAATTGCAAATACAATTTTCGGGACTAAAACGTAAAGCTTGCAGACCTCAACACCATTCAAATCAGTGCCCAACGGTCACCTGTTTCGAAACGGTGTTGACCGTTCCGAAACACGGGTTCGTTTCGAAACAAGTTCGGAAACAGGGCCTTCTAGTGGCCAAATCGTTTCGGAACGGCCTTCAGCCGTTACGAAACACGAAGGCCATTACAGGCCCCCGTTTCGAAACGCCAGTGCCCGTTCCGATACGGTTTGCCCAAAAGTTACAGAAATTGCTGGTTTTTCTTCCATTAAACAGCTCAAACACTTCCTAATGACTCCCTAACCATGCCAACAAGTCATCATACATATAAGGTACATGTTTGCAACTTCAAAACACATTCATAACATCAAACATGGAATTCCACAAGTCTATAGGCATGCATCCTAATATCCATAACCAATCAACCAAAAAAACACCAAACCAAGCATCAAAAGGCCAATTACAAATTCAAACCATCAAAAGCATCATGCCACAAACTAGGGAGTCCAAAACATCTCCCAAAACATCCTAATATCCGATTGTGTTTAGGTTCCCATTGCCAAAATGTCAAAAACTAATAGTGTTGTGGAAACATCACCATACATGAGCTTAATTTTCCTTGGACTCTTTGCCTCCTCGTTGCCCTCAAACACTTCAATTATCTGCATTATTGGTTCAAGAGAGAGAGAGAGAGAGAGCGTAAGCACAATTGCTTAGTGAGGCATGCTCTAAAGAAAACAACACAATAATGCAATTGGAAAACACTTTAAACAACGCTTTTAAACACATGCTCATCTCTTTTCATGCAACCTTGCATACTTTACAAGCATCTCATGCTTCATTATAATAAACATATCATATTGGCTTTCAAGTGATAATCCATAACCATTTACAACACAAAACACAATCGGATACGCGGATTACAAGCGTTGTCCCACACATTTCATACACACTACCGAACAACACAAGGTGAAGTTTACCAGTACAATCACAACACCTCAACACTCGTGATGGAGTTTAACCGTACAATCACAACCCCTCAACATCACTCATCGGTAGTTGTATAATTCCACTAACGAGTACACGGGACACATAACACAAGATCCACACACGAACTTTTAACCACCGTTGTGATCTTACCTTACTCGTTAGTGTACTTGGATGGAGTTTACGGTACAATCACAACCCCTCAACATCCAAGGCGACTTTATTCACGGTGCACCCAATCCTATAGCCGGCTAACTATATCCGATTCAAGTACTTTAAAACCATTACATCACTTGCCAATATACAACATTTACCATCAACAATTCATTGTTTTAAAGCATTAATCAAAGCCATTTATCATCATGCATCACTATGCATCAAAAACCATAATTACAATATGTCAAACCAAAGATCTCTTACCTTGAGCACCCTTCAACACATGGCTTTCAAAACCAGCATTAACCATGCTAAAACATGCTTTCAAAACAGAATTTAAACATGCAAATTATAACCAATGCATCGAACCACTTCATGGCTCATCCAAGAGAGTTTTTCCGAAAACTTACTCTTGAGCTTAGTTAAGTTGCTTAGACTTAAACTAAGCTCCCAAAACCTTCAAACATTTGTTTCAAAGTTGGAAATCCAACTCCACTCACCAATTACGTTTCGCTTGCTTGCCGAAACGCCGATCAAGCCTCCGGATCAACTTCAAAGGTGTCCGAAGATGTCTCCCCTCTAAATGGTGATTTCTCCTTGATTTGAGCTAATTTTCTTGAAAATCCAATAAGGAAATCAAAAGGATTTGATGCAAGATGGATAAGGAACTAATTGATGATAGAAATATCATCAATTGAAGTGAAGATCAATGAAAAAGTTGCAGGAGAAAAGTGTTTGGATGATGGAATTTTGAGAGAAAAAGAAATGAGAAAATTTTAGGAAAATTAGTTATAAAATTCCAAAAAGTGGTTTTCCTTTTTCATTTAATTAATTAAAAATTAATTAAATCACCTAAATTAAGGAAAAATATGGAGAAATCATTTTGGGTAAATTAGCTCCTTAAAGATTCAAAGTTTCAATCCTTACAAAACAGTCACCACTGAACTTTTCAAAAATCGCATTTTAGTCACTATTCCAAAATGTTGTATTTCCAAACCTTATTTTGTAAAATTGATTTCACCACTCTCTTATATATATTAAAAGAGGATTTTTAGATATTTTCCATATTTTTAAAGCATCCCGAACTAGGCTTTCCCGAAAATTAGACCGGTCCGGTTCAGACCCTAAACTTCTAAGCCCAAAATTGGGGTGTTACAATGCCCGGGCGGATAGACGGTTTGCTAATAAGCAAGGTTTCATTCTCATCATGCCTGAACGGATTGGCGGGTTGCTAAAAAGCAAGGTTCCATTCTCCTCATGCCTTAAACATATATGCTAGTTGCTAAAAAGAAATATTCCATTCCCCTCATGCCTGAACAAATAGGCAAGTTTCATTCTCCTAATGCCTGAACAGATATGCTAGTTCCATTCTCCTTATGCCTGAACGTATAGGCGGGTTCCATTCTCCTTATGCCTGAATGAATAGGCGATTTCCATTCTTCTTATGCCTTAACGGATAGGCGGATTTTATTCTCCTTACGCCTGAACTGATAGACAGGTTAAATTCTCCTTATGCCTGAACGGGTAGGAGGATTCATTCCTCTTCTACTTGATGTTGCATGAGAACGTAACCAACTAATGCAATTATCTATGGATAGTGACAAGAACAAAGTTAACAGATCACTTTAAAAAGCAGTGTATGAGGACGTAACCAACTAATGCCCCCAGCTTAAAAGTGAGGCGACATGAGGACGTAAGCCCAAAATTGGGGTGTTACAACTCTCCCCTCTTAAGAAATTTCATCCTCGAAATTTACCTGGAGGAAAAAGGTACGGAAACTGCTTCTTCATATCATCCTTTCTTTCCCACGTGGCTTCCTCAACACCACGATGCTTCCACAACACCTTAACCAATTCAATGGTCTTGCCTCAAAGAACTTTACTGTCCAAATCCAGAATTTCAACCGGTTCCTCATCATAGGTCTAGTCTGGATTCAAATCCACTTCCTCCACAGGCATAACATGCGAAGGATCCGATCTATACTTCCGAAGCATAGAGATATGAAACACATCATGTATCTTTTCCAACTATTGCGGTAGCCTCAGCTTGTACGCAACAGGACCCACACGTTCAATCACCCCGTATGATCCAATGTACCTAGGGCTCAACTTACCCTTTCGACCAAACCTCATCACCTTCTTCCAAGGCGAAACCTTCAAGAACACACGATCACCTACCGCAAACTCAATCTCCTTACACTTCAAATCCGCGTAAGACTTCTGTCGATCAGAAGCTGCCTTCAATCGCTCACAAATGAGCTTCACCTTCTCGGTGGTTCCTTTCAACAAAGCTGGCATTGAAACCAACTTCTGACCTGTTTCAGCCCAACAAAGAGGAGTTATGCACTTCCTCCCGTACAAAGCTTCATAAGGTGCCATTTGAATACTTGCTTGGTAGCTATTATTATAAGAAAACTCCACCAAAGGCAAATGCTTCTCCTCAAAACCCTGAAACTCAATCACACAACACCTCAACATATCTTCCAGCACTTGGATAATACGCTCAGACTGTCCATCCGACTGTGGATGATAAGAAGTACTGAAATTCAGCCGTGTACCCAATGCTTGATGCAAACATTCCAAGAAACGCGATGTAAACCTCGAATCTCTATCCGACACAATAGACTCTGGCACACCATGCAACCATACAATCTCAGCAATGTACAATTCTGCAAGCTTATCCAAGGTGTACGTAGTATGCACCGGTAAGAAATGAGCACACTTCGTAAGGCGATCCACAATCACCCACACCGAATTCTTCTTTGATGGCGACAAAGGCAAACCAGACACAAAGTCCATGGTAATCCTTTCCCACTTCCACTTAGGAATCCTAAGCGGTTGCAACAACCCAGAAGGAAACTGATGCTCAGCCTTAACTCGCTGACAAACCATGCACTTACTCACGTACTCCGCAACATCTTTCTTTAATCCCACCCAATAGTACTCATCCTTAAGATCATGATACATCTTTGTACTACCAGGGTGCATAGCAAAAGGACTACCATGAGCTTCAGTCAGAATAGCACGCCTCAACTCCGCATCATTCGACACTACTATCCGACTACCAAAACATAAAACTCCATCATCATTAAAACAAAAATCCGATGGTCTATCCTCAGCAATATCCTGAACATGTGGCACCAAGGAATCATCCAACAACTGCTTATCCTTTATCAACTGCACCAAGGATGGTTTCACTTACAATTCAGCCACAAGACCTTCATCTCGCAAAATGCTTAAGCTGGCAAACATAACCCTCAACTCCACTGCCACCTTTCTACTCAAGGCATCCGCTACAACATTAGCTTTTCCCGGATGGTACTCGATCGTCAGATCGTAATCTTTAAGCAACTCCACCCAATGTCATTGTCTAAGATTCAACTATTTTTGAGACATCAAATACTTCAAACTTTTATGATCCGTGTACATAGTACACTTCTCACCATATAGATAATGTCTCCAAATTTTCAAAGCAAAGACCTCCGCAGCCAACTCAATATCATGCGTAGGATAATTGCGCTCATGCACCTTCAACTGGTGCGATGCATAAGCCACCACCTTACCCCCTTGTAATAACACACACCCCAAACCAACATAGAATGCGTCGCTGTAAACTACAAACTCTTTCCCTGATTTAGGTTGAACCAAGATAGGAGCTTGCGTCAAAGCTGCCTTAAGCTCCTCAAAAGCCTGCTGTCTTGCTTCTGTCCACTCATACTTGACATCCTTCTGCAACAACTTCGTCAAAGGTGCAGCAATCTTCGAAAATCCATCCACAAACCTCCAGTAGTATCCTGCCAACCCAAGGAAACTACAGACTTCATGAACAGACTTTGGAGGCTTCCAATTCATCACCGCCTCAATCTTCTAAGGATCTACATGAATCCCCTCAACAGAAACCAAATGACCAAGGAAAACAACTTACTTAAGCCAGAATTCACACTTGCTCAACTTAGCATATAGCTGGTTCTCTAACAGCGCTTGCAACACAATCCACAAATGCCCCTCATGCTCCTCCCCAGTACGAGAGTACACAAGGATATCATCAATGAACACCACAACAAACTTGTCCAAATATTCATGGAACACTCTATTCATCATGTCCATAAAAGCTGCAGGAGCATTCGTAAAGCCAAACAGCATCACAAGGAACTCATAATGCCCATACCTCGTTCTGAAGGCTGTTTTTGGCACATCCACATCCTTCACCTCGAGCTGGTAATAACCTGACCTTAAATCAATCTTAGAGAACACAAATGCTCCCCGGAACTGATCAAAAAGGTCATCAATCCTCGGTAAAGTATACCGATTCTTGATAGTCAACTTGTTCAGGTGACGATAATCGATGCACATTCTCATAGTGCCATCTTTCTTCTTCACAAACAAGACTGGTGCACCCCAAGGTGACACACTCGGCCGAATGAAACAACGATCAAGCAACTCCTGAAGTTGCGTCTTCAGCTCTTTCAACTCCTTAGGTGTCATTCGGTAAGGAGTAATGGACACTGGAGTTGTGTCTTCATACAACTCAATTCCAAACTCCACCATTCGACTAGGAGGCAATCCAGGTAACTCCTCCGGAAACACTCCAGAAAACTCCTGCACAGTCCAAATACCTTGAACTCACAACTCCTTAGAGCTAGGATTCATAACAAAGTCCAGGTAAGCCTCACAACCTTGCCTCAGCATTCGGCTTGCTTCCAACGAAGACACCACATTGGCAAGAAACTTCACATTCTCACCAACCACCATTACCTCATAATCATCTGCAAGTTTAAGCGAAACCCGCTTGTTCTCAAAATCAACCACAGCTCGATGTTCAACAAGCCAATCCATACCAAGGATTACATCAAAACCATAGAATGACAATTCCATGAGATCAACAAGAAAAACATGGTTTTGCACTACCCAAGGACATCTTCTATACAACTTCCGTGTCACAACGGTCTCACCAAAGGAACTAGTCACACGCATACCAATATCCAAAGACTCAACAGGTAAACAAAGCAATTGAGCATGTTCTCGCAATATGTATGAGTGTGTAGATCCAGAATCAATCAAGGAAAGTAATGATAAGGATTGCAAAGTAAAGGTACATGCGATCACATCCGTATCATTTCTCCCCTCTCGCTGAGCATACACTCGAGCCTGGCCACCACCCTCAGGTTGAACATCCACCACATGCGCCACATTCCTTCCACCATCTTCTCTGTGCTGGAAGTTACCACGGCCGCGCCCACGGCCTCTATGTGGTGCAACAACCCCAGGAGCATTTCCCTGACCACCTCCGGCCAATAAAGGACACTCCCTCCTCATGTGGTATGCAAAACCACAATTCCAGCACGTATTACCAGTCACTGCAACAGGAGCCTGAACCTCCCTTGCTGCTCGAGGACAATCCCGCCTCAAATGGCCACGCGATCCACATGTCCAGCACGAGTTCTGATCAGCTCTCATCCTATCTCCCTGAACAGGCGCACCATGCCCTCCATTACCACGCCTAACAGAAGACTAATACCTCTTATCTCGTCCTCTCTTGTTCCATCCATCACCGGAACTATAATCAGCAGCTCTTTTGCCCGAGCTAGAACTAACTCCTCGGGAGGACAAACCCAAGTTATGCTCAATGTCCTTCGCTCTACTCACCAGCACATCAAAATCCATATACTCAGCAGCAAGCATAAAGGTCTTCACATCCAGCATCAAACCATATCGGAAGCGTTCACACCTCTCCCATTCATCAGGGATAAGCTCAGGTGCGTACTGACTAAGACGGAAAAACTGGATCTCATACTCAGCCACCGTCATGCTTCCTTGCACAAGATACATGAATTCTCTTTTCTTCTCATCTAGGTATCGCACACCTAGATACTTTCGCTTGAACGCGTTCAGAAAGAACCCTAAGTGGACACTTTAGAAATGTATACGTGAAAAGCACAGCGATCGGATTTCAATAAGGGACTCAATTGCACAAAAAACAAATATTAGGGACCAAAATGTAAATTCCTAAAATTAGAAAGTCTTAATTGATTTTTAAGTTACCAATATTAAATTAGTCATATTACATGCTTCCCTGTCAAATTTCACTTTAATCGGACATCTCAAACTCATGCAATTGCAAATACAATTTTCGGGACTAAAACGTAAAGCTTGCAGACCTCAACACCATTCAAACCAGTGCCAACTGTCACCTGTTTCGAAACGGTGTTGACCGTTCCGAAACACGGGTTCGTTTCGAGACTAGTTCCGAAACAGGGCCTTCCTGTGGCCAAATCGTTTCGGAACGGCCTCTAGTCGTTCCGAAACACGAAGGCCATTACAGGCCCCCGTTTCGAAACGCCAGTGCCCGTTCCGATACGGTTTGCCCAGAAGTTGCAGAAATTGCTGGTTTTTCTTCCATTAAACCACTCAAACACATCCTAATGACTCCCTAACCATGCCAACAAGTCATCATACATATAAGGTACATGTTTGCAACTTAAAAACACATTCATAACATCAAACATGGAATTCCACAAGTCTATAGGCATGCATCCTAATATCCAAAACCAATCAACCAAATAAACACCAAACCAAGCATCAAAAGGCCAATTACAAATCCAAACCATCAAAAGCATCATGCCACAAACTAGGGAGTCCAAAACATCTCCCAAAACACATCTTAGGTTCCCATTGCCAAAATATCAAAAACTAATAGTGTTGTGAAAACATCACCATACATGAGCTTAATTTCCCTTGGACTCTTTGCCTCCTTGTTGCCCTCAAACACTTCAATTATCTGCATTATTGGTTCAAGGGAGAGAGCGTAGGCACAATTGCTTAGTGAGGCATGCTCTAAAGAAAACAACACAATAATGCAATTGGAAAATACTTTCAACAAAGCTTTTAAATACATGCTCATCTCTTTTCATGCAACCTTGCATACTTTACAAGCATCTCATGCTTCATTATAATCAACATATCATATTGGCTTTCAAGTGATAATCCATAACCATTTACAACACAAAACACAATCGGATACGCGGATTACAAGCGTTGTCCCACACGCTTCATACACACTACCGAACAACACAAGGTGGAGTTTACCGGTACAATCACAACCCCTCAACACCCGTGATGAAGTTTAACAATACAATCACAACCCCTCAACATCACTCATCGGTAGTTGTATAATTCCACTAACGAGTACACGAGACACACAACACAAGATCCACACACGGACTTTTAACCACCGTTGTGATCTTAACTTACTCGTTAGTGTACTTGGATGGAGTTTACGTTACAATCACAACCCTCAACATCCAAGGTGACTTTATTCACGATGCACCCAATCCTATAGCCGGCTGACTATATCCGATTCAAGTACTTTAAAACCATTACATCACTTGCCAATATACATCATTTACCATCAACAATTCACTGTTTTAAAGCATTAATCAAAGCCATTTATCATCATGCATCACTATGCATCAAAAACCATATTTACAATATGTCAAACCAAGGATCTCTTACCTTGAGAATCCTTCAACACATGGCTTTCAAAACCAGCATTAACCATGCTAAAACATGCTTTCAAAACAGAATTTAAACATGCAAATTATAACCAATGCATCGAACCACTTCATGGCTCATCCAAGAGAGTTTTTCTGAAAACTTACTCTTGAGCTTAGTTAAGTTGCTTAGACTTAAACTAAGCTCCCAAAACCTTCAAACATTTGTTTCAAAGTTGGAAATCCAACTCCACTCACCAATTACGTTTCGCTTGCTTGCCGAAACGCCGATCAAGCCTCCGGATCAACTCCAAAGGTGTCTGAAGATGTCTCCCTTCTAAATGGTGATTTCTCCTTGATTTGAGCCAATTTTCTTGAAAAACCAATGAGGAAATCAAAAGGATTTGATGCAAGATGGATTAGGAACTAATTGATGATAGAAATATCATCAATTGAAGTGAAGATCAATGAAAAAGTTGCTGGAGAAAAGTGTTTGGATGATGGAATTTTAAGAGAAACAGAAATGAGAAAATTTTAGGAAAAACTAGTTATAAAATTCCAAAAAGTGGTTTCCCTTTTTCATTTAATTAATTAAACATTAATTAAATCACCTAAATTAAGGAAAAATCTAGAGAAATCATTTTTGGGTAAATTAGCTCCTTAAAGATTCAAAGTTTCAATCCTTACAAAACAGTCACCACTGAACTTTTCAAAAATCGCTTTTTAGTCACTATTCCAAAATGTTGTATTTCCAAACCTTATTTTGTAAAATTGATATCACCACTCTCTTATATATATATATTAAAAGAGGATTTTTTTAGATATTTTCCATATTTTTAAAGCATCCCGAACTAGGCTTTCCCTAAAACCTCCTTTTATATTTGAACCGAAAATCAGACCGGTCCGGTTCAGACCCTAAACTTCTAAGCCCAAAATTGGGGTGTTACAATGCCCGAGCGGATAGACGGTTTGCTAAAAAGCAAGGTTTCATTCTCATCATGCCTGAACGGATAGGCGGGTTTCTAAAAAGCAAGGTTCCATTCTCCTCATGCTTTAACGTATAGGCGAGTTGCTAAAAAGAAAGGTTCCATTCCCCTCATGCCTGAACAAATAGGCAAGTTTCATTCTCCTAATGCCTGAACAGATAGGCTAGTTCCATTCTCCTTATGCCTGAACGTATAGGCGGGTTCCATTTTCCTTATGCCTGAATGAATAGGTGATTTCCATTCTTCTTATGCCTAAACGGATAGGCAGATTTTATTCTCCTTACGCCTGAATTAATAGACGGGTTACATTCTCCTTATGCCTGAACGAGTAGGAGGATTCATTCCTCTTCTGCTTGATGTTGCATGAGAACGTAACCAACTAATGCAATCATCTATGGATAGTGACAAGAACTAAGTTAACAGATCACTTTAAAAAGCAGGGTATGAGGACGTAACCAACTAATGCCCCCAGCTTAAAAGTGAGGCGACATGAGGACGTAACCAACTAATGTCAACTTCAGAAGGTAACGATAGGAACGTAGTCAACTGATTGCTTTAAATAGAAGGTTATGGGGATGTTACCAACTAATATCTTATGCTTGATATGGCATGGGGACATAACCAACTAATGCCATCATCATAGGATAATCCAAAATCCTACAAAAATGATAATATTTATGATGATTATGCTTATTGGAATGTCTAGTACGTGAATGCATGTCTTTTATCTTTACTTTATTTTTTTTTATTTTTTCCTTTTGTTTTTCCTTTGAGTTTTTTTCCTTTACTTCTGTGCACATTTGCTCGTTCAACCTAGATAGACAACTATTCCTTATCATTTTATCCTTTTTATTTCTTTGCTTCATAGAAAACATCTAATCTTTTAACATTTGTGTTGAGTTTTATGGTGCTCGATTTCCTTCAACCGAATTGCTCGCCAAGTGGTGGAGAAGTAGAATATTGGGTGATGGTGGTGCAAGAAAAAAGATAGAAGTTTTGCACAATGATTTAGAGTGGTTCGCCTTTCTAACCAAAGCCTACATCCACTACCATAGCTTTCTACCAAGGATTTCAAACAAATTCATTATGAATTTCGTCCCCTTTTCTAAGCTAAGGAGGCAACCTTTACAACCCTCAAAGCTTTCTACCCAAAGCTTGAGTAAACACTCTTTACAAGAGAAATTCAAAGCAAACAAGAATTCCCTCTAATAGGTATGTGTTTGCAAATCTAAGCACTCACCCAAAACCTAGAACACTTAAGCAAATATGACAATTTTGGCTCACTAGTGTTTGTCTATACAAGAAATTGACAATTAGACACTAAGACATGTTTTTTATCATATGATGTTTTACAATTGAAGCATTAGCCTTCTCTTGATGCTTGGAGGTCCATTTTCTAATCCTAATTTAGTTTGTAGTCGTAACTAGCCGTTAGGGTTGAATTGGAGCCGTTGGAGACTTTATTTCCCACCATAAACCTGTATCGGTACGAGTTTTGACAGAATCAAAATTGGAGTAAAAAGGTATCGATACGGGGTATACTGTATCAGTACGATAGTGCTGAAAAGTAAGTTTTGAGTACTTTAAAACATTCCAAATTTTGCCAAAAACCTTTTTAAATACCTCAATCATGTTTTCAAGTTGTTTGGACTTAAAGAAATGTTTTAAATTCTTTTTAAATATGTCAAAAACATTTTTCAATTATTATATCAAAACATTAGTTCTACAATTTGATCCAGATGTTTATCAAAATAATTTGCTTTGACATTCCGTCGTTTGTTAAAATAATATCAAACACCTTCAACGCTTCTTGTGAGTTCTTAGATTTTTCCCCTACAGGGCACCTTGAAGCGCTTGCATGTAAATCCTTGCAGCAAAGCTTATTTCTACCTAGAATGTATTTAGATGATATTGTCGTATTCTTCTCTTCCTCTTGCACTTATTAACGTTGAGGCCTTAAATTCTTGGCACATGCAAACTGCCCCAATCCGATGGAATGATTTACTTATCTTGTGTTATTTCAATGAAAGGTGCCTTTAAGACCAAGAGAATCATTCATTTTCAAAAAGAAAATAGAATAGGATGCCCCAAATATCAAGTGCATGAGTGTCTCTGACTCAACCTTACAGTAATCACTTTAAGCATAGCTTAAGTCTTTGAATACTTTGAATGTTGTGGCGATATTTTGAAGCTGTGAAATTTTTCTTAAATCGCTCGGTTCATCCCTACAATTATCGTGTTACATGATTCAGTCGAAAACAACTCCTTTTTTGTAACGCCTCGGTTTTGGGCTTAGAAGCTTTGGGCGTTGACCGGTTCGGTCAAAGTGCTGTTCGAATTTAAAAGAGTGAAATTAGGAAAGCCTAGTTCGGGTTGCATTAAAAATATGGAAAAATGTTCTAAAATCCTCTTTTAATATATATAAGTGAATTGTGAAATCAATTTTACAAAATGAGGTTTGGAAGGGTGACATTTTGGCTAGTGACCAAAATGTAATTTTTGAAAACTGTGTGACTGTTTTAGAAAGGGTTGAAACTTTGAATCTTTAAGGAGCTATTTACCCAAAGGGAGTTTCTCCAGATTTTTCTAAGATATTTAGTGATTTAATTCTGAGTTTTAAACAAAAGAAAAGTGGAGGGAAGTTATTTTCCATTTTCAACTAACTTTTCCAATTTTCCTTTTCTCTCATTTTCTCTCAAACCAAACACTCTCTCCAGATCTTTTCCCTCTGGTTTTGTCATCTAAATCACTCTTTTCATTTCCCTTTTGATTGCAAATCATCTCATCAACAAAACCTCACCATTTGCTAGTTGATTCTTCAAGCTTTTTGGTTCTAAAAGGGAGAAACTCAAGTTTGGAGGTTAGAACGTCCTTCTCCTCTAAACTCTCAGTTCTTTACTGAAATTCCCAAGTTCTCAATCCTTAAAAGATGATTTATAAGTGGTTTTAAAGTTGTGTAATGGATCTTGGCTTAAAATGCAAGATTTGGTGATTTTTGATGGATTTTCGTATGATCTGATTGGGCTGTGTTTTAAGGTGTTAATTTGATGTTAAATGAATGTTAATTTGATAAGGAATTGAGTTTTAATTAATGCAATCCCGGATAGGTTGAATTTCCTAAGTTTAGCATGTGTTTCTTGGTTGTTTTGGAGTGATCTTGTGGATCTGATGTTGCTGGAGTTATAAGGATGTTGTTAGGTTCTTTTTAGATGTTAAATGATGTTAAAGGATGTTTAGATTTGATGGTTTTTGGCTGGGCTTTGTTGAGGAGTTGTGTGGACGCATTTTCAGTTGTGTTTAGTGGCCGAAAATGGAGTGTGGATGAGAGCAGCGAGTTTAGGTGCTTTCATTGAAGCTATTAATACATGATGATGCATTAATCCTCTGCTTTGATGTGTTGAAAACAGGGGAGTCATCTTTGGATCCAAGTGGTGGTGATCCGGAAGCTTGATTTGTGTTTCGGCAAGAGGCGAAACGGAATCGGTGAGTGGAATTTGGTTTTCGGCTTTGAAACCAGTGTTTTGGAGGTTTGGGGGCTTAGTTTAAGTCTAAGCAACTTAGCTAAGCTCAAGAGTAAGTTTTCGGTTAAACTCTCTTGGTGATGGCCATGGTTTTGGTTGTATGCAATGTGGTTGTTTGCATGTGTTTAAATCTGTTTTGAAAGCATATCTAGCATGTTTATTTGCTGTGATTTAAGGCCATGTGTTGAAGGAAACTCAAGGTAAGAGTTCCTTGTTTTTGAACATTGTTTAAATGTGGTTTGATGCTTAAAGATGCATGATGTTTATGGCTTTGTAAAATGCTTTAAAACAGTGGATTATTGTTATTTAATGATGCATATTGGCAAGTGATGTTAAGGTCACAAAGGTGTTTAAAAGTCCTTGTGTGAGCCTTGTTATTTAAAGAACATCAAGGTGGTTAAAACTCCTTGGATGGTTCTTGGTTAAGATCATCAAGGTGGTTAAAATTCCTTGGATGAGTCTTGTATATTTTAAGAGCAATATGGTGTTTAAAAGTCCATAGTTGGCTCTTGGTTAAGGCTCAAGGTGGTTAAAATTCCTTGTGTAAGCCTTGGTTACTTAAGAACATCAAGGTGTTTAAAAGTCCTTCGATGGTTCTTGTTAAGGACACAAAGGTGTTTAAAAGTCCTTGTGTGGTCCTTGCCATGGTGTTTAAAAGTCCATGGGGTTAAGGACACAATGGTGTTTAAAAGTCCATGTGTGGTCCTTGGTTATTAAAAGATCACAATGGTGTTTAAAAGTCCATGTGTGAATCTTATGTGAAATGTATCACTTGTTTCCAATATGTCATGAAATGGTATAGAAGCATGTATTGCTTGATTTAAGGTTAAAGAGCATGTGTAATGTTGCTTGAAGAATGATTTATAAATGAGTTTTTATAAATGCATTATTGTATGGTTTTAAATGAGCATTCCTCACTAAGCTTTTGCTTATGCTCTCTTTCTCTTTGTCTTAAATCAATAATGCAGAGCATTAAGGTGCATTGAGGGCAGCAAGGAAGGCAAGCAATCAAGTGGAAGTTAAGCTCAAGTATGGGAAGGTTTTCTTAAACACTTTTAGCTTTTGGCATTTGGCAATGGGGGACCTATGTGGATGAATTGGGAGAGGTTTTGAACTCCCTAAGTTTGTTTAATGATGTCATTAATGCTGGAACATGCAATTGGCCATTATGTGTTTGATTTGGAGATTCAATGCTTGAATGGTTTGCTAAGTAGGAAGCATGCCTTTAGATTTGGGGCTTTTCATATTGGATGCCATGTTGATGATTGAATGATGCATTTATGTTCCTCACATGTTGAATGTCTTGCTGGTAAAGTTTGGTAGCATTTGGAGCATGTATGGTTGATCAATTGTGTGTTTTAGCAGCCATTTCACTGCATTTTGTGCAGACTGTATCGGAACGGCAGATACCGTTTCGGAACGGGTGCCCTGTAATAGCCCAGGCGTCCGAAACGGAGGTCACCGTTCAAAAATGGAAAGTTCTCTGCCAGCCCTTGTTTTGGAACACGTTGCAGAACGGCCCCGCGTTTTGATACAGGTTCTCCCTGTTTCGGAACACCTGACCGTTGGGAGCTGACATTGGCAGTTATATGTTTTGAAATGTTTGCATTTTGGTCCTGAAACTTGTTTATGCAATTGTATGAGTTTGGGATGTTCTCTTGAGCTGAAATTTGGCAGTGAAGCATGAAACCTGACTAATTTCATATTGGTAACCTTAATTTGGATGAGGTCCTTATAATTTCCAGAATTTTACAATTTGGTCCCTAAAGTTGTAAATTGTTCAATTGGGTCCCTGAATGATCTCTGATGTGAATGATCTTTGAGCATGCTATTTGAATGATCATATCTAGGGTTAATATGCATCTAGGCAAGTTTAAAAAGAAAAAAAGGGTCGTTAATCAAGGTTGACTTTCGGGTTGACTTTGATTTTCCCCGTGTGACTTTCTTAATTCGGGTCAACCGTCTAGGCCGGGTTAAGGGGGTTACATTTGGTGGTATCAGAGCTGAGTTTTCGAGTAATTGGGAATGTCTGTGTGAATGATTTATGCATGTATGCTTTGTAAGATTGCTGAGTGAAAGCATAATTGAATGAATTGTGATATGTTGCAATTGAGTTGTATGCTGGGATGAAGCATGTTGTGGGTACCCATTGCCAAATCAAAGCTAATGAAATGATGTTGTTTTTAAGTGAAAATGAGCTTGAGTACTTGGATTGCTTACCTTGCTAGACCTGACTTTGTTTATTTGCATTGTGATTGCATGGTTAGAATATGGCCCCTCGTAGAGAGTTGAGAAGTAATGTGCGAGCTACGGCTCCGAATGAGAATGAAAATGAGGAGAATGCGGGAAGTGCGGTGTTACCTCCTCTACTTGGTGGCGGTGGTGCTGAGGGTGAAAGAGCTGAAGCTGCAGCTGGTGCTGGGGTTGCTGGACCTGAGGCTGGTCAGGGCCAAGCTATGCCTGACATGACGATGTTGGTACAAGCTATTGCTGGTGCTTTTCGAGCGGCAGTAGCTGGAGCTCAAGGAGCTGGGCATCAGGGAGATGCTGGTGTTAGACTACCTTTGGAACGCTTACGCAGTCTAGGTGGGACTGAGTTCAGGGGTATGTCTGCTGAAGGTTCTGAAGCTTGGCTAGAGAGTACCAAGAGGATCTTGGGTCAGATGAGTTGCACTGATGTGCAAAAGCTGGGGTGTGTTGTATCCTTGCTACAGGATGATGCTTATACGTGGTGGACGACCACTATAGCTGGGATGGCGGAGGCTGACATAACTTGGACATTCTTCCAGAATGTGTTCAAGAGAAGGTATCTTGGTGTGAGGTACCTGGATGAAAAGAAGCGAAAGTTCATGTCTCTTACCCAGGGGAGCATGACTGTGGCTGAGTATGAAGTGCAGTTTGTTCGACTCAGTCAGTATGCGCCTGAGTTAGTCCCTGATGAGCGGGCGAGGTGCGAAAGATTCCGTTATGGTTTAGTGATGGATGTGAAAATGTATGTGCTGGCTACCGAGTATGATGATTTTGATGTGCTGGTGGGCCAAGCAAAGGACATAGAGATGAACTTGGGTTTATCTGCTAGAGGTGCTGGAGCAAGTGCTGGAAAGCGAGCTGCTGAATATAGTTCCGGTGGTGGACGGAACAAGAGGGGACGTGATCAGAAGTATCAGTCCTCAGCTAAGCGAGGTGGTGGTGTACCTGCTCGGGGAGGCAATGCTAGAGCTGACCCGAGTGCTTGTTGGATATGTGGTTCACGTGGTCATATGAAGCGTGATTGTCCTCGAGCTTTGAGGGAGCTGCAAGCTCCTGTGGCAGCAGCTGGTAATGGGTGCTGGAATTGTGGATCGGCGGATCATTTAAGGCGAGAGTGTCCTATGTTGGCTGGTGGCCAAGTGCGTGCTCCTGTTGTTGCTGCACCGCAGAGAGGTCGTGGGCGCGGCCGAGGTAATTTCCAGCGAAGAGAGGAAGGTGGTAGGGGTGTAGCCCATGTTGTGGCTATACAGCCTGAAGGTGGCGGTCAAGCTAGGGTGTATGCTCAGCGTGAGGGGAGTAATGATGCGGATGTGATTGCAGGTACTTTTACTTTGCAATCCTTGTCATTACTTTCCTTGATAGATTCTGGATCTACGCATTCATACATACTGCGTGAGCATGCTGAATTGCTTGGTTTTCCTGTTGAGTCTTTGGATGTTGGTTTTCGTGTCACTAGTTCTTTTGGTGAAACTGTTGTGACTCGAAAGCTGTATAGAAGGTGTCCTTTGGTTGTTCAAGAACATGTCTTTTATGTTGACCTTATGGAGTTGCCTTTCTATGGTTTTGATGTAATTCTTGGTATGGATTGGCTTGCTGAGCATCGTGCTGTTGTGGATTGTGAGAATAAGCGAGTTTCGCTGAATCTTACGGATGATTATGAAGTTGTTGTGGTTGGTGAGAATGTGAAGTTTCTTGCCAATGTGGTGTCTACATTGGAGGCGAGCAGGATGCTGAGGCAGGGTTGTGAAGCTTACCTAGCTTTTGTAATGAATCCTAGCTCTAAGGAGTTGTGGGTGCAAGATATCAGAGTTGTGAAGGAGTTTCCTGGTGTGTTTCCTGAGGAGTTGCCTGGTTTACCTCCTAATCGTGAGGTGGAGTTTGGAATTGAGCTGTATGAGAATACAACTCCTGTGTCCATTACCCCTTATAGAATGGCACCTAAGGAGCTGAAGGAGCTGAAGACACAATTGCAAGAATTGCTTGATCGTGGTTTTATCTGGCCGAGTGTGTCACCTTGGGGTGCACCGGTCTTGTTTGTGAAGAAGAAGGATGGCACTATGAGAATGTGCATTGATTACCGTCAGCTGAACAAGTTGACTATCAAGAATCGGTATCCTTTGCCGAGAATTGATGATCTCTTTGATCAATTTCGGGGAGCTGCTGTGTTCTCCAAGATTGACTTGAGGTCAGGGTATTACCAGTTGAAGGTCAAGGATGTGGATGTGCCCAAGACAGCTTTCAGGACAAGGTATGGGCATTATGAGTTTCTTGTGATGCCGTTTGGTTTGACAAATGCTCTTGCTGCTTTCATGGACATGATGAATCGTGTGTTTCATGAATATCTGGACAAGTTTGTTGTGGTATTCATTGATGATATCCTTGTGTACTCGCGTACTGAGGAGGAGCATGAAGGGCATTTGAGGATTGTGCTGCAAGCTTTGTTGGAGAATCAGCTTTATGCCAAGCTGAGCAAGTGTGAGTTTTGGCTTAAGGAGGTGGTGTTTCTTGGGCATGTGGTTTCTGCTGAGGAGATTCGTGTTGATCCTCAGAAGGTCGAGGCGGTGATGAATTGGAAGGTTCCTAAGTCTGTTCATGAGGTTCGTAGTTTCCTTGGTTTGGCAGGATACTACCGGAGGTTCGTGGATGGTGTTTCTAAGATTGCTGCACCTTTGACGAAGCTGTTGCAGAAGGATGTTAAGTATGAGTGGACGAATGCGAGACAACAGGCTTTCGAGAAGCTTAAGGCGGCTTTGACGCAAGCCCCTATCTTGGTTCAACCTGAATCAGGGAAGGAGTTCGTGGTCTACAGTGATGCGTCCTATGTTGGTTTGGGATGTGTGTTGATGCAAGAGGGTAAGGTGGTGGCCTATGCATCGCGGTAGTTGAAGGTGCATGAGCGCAATTATCCTACGCATGATATTGAGTTAGCTGCGGTGGTTTTTGCTTTGAAGATTTGGAGACATTATCTGTATGGTGAGAAGTGTACTGTGTACACAGATCACAAGAGTTTGAGGTATCTGATGTCTCAGAAGGAGTTGAATCTTAGGCAGCGGCGTTGGTTGGAGTTTCTCAAGGATTATGATCTGACGATTGAGTATCATCCTGGAAAGGCTAATGTTGTAGCGGATGCCTTGAGTAGGAAGGTAGCGGTTGAGCTGAGGGCTATGTTTGCCAGTTTGAGTATTTCGCGTGATGGTGGTCTAGTGGCTGAGTTGCAAGTGAAACCATCTTTGGTTCAGTTGATCAAGGAAAAACAGTTGCTGGATGATTCCTTGGAGCCTCATGTTCAGGATATCGCGGAGGGTAGGCCTTCGGATTTCTGCTTTAATGATGATGGAGTGTTGTGTTTTGGTAGTCGGATAGTAGTGCCCAATGATGCTGAGTTGAGGCGTGCTATTCTGACTGAAGGTCATAGTAGTCCTTTTGCTATGCACCCTGGTAGTACTAAGATGTATCGTGATCTTTGTGATGAGTACTATTGGGTGGGTTTGAAAAAGGATGTTGCGGAGTTTGTGAGCAAGTGTTTGGTGTGTCAGCGAGTTAAGGCTGAGCATCAGGTTCCTTCAGGGTTGTTGCAACCGTTGAGAATCCCTGAATGGAAGTGGGAAAGGGTTACCATGGATTTTGTATCTGGTTTGCCTCTGTCTCCATCGAAGAAGAATTCAGTGTGGGTGATTGTGGATCGCCTGACGAAGTGTGCGCATTTCTTGCTTGTGCATACTACGTTTTCTTTGGATAAGCTTGCGGAGCTGTACATTGCTGAGATTGTGCGGCTGCATGGTGTGCCTAAGTCGATTGTGTCGGATAGGGATCTCAGGTTCACATCGCGGTTCTGGCAGTGTTTGCATCGAGCTTTGGGTACAAGGTTGAATTTCAGTACATCCTATCATCCTCAGTCGGATGGTCAGTCCGAGCGTGTTATTCAGATTTTGGAGGATATGTTGAGGTGCTGCGTGATTGAGTTCCAAGGTTCTTGGGAAAAGCATTTGCCTTTGGTGGAGTTTGCTTATAACAATAGTTATCAAGCAAGTATTCAAATGGCACCTTATGAAGCCTTGTATGGGAGGAAGTGTAGGACTCCTCTTTGTTGGGCTGAAACGGGTCAAAAGTTGGTTTCGATGCCGGCTTTGTTAAAAGGAACCACCGAGAAGGTGAAGCTCATCTGTGAGCGTTTGGAGGCAGCTTCTGATCGGCAAAAGTCTTACGCGGATTTGAAGCGTAAGGAGATTGAGTATGCGGTAGGTGACCGTGTGTTTCTGAAGGTTTTGCCTTGGAAGAAGGTGATGAGGTTTGGCCGGAAGGGTAAGCTGAGCCCTAGGTATATTGGACCATATGAGGTGGTTGAGCGTGTGGGTCCTGTAGCGTACAAGTTGAGGCTACCTCAAGAGTTGGAGAAGATTCATGATGTGTTTCATGTTTCTATGCTCCGGAAGTATAGATCTGATCCTTCGCATGTGATGCCTGTGGAAGAAGTGGAATTGAATCCGGATTTGTCTTATGATGAGGAACCGGTGAAGATTCTGGATTCGGATAGTAAGGTTCTTCGTGGCAAGACTATTGAGTTGGTGAAGGTGTTGTGGAAGCACCGAGGAGTTGAGGAAGCCACGTGGGAGCGGAAGGATGACATGCTGAAGCAGTTTCCGTACCTCTTTCCTTCAGGTAAATTTCGAGGACGAAATTTCTTAAGGGGAGGAGAGTTGTAACGCCCCGGTTTTGGGCTTAGAAGCTTTGGGCGTTGTCCGGTTCGGTCAAAGTGCTGTTCGAATTTAAAAGAGTGAAAATAGGAAAGCCTAGTTTGGGTTGCATTAAAAATATGGAAAAATGTTCTAAAATCCTCTTTTAATATATATAAGTGAATTGTGAAATCAATTTTACAAAATGAGGTTTGGAAGGGTGACATTTTGGCTAGTGACCAAAATGTAATTTTTGAAAACTGCGTGACTTTTTTAGAAAGGGTTGAAACTTTGAATCTTTAAGGAGCTATTTACCCAAAGGGAGTTTCTCCAGATTTTTCTAAGATATTTAGTGATTTAATTTTGAGTTTTAAACAAAAGAAAAGTGGAGGGAAGTTATTTTCCATTTTCAACTAACTTTTCCAATTTTCCTTTTCTCTCATTTTCTCTCAAACCAAACACTCTCTCCAGATCTTTTCCCTCTGGTTTTGTCATCTAAATCACTCTTTTCATTTCCCTTTTGATTGCAAATCATCTCATCAACAAAACCTCACCATTTGCTAGTTGATTCTTCAAGCTTTTTGGTTCTAAAAGGGAGAAACTCAAGTTTGGAGGTAAGAACGTCCTTCTCCTCTAAACTCTCAATTCTTTACTGAAATTCCCAAGTTCTCAATCCTTAAATGATGATTTATAAGTGGTTTTAAAGTTGTGTAATGGATCTTGGCTTAAAATGCAAGATTTGGTGATTTTTGATGGATTTTCGTATGTTCTGATTGGGCTGTGTTTTAAGGTGTTAATTTGATGTTAAATGAATGTTAATTTGATAAGGAATTGAGTTTTAATTAATGCAATCCCTGATAGGTTGAATTTCCTAAGTTTAGCATGTGTTTCTTGGTTGTTTTGGAGTGATCTTGTGGATCTGATGTTGCTGGAGTTGTAAGGAAGTTGTTAGGTTCTTTTTAGATGTTAAATGATGTTAAAGGATGTTTAGATTTGATGGTTTTTGGTTGGGCTTTGTTGAGGAGTTGTGTGGACGCATTTTCGATTGTGTTTGGTGGCCGAAAATGGAGTGTGGATGAGAGCAGCGAGTTTAGGTGCTTTCATTGAAGCTATTAATGCATGATGATGCATTAATCCTCTGCTTTGATGTGTTGAAAACAGGGGAGTCATCTTTGGATCCAAGTGGTGGTGATCCGGAAGCTTGATTTGTGTTTCGACAAGAGGCGAAACGGAATCGGTGAGTGGAATTTGGTTTTCGGCTTTGAAACCAGTGTTTTGGAGGTTTGGGGGCTTAGTTTAAGTCTAAGCAACTTAGCTAAGCTCAAGAGTAAGTTTTCGGTTAAACTCTCTTGGTGATGGCCATGGTTTTGGTTGTATGCAATGTGGTTGTTTGTATGTGTTTAAATCTGTTTTGAAAGCATATCTAGCATGTTTATTTGCTGTGATTTAAAGCCATGTGTTGAAGGAAACTCAAGGTAAGAGTTCCTTGTTTTTGAACATTGTTTAAATGTGGTTTGATGCTTAAAGATGCATGATGTTTATGGCTTTGTAAAATGCTTTAAAACAGTGGATTATTGTTATTTAATGATGCATATTGGCAAGTGATGTTAAGGTCACAAAGGTGTTTAAAAGTCCTTGTGTGAGCCTTGTTATTTAAAGAACATCAAGGTGGTTAAAAGTCCTTGGATGGTTCTTGGTTAAGATCATCAAGGTGGTTAAAATTCCTTGGATGAGTCTTGTATATTTTAAGAGCAATATGGTGTTTAAAAGTCCATAGTTGGCTCTTGGTTAAGGCTCAAGGTGGTTAAAATTCCTTGTGTAAGCCTTGGTTACTTAAGAACATCAAGGTGTTTAAAAGTCCTTCGATGGTTCTTGTTAAGGACACAAAGGTGTTTAAAAGTCCTTGTGTGGTCCTTGCCATGGTGTTTAAAAGTCCATGGGTCCATGGTGTTTAAAAGTCCATGGGGTTAAGGACACAATGGTGTTTAAAAGTCCATGTGTGGTCCTTGGTTATTAAAAGATCACAATGGTGTTTAAAAGTCCATTTGTGAATCTTATGTGAAATGTATCACTTGTTGCCAATATGTCATGAAATTGTATAGAAGCATGTATTGCTTGATTTAAGGTTAAAGAGCATGTGTAATGTTGCTTGAAGAATGATTTATAAATGAGTTTTTATAAATGCATTATTGTATGGTTTTAAATGAGCATTCCTCACTAAGCTTTTGCTTACGCTCTCTTTCTCTTTGTCTTAAATCAATAATGCAGAGCATTAAGGTGCATTGAGGGCAGCAAGGAAGGCAAGCAATCAAGTGGAAGTTAAGCTCAAGTATGGGAAGGTTTTCTTAAACACTTTTAGCTTTTGGCATTTGGCAATGGGGGACCTATGTGGATGAATTGGGAGAGGTTTTGAACTCCCTAAGTTTGTTTAATGATGTCATTAATGCTGGAACATGTAATTGGCCATTATGTGTTTGATTTGGAGATTCAATGCTTGAATGGTTTGCTAAGTAGGAAGCATGCCTTTAGATTTGGGGCTTTTCATATTGGATGCCATGTTGATGATTGAATGATGCATTTATGTTCCTCACATGTTGAATGTCTTGCTGGTAAAGTTTGGTAGCATTTGGAGCATGTATGGTTGATCAATTGTGTGTTTTAGCAGCCATTTCACTGCATTCTGTGCAGACTGTATCGGAACGGCAGCTACCGTTTCGGAACGGGTGCCCTGTAATAGCCCAGGCGTCCGAAACGGAGGTCACCATTCTGAAACGGAAAGTTCTCTGCCAGCCCTTGTTTCGGAACACGTTGCGGAACAGCCCCGCGTTTCGAAACAGGTTCTCCCTGTTTCGGAACACCTGACCGTTGGGAGCTGACATTGGCAGTTATATGTTTTGAAATGTTTGCATTTTGGTCCTGAAACTTGTTTATGCAATTGTATGAGTTTGGGAAGTTCTCTTGAGCTGAAATTTGGCAGTGAAGCATGAAACCTGACTAATTTCATATTGGTAACCTTAATTTGGATGAGGTCCTTATAATTTCCAGAATTTTACAATTTGGTCCCTGAATGATCTTTGATGTGAATGATCTCTGATGTGAATGATCTTTCAGCATGCTATTTGAATGATCATATCTAGGGTTAATATGCATCTAGGCAAGTTTAAAAAGAAAAAAAGGGTCGTTAATCAAGGTTGACTTTCGGGTTGACTTTGATTTTCCCCGTGTGACTTTCTTAATTCGGGTCAACCGTCTAGGCCGGGTTAAGGGGGTTACATTTTTAGTTCTCATCGTTCTTCTTCATTCAAAAATGTGTTCAAGCTTCATAGACTTGCTTAATCAAGGGAGTGCAAAAATATCTTTCTAAAAATATAATTCTATGAGTGCATGTGTGCGTTTCTAATTGCAACTAGCCACTCTTTTATTATCTTTTCCTTTTTTTGACCTCCTCGAGATTTCATTTCATTAATTTGTTCGACTTTGTCAGGATTTGAAAATCACTCGTAAAGTCAAGGCATTGAACATATAGAGCATTGCTATCTTATTACATACTCGACATCATAGCTACAGCGGAGTGCCCTCGAGGTTTTCTTTTTTACTTGTCGTTTTTACTTATCTCAAGATTTCATCTCATTAAATATTTGACTTTGACAAGATTTGAAAACCACTAATGAAGCCAATGTATAAAATAGGTGGAGTATTGCTTCCTTACTAGATATTCAACATTATAGCCGCAACGGAGTGCCCCCAAGATATTTTGAACTACTAGTTACTACCAATGTGTCTTTATGGGCTATAGAAAACTATTATTAGAATTTAAATTTCACGCAACTTTCCTTAGTTAAACTTGCCTAGTTCATGATTCCACATTTATGAATTTCAAAGATTTTCTCATCATCGAACGTCGCCAAAGGCATGATAGTCTTCTTTTTCTTGCTTTGCTAACCTGAGTAGTCTGAGAGGCAAATCACTTTTTATCGTTTTTGCAATAATCAATTGATCTCTATATTAGAGTTAATGCCACAACACGCGATCGTACCTAGAAGCGTAAGACGATATATATATATATATATATATATATATATATATATATATATATATATATATTCAAGGTTTCATGGTAAAAGGTGTATCATTCATCTAAATAAAAAGCTTTACAGGCCTGCCATGCATGCCCCTTACAGAAAGATCTTTGCCAAACTTGACCTTAACATGGTTGCGTCCCACTAAGCTTGCGTATTCTTACGGATCAGTTCAACGGTCATTGCTCGGTATCGTACTTATGAGAGATTTTTTCTTCTCTTTTTAGACTTTCTAGATGTTACCATAATTAACCATTTTATTATGTGTGAATGCATGCAATGACATAAAAAACAAAAAACCATTGCAAACAATAAAAAATAAAAATGCAAATGCATGAATGCAAGCAAAAGGACATCGATTCCATAAAGAAATTGATCTAGAAGTAGTTTTTCATTGGATTTTGAAGTTCATTATTATAAAAGATTTCGAATTATACCACTAGTACATCTCAGCTCGAGCACCCAACTATTTTATCTCTTCGATTAGCCATACAAGTCTCAGCCCTAACTCCCCAATTGGCCTAACATATTGGCACAGAGTTGTAGCTTCTTTGGCCAACATCATCACGTGCCTGGATACATCCCAGACTTGGTTATGACACTATTTTTGAACTCATCATGCTTCTCGAATCTCATGGCATTGTCCCTAAGACGAGTAAACCAGTACTCATTTCCCTATTCATTGATATCTCCGAGGACCAAGATCTTTGTCATGTATTCTTGAATGATATTCTTCATGTGCCCGCTGGTTGACCTTAGACCAGTGACGTACACTCGCATTATCTTCCTCTTTCTGAAGGAGTCTTCTATCCATTGCAAAAAATTGTTTTCTACTTGAGCAACGTGCTTTAGACTCGACCCCTTCTAGATATGAAATGGTGATGCAAGAAATGAGTATGCAAAAAAGCAAAACAAAACAAAGCAAGGATTAGCATTCTTGAAAAGGCATAAAAGGTCAAAAATAATTTCATTGTACAAATAACAACTGGGGAACCAATTTCAACATTTCTGGACATGTCTCCATAGACTATTCTTATGAAATAATTCTGACCAAACTCTAACTCTAAGGTTTTACACATGACTCTATTGGGGTGGGCTCCTAGATTTACAAACAAAAGTTTGATTCTAAAGAGGTTCCCGAGTTATCCTCGTTGTCCCCGTTGTCCTCTATTAAGGACATCAAGGCCCCATTTTCCTATGTCCATACAAAGGATCAATATCCTCACGAAGACATAGGGCATATGTGCCACGAAAATACTTGCTAGGCCCACACGGAGAATCAATATTCTCACGGGAGCAATAGTTTTTTTCCCCTCACTTAAAAGACCGGGAAGAAGCTCTGGTACAAAGCTTATAACCATGCTTTAAATGCGTAAAATGAGATCATATTCATAAATGGACAATTAAATTAAATTTTACACACACTTAGAAAAAATTTTCATTAAAACAACGTGTAATCGGCTTGTGGCCTGACTCTATTTTTTTGTAAAAAAAAATGTCCCCAACGGAGTCGTCAAGCTATCACAACCCTTTTTTTCGGGCCCGAGGTTTCAAAAACAAAACAATGGAGTCGCCAACACTCATTTTTAATAGGTGTGATTGGATCACCTAAATATCGAGTTATTTTAATAAAACCATTTTATTTCATTAAACAACAATTTTGGTATGCGAAAAACAAAAACGGATCGGAATTCGGTTACATGTGAGGAAGGGTTAGCACCTCCACATCGCCCAAAAATTGGTACCTAGCCGATTACAAGACGTTTTAATTTCAGAATTTGTAAGTCTGTATAAAATTTAACTTTTTTTTTTCCATTTATGAATATGTTTCCATTTTAACGGTCCACCATCGGGAGAGTGAACTCTAATCATCGACGAACATTTCTGGAGCTAACCCGTTACCTCCTTCTAGTATGAAACTGAATTAATTATGTTGCACTTTTTAAGCAAACAAACAAAGAGGTAATTAGTTTGTTGAAACTTTTATTATTCTATCACGATGATTATTAATCCTAAAAAATTGTCTAAGTAAATTTTGCTGATTAGGGTTAAATATAATTAAGTGTGTTTTATGAATTTTCGATGTGAGAAGAATTTTTAATTTTCAAGGTTGTAACTAAGGCTTTAAAGTTTCTAATCTTAGGGGTTTTATTTAAACTAAGAATATAAAAACAAACAATTTTAAATTCTAACGAAATAAATTAAATTAGCGAGACAAAAAAGGACAATATTAGTATAATCTACAAAATCAAATAAAATAATAAAAACGAAAGGGAATTTAATAGTTTTTTTTAAATATATCCTTCTCTAAATAGAGTTAACACTCGGTATTCAGACTAATTTTGTAAAAAATCTGATTAAAATTTTAATTTTAAAGCATATGATAGAAATGATTTTGATAATTTAAAATTCGAAATGTAAAGGTAAAATGGGTAAAAAATGTAAAAATATTTTCGGTTGTGGAAAGTATGGAAACTTTACTTTTGAGTTTCGAAACTTTTGTAAGAACCAAAACTAAAATACCAATTGAACATTCATAGAGAGGCGATGGGAGTTAGGCGAGGAGAAGGAATTGGGAACCGAGTATGGACGCTGTTTGTAGCTAATCTACCGAATCAGCTACACTGGCAGGGAGTTTGGCATGTATTTGATCGACATGGGGTGGTGGTCGACGTGTTTGTACCTCGGAAAAGAGCGAGAGACGGTTCTCGATTTGGTTTTGTGAGAATGGCCTCAGCGATCGACGCGGATAGAGTGATCGAACGTCTAGATGGGTTTTGGCTATATGGTTCCAAAATTAGGATTTCTATGGCATATAATGGGGAGAGGGAAATATCTCGACATTGTTGGAAGTCACAGACGGCTGCATCCCAACCCCAATCTCATAGAAATCAGTGGCCGATGGAATCGAAGGCAAAACCTAACGGAAGTGATGATCGTCAGGTCTTGGCAGGAAACCGATGGGGAAAGGGGTGTAACCCCCTTAACCCGGTCTAGACGGTTGACCCGAATTAAGAAAGTCACACGGGGAAAACCAAAGTCAACCCGAAAGTCAACCTTGATTAACGACCCTTTTTTTTCTTTTTAATCTTATCTAGATGCGCATTAACCTTAATTGTGATCATACAAACAACATATCAAAAGATCACAAACATCAGAGATCAAACAGGGACCCAATTGAACAAATTACAACTTTAGGGACCAAATTGTAAATTCTGATAAATTAAGGGACTTAACCCAAATTAAAGTTACCATCTTGAAATTAGTCAGGTTTCATGCTTCTCTGTGAAATTTCAGCTCAAAAGGACATCCACAGCTCATGCAATTGATCAAACATGATTCAGGACCAAAATGTAAACAAAACGAAACATCCAAAGATACTTTTAACTGATTTTAACGGTTGGGTATCGATACGCCACGTGTCGTATCGATACTCGGGGAAGGAAGAACCCAAACTCTAGCAAAGGTATCGATACCTTCCCCCTGGTATCGATACCCCATTCATATGGTATCGATACTTGTTCAGAGGTATCGATACCCCTGGGCAGAAACATGCATATTTGGCTCAGGTGTATCGATACCCAAGCCCGAGTATCGATACCCCTGCCTGGAAACAACTCGAAAACAGCATCAAACATGCATTAAACACCAAATTAACATCACCAAACCATATCACTTAATCATACAACATGCAAGGACCTCAATTGCATCAACAATTCAACATTTAAACATCACATGTGAAAAGCCCCAATTCATATAGCATGCTTCCTACTTAAGCTATCATTCAAGAAATAAACCTTCATAAGCAAGCAATACGAAATCAATCCAAAATCCAGCAATCCAAACAACAATTAACATCTATAGGGAGTCTCAAACACCTCCCAAAACATACACATTGGTCCCCCATTGCCAAATCAACCAAAAGCTAAAATGTTTAACAAAACCTTCCATACATTGAGCTTTACTTGAACTTGTATGCTTGCCTTCACTTGCTACCCTCAATGTACTCTAATGCTCTGCATTATTGAATCAAGAAAACGAGAGAGCGTAAGCCAAAGCTTAGTGAGGAGTGCTCTTTAAAAACCATTCAATAATGCAATTAAAATCATTTGCAAAACATGCATATATTCAACCTTTCACATGTTCAAAGCATACTTAAAAACAAGCAATTCCCATGCTTCCACATTTCATTTAAACAAGCATCTCATGCTTCAACATAAACATTAAAACATGCATCTCATGCATCTCATGTACTATACATGTCATATTGGCTCAAGTGATACATTTCATTTAGAAATCAAGTTCAACAACTTCCCCAAGGACTTTTAAACACCTTGGACCCCAAGGACTTTTAAACACCTTGGCCATGGACTTTTAAACACCATGAATGGACCACACAAGGACTTTTAACCACCTTTGTGTCCGTAACTTGAAATACCCCAAGGACTTTTAAACACCTTGGCCCCAAGGACTTTTAAACACCTTGGCCCCATGGACTTTTAACCACCATGGAAAGGAGCACCTAAGGACTTTTAACCACCTTAGAGTCCGCAACAAGATTCATCCAAGGACTTTTAACCACCTTGATGATCTTAGATAACAAGGCTCACTCAAGGACTTTTAACCACCTTAGTGACCTTCACTTTTATAAACCATCACTTGCCAATATACACTTTATACATCATATTGTCCACTGTTTTAAAGCATTTAAACCAAGCCATTTCATCATGCATTTCAAAGCATTAAATCATCATTTAGCAATGCATAAAACAAGGCACTCTTACCTAGAGACACCTCCAACACATGGCTTAAATCATCAGCATAAATCATGCTAAAACATCAGCAATTAACATGCTAAAACATGCTTTCCAAAACAGTAGCAATCATGCAAAATCATCATTTCACATTTCAACAAAACATGGCCACCACTTAAGAGAGTAAACCGAAAACTTACACTTGAGCTTAGCAAAGTTGTTTAGACTTAAACCAAGCTCCCAAAACCTTCAACCTTTGGTTTAAAAGCTGAAAATCCATTTTTCACTCACCGATTACCACTTCGCTTCAAGCCAAAACACCAAAACAAGCCTCCGGATCAACAAATCTTGGATCCTAGGATGCCTCCCCTGTTTCAACACATTAAAGCAGAGGATTAATGCATCATCATGCATTAATTGCTTCAATGAAAGCATCAAAACTCGCTGCTCTCACAAAACCTCCATTTTCGGCCACCAAACACAACCGAAAATGCATCCGAAACACCTCTAGACAAAGCCCAGCCATAAACCAGCAAAACCTCACTTCCATTAACATCATTTAACATCTAAAAACAACCTACAACCATCCTTATACCTCCAGCAACACCAGATCCACAAGATCACCACAAAAGCTACCTTAAAACACAAGCTAAAATTAGGAAACCCAACCTATCCGGGATTGCATCAATCAAGACTCATTTCCACATCAATTTAATGATCATTTAACATCAAAAACACTTCTCAAAACACTAATTTAACAGATCAAACGAAAATCAAGTGAAATCATCAAAATCTTGCATAATTAGCCAAGATCCATAAATCAACCTTAAAACCTTTAATCAATCATCAATTTAGGATTGAAAACTTTAGGAATTTCATTAAAGAACTTGAAGTTCAGAGGAGAAGGACGTTCTTACCTCCAAACTTGAGTTTCTCCTCTTTTTGGAATAGAAAAGCTTGATGAAACTTGAAGCAATTGAAGAGGATTTGAAGACACAATGATTTGCAATCAATTGAGAGTTGAAAGAATGATTTTAGGTGAGAAAATCAGAACAAGATCTCTGGAAAATGAGTGTTTGGGTTGAGAGAAAAAGTTAGTGAGAAAATAGGTAGTTAAATGAGAAAATAGCTAAAATTGGATTTTCCCTCCTTTTGATTCTTTTAAAATCAGAATTATGAGTTAAAATATCTTAGAAAAATCTGGAGAAACTCCCTTTGGGTAAATAGCTCCTTAAAGATTCAAAGTTTCAACCCTTTATAAAATAGCCACCAAACTTTCAAAAATTACATTTTGGTCACTAGTCAAAATGTCACACTTCCGAAACTCGTTTTCCAAAATTGATTTCACAGTTCACTTAATTATATTAAAAGATGATTTTAGAACATTTTTCCATAATTTTTATGCAACCCGAACTAGGCTTTCCTAAATTAACCTCTTACGATTCGAACAGCACTTTGACCAACCGGTCAACGCCCAAGACTTCCAAGCCCAAAACCGGGGCGTTACAACTCTCCCCCCCTTAAGAAATTTCGTCCTCGAAATTTACCTGAAGGAAAGAGATAAGGAAACTGCTTCAGCATATCATCCTTCCGCTCCCACGTGGCTTCCTCAACACCGCGATGCTTCCACAGCACCTTTACCAACTCAATGGTCTTGCCACGAAGAACCTTGCTATCTGAATCCAGAACCTTCACCGGTTCCTCATCATAGGTCAAATCCGGATTCAATTCCACTTCCTCCACAGGCAACACATGCGAAGGATCAGATCTATACCTCCGGAGCATAGAAACATGGAACACATCATGAATCTTCTCCAGCTCTTGAGGTAACCTCAACCGATACGCAACAGGACCCACACGCTCAACAACCTCATACGGTCCAATGTATCTAGGGCTCAGCTTACCCTTCCGCCCAAACCTCATCACCTTCTTCCAAGGCGAAACCTTCAAGAACACGCGATCACCCACCACAAACTCTATCTCCTTACGCTTCAAATCCGCGTAAGACTTCTGCCGATCAGAAGCAGCCTTCAACCTCTCACATATGAGCTTCACCTTCTCGGTGGTACCTTTCAACAAAGCAGGCATCGAAACCAACTTTTGACCAGTTTCAGCCCAACACAGAGGAGTCCTACACTTCCTCCCATACAGAGCCTCATAAGGTGCCATCTGTATACTTGCCTGATAACTGTTGTTGTAAGCGAACTCAACCAAAGGCAGATGCTTCTCCCAAGAACCTTGGAACTCTATCACGCAGCATCTCAACATATCCTCCAAAATCTGAATAACCCGCTCAGACTGGCCATCCGACTGAGGATGATAGGATGTACTGAAATGCAACCTTGTACCCAGAGCTTGATGCAAACACTGCCAGAAACGCGATGTGAACCTCGGATCCCTATCCGACACGATCGACTTAGGCACACCATGCAACCTCACAACCTCAGCAATGTACAGCTCTGCCAGCTTATCCAAAGAAAACGTAGTATGCACAGGCAAGAAATGTGCACACTTCGTCAGGCGATCCACAATCACCCAAACAGAATTCTTCTTTGACGGAGACAAAGGCAAACCAGATACAAAATCCATGGTAACCCTCTCCCACTTCCATTCAGGGATTTTCAACGGTTGCAACAAACCAGAAGGAACCTGATGTTCAGCCTTAACTCGCTGACACACCAAACACTTGCTCACGAACTCTGCCA
This sequence comes from Hibiscus tridactylites, assembly GCA_958450335.1. Lineage (NCBI taxonomy): Eukaryota > Viridiplantae > Streptophyta > Magnoliopsida > Malvales > Malvaceae > Hibiscus > Hibiscus tridactylites. Next base: position 43,186,244 of record OY288276.1, on the reverse strand, counting down.
CATCCTTCTTCAAGCCCACCCAATAGTACTCATCACGAAGATCGCGATACATCTTTGTACTACCAGGATGCATAGCAAAAGGACTGCTATGACCTTCAGCTAGAATAGCATGCCTCAACTCAGCATCTGCAGGCACTACTATCCGACTACCAAAACACAACACTCCATCCTCATTAAAACAGAAATTCGAAGGTCTACCCTCCGCGATATCCTGAACATGAGACACCAAGGAATCATCCAACAACTGCTTATCCTTGATCAACTGAACCAACGATGGTTTCACTTGCAACTCAGCAACAAGACCACCATCCTGCGATATGCTCAAGCTAGCAAACATAGCTCTCAGCTCAACAGCTGCCTTTCTACTCAAGGCATCCGCAACAACATTAGCCTTTCCCGGATGATACTCTATCGTCAAGTCATAATCCTTGAGCAACTCCAACCAACGTCGCTGCCTGAGATTCAACTCCTTCTGAGACATCAGATACCTCAAACTCTTGTGATCCGTGTACACAGTACACTTCTCACCATACAGATAATGCCTCCAGATCTTCAGAGCAAAAACCACTGCAGCCAGCTCAATATCATGCGTAGGATAATTGCGCTCATGCACCTTCAACTGCCGCGACGCAGAAGCCACAACCTTACCCTCTTGCATCAGCACACACCCCAAACCAACATAGGATGCATCACTGTAGACTACAAACTCTTTCCCTGATTCAGGCTGAATCAAGATAGGAGCCTGCGTCAAAGCCATCTTCAGCTTCTCAAAAGCTTGCTGCCTCGCTTCTGTCCACTCATACTTAACATCTTTCTGCAGCAACTTCGTCAAAGGAGCAGCAATCTTGGAAAAACCCTCCACAAACCTTCGGTAGTATCCTGCCAGACCAAGGAAACTACGAACCTCCTGAACAGACTTAGGAACTTTCCAGTTCATCACCGCTTCAATCTTCTGAGGATCAACACGAATCCCCTCGGCTGAGACCACATGCCCAAGAAAAATCACTTCTCTAAGCCAGAACTCACACTTGCTTAACTTAGCATAAAGCTGATTCTCCAACAAAGCTTGCAACACGATCCTCAAATGCTCTTCGTGCTCTTCCTCGGTACGCGAGTACACAAAGATATCATCAATGAATACCACAACGAACTTGTCCAGGTATTCATGAAAAACACGATTCATCATGTCCATGAAAGCAGCAGGAGCATTTGTCAAACCAAACGGCATCACAAGGAACTCATAATGCCCATACCTTGTCCTGAAAGCTGTCTTAGGCACATCCACATCCTTCACCTTCAATTGATAATACCCTGACCTCAAGTCAATCTTAGAGAACACAGCAGCTACCCGAAATTGATCAAAGAGATCATCAATCCTCGGCAAAGGATACCGATTCTTGATAGTCAACTTGTTCAGCTGACGGTAATCAATGCACATCCTCATCGTGCCATCTTTCTTCTTCACAAACAAGACAGGAGCACCCCAAGGCGAAACACTCGGCCGGATGAAACCACGATCAAGCAACTCTTGCAACTGCGTCTTCAGCTCCTTCAGCTCTTTAGGTGCCATTCTATAGGGAGTAATGGACACAGGAGTGGTATTCTCATACAACTCAATACCAAACTCCACCTCGCGATTAGGAGGTAAACCAGGCAACTCCTCAGGAAAAACATCAGGAAACTCCTTCACAACCCTGATATCCTGCACCCTCAGCTCCTTCGAACTAGGATTCATCACAAAAGCTAGGAAAGCTTCACAACCTTGCCTCAGCATCCTGCTCGCCTCCAAGGTAGAAACAACATTGGCAAGAAACTTCACATTCTCACCAACCACCACCACTTCATAATCATCCGCAAGCTTAAGCGAAACCCGCTTATTCTCACAATCCACAACAGCACGATGCTCAGCAAGCCAATCCATACCAAGGATCACATCAAAACCATAAAAGGGCAACTCCATAAGATCAACAAGAAAGACATGCTCTTGAACAACCAAAGGACACCTTCTATAAAGCTTACGAGTCACAACAGTTTCACCAAAAGAACTAGTGACTCTAACACCAACATCCAAAGACTCAACAGGCAAACCAAGCAACTCAGCATGCTCATGAAGAATGTATGAATGCGTAGATCCAGAATCAATCAAAGAAAGCAATGACAAGGATTGCAAAGTAAAGGTACCTGCAATCACATCAGCATCATTCCTTCCCTCGCGCTGAGCATACACCCTCGCTTGGCCTCCACCCTCAGGTTGAATAGCCACAACATGAGCTACACCGCGCCCACCTTCCTCTCGCCTCTGAAAATTACCACGGCCGCGCCCACGACCTCTCTGCGGTGCCGCAACAGGAGCACGCTCTTGACCACCAGCCATCCTCGGACAATCACGCCTCAGATGATCAGCTGAACCACAGTTCCAGCACTCATAACCAGCTGCTATCACAGGAGCTTGCACCTCCCTCCCAGCACGAGGACAGTCACGCTTCAAGTGACCACGGGAACCACAAATCCAACAAGCACTAGGGTCAGCTCTAGCATTGCCACCCCTAGCAGGTGCACCTCCACCTCTCTTAGACGAAGACTGAAACCTCTGATCACGCCCTCTCTTGTTCCGACCACCGGAACTATACTCAGCAGCTCTCTTCCCAGAACTAGCTCCAGCACCTTTAGCAGACAAACTTAGGTTCATCTCGATGTCTTTGGACCGACTAACCAGCACATCGAAATCATTGTACTCCGCAGCTAACATATAGGTCTTGACCTCCGTCACCAAACCATAACGGAACCTTTCGCACCTCTCGCGCTCATCAGGTACCAACTCCGGTGCATACTGGCTAAGACGTACGAACTGTACCTCATACTCAGCCACGCTCATGTTCCCTTGGGTCAGAGACATGAATTCACGCTTCTTCTCGTCCAGATATCTAACTCCCAGATATCTCCTCTTGAACGCATGCTGAAAGAACGTCCAAGTAACATCAGCATCAGCCATCCCAGAGGTTGTGGTCGTCCACCACGTATAAGCATCACCTTGCAGCAGTGACACCACACATCCCAGCTTTTGCACATCAGTGCAACTCATCTGTCCCAAGACACGCTTGGTACTCTCCAACCATGCTTCAAACCTCTCAGCTGACATACCCCTAAACTCAGTCCCACCAAGACTGCGCAAACGTTCCAAGGGTAGTCTAGCACTAGCATCTCCCTGATGCCCAGCTCCTTGAGCTCCAGCTACTGCTGCTCGAAACGCACCCGCAATAGCTTGTACCAGCACAGACATATCAGGCATCGCTTGCCCCTGACCAACCTCAGGTCCTGCAGCTCCAGCACCAGCTGCCTCAGCTCCAGCTCTTTCCCTCTCCGCACCACCACCACCAGGTGGAGGAGGAGGTATCACAGCACTACCCGTGTGCTCATCATTCACATTCCCTTCCGGGGTCGTAGCTCTCGCGCTACTCCTTAACTCTCTACGTGGTGCCATACTTTACCATGCATAACAATACAATTAAAACAAGTCAGGACCAGCAAGGTAAGCAAATTCCAAGTATTCAAGCTCAATTTCTTTCAAAAACAACATCATCTCTTTAGCTTTTGTTTGGCAATGGGTACCCTCATCATGCATCATCACAACATGCATCACATACACATCATCATATCATATCACTGAACATGCTTTCACACATCAAGCATACATACCAAACCATGCTTCAATCATGCATACACACATTCCCAATTACTCGAGAACTCAGCTCTGATACCACTAAATGTAACCCCCTTAACCCGGTCTAGACGGTTGACCCGAATTAAGAAAGTCACACGGGGAAAACCAAAGTCAACCCGAAAGTCAACCTTGATTAACGACCCTTTTTTTTCTTTTTAATCTTATCTAGATGCGCATTAACCTTAATTGTGATCATACAAACAACATATCAAAAGATCACAAACATCAGAGATCAAACAGGGACCCAATTGAACAAATTACAACTTTGGGGACCAAATTGTAAATTCTGATAAATTAAGGGACTTAACCCAAATTAAAGTTACCATCTTGAAATTAGTCAGGTTTCATGCTTCTCTGTGAAATTTCAGCTCAAAAGGACATCCACAGCTCATGCAATTGATCAAACATGATTCAGGACCAAAACGTAAACAAAACGAAACATCCAAAGATACTTTTAACTGATTTTAACGGTTGGGTATCGATACGCCACGTGCCGTATCGATACTCGGGGAAGGCAGAACCCAAACTCTAGCAAAGGTATCGATACCTTCCCCCTGGTATCGATACCCCATTCATATGGTATCGATACTTGTTCAGAGGTATCGATACCCCTGGGCAGAAACATGCATATTTGGCTCAGGTGTATCGATACCCAAGCCCGAGTATCGATACCCCTGCCTGGAAACAACTCGAAAACAGCATCAAACATGCATTAAACACCAAATTAACATCACCAAACCATATCACTTAATCATACAACATGCAAGGACCTCAATTGCATCAACAATTCAACATTTAAACATCACATGTGAAAAGCCCCAATTCATATAGCATGCTTCCTACTTAAGCTATCATTCAAGCAATAAACCTTCATAAGCAAGCAATAGGAAATCAATCCAAAATCCAGCAATCCAAACAACAATTAACATCCATAGGGAGTCTCAAACACCTCCCAAAACATACACATTGGTCCCCCATTGCCAAATCAACCAAAAGCTAAAATGTTTAACAAAACCTTCCATACATTGAGCTTTACTTGAACTTGTATGCTTGCCTTCACTTGCTGCCCTCAATGTACTCTAATGCTCTGCATTATTGAATCAAGAAAACGAGAGAGCGTAAGCCAAAGCTTAGTGAGGAGTGCTCTTTAAAAACCATTCAATAATGCAATTAAAATCATTTGCAAAACATGCATATATTCAACCTTTCACATGTTCAAAGCATACTTAAAAACAAGCAATTCCCATGCTTCCACATTTCATTTAAACAAGCATCTCATGCTTCAACATAAACATTAAAACATGCATCTCATGCATCTCATGTACTATACATGTCATATTGGCTCAAGTGATACATTTCATTTAGAAATCAAGTTCAACAACTTCCCCAAGGACTTTTAAACACCTTGGACCCCAAGGACTTTTAAACACCTTGGCCATGGACTTTTAAACACCATGAATGGACCACACAAGGACTTTTAACCACCTTTGTGTCCGTAACTTGAAATACCCCAAGGACTTTTAAACACCTTGGCCCCAAGGACTTTTAAACACCTTGGCCCCATGGACTTTTAACCACCATGGAAAGGAGCACCTAAGGACTTTTAACCACCTTAGAGTCCGCAACAAGATTCATCCAAGGACTTTTAACCACCTTGATGATCTTAGATAACAAGGCTCACTCAAGGACTTTTAACCACCTTAGTGACCTTCACTTTTATAAACCATCACTTGCCAATATACACTTTATACATCATATTGTCCACTGTTTTAAAGCATTTAAACCAAGCCATTTCATCATGCATTTCAAAGCATTAAATCATCATTTAGCAATGCATAAAACAAGGCACTCTTACCTAGAGACACCTCCAACACATGGCTTAAATCATCAGCATAAATCATGCTAAAACATCAGCAATTAACATGCTAAAACATGCTTTCCAAAACAGTAGCAATCATGCAAAATCATCATTTCACATTTCAACAAAACATGGCCACCACTTAAGAGAGTAAACCGAAAACTTACACTTGAGCTTAGCAAAGTTGTTTAGACTTAAACCAAGCTCCCAAAACCTTCAACCTTTGGTTTAAAAGCTGAAAATCCATTTTTCACTCACCGATTACCACTTCGCTTCAAGCCAAAACACCAAAACAAGCCTCCGGATCAACAAATCTTGGATCCTAGGATGCCTCCCCTGTTTCAACACATTAAAGCAGAGGATTAATGCATCATCATGCATTAATTGCTTCAATGAAAGCATCAAAACTCGCTGCTCTCACAAAACCTCCATTTTCAGCCACCAAAGACAACCGAAAATGCATCCGAAACACCTCTAGACAAAGCCCAGCCATAAACCAGCAAAACCTCACTTCCATTAACATCATTTAACATCTAAAAACAACCTACAACCATCCTTATACCTCCAGCAACACCAGATCCACAAGATCACCACAAAAGCTACCTTAAAACACAAGCTAAAATTAGGAAACCCAACCTATCCGGGATTGCATCAATCAAGACTCATTTCCACATCAATTTAATGATCATTTAACATCAAAAACACTTCTCAAAACACTAATTTAACAGATCAAACGAAAATCAAGTGAAATCATCAAAATCTTGCATAATTAGCCAAGATCCATAAATCAACCTTAAAACCTTTAATCAATCATCAATTTAGGATTGAAAACTTTAGGAATTTCATTAAAGAACTTGAAGTTCAGAGGAGAAGGACGTTCTTACCTCCAAACTTGAGTTTCTCCTCTTTTTGGAATAGAAAAGCTTGATGAAACTTGAAGCAATTGAAGAGGATTTGAAGACACAATGATTTGCAATCAATTGAGAGTTGAAAGAATGATTTTAGGTGAGAAAATCAGAACAAGATCTCTGGAAAATGAGTGTTTGGGTTGAGAGAAAAAGTTAGAGAGAAAATAGGTAGTTAAATGAGAAAATAGCTAAAATTGGATTTTCCCTCCTTTTGATTCTTTTAAAATCAGAATTATGAGTTAAAATATCTTAGAAAAATCTGGAGAAACTCCCTTTGGGTAAATAGCTCCTTAAAGATTCAAAGTTTCAACCCTTTATAAAATAGCCACCAAACTTTCAAAAATTACATTTTGGTCACTAGTCAAAATGTCACACTTCCGAAACTCGTTTTCCAAAATTGATTTCACAGTTCACTTAATTATATTAAAATATGATTTTAGAACATTTTTCCATAATTTTTATGCAACCCGAACTAGGCTTTCCTAAATTAACCTCTTACGATTCGAACAGCACTTTGACCAACCGGTCAACGCCCAAGACTTCCAAGACCAAAACCGGGGCGTTACAAGGGGAGTGTTTCAATGGCTCACGATACTCCAATTGACGAGGAAAGACAGCAGGGCACGACTCCTCGGAAAAAAGCAATAGGGGTAATTGACTTTGAAAAATCAGAAATTCTTCAAACCTGTGCCATAGGATTCTACCGACGACCATATCAAATTGTGGAACTAGCGAAAGAATTGCATAGAGCAGGTTTATTGGGCCTAACTGTAATGCGGATAGCGGGAGCGGTAGTGCTGTTGATGTTCGATACAGTGGAGGCCAGGGAAGCAATGTTAGGATCAAATAAGCTTGACCAGTGGCTTGAGAGTGTATCACCATGGTCGCCAACGACAATGATCCCAAGTAGGAGAATTTGGCTTTCAATTGGGAACTTGTCGATCCATGCCTGGTCGGAGGAAACATTCAGCAACATCGCGGCTTTATGGGGGGTATTGACGCTTATCGACGTAGAAACTCTAGCTCCATCATCTTTTGAAAGAGCGCGAATTCAAATTGAAACCGGTTGGACCTTCCACATCAATGAAATAATTGAATTAGAAGTGGGGAAGGAGACATATCAAGTCCGTGTGCTGGAATTTGAGGAAGCAATAGGCCCCAAATGCGATTGCAATTGTGATGTCGAACCAAGCGAGAGTAATGCAGAGGAGGGGGAAAAGGAAATTAATTGGAAAACTAACTTCGCCTATAATGATAACGAAAATTCAATAGCGGATACTATGGTACCAAATTCTGTCTCTTTACACGATACGAAGACATTAGGAGAGATAAAGATCGACCGGAGCTATCTCGATCGCATTTGGAAGGACAATCAACGAGAGGAATGGGGGGTAGTCGAGACTTCAAGTTGGATGAACGATGAGCAGGTGGGTATGTTAAACAGGGATGAGGGTGATCGGATTAGTGGTGAGGTCTTATGTGTAGTGCAAGAGATTGATAAAATTTGTGATAATCAATCGCAAGAGAATCGGACAGAATTGAGCCCAGCGATGAATGGCCCAAGAGTAGAAATTCCAAGAGCAAATAAAGCAATAGTAGTTGAGATAAATAGGGAACAGAAACGTATCAGACAATTAGAGGAGATTGAAGCCTGCTTGGCGAAAGGAGGGGATCAACCGACAACCGAACATCACACGAAAAAGGGGGCGTGGAAGACCGCGGAAAAAGAAAGATTTGCCTGCTGAAAACGAGGTAATTGTGAATGGGTCTCTTTCCGATTCTGATTTTGTTTTATGTGAACAAGGATTGATGCGTGAGGCTAGGGAGACAGTTGATTTGCGGCATTTAATTGGGGCTGTAACGGAGGAACATGAAGACGAAATTATCAGTGATATAGCACGCTTAATTGAAGCGCGCAAACAAAAAATCTAGCAAAAATGAAAATGTTGTCGTGGAATGTTCGGGGGATCAGAGCGTTGTGGAAAAGGAGACCGATCCAACGCGTTCTACGCCAACATAGGTGTGTTTTGGCTCTTCTACAAGAGACCAAAATGGAGATTATAACAGAGGAGATTGTTCGACAAATTTGGTATGAGGATGATTTGGATTTTTGTTATGTGCCTTCGGATGGGAGAGCAGGTGGGGTAATTGCAATATGGGATCCTAAGGGTTTCCAATTAGAGTCGCAGGATAGGCGGAGGAACATGATTATACTGGTTGGTCGATGGATAAAAGATGATTGGGTGGCAGGATTGATTGGTGTGTATGCTCCGTGTGCGAGCATGGAGCAATTGTGCTTTTGGGAGGAGATTAAACAAGTGGTTCAAGAGCATCGTATCGAATGGTGTATATGTGGCGACTTGAATATGGTGACTAAAGAGGATGAACGCATGGGTATGGCACACATTTCTAGAGGTATGAGTAATTTTTGTGATTTCATAGAAAATATTGCTGTGATCGACGTGCCAATGCAGGGAAAGAATTTTACTTGGTTCGGTCCGGGGGGAAAGGGAAGTCCTTTGGATCGTTTTCTTGTGACACAAGGGTGGGTGAACAGATTTGAGGCGTTGACAGTAGTGAATCTACCGAAGGAGTTGTCCGACCACTCGCCAATTTTACTTGTGGGTGATGTGTTTGACAGCGGACCGAAACAGTTTCGATTTTATAATGTGTGGCTGAAAGATATTTCAGCAATAGAGGATGAATGGAAACGGCTAACTATGGTTGATGAGGGTGCGAATATATCTATGAAATTAAAAGGCTTGAAAAGTATGTTAAAAGGCTGGAATATGGGTGTTACGGATATAGAAAATCAGTACATAAGTGTGGTGGCAGAATTGGATGAGTTGGATGCAAAGGTTGGGACTACGGGGCAGTCGAGGGACGACGTAACTCGAGCAAAGGAATTATACCAGCAGCTGTGGAAAGTTACGAAGTTGCGTGACTCCATTTGGCGTCAAAAATCACGCATACATTAATTAGCGGAGGGCGATCGTAATACGAGTTTTTACCATAAAGTGGTGAAGCTTAGACAATTACAAAATCAAATTGTTGGCATACAAGTAGAGGGCCGATGGGAAACTACTCCTGAAATGATGAAGATTATGTTCCGAAGGGAGTTCCAGCGGCATTTTGATAAGCCAAAATCAGCGGGTTACATGGTACCAAATGCGAATTTTGGGAGATTGTCGAGTGACCAGCAGCGGGGCCTTGAGGTTGCATTCTCGGAAGCTGAAGTAAGGGCAGGGATTTGGAGTTGTGAGGGGGAAAAGGCACCAGGCCCGGATGGATTCCCTTTCGAATTTTTTAAAATAGGTTGGGCATTTCTAAAGGGAGATGTTATGCGATTTATGTCTGAATTTTATGCATCCAGTAGATTACCTCCAGGAGTAAACTCAACTTTTGTAGTGTTGATAGCGAAAAAAGATTGTCCGCGAGTGATTGGTGACTTTCTCCCAATCTGCTTATTGAATTCTGTTTACAAAATTTTGGCGAAGTGCTTGGCGAAACGACTACAAGGGGTGCTGCCTTCTCTGATTATCGATGTACAGTCTCCTTTTATCCGAGGGCGACAAATTATGGATGAAATACTATTAGCCAATGAGTTAATCCATTCCATGAAGAAAAGTAATTTGGCGAATGGAGGATTAATTCTAAAGTTAGATTTCACGAAAGCCTATGATTGTATAGATTGGGGCTGCCTAAGTAGAATTATGTGTCGTATGGGATTTGGGGAGCGATGGCGGGATTGGATAATGGAGTGTGTGAGTTCAGCTCGCCTGTCGATTTTGATAAATGGGAGTCCGACGAAGGAATTTCCGATGAGGAGGGGAATTAGGAGGGTGATCCATTGTCACCTCTATTGTTTGTGATAGTCGCTGAATTATTCCACCAATTCATGGTCAATGCGGAGCGAGTGGGGCTGGTAAAAGGTGTTAGAGTGGTGGGGGAGATTATGTTGTCGCATTTACAATTTGCCGATGACACTATTGTGTTCTTATCGGGCGATGTAGAGGGGGTGAGGAATTTAAAACGTGTATTGACATGTTTTGAGTATGCATCCGGCTTATAGATCAACTTTGATAAGTCCTGTTTGTATGGAATTGGGGTAGACAATGAGTTAACGGCAGAATTTGCTTCGATTCTCGGTTGCACTATTGGTGATTTACCGATCACGTATTTGGGAGTTAAGCTGGGGGTGCATCCGCGAGGGGAGGAAATATGGGAACCGTTGATCCGTAATGTGCGAAAAAAAACTTTCTGGATGGAAGCGCAAGTCCCTTTCGTTTGCTGGTAGATTGCTCTTGATCAACACTATTTTATCGGCTCTTCCTGTCTATTACATAGGAATTTTTATGGTCCCTAAAAAGGTGATACGGCGAATTGATTGCATTCGTAGAAATTTCCTTTGGGGTGGATCAAAAGAGAGATCGAAGATGAGCCAGATTAGATGTGATGTGGTGTGTAAACCGAAACGGATGGGAGGGCTTGGGGTGGTGAACTTACATATCAGAAATTTGGCTCTCTTGGACAAATGGGTTTGGCGTTTTGCACACTCGGATAAGTCTCTTTGGAAAGAGGTTATTATTGTGAAATATGGGACGGAAGTACAACAATGGAAAATTCAGCATAAAGGTAAACAACACATGTCGACAATGTGGAAACAAATTGTCAAGGTGCAGGAGGATGAATACGTGGATGCATTTATAAATGGGGATCAATTTATATGGCTTGTGGGGGAGGGGAATAAGGTGCTGTTCTGGTGGGATTGTTGGGCACTCGATGTACCGCTGAAGAACTTATATCCACGGTTATTTGGATTGGCGAGTAATAAATTATGCTTTGTTTGTGAGATGTTGAGCTGCCCAAGCGGGGATTGGGCGACACATTTTCGAAGAGAATTACGAGTTTTTGAAACAAAACAGCTTGCTGAGTTGTGAGCATGTGTGGCAGCCGTGAAGTTACATGCGGGTGTTTCGGATAGAATTGTTTGGAAACATGCAGTTTCAGGATTATTTTCGGTGGGTAAATTACATGCTTTGATGTGTGCAGTTGGTATACCCGATACAATGAATGAGGGGATGGTATGGAACATGCCAATTGTGCCAAAAATCCAATGTTTCTTGTGGTTCATTATGGTCGATCGTTTACCGACTTTAAGAATGCAAAGTGATCGTGGAGTTCTAGTGCCATTAGATTCTCTTGCATGGCGATGGTGTGCTGGTGGTGAAGATAATTGCGACCACATCTTATGGTCGTGTTCTTTTGCATTTGAGGTATGGTCTTTTTTCTTCTCATGGTGGGATGTTGCTGTGGTGCGAACGCGAAAGGTGAGTGATTTTATTGCTCAATTCTGGTTGGGTTGGTTTAGTGGGGAGCTCCGAGCGTGGTGGGTGATAGGTTGTGCGAGCGTTTTGTGGTCTTTGTGGTTGGCGCGGAACGATCTTATGTTCCAAGACCACTGAACGTCGAGTCGAGTAGTCTTCTTTTTGGCCTAGCGTCGGGCATTGTATTGGACTCGTGCGTTTATGCAAGAGTCTTGTGTGAATGAGGCGAGTTGGTGGACTTGTCCGCGGGTTTGCTGGTCGGTGCAGCATGTAGTAAACTTGGATCGTTTGCATAGTGTGTGGCTGCCCCCTTTGGAAGGTGTGTGGAAATTCAATGTAGATGGAGCTGCAAGGGGGAAACCGAGAATGGCAGGGTGTGGAGGGGTGTTACGGGATTGTCATAGCCGAATTGTGGCAATTTTTTCAGGTTCGATAGGCATTGCAGATTCTAATGTGGCGGAAATTCAAGCGATTGCTTATGCATTGCGATTGTTATGTGAGATGCAATTTGGATCGGTTTCATCGATTGTGGTGGAATCTGACTCAATGGTGGCGATATCATGGATGCATCGTACAGAGAATCGTCCGTGGCAGCTTTGGCGGTGGTTTCAGCAGATTGATGAGGACTGTTCCGTTTTGCCTTGTGTGTGCTTCAACCATATCTTTCGAGAATCAAATGGGTTGGCGGATTCCTATGTTAAGAGTGGGGTTGATAGGGGTAAATGGGTATGGTTGTATAGCTAATGACGAGTTTGTTTGTCCGTCGGCACATGCACAGCGGTACTCTTTTCCTCTACTTAAGATTAGAGAGGTTTTTAATGAGACCGTTGTGCATTGTGAATTTTGTATGATTATTTTGCTAATAAAATCATACATGTTGTTCAAAAAAAAAGGTAAAATGGGTTAGTAACTGAATTAAAGGTAATTAAAATCCAAGTTTAAAAATAATAATGGCCATTTTAAAAAGGATAAAAAATGTAAGGATTTTATAAAGGGTTTTACTGTTGACAATACTTAGGGTTGTCAATAAGACTAGTAAGATTCTTATAATTAATGTTTATCTGGTTTTTCTATGAAATTTAATAAATGTAATAATTGCATCCCTAAAAAAATGTGTTCCATCGATTTAATGTAATTAAATTTTAATGATTTAGTTGGTAGGGTTTAGTGCTTTATATTTTAGAGTTTATAGTTTTATATTTTAGGGTTTAAGAATTTATGGTTTAGGGTTTTATAATTTAGGTGTTAGGGATTTAGGGTTTATTGGTTGTTGTTAGAGTTTAGGGTTTGATTTTTTGTGATTTCTATTTTAGGTGATATAGATTTAGGGTTTATGTCTTAAGCTTTAAATATTAGAATCATATGTTTTGATTTAGGGTTTTAAGGTTTAGGTTTTAGGCATGTAATTAATTACATATACTAGAATCCATTAAATTGATGGAACACATTTTTTTTAGGAATATAGTTATTATATTTATTAAATTCCATTGAAAAATTAAATAAGTGTTAATTATAAGAATCTTACTAGTCTTATTGACAACCATGACAAAACTCTTTTGTAAAATGATAGAAAAAGGGTTTAATTAACTGGCCCACTTTACTTAAAAAAAGATATAAGCCCCAAAACGCCTTCTATAATCTACTCTTTAAAAATGGATCAAACCATAACATTTTAAAATGTTCTAGTGTTCATATAAAATAAAATAAAACAATAGCTACAAAAATTTCAAAAAGAAGGTATGATCTTTCTTTCATTACTGAATTCAAAATAATAAAAAAGCAAGAACAAAAATACATAGAAACAAAGCTTGCTACATGTATTTCTTGAAAATTTCAGTAAAAATCCTTTGCTTTTCTTGCAATTTTCGGAGACAATATAGTGAATTGTATAAGTTGTGTGTGTTTACAAGTGAAGGAGAAGGGATTTTAAATAGGAATTTTTCTACCATAATTACATAGGAGATTGGAACAATAATCCTAAAAATTGCGTAAGAATATTGCCCAATTTTCTTGATTTGATTCCCACTTTCCTTTTCTCCAATTTGACTAAAATTTGTCCAAATCTGGTGATATGTTCTCCTTTTGAATCGAATTTGCAAAAATTTGGGAGTGGTTTATTTCTTCTTTTTGATCTGAATCAACCTCTAATTGCTTGCTTTTTCTTTCCCCTTTTCTTCATATTCGATCCATTTCTTTCTTTTTTTCTTGTGTTTTGCAGACAATTTTGACTGGCTTCAATATTTGAGCTGATTTACCCCTTTTCTCACTCGATTCAACTATGATTTGGGAGTTGTGTTTCCTTTTATTTTCCATTTTTGATGCGATCCATTTCCTTATTTTTTTATGTTGGGTTAAAGATCAGTGACAACAGACAACAACGTAGAGAAGAACCAGGAACAAAAAAAAATGAGGGGAGTAGAAGGTAAAGAAAAGACCAGGGTGGGAAGCCGGCTACCGCCGCCGACGTCAACTAGTTGCCACTGAAATGAAACTAAGGTTAAGAGGTTTAGGAGTGAGGGTAGATGATATCATAGGGATGGCTAGTTTTACTATGACATTCCAAATTCATTTGATGACCAACTTGGATTTTTTATAATAATTTTTTAATTAAGATGAGAGAATCATCTAAAATAAATTATAAATTCATAATGAACTTACAAAGAACCCGTTTACTTTTTCTAAATCTTTCATTTCTTTTGGACCAAATTCAAAAATTATTACACTTTTTTTCTTTTTTCTAATCATTTTCATGTTATTTTTTAACTACTTATTTAATCACTAAATTATGACTTATTTTTATTTTTGTAACCCGCTAAACCCGGTTCAGACAATATGATTAGATTTCAAGAGTTGCATTAGTCATCAGACAGACCCAAATAATTTTTAGATTATGATATTTTAGAAATAAGTTTATTTGACATATTCTATCCAAAAATCTCTTAATGTTATTTTTTCAAAACCATAGATTTTAAGAATCTAGAAATTGTTTATGAAAAACTGTTATTTGATCTTAAAGTTTACAAGTTTCAAAAATTGGTGTAGTTTATTTGTAACGCCCCAATTTTGTGCCTAGAAGTATTTGAGGTTGACTCGAGGTTCATAGGACCTAGACTAGAGATTCGAGTTTTTGGGAGCGGTTCTGGGAAAACGTGGTTTGGGATGTGGTAAAATAATGGGAAAATTCCTAAAATCTTCTAAAAATATGTAATAAGGTTTGGTAAAGTCAATTTCGGAAAGTGACTTTTAAGAAACTGAGATTTCAGTTTAGTGGCTGTTTTATAAAAATGTAAAATCTATTTTTAAGAAGAAAAAAAGGATTGTTTTGAAAGAGGGTCAAAGCTTAGATTCTTTAGGGAGCTTATATATATTTAGTGGGCCTTTTTCCTTTAACTGACCATTTTAAAAGGTGTTTTATTAAAAATTAATTAAAAGAGGATTTTATTAAAAGGGATTTAATCATCTAAAATCTATTTTGACATAACTTCATTTTCTCTCATTTTCCATCAGCCAAACATTTATTTTTCTCTCAAACTTCCAGAGATTCTCATCTTCTTACTTCACTTTGATTTACAAATAATTTTCTTGATGATTCTTCCATTCAACTCAAAGGATTCTTGAAGATTTCTCATATAAACTTGTCAATTGAAGGAATAGGCAAGAGTTAGAGGTAAATTTCATTCAACTCCTCTAATCAAGGTTCTTTAATGAAATTATCAAGTCTTTGGCTCTCTAATCTTGTTTATTGGAAAAGAATTGTAATCTATTTGATGAAAATGGCGAGATCAAGATTTAAAAAGTGATTTCTTAAGATTTTCGTAATGCTACTATTTTGATTGATTTAATATTCATTTTTATCAAGATTTGGACGTTAAATGATGTTGAAATAAAGGTTTTATCATAATAATCCCGAAATAGATTGGATCTCTAGTTGTTACGTGGTTAGATTTGGGGTTTTTTGTGGAGATAATGTGGTTCTGGTGTTGCTGGAGGTATAAGGATGAAATTAGATTGTTTTTTATTGATTTTTTATGGTTAAAATTGGATGACAATATTAGGTTTTGGCTGGGTTAAGATTGTAGAGTAATCGAAGGTGTTTTCAGTTATTTTGGATAAGCGTTTTGGTTTTTGCGTAGAGCAGCGAGGTAGTATTTATTGCTGGTTTTTAATGCATTGAGATGCATTAATCCTCTGTTCTTGTGTTTTATAAATATGGGATAAAATATCGAAAACAATCGGTGAAGTTCCGGAGGTCTAGAAGCTTGATTACGCTTCGGCAAAGCGAACATGGCATTGTCGGTGAGTGGAATTGGTTTTAAAAGCCTTTCAAATACTTGAAAGCAAGGTTTGGGGGTTTAGGTTGAGTTTGAAACACAAACCTAAATCCGTGAGTAAGTTTGGGATTTTTCGCTCTCGTTTCTCGGTTTTTATTCTATTGGTTTTATGATCATGCTCATATTTTGAAGGTAGACTTACCCCTTCTATTTTATGCATATTTTGAAAAATGATATGATGATTTACATGATCCCATGAGATAGATTTGTTATTTCAAAGAGATAGATTTATTGAGAAAATGATATGCATTGTTTATGCTTTTGAAATGGGATGAGAATGATTTATATTCATGCATTGAAAAACAGTAGGTAATGATGTTTAAAATGAGTATATTGACATGAGATGAGATTATTGTTACCAAATATAATTGGTTGAGCAATAGGTTGAGAAGTGCACTATAATATACAAATTCCGTACGTGCTATTTGGTTCAAGCAATGGTGGTAGTGCCATCCCATTCCAAAGTGAGAGTGTCGTGATGAGAGATTCCACCACGGTAGGTCTTAATGATGAGAGATTCCATCAAGCTTTGTGGCGATGGGAGATGCCGCCATGAGAGTCCAGTGATTTGAGATTCCACTGGGGTAGGACTTGACAATTTCGTCAAGCTATTCGCATATTCGAGTAATGTTGCTAAAATGCCAACATATGAGATTCACATGTACCTTGTTTATAAATGATTTTATGAAATGAGATTGCATATGAGATCATGTTTTGAGATATGCTTTATGAGATTCAAGCATGTAAGGCTTTGCCTTGAGACTTTGCATTTTGATTAATTTATGAGATAAATGGTACATGTGATTTAAATGATGTGGTTTTTGCTTTGAGAATGGTTTCAAGCATGAAATTGAATGAGCACGATGAGATAAGGATTTCTAAACGAGAAATAGTTTTAAAATGCATTGTTGTTGTTGTTGGTTTGTTTTGAGCATCCCTCACTAGGCATTATTGCTTATGCTATCTTTTCCAACAATGCAGAAAATTAGCATCTTTTGGGCAGCGAAGAAGCAAGAAGGGAACCAAGGAGTGAGACTTAGCTCAAGTATGATTTTATGATTGTTTATTAGTAATAATAGTTGCCAATGGGAGGATGCCTTAATGTTTTGGGAGATGTGTTTTGAAACTCCCTGTTTTGTGGCAAGTTTGAGATCCCCTTAATGACATGTAAATGGCCTTTACTTATTGGTTTATGCCTTGGTTTGTGTTTTGACACTTGAGTGATATTTTGCATAGGTTGCATGCCTATAGTTTCCCTTGATGCATGTTGACATATTATGATGTTGGTATTACCATATATGATTGTGATTTGATGTTTAAATATGTTGTATGCATGTAGGAAGTATGTTGGAATGGTTTTGTATGAGTTAAAGTATGAAAAACCAGCAAAAAGTGTCATTACAAGCCCATGTGTTTCGGTACACTCGAGTCTGTACCGAAATGGTAAGCCCGAAATGGTTTAAGGGTATCGAAACAGGGAATGGCTATTTTGGTACGTTTTGCTACTAGAATTGCATGCTTCGAAACACCCTTGAGGCTATTTCGATACGGGCCCAAGCTTCGAGCCGCTTGACCCTATTTCAATACATCTATTTTGATATAGGTCAACCTGTACCGGAACGACAAGCTGTTAAGTTAGTTATTGGAATCTTCTAAATTTCTGTTTCTTTACGTTTTGGTCCCTGAATGTTGTGGATGCAATTAAATGGGCAAGGATGATTAATTTGAGCTGAGATTTGACAGTGATGTATGTAATATGATTAATTAATGATTAGCAACTTAAAAAGTGAAGAAGTCCTTGTATTTTGTGTAAATTACAAAATAGTCCCTAAAATATATTTGAATGTAATTGAGTTCCAAATCATTGTCTGATCGAGTTGTAAATAGTTCTGTTGCGATATATATCACTTAGGATCATAATGAGCATATAGACAAGATAAAATGAAAAAAATGATCATTTATTGAGGTAAACTTCCCGGTTTAGTTCAACACTCCTCATGTAATCCGTTCAGTTCCGTCTTTCACCCAGACCAGGTCAGGGGGTTACATTATTCAAATGTTTATGATTCTCAGTGTAAAACCATTTTTGTTAAATTAAAAGCATCTACTCAAAAATGCAGTTCAAAACATGTATGTAAATTGTAAAATACATGTATATGACCAAAGTTGAATAAAAACATGAAATATTACGCGAAGTACCCAAAACATATAAAATATAAAGCTTCCTGCAACATTATGTATGATAAAATAAAATAAAGGGTTTATATAGTAAGTATAAGTAGTAATAAATTTGAGACTATGAAACTTTGAATGTCGAGTCTTAATCCTAATATCTTTAGTAGTCTATAAAGAGAAAAAAAAAGACATATTAGTAAGGAGGCCTAGTGTTGTAATGCTAGTAACGGTGGACCTACTCTGAGTGATAGATCAACTAGAACTGAGGTGGACCAAAGTTCGTGGTAAATATTATGATACGTTTGATGACCTAGCAGATATATATATATGATTCGCTTGGTTATCCGTTTTCTATAATCATTGATGAACCCATATTTCGAGACCATGAGTAGTAGCAGTTGATTTAAGTTCTAGCGTGAAAATGCATGATTGAGGCTATGTTAACTACTTGGTTAGTTAGCATGTAAGTGCATTCAAGTAATATTTATAGTATCTTAAGAAAAAGCTACAAGGAGTGTAATATTTTTTATACATATGTGTGTTTTGGTTGTTAGTTATGATAGGTGATTGATGCTTATGATTGAATATGTGTGTGATTTGATTTCATGTTATTTTAGATGATTGGTTGCCTATGATTGAGCAGATATGATATATGAATGTTTTTCATACTAGTCAATGATGGGCCTGACTAGGTTGAACTATGATCTTATTAATAAGCATGAGTTGTATTGATACATGATAAATTGATAAGTTAGTATAGAAATGAAATGATGATTAATGAATAGACAAACTTTTAGATCTATGATTCATAGGATCAGTCACTAGGACTATCCAAAAAATTCTCAATAAAGGATTTTAGGTTAAGGATAAATTACATGCCAGAAGTTAATATGATTATGGTGAATTCTATGATTGGTCTTATGGTATGCTAATTTAAGATAATAACTCTTAAGGGCCTTAACCTTATGTTCATAGTTTTGAATCTTAGATAGCAATAAAGGAAAGATTAAATAAACTATAGGAATCGTAAGATAGATTGCCTTATTATTGTTGATATCACAAGATAAAGAAAGATATGCATATTTGGTCACTATTTCCTTAACGATCTAAATGATCTTGTTTGTATGAATAAATGATTGATCATGGAAATTTGTTTGTATGATTCGATGTATGTTTATGGCTAATGTTGTTACATGTGTAATTTGTATCTGATAGAATGATGAAAGAATAATTGATTGGAGATCAATGTTAATGTATAAATGTATATGATTATGTGTTTGAACCTACAAATGTTGTAACCCCCTTAGCCTGGTCTAGACGGTTGACCCGAACTGAGGTGATTACACGGGGAAAACCAAAGGCAACTCGTTAAAGCCGACTCATATTGACGACCCTTTTTTTTTCTTTTTATCTTTTCTAGATGCAACCTAAGTCCTATGTGATCACCAAAGAGCATAGGAAGAAACGACACATCGATCGGATTTCGTTTAGGGGTTTAATTGCACAAACTCGACATTTAGGGACCAAAATGTAACTTCTGCAAATTAAAAAGACTTTTATGATTTTAAGGTTACCATTACTCAATTAGTTATGTTTCATGATTCTCTGTAAATTTTCATCACAATCTGACTAACCAATCATATCTAATTCCATTCATGAAGTTTAGGGACTAAAATATAATGTTTTGAAACTCTAAAAGATGCCATTAACTGAATTAACGGTCGTGTATCGGTACGCCTAGGGACCATATCGATACGCGGGAAGGCAGTGATCAAATTTGTAGAAAGGGTATCGATACGCTCTCCCGCGTATCGGTACGCCCTTCAAACTCGTATTGAAACACCTTACATCTGTACCGATACCCTTGTACGAGAAGGCACAAGTTTGGCTTATGCGTATCGATACACATACCAGAACTGTCCCAAAATCACCCCCAAAATCATATCAAAACTTCAACAAATCATCATCAAATCATATGGACATGTTTATGGCTTCCACTCAACCATATGAGCATGCAATTCCAAGCACATGGTAACATTTGTTTGATTAACACAAGCATAGCAAGGCATATAATGGAGCATGCTTAAACCACAAACTAAAAGCTTACCAAAAGGTAAGATAAAGCATCAAAACCAATATAAAGGCCTTCTACAAACTAAATAAACCATATAACACCTGCATCAACATCAGGGAGTCCAAAACACATCTCCCAAAACAAACCATTAAGTCCCATTGCCATATATCATTACTAGGGTAAAAGTATAACACCATACTCGAGCTTATTTATTCCTTGTATCCTTTTAATCCACATTGCTGCCCAAAATGTCTCAATTATTTGCATTGTCGGTAAAAGAGAGCGTAAGCACGATAGCTTAGTGAGGCATGCTCTAAAAACACCAACACCACAATGCAAGCTTTTAAAACTCTATCTTGAAAACCATTTCTAAAACTGTGCTCTTTCTATCGCATGCTTGAAAACCATTTGAAAGCAAACCACCATTTGAAAATCACATGTACCATCTATCTATCTATCTCATGCATTCAACCAATACAAATCTCATGGCAAAGCCACACACATGCTTGATATTCAAAAGCGTTTCATAAATCTCAAAATCTCATATGCATTTCTCATAGCATAAAATCATTTCAACATTGGTACATGTGAATCAAAGTTCGTTCTCATATATTGGCATTTCACATTCTATCTTTACTCGAATATACGAATAGCTTGACTCGAGGCCAAGTCCTACCCCGGTGGGATCTCGCCACCGGACTCTCATGGCGGTATCTATCTTTGCCACAAATCTTGGGTGTTTCACCAAGACCTACCCCGATGGTATCTCTCATCATCGGACTCTCACTTTGGATCGGGATGGTACTACCCCCATTGCCCGACTCCAAAGAGCACGTACGAATTTTTAGTTTATAGTGCACTTTACATTCTATTGGTCGACCAATTATATCCGGTAATCATCTCATCATTTATGCCAATTTATTACATTAAAATCATCCTCTCACCTACTATTTTGATGCAACATTTCTAAAATCAATCTCATTCCATTTCAAAACCACAATTCATGTATAGTATTTAATCAAAATATCAAAACTCTTTGCAATGTCATTCTATCTCATGAGATCAAAATGAAACATCATTTCTTGTCATAAATCATGCATAAAACAATAGAAATTTGTCTATCTCAAATCAAGAGCTTGTCAAAAGCATTTAGGGGCATCAACAACTTTTTGAGAGCAAATCTAAACATACTTACTTCCGGACTTAGGATGGTGTTTCAAACCCATCCTAAATCCCCAAAACTTGTTTCCTTGTCCCTCTAGCACTTCTAAAACCAGTTGCACTCACCGATAACGTTTCGCTTGCTTGACGAAACGAATTCTAGGCTTTCGGCACTTCTAGATCAACACCAAACGCGTCCGAAGATGTCTCCCTTGTTCATTACACATAAGAGAAGAGGATTAATATATCATCATGCATTAAAGTCACCAGCCACTCATTCTAACTCGATGCTCTACTCAAAACTAGCATTTCGGCTATCCGAATAAACTAAAATCACATCCAAACTTCATCAAACAAAAGCCCATCCAAGATTTAACAATTCTAATCTTTTTTAAACCTCAACCAACATAAAAAATCACCAAAAACACAACCTTATACCTCCAACAATAGCAGATCACCAAAAACACCTCAAAAACCACAAATCTAGCAACCCAAACTTAGGAACCCAAACCTATTCGGGATTTATTTGTTAAAACCTCATTCTCAGTATCAAATAACATCCAAAATATGTTAGAAATCAACCTCAAAATAGAGCTTAACATAGAAATACGAAAATCACCAAGATCTCATCAAGAATCTTGAATTTAGCAACTATTTCTTGTTTATAACATTAAAACAACTCAAAAACCATTAACAAAGGATTGATAACTTGGGAATTTCAGTAAAGAACTTGTCATTAGAGAAGAAGGGCGAAGCTTACCTCTAATGGTTGATCTCTCTTCAATTTTGGCAAGTTTTCTTGAAAATCCAAAGCAAAAAATCAAAAGGATTTGATGAAACAAAGATAGGAAATCTTTTGGAAGATACAATCCCAACAAACAAGATGAAAATCAGAGGAGAGAAGAGTGTTTGGCTGATTGGAAGTTGAGAGAAAATAAAAGAGAAAATCTATCGTAAAGTTGGTTATGAAAAGTCAACCTTTGATTTTCTTTTTAATTCTCTATTATTTCTTTAATTAAATCATTATTAAAAGCTCTCAAATTAAAGAGAAATCTGATAAAAACAAATGATAAAATTAGCTCCTTAAAGATTCAATGTTTCAATCCTTTACAAAACAGTCACTAGTCCACTTTTGCAAAAAACTGCGTTTTGGTCACTATACCAAAATGTAATATTTCCAAATATGATGTTGTAAATTTTTTTTACCATAATCTAATTTATAATAAATGAGGATTTTTTTACATATTTTCTGTATTTCTAAAACATCCCGAACTAGGTGTTCCCTAAACCCACCTCAAAGGTTCGAACCGTTCCCGACCGGCTCGATTCAATGTCTAAAACATCTAGGCCCAAAACAAGGGCGTTACAAATGTAACACCCCTTACCCAGCTTAGGAGTAAACCGGCCAAGGAGTGTTAATCAAGCAAAAAAAAGCACAAGAATTCAAGACAATTAAAAACTTTCGAACTCATCCATACTAGATGAGTTGCGGGTCTAAAAAGCGAGCATAACATCCAAATTGATCAAGTAACATAACATGCTTCTCAAACATTATAGGTTACCACTAAGTCAATTCACTTATAATTTACATTCAAAATTGTTTACTTCATATTCGTGTGATCACAAGAAGCATTCAAATAACACACCTAAGCAAGAAATAACTATTAAGTTCATTTCAAGGATGGTTACTTCCTAATCAAGTAATCCTATATAGCATTCGAACACATACTTAGACATGATCACATCCAATACAATTGCATTACATGTATGCGCAACTTTGTTACAATTCAAGGCAAAGATCAATCATACTTATGTCTAGTTAACTAAGCATGGGTTTCCAACATTTTACAATCCATACATGAAACATATCACGTTGGTTAAACTAGTCAAGTTACTAGGTGTATACAATCAAACCATGACTCAATCAATCATAATCTCAAGCAAGTTTAACATCACATAGCAACCAAGTCTAGCTAACAAGATCATGTTATTCAAACAAGGGCGAGCAACCATACTCAATCTCATTTTAAATAGGCATTCAAGTAATCAAGCATATATGGTCCATTTCTCATGTACATTCAATTATAGCTAGATCAAGTAAACCAAGTGCCATTTCACGTTTAACAAGTCAAGTTTATATCATGCATAGCATTCGGTATCATGGGCATTAAACATCGCCAACCAAGTCTTACAAGCCATTTTGATCAAGTCATATATATATACAAACTTCCAAACTAGAAAAAATGCATGATCTAGCATGTTCTATACACAAGTCTAGGTGCCACAAACTAGGAGAGTACAAAAATATAATCAAAGTCATACTTCTAGCCTTGCTCGTGTCTTGCTTCAGACTCAAGGAAGATCGCTTTACGATCTCTTTATACCGATGTTTGGGAAGAATGGAAAGGAGAGTGATAAGTACACACTGTACTTAGTAAGGTAGCATCTAAAGCTAACAAGTTATCAAGTTTAGCATTCTTTAAGTCAAGTATAACCTAGCTAAGTTTGTAGCATATAAGTCAAATCTAGCTTCAGGTTTCAAGCATCTCAAGTAAAGGATACGACCCTGTAAACAAGAAAGCTTAATACCATTATGCATATCATATCAAAATCAAGATCATAAAAAAGGATTATAGTCTCAAGCATCATAAATCATTTCATGTTACCAATCAACATTCGAATAACATGCTAACAAGAAGGTTGCTTTGATTTCAAGATTAATCAAGTACCAAGTCAAAAAAAAAAGAAATATGCTCACGTATAACAATTCAAGTGTTCATTCAAGTATCATGTAAAAAGACAATTCAAGATATCAAGTCAAGTATCATTTAAGCTTAAATCCATGCTTTTCTTTCTTTCTTATTACTTTAGATTAGGCATTGGTACATAGTTATGTCTAGGTAATCGAGTCACCAACCAAACTGTCGCCAAATCAAGTAACTGGTCATATCCCTCCTACTGTCGCTAGTGACCATAACACACACATCCCTCCTACTGTCGCCAAATATGGGCCTTGGCCCTGGACCGTAGTCCACCCAACACAAATGAGCTCTAAACTCTATGGCATGCCATCCTACCTAAGACCAACTAGCAACCAAGGCTTTGTTTGATTATAAAACAATTTAACAAGTTTCAAATATTCAAGACAAGGAAATTATATATTTCATGATCAAGGAAATTATTTAGCTTGTTCAAGGTTTCATTTTCAAGTGGTACTTATCAAGATCAAGCTAGCCCTTAGGCTATTCGAACCTTAGTTCAATTTATCACGTCTTAATTGCAATTCACGCAAGTATGCATTTCATGTCATCAATAGTATCAAGTAAGACCATGTCTAGATGTTCTTGAGTCATTCGAAAAAGTTTTCTAAGGTATAGAAGTTCAATCAAGTGTTTACATGATCCATTTGCATTATCAAGTTATATATCAAGCATATCTCAATATCAAGATTCAATTTAACTATTCTTCCCTTATTTCATTACCAAGCATGGATTAATTTCATTTCATGGCATAATCATAGAAATAGAATGTAAACAAGCATATTTGGTTAGGACTTAGGTCCTAACCCTATGTAAGAACTACACTCACAATATTCCAAGCTAGTTTTGATCCTTGATCCAAGTCCCCTTTTCCTTTGCACTAGTTTGTCCCAGTTTCTCTTCTTGAACAATATCTACTCCTTGTTCTAGGATAGAATTCAATGAAATAGGATCAAAATCAGCAAAATAACAATACATTCAAGCATTCCTTTCAAAATAATTCCAAGCAATCTAGTTAAACATATACATACACAATGGTTCATCATTGGAATGTATACTCTAAAAAATTTCATAGTCTTCCAACAAGCAAAACAGATTAGCAAGATTTATTTTTCAGTTGTTCATTTCAAACACAGACCACAATGTTAACAAGCATACAAAACAATAATCAATACAGCAAATGATGTAAAACAGTCCCCTAACTATCATATTAATTCAAAACATGGCAGCATGCATATGCACTCTCATTTTCAGCTCAAAAATAGTCTTGTAACTTCTATTTTTTTTACCAATTCTTCCCAATTAAACATAAGTATCAATTTTTACTTAATCAAGACAGTCCTCTTAATTATTTAACATGTCAAAATAGTCCTGAAATTATCCATTCCTCCAAAACAGTCTCAAGTTTATATACATGCCAATAAACACTCCTAAACAGCCCCAAAACAAGATTGTATCACACAATTCATTTTAACAAACTTTTAAATAGTTTCCCATGTTTTTAAGTTACCATTTACAGCTCCTATTTCATGCAATTCAGTCCAATATTTATTAATTCTTTCAAAATAGTAACTAGTTTGCAATTCGTCAATCTAGTGTGACTAGTTTCATATTTAAGCTTGAATTTCACTATCTAACCTAATTTTCATTTTATCAATAATCTAATTCATCCCATAATCAAGTTTTGCAGCAAACATTTCATTCAATTCATGTAACCCCCTAAACCCGGCCCAGAAAGAATGGGCTGAATCTAGGAAGTAGCGATTGGAACTTGTCCCTCAAGAAACAATTTAGGTTAAAATATTTCGTAATTCAAAAGGATCGATTAGATAAGTAAAACTTAACAAATATTCTGATTAAAATAAAACCTAATCTTTTAAACGATGTTCCGATAATTAATTAAAATTCTGAAAATAACTTCATAGATGCATGCATTTAATAAAGCCCAAATTAAAAACAGTAAACAGTCCCAATGTCCGAATTACATAAATGTTCTAAAATATTTCAAAACAGTAGTCTGAAATAATTAAAAGAGAGTTCATACTGAATTATAATTTATCTGAATAAACAAGAGATGCTCCAAGTACCGATCGCCTAAAAAGTCTGAGATATCTGAAAAGTAAAAACTAACGGGTGTAAGCTAAAGAGCTTAGTGTGTCTCTGAAGTGCAACCGAAAACAAAACATAAGTCAAACAATACTTTATTTTCTGATAAAAACTTTTCTGAAAACACAACAAAAACTGGATCATAATGACATGATGTCTGATGCACATGAATCATAATACCCATCTCCGATACACCGGAAAGTAAGGTTCCCCAGAACCTACTTTATCCATCATCACCATCCGAAGTGGAACTCAGCCCGAAAGGGTGGAACCACTGATCCGAAGCGGAATTCAGCCCGAAGGGTGAAACCACTAATCCGAAGCGGAATTCAACCCGAAGGTTGAAACCACTGAACTTCCCCGAACAAATTCCAAACCATATACCCACAATGATATGATGCAGATTTTAAAATCCGAGTCTGATCCAAAACTTGAACCATGAAAATTCAAGTTGCACAATACTATAAATCCGATGTTTTACAATTTTGAAAATCTGATATTTCACTTAAATCACGGTATGACATGTTATGCATGATGTCTGAAAACATTCACCCCATCACAACAGAGAATGCACACAAAATGTACAAAACATTTACTTATATTAATCCAGAAGAGCACATAAAATTTATAGCACAGAAAGAAACACATAAGTTTATAAAAGAGGACGCGACACACCTTTAAGCAACAGAAGCTCTAATGCCGAGAAAAGCGCGTCTTACGCTCAGATCTAGCTGAATCAGGACCTACGAGGTATGAATACTATATTAGTATTTATTACTAACACTAAGCCACCGACTAAAACACTGAAAACCAACTGAAGATATACTCACATGAAGATCTTGAAAAACGTGCACGATCGGTCTGAACAACTGGAGGTAACCCAACGGTCCCAAAGTCGGCACCTGAACACGAGAATATTCCGAATCAGATTCTGAAATCTACAACTTATTAGATTTTAATAACAATACTTAAAAAGAGCAAAACTGAGCTTTCGGAAACTAATTTGACAAAACGGGCAGCGAATACGAACTCAGGACGTCAAAAAAGGTCAAGAGGAACATTTCCCGAAAAAGTCAACTCTTGGTCAACTCTGGTCAAAGTCAAAGTCAAATTTGGTCAAACTGGTCAACAGTCAACTCTGGTCAAACTGATCCAACATGTCAAAGGTCAATTTTGGTCAAACATGTCAAAACTGGTCGACAGAGTCGGTCAAAGATTAAAAGTCAACTGTAGAGTCGGTCTAATGGGTCAAGGTACGGTCCGATTCAATTTATCCAGTTCGGTTCGGTTCACAAATTCAGATCCTGTTCAATCCACTGGTTCGGGTTATTCATGTCAGTTCAGATTTGGACTCACACCGAGCTGGGCTTGTTGATTCGGGCTTAACAGGAATACACACATATTTGGGCTCTCATATCACTTACTCACATGGGCCTCACCACCCAACTCAATTCAAACTCCACACAACCCTCAGACCAGGAACCATTTCAGCAGACTTTGTACTAGGGTTTCTAGCACCCAAAACGGCGGCGGCGCAGATGCACGAACGGCGGCGGCGCAGATGCACGAACGGCGGTGATGCAGATGCACGAACGGCGGTGGTGCAAACTCGTCGGAAAAGACGCGATGTCGGCAGCAGCACAACCAAACAACGGCGACACCTCCACACTCAAACTTTCACACCAGCTTGCAAAAGCTTCTAGGATTTACAGAACCGAAAAGGCGACGGCGGCTCGACAACAATGGTATCGGCAATACAACTCCGGCGAAGACAGCAAAACCTAGTGGCGTCAATAGTGGCTCAACTCGTCGGAGAAGACAACGACAATGGCAGCACGATACAACCAACACCGGTTAGCAAAACCACTCAACTATACAAAGCCAAAATCCAAAAAGGAAAAGACAAAGCTTACCCGACAACAACGATGGAGGAGACGACGGCGGAGCACAACGGCGGAGTACAACGGCGGAGCACAACGGCGCAAGGGAAGATTCGAACGGTTCCTTATCGTTTCTTCTCTAACGGTGGCCGGCTTGGATAAATAGGAGATGGATTTTGGTCAGACGACGAGGGGGATTCGAAAGGTGGCGGTGGCAATCTGAACGAATGGTGTTGCCGCCCTCGTCGGAGCTTAAACGGAAAACAAAGGGTGAGAGGTTTATTTTGAGTGATGAAAAACGGGGAAGAGGGGTAAGGGGTGAGTGCGGCTGCTGATAGAAACAATAATGGGAGATGAATCCCTTTAGGGTGAAAACAAAAGTCAAATACCCTAAATAAGGGGTAAATCGCAAAAGAAGGGTCTATAGATTTACCCATGTCACAAAAAGGTTCTCATATCTTCCGATTTATACAAACAAGTCACAAAAATTCTGATTTATCTCAATATAGCCCTCAATTTACAATTTGGGCTTGATTCCAAAATGCCCAAATATTAGGGTTTCTGATTTAGGGATTTTAAAAATTAGGGTTTTTAAATTAGGGTAATTTTTGGGGTGTTACAACTCTCATTCCCTTAAAAGAAATTTCGTCCTTGAAATTTTCAAACTTATCAACAGATCTCAAAACCAACTATAACACGCATGAACTTTCCCATTCTGAATTCATGATATATCATAACCGAAAATACTGAAACATAGAACTGGAAAAAGAACCAAAACATATTAAGAAGTACCTTCCATGTCATCATGTATGCCATTGTATCCAACACTATCTTCGATTGGATGTACTGAACCTGAATGTCTAATCTCGAATTTAGTTGATCCATCACTCGGAGCATGTCTACCTCTACTAGCAATACCATAAGCAACTGACCTAAATTGCCCTCTACCTCGGTGAGGTGTCTGAACTGATGCATGACTCTGAATCTGAACGGATGAACCAGTAGCTGAACGTGGACAATTCTTTAAGTAGTGATCCTGAGAACCACATCTGAAACATGTTTTGTTCATCAATCTGCAATCTCCATTATGTTTTTTTTTTGTTGCAAAAACCACATACAGAAATAGGTCGACGAACTTTTGAACTACTATGGTTGCCAGACGAAACTATCGATACTGCAGGTCTCACATTCTTATAAATATAAGGAACAGACTCATCTCTAGGTCTCTTTCCAAACGAGCTGACAAGACTTGGTTATACAAATGTGTCCGATTGCTTTCCGACTTGATCAAATTCTAAAGTTCTTTTTTTTCCATTTGTGAAATTTATCCTCTTAAAAGTTTTAGCTCGATCAACCATGCCGCTGAATACTTTATCATGATGTATTGCAACATCTCTTTGAATCGGTAGTCGAAGTTCCTAAAAAATCACACTTATCTTTCTCAATCACAACTAACTTAGGAGCATACTTGGCCAACCTCTAAAAATCTAACTCATAGTCATTTACTAACTTGTTATTCTGTTTCAAATTCATAAAGTAATCTTAACACTTTGCTACGAGCTCGGCTCCAACATAACGATTAGTGTTATCAATTCAAGTGAGTTATCACTTCCGATCTGATATCCTCCTAACGAATGGTTCTCATCGACATGTAACTTATTCTGAATTTTTGCTTGCCCAACTGTAGGCGGGTGATCTCTACCAGAAGCAACGGTACGGCCTTGACCACGATATCGAACAAACGATAGATTAAGATTCCTATGCGGTGGCATAATAAACTATCTACCAAAAGCCAATAACCTAGAGTCAAAATCGGTACTAGAGTCTCAGATTTAAAACACATTGAAAACGTTGAAGTCAAAATCACATAATATCATAGTATATTTTTTTAAAAAAATCATCATTTATCCCAAAAAATTTCCGATGCATGCAAAAATCAAAAACATTTTGAAAACAACTTTTGTGAGCCAACAGTTCGAGGGTTGAACCTACGCTCTGATACCACTAAATGTAACCCCCTAAACCCGACCCAGAAAGAATGGGCTGAATCTAGGAAGTAGCGATTTGAACTTGTCTCTCAAGAAACAATTTAGGTTAAAATATTTCGTAATTCAAAAGGATCGATTAGATAAGTAAAACTTAACAAATATTCTGATTAAAAGAAAACCTAATCTTTTAAACGATGTTCCGATAATTAATTAAAATTCTAAAAATAACTTCATAGATGCATGCATTTAATAAAGCCCAAATAAAAAACAGTAAACAGTCCCAATGTCCGAATTACATAAATGTTCTAAAATATTTCAAAACAGTAGTCTGAAATAATTAAAAGAGAGTTCATACTGAATTATAATTTATCTGAATAAACAAGAGATGCTCCAAGTACCGATCGCCTAAAAAGTCTGAGATATCTGAAAAGTAAAAACTAACGGGTGTAAGCTAAAGAGCTTAGTGTGTCTCTGAAGTGCAACCGAAAACAAAACATAAGTCAAACAATACTTTATTTTCTGATAAAAACTTTTCTGAAAACACAACAAAAACCGGATCATAATGACATGATGTTCGATGCACATGAATCATAATACCCATCTCCGATACACCGAAAAGTAACGTTCCCCAGAACCTACTTTCTCCATCATCACCATCCGAAGTGGAACTCAGCCCGAAAGGGTGGAACCACTGATCCGAAGCGAAATTCAGCCCGAAGGGTGAAACCACTAATCCGAAGCGGAATTCAACCTGAAGGTTGAAACCACTGAACTTCCCCGAACAAATTCCAAACCATATACCCACAATGATATGATGCAGATTTTAAAATCTGAGTCTGATCCAAAACTTGAACCATGAAAATTCAAGTTGCACAATACTATAAATCCGATGTTTTATGATTTTGAAAATCTAATATTTCACTTAAATCACGGTATGACATGTTATGCATGATGTCTGAAAACATTCACCCAATCACAACAGAGAATGCACACAAAATGTACAAAACATTTACTTATATTAATCCAGAAGAGCACATAAAATTTATAGCACAGAAAGAAACACATAAGTTTATAAAACAGGAAGAGACACACCTTTAAGCAACAGAAGCTCTAATGCCGAGAAAAGCGCGTCTTACGCTCAGATCTAGCTGAATCAGGACCTACGAGGTATGAATACTATATTAGTATTTATTACTAACACTAAGCCACCGACTAAAACACTGAAAACCAACTGAAGATATACTCACATGAAGATCTTGAAAAACGTGCATGATCGGTCTCAACAACTGGAGGTAACCCAACGGTCCCAAAGTCGGCACCTGAACACGAGAATATTCCGAATCAGATTCTGAAATCTATAACTTATTAGATTTCAATAACAATACTTAAAAAGAGCAAAATTGAGCTTTCAGAAACTAATTTGACAAAACGGGCAGTGGATACGAACTCAGGACGTCAAAAAAGGTCAAGAGGAAAATTTCTCGAAAAAGTCAACTCTTGGTCAACTCTGGTCAAAGTCAAAGTCAAATTTGGTCAAACTGGTCAACAGTCAACTCTGGTCAAACTGATCCAACATGTTAAAGGTCAATTTTGGTCAAACATGTAAAAACTGGTCGACAGAGTCGGTCAAAGATCAAAAGTCAACTGTAGAGTCGGTCTAATGGGTCAAGGTACGGTCCAGTTCAATTTATCCAGTTCCGTTCGGTTCGGTTCACAAATTCAGATCCTGTTCAATCCACTGGTTCAGGTTATTCATGTCAGTTCAGATTTGGACTCACACCGAGCTGGGCTTGGTGATTCGGGCTTAACAGGAATACACACATATTTGGGCTCTCATATCACTTACTCAATTCAAACTCCATACAACCCTCAGCCCAGGAACCATTTCAGCAGACTTTGTACTAGGGTTTCTAGCACCCAAAACGGCGGCGGCGCAGATGCACGAACGGCGGCGGTGCAAACTCGTCGGAAAAGACGCGATGTCGGCAGCAGCACAACCAAACAACGACGACACCTCCACACTCAAACTTTCACACCAGCTTGCAAAAGCTTCTAGGATTTACAGAACCGAAAAGGCGGCGGCGGCTCGACAACAACAGTATCGGCAATACAACTCCGGCGAAGGCAGCAAAACCTAGCGGCGACAATAGTGGCTCAACTCGTCGGAGAAGACAACGACAATGGCAGCACGATACAACCAACACCGGTTAGCAAAACCACTCAACTATACAAAGCCAAAATCCAAAAAGGGAAAGACAAAGCTTACCCGACAACAACGATGGAGGAGACAACGGCGGAGCACAACGGCGCAAGCGAAGATTCGAACAGTTCCTTATCGTTTCTTCTCTAACGGTGGCCGGCATGGATAAGTAGGAGATGGATTTTGGTCGGACGACGAGGGGGATTCGAAAGGTGGCGGTGGCAATCTGAACGAACGGTGTTGCCGCCCTCGTCGGAGCTTAAACGGAAAACAAAGGGTGAGAGGTTTATTTTGAGTGATGAAAAACGGGGAAGAGGGGTAAGGGGTGAGTGCGGCTGCTGATAGAAACAATAATGGGAGATGAATCCCTTTAGGGTGAAAACAAAAGTCGAATACCCTAAATAAGGGGTAAATCGCAAAAGAAGGGTCTATAGATTTACCCATGTCACAAAAAGGTTCTCATATCTTCTGATTTATACAAATAAGTCATAAAAATTCTGATTTATCTCAATATAGCCCTCAATTTACAACTAGGGCTTGATTCTAAAATGCCCAAATATTAGGGTTTCTGATTTAGGTATTTTAAAATTAGGGTTTTTAAATTAGGGTAATTTTTGGGGTGTTACAACTCTTATTCCCTTAAAAGAAATTTCGTCCTTGAAATTTTCAGACTTATCAACAGATCTCAAAACCAACTATAACACGCATGAACTTTCCCATTCTGAATTCATGATATATCATAACCGAAAATACTGAAACATAGAACCGGAAAAAGAACCAAAACATATTAAGAAGTACCTTCCATGTCATCATGTATGCCATTGTATCCAAAACTATCTTCGATTGAATGTACTGAACCTGAATGTCTAATCTCGAATTTAGTTGATCTATCACTCGGAGCATGTCTACCTCTACTAGCAATACCATAAGCAACTGACCTAAATTGCCCTCTACCTCGGTGAGGTGTCTGAACTGATGCATGACTCTGAATCTAAACGGATGAACCAGTAGCTGAACGTGGACAATTCTTTAAGTAGTGATCTTGAGAACCACATCTGAAACATGTTTTGTTCATCAATCTGCAATCTCCATTATGTTTTTTTGTTGCAAAAACCACATACAGAAATAGGTCGACGGACTTTTGAACTACTATGGTTGCAGACGAAACTATCGATATTGCAGGTCTCGCATTCTGATAAATATAAGGAACAGACTCATCTCTAGGTCTCTTTCCAAACGAGCTGACAAGACTTGGTTATACAAATGTGTCCGATTGCTTTCTGACTTGATCAAATTCTAAATTTTTTTTTCCATTTGTGAAATTTATCCTCTCAAAAGTTTTAGCTCGATCAACCATGCCGCTGAATACTTTATCATGATGTATTGCAACATCTCTTTGAATCGGTAGTCGAAGTTCCTAAAAAATCACACTTATCTTTCTCAATCACAACTAACTTAGGAGCGTACTTGGCCAACCTCTAAAAATCTAACTCATAGTCATTTACTAACTTGTTATTCTGTTTCAAATTCATAAAGTAATCTTAACACTTCGCTACGAGCTCGGCTCCAACATAACAATCAGTGTTATCAATTCAAGTGAGTTATCACTTCCGATCTGATATCCTCCTAACGAATGGTTCTCATCGACAAGTAACTTATTCTGATTTTTTGCTTGCCCAACTGAAGGCGGGTGATCTCTACCAGAAGCAACGGTACGACCTTGACCACGATATCGAACAAACGATAGATTAAGATTCCTACGCGGTGGCATAATAAACTATCTACCAAAAGGTAATAACCTAGAGTCAAAATCGGTACTAGAGTCTCAGATTTAAAACACATTGAAAACGTTGAAGTCAAAATCACATAATATCATAGTATATTTTTTAAAAAAAATCATCATTTATCCCAAAATATTTCCGATGCATGCAAAAATCAAAAACATTTTGAAAACAACTTTTGTGAGCCAACAGTCCGAGGGTTGAACCTAGGCTCTGATACCACTAAATGTAACCCCCTAAACCCGGCCCAGAAAGAATGGGCTGAATCTAGGAAGTAGCGATTGGAACTTGTCCCTCAAGAAACAATTTAGGTTAAAATATTTCGTAATATAAAAGGATCGATTAGATAAGTAAAACTTAACAAATATTCTGATTAAAATAAAACCTAATCTTTTAAACGATGTTCCGATAATTAATTAAAATTCTGAAAATAACTTCATAGATGCATGCATTTAATAAAGCCCAAATTAAAAACAGTAAACAGTCCCAATGTCCGAATTACATAAATGTTCTAAAATATTTCAAAACAGTAGTCTGAAATAATTAAAAGAGAGTTCATACTGAATTATAATTTATCTGAATAAACAAGAGATGCTCCAAGTACCGATCGCCTAAAAAGTCTGAGATATCTGAAAAGTAAAAACTAACGGGTGTAAGCTAAAGAGCTTAGTGTGTCTCTGAAGTGCAACCGAAAACAAAACATAAGTCAAACAATACTTTATTTTCTGATAAAATTTTTTCTAAAAACACAACAAAAACCGGATCATAATGACATGATGTCTGATGCACATGAATCATAATACCCATCTCCGATACACCGAAAAGTAAGGTTTCCCAGAACCTACTTTCTCCATCATCACCATCCGAAGTGGAACTCAGCCCGAAAGGGTGGAACCACTGATCCGAAGTGGAATTCAGCCCGAAGGGTGAAACCACTAATCCGAAGTAGAATTCAACCCGAAGGTTGAAACCACTGAACTTCCCCGAACAAATTCCAAACCATATACCCACAATGATATGATGCAGATTTTAAAATCCGAGTCTGATCCAAAACTTGAACCATGAAAATTCAAGTTGCACAATACTATAAATCCGATGTTTTACGATTCTGAAAACCTGATATTTCACTTAAATCACGGTATGACATGTTATGCATGATGTCTGAAAACATTCACCCAATCACAACATAGAATGCACACAAAATGTACAAAACATTTACTTATATTAATCCAGAAGAGCACATATGTAACGCCCCGGTTTTGGGCTTAGAAGTCTTGGGCGTTGACCGGTTGGTCAAAGTGCTGTTCGAATTTTAAGAGGTTAAATTAGGAAAGCCTAGTTCGGGTTGCATTAAAAATATGGAAAAATGTTCTAAAATCATCTTTTAATATAATTAAGTGAACTGTGAAATCAATTTTGGAAAATGAGTTTTGGAAGGGTGACATTTTGGCTAGTGACCAAAATGCAACTTTCGCAAGTTTGGTGGCTGTTTTATAAAGGGTTGAAACTTTGAATCTTTAAGGAGCTATTTACCCAAAGGGAGTTTCTCCAGATTTTTCTAAGATATTTTGAGTTATAATTCTGATTTTAAAGTATATCAAAAGGAGGGAAAAGCCATTTGGCTAATTTCATAACTAACTTCTCTATTTTCTTCTCTCTTTTTCTCTCAACCCAAACACTCCATTTCCAGAGATTTGTTTCTGATTTTCTCACCTAAATTCCTCCTTTCAACTCTCATTTGATTCCTAATCATTGTATCTTTAAAACCTCTTCAATTGCTAATTGTTTCAACAAGGATTTTGATTCCAAAAAGAGGAGAAACTCAAGTTTGGAGGTAAGAACGTCCTTCTCCTCTAAACTATCAGTTCTTTACTGAAATTCCTAAGTTTTCAATCCTAAATTGATGTTTAATTAAAGGTTTTAAAGTGTTGAAATGGATCTTGGCTTATTATGCAAGATTTTGATGATTTTTGATGATTTTCGTTAGATCTGAGTAATCTGTGATTTGAGAGGTGTTTTTGATGTTAAATGATCTCTAATTTGATAATGAATTGAGTCTTGATTGATGCAATCCCGGATAGGTTGAGTTTCCTAAGTTTAGCTTGTGTTTCAAGGTAGTTTTTGTGGTGATCTTGGTGATCTGATGTTGCTGGAGGTATAAGGTTGTTAGTAGGTTGTTTTTAGATGTTTTATGATGTTAATGGAAGTGTGGTTTTGCTGGTTTATGGCTGGGCTTTGTTTAGAAGTGTTTTGGATGCATTTTTGGTTGTGTTTGGTGGCCGAAAATGGAGGTTGAATGAGAGCAGCGAGTTTAGGTGCTTTCATTGAAGCAATTAATGCATGATGATGCATTAATCCTCTGCTTTGATGTGTTGAAACAGGGGAGGCATCTTTGGATCCAAGAGTTGTTGATCCGGAAGCTTGATTTGGTGCTTTGGCTTGAAGCAAAGTGGAAATCGGTGAGTGAAGTTGGGTTTTCAGATTTTAAAACCAAGGTTTGAAGGTTTTGGGAGCTTAGTTTAAGTCTAAACAACTTTGCTAAGCTCAAGTGTAAGTTTTCGGATTTTCTCTCTAGTGGTGGCCATGATTTTGTGGTGATGCAAAATGGTGAAATGCATGATTTAATTACTGTTTTGAAAGCATGTTTTAGCATGGTATTTGCTGATGTTTTAAGCCATATGTTGAAGGTAACTCTAGGTAGGAGTTCCTAGCTTTTATACATTGAAATAATGTGGTTTGATGCTTTGAAATGCATGATGTAAATGGCTTGGTTTAATGCTTTAAAACAGTGGATTAATTGATGAAAAAGATGTATATTGGCAAGTGATGTTTTGAAAATGTTAAGGTCACTAAGGTGGTTAAAAGTCCTTGAGTGAGCCTTGTTACTTAA
This sequence comes from Hibiscus tridactylites, assembly GCA_958450335.1. NCBI lineage: Eukaryota > Viridiplantae > Streptophyta > Magnoliopsida > Malvales > Malvaceae > Hibiscus > Hibiscus tridactylites. Next base: position 43,149,085 of record OY288276.1, on the reverse strand, counting down.
GAACATCAAGGTGTTTAAAAGTCCTTGGGACCAAGGTGGTTAAAAGTCCTTGGGGTGATTCAAGCTATGGACACAAAGGTGGTTAAAAGTCCTTGTGTGGTCCTCATTCATGGTGTTTAAAAGTCCATGGCCAAGGTGTTTAAAAGTCCTTGGGGCCAAGGTGTTTAAAAGTCCTTGGGAAAGTTGTTGAACTTGTTTTAATAAATGAAATGTATCACTTGAGCCAATATGACATGTTAAGAATATTGTGAAGCATGAGATGCTTGTTTTAATGTTTATTTTGAAGCATGGGATTGCTTGTTTAAAAGTATGCTTTTGAGCATGTGCAAAGGTTGATTATAAGCATGTTTTGTAAATGTTTTTAATTGCATTATTGAATGGTTTTTAAGAGCACTCCTCACTAAGCTTTTGCTTACGCTCTCTCATTTTCTTAATTCAATAATGCAGAGCACTAGAGTATCTTGAAGGGCAGCAAGAAGGGCAAGAGTTCAAGTACAAGTAGAGCTCAATGTATGGAAGGTTTTTGTTAATCATTTTAGCTTTTGGATGATTTGGCAATGGGGGACCAATGTGTATGTTTTGGGAGGTGTTTGGAATTCCCTAAGTATGTTGAATGTTGTTATGGATGCTGGTTTTTGGATTGGATCTTTATATGCTTGTTGTAGAAGTTTGTGCTTGAATAGCTAGCTTGTGTAGGAAGCATGCCTATAGAATTGGGGCTTTTTGCTTGTGATGTTGTTTTGATGAATTGATGATGCAAATATGTCCTATATATGTTGAATTGCATGCTGGTATAGTTTGGTAGCATTTGGAGCATGATTGAGTGATCAATTGCATGTTTTGGTATGCTAGTTTGCTGGAATCTGTGCAGGCGTTTCGGAACAGTGTGCACCGTTTCGGAACGGGTGCCTGGAATGAACCCAGGGGTCAGAAACGGTATGCACCGTTTCGAAACGGTTTGGCCTCTGCCAGACCCCCGTTGCGGAACTGGTTTCGGAACGGCCCGTGTTTCGGAACAGGGTCAACCTGTTTCGGAACGGTCGACCGTTGGGGGCTGACATGGGTAGTTATATGTTTTGAAATGTTTGCGTTTTGGTCCTGAATCTTGTTTGTGCAATTGTATGAGTTTGAGAAGTCCTTTTGAGCTGAAATTTCACAGAGAAGCATGAAACTTGACTAATTTCAAGTTGGTAAGATTAATTTGGGTTAAATCCTTTAATTTATCAGAAATTACAATTTGGTCTCTAAAGTTGTAATTTGTTCAATTGGGTCCCTGTTTGATCTCTGATGTTTGTGATCTTTGAGTATGATGTTTGTGTGATCACCATTAAGGTTAATGAGCATCTAGATAAGATTAAAAAGAAAAAAAAGGGTCGTTAATCAAGGTTGACTTTCGGGTTGACTTTGGTTTTCCCCGTGTGACTTTCTTAATTCGGGTCAACCGTCTAGGCCGGGTTAAGGGGGTTACATTTGGTGGTATCAGAGCTGAGTTTTCGAGTATTTGGGAATGTTTGTATGCATGATTGAAGTATGTTTGGCTTGTATGCTTGTTGATTGAAAGCATGTTTAGTGGCTTGTGTTTTGGATGCAATTGAGTTGTGTGCTGTGATGTAGCATGATGTGGGTACCCATTGCCAAATCAAAGCTAAAGAAATGATGTTGATTTTGAAAGAAGTTGAGCTTGAATACTTGGATTGCTTACCTTGCTGGGCCTGACTTTGTTTTATTTGTATTGTTGTGCATGGTAAAAGTATGGTACCACGTAGAGAGTTAAGGAGTAGCGTGAGAGCTACGACTCCGGATGGGAATGAGAATGATGAGAATGCGGGTAGTGTTGTGTTACCTCCTCCTCCACCTGTTGGTGGTGGTGCTGAGGAAGGGAGAGCTGGAGCTGAAGCAGCTGGTGCTAGAGCTGCAGGACCTGAGGTTGGTCAGGGGCAAGCTATGCCTGATATGACGATGCTAGTACAAGCTATTGCGGGTGCTTTTCGAGCAGCAGTAGCTGGAGCTCAAGGAGCTGGGCATCAGGGAGATGCTGGTGTTAGACTACCCTTAGAGCGTCTGCGCAGTCTTGGTGGGACTGAGTTTAGGGGTATGTCAGCTGAGAGGTCGGAAGCTTGGCTAGAAAGTACCAAGCGTATCTTGGGACAGATGAGCTGCACTGATGTGCAAAAGTTGGGATGTGTTGTGTCCTTGCTGCAGAGCGATGCTTATACGTGGTGGACGACCACAATCTCTGGAATGGCTGAAGCTGATGTCACTTGGACATTCTTTCAGAATGCGTTCAAGAGGAGATATCTGGGAGTGAGATATCTGGATGAGAAAAAGCGTGAATTCATGACTCTGACCCAAGGGAGCATGAGTGTGGCTGAGTATGAGGTGCAGTTTGTGCGACTCAGTCAGTATGCACCGGAACTAATTCCTGATGAGCGGGAAAGGTGCGAAAGGTTTCGTTATGGTCTCATAACGGAGGTAAAGATGTATGTGCTGGCCACTGAGTATGATGATTTTGATGTGTTAGTGGGTCGAGCAAAGGACATAGAGATGAATCTAAGTTTGTCTGCGAAGGGTGCTGGAGCGAGTTCTGGGAAGAGAGCTGCTGAATATAGTTTCGGAGGTGGACGGAACAAGAGGGGACGTGATCAGAGGTATCAGTCCTCAGCTAAGAGAGGTGGAGGTGCACCTGCTAGGGGTGGCAATGCTAGAGCTGACCCTAGTGCTTGTTGGATCTGCAGTTCACGTGGTCACTTGAAGCGTGACTGTCCTCGTGCTATGAGGGAGGTGCAAGCTCCTGTTGCGGCAGCTGGTTTTGAATGCTGGAATTGTGGTTCTGCAGACCACTTGAGGCGAGATTGTCCGAGGTTGGCTGGTGGCCAAGAGCGTGCTCCTGTTGTTGCTGCACCGCAGAGAGGTCGTGGGCGCGGCCGTGGTAATTTTCAGAGGCGTGAGGAAGGTGGTCGTGGAGTAGCCCATGTTGTGGCTATTCATCCTGAGGGTGGAGGCCAGGCGAGGGTGTATGCTCAGCGCGAGGGAAGGAATGATGCAGATGTGATTGCAGGTACCTTTACTTTGCAATCCTTGTCATTGCTTTCTTTGATTGATTCTGGATCTACGCATTCATACATTTTGCGTGAGCATGCTGAATTGCTTGGTTTGCCTGTTGAGTCTTTGGATGTTGGTGTTCGTGTCACTAGTTCTTTTGGTGAAACTGTTGTGACTCGTAAGCTTTATAGAAGGTGTCCTTTGGTTGTTCAAGAGCATGTCTTTCATGTTGATCTTATGGAGTTGCCCTTTTATGGTTTTGATGTGATTCTTGGTATGGATTGGCTTGCTGAGCATCGTGCTGTTGTGGATTGTGAGAATAAGCGGGTTTCGCTTAAGCTGGCAGATGATTATGAAGTGGTGGTGGTTGGTGAGAATGTGAAGTTTCTTGCCAATGTTGTTTCTACCTTGGAGGCGAGCATGATGCTGAGGTAGGGCTGTGAAGCTTATCTAGCTTTTGTGATGAATCCTTGTTCTAAGGAGTTGAGGGTGCAAGATATCAGGGTTGTGAAGGAGTTTCCTGGTGTTTTTCCTGAGGAGTTGCCTGGTTTACCTCCTAATCGCGAGGTGGAGTTTGGAATTGAGCTGTATGAGAATACAACTCCTGTGTCCATTACTCCCTATAGAATGGCACCTAAGGAGCTGAAGGAGCTGAAGACGCAGTTGCAAGAGCTGCTTGATCGTGGTTTCATCCGGCCGAGTGTGTCACCTTGGGGAGCTCCGGTCTTGTTTGTGAAGAAGAAAGATGGCACTATGAGGATGTGCATTGATTACCGTCAGCTGAACAAGTTGACTATCAAGAAACGGTATCCTTTGCCGAGGATTGATGATCTCTTTGATCAATTTCGGGGAGCTGCTGTGTTCTCTAAGATTGACTTGAGGTCAGGGTATTATCAGTTGAAGGTGAAGGATGTGGATGTGCCTAAGACAGCTTTCAGGACAAGGTATGGGCATTATGAGTTCCTTGTGATGCCGTTTGGTTTGACAAATGCTCCTGCTGCTTTCATGGACATGATGAATCGTGTGTTTCATGAATACCTGGACAAGTTCGTTGTGGTGTTCATTGATGATATCCTCGTGTACTCGAGTACTGAGGAGGAGCACGAAGAGCATTTGAGGATTGTGCTGCAAGCTTTGTTGGAGAATCAGCTTTATGCTATGTAACCCCCTTAACCCGGTCTAGACGGTTGACCCGAATTAAGAAAGTCACACGGGGAAAACCAAAGTCAACCCGAAAGTCAACCTTGATTAACGACCCTTTTTTTTCTTTTTAATCTTATCTAGATGCACATTAACCCTAATTGTGATCACACAAACAACATACTCAAAGATCACAAACATCAGAGATCAAACAGGGACCCAATTGAACAAATTACAATTTTAGGGACCAAATTGTAAATTCTGATAAATATGAGGACTTAGCCCAAATTAATGTTACCATCTTGAAATTAGTCAGGTTTCATGCTTCCCTGTGAAATTTCAGCTCAAAAGGACTTCTCAAACTCATTCAATTGAACAAACAAGATTCAGGACCAAAACGTAAACAAAACAAAACATAAAAAGATACTTTCAACCGAATTAACGGTCAGGTATCAATACGCCTGGTGTCGTATCGATACGCGGGGAAGGCAGTAACCAAACTCCAGAGACGGTATCGATACGTGATCCCGTATATCGATACGGCATTCATACGGTATCGATACCCACACAACTGTACCGATACGCCTGGGCAGAAATGAGCATATTTGGCTCAGGCGTATCGATACGCAAGCCCGAGTACCGATACCCCTGCCTGAAATCGACTCAAAACCAACAAAATACATGCTTCAAACTTCAATTAAACATCACCAAATCATACCACATAGTCAATCAACATGCAGGGACCATAATTGCATCACCAATTCAACATATAAACATCACATAAGGAAAGCCCAAATTTAAAGGCATGCTTCCTACTTAAGCTAACCATTCATGCATCAACCTTCATAGCCAAGCATATAAGAATCCAATCCAAAAACCAGCAATTCAATCAACATTCAACATACTTAGGGAGTTCCAACACCTCCCAAAAACACACTCATAGGTCCCCCATTGCCAAATCACCCCAAAAGCTAAAAGTACTTATAAAACCTTCATACATTGAGCTTTACTTGAACTTGATTGCTTGCCCTTTCTTGCTGCCCCTCAAGGTACTCTAATGCTCTGCATTATTGAATTAAGAGAACGAGAGAGCGTAAGCAAAAGCTTAGTGAGGAGTGCTCTTTAAAAACCATTCAATAATGCAATGCAAACATTTACAAAACATGCTTATACACAACCTTTGCACATGTTCAAAAGCATACTTTAAGACAAGCAATTCCATGCTTCAAAATACATTTAAACAAGCATCTCATGCTTCAACATAATCATTTAAACAAGCATCTCATGCTTCAACATAATCATTAAAACAAGCATCTCATGCTTCACAATATACTTTACATGTCATATTGGCTCAAGTGATACATTTCATTTATTAAAACAAGTTCAACAACTTTCCCCAAGGACTTTTAAACACCTTGGCCCCAAGGACTTTTAAACACCTTGGCCATGGACTTTTAAACACCATGAATGAGGACCACACAAGGACTTTTAACCACCTTTGTGTCCAATGCTTGAATCACCCCAAGGACTTTTAAACACCTTAACCCCAAGGACTTTTAAACACCTTGGCCCCATGGACTTTTAACCACCATGGAAAGGAGCACCTAAGGACTTTTAACCACCTTAGTGTCCGCAACAAGAACCATCCAAGGACTTTTAACCACCTTGATGTTCTTAAGTAACAAGGCTCACTCAAGGACTTTTAACCACCTTAGTGACCTTCACTTTTTAAAATCATCACTTGCCAATATACATCTTTTACATCATATAATCCACTGTTTTAAAGCATTAAACCAAGCCATATTCATCATGCATTTCAAAGCATTAAACCACATCATTTCAATGTATAAAAACAAGGTACTCCTACCTAGAGTTACCTTCAACATATGGCTTACATCATCAGCAAAATCCATGCTAAAACATGCTTTCAAAACAGTAATTAAAACATGCAAATCATCATCTTGCATTACACCAAAATCATGGCCACCACTAGAGAGTAAATCCGAAAACTTACACTTGAGCTTAGCAAAGTTGTTTAGACTTAAACTAAGCTCCCAAAACCTTCAAACCTTGGTTTTAAAGTTGATAATCCATTTTCACAAATGCACTCACCAATTTCCACTTTGCTTCAAACCAAAGCACCAAATCAAGCCTCTGGATCAACAATTCTTGGATCCAAGGATGCCTCCCCTGTTTCAACACATTAAAGCAGAGGATTAATGCATCATCATGCATTAATTGCTTCAATGAAAGCACCTAAACTCGCAGCTCTCATTCAACCTCCATTTTCGGCCACCAAACACAACCGAAAATGCATCCAAAACACTTCTAAACAAAGCCCAGCCATAAACCAGCAAATCCACACTTCCATTAACATCATTAAACATCTAAAAACAATCTATAAACATCCTTATACCTCCAGCAACATCAGATCACCAAGATCACCTCAAAAACTACCTTAAAACACAAGCTAAACTTAGGAAACTCAACCTATCCGGGTTTGCATCAATCAAAACTCATTTCCTTATCAATTTAGAGATCATTTAACATCAAAAACACCTCTCAAATCACAGATCTAACAGATCTAACGAAAATCATGTGAAATCATCAAAATCTTGCATAAATAGCCAAGATCCATAAATCAACTTAAAAGCCTTAAATTAAACATCAATTTAGGATTGAAAACTTAGGAATTTCAGTAAAGAACTTGAAGTTCAGAGGAGAAGGACGTTCTTACCTCCAAACTTGAGTTTCTCCTCTTTTTGGAATGAAAAACCTTGATGAAACTTGTAGCAATTGAAGAGGTTTTGAAGATACAATGATTAGGAATTAAATGAGAGTTGAAAGGAGGAATTTAGGTGAGAAAATCTGAAACAAAACTCTGGAAATGGAGTGTTTGGGTTGAGAGAAAATGAGAGAAAGAAAATGAGAAATTAGTTATGAAAATGACTAAATGAGATTTCCCTCCTTTTGTTTTACTTTAAAAATCATAATTATAACTCAAAATATCTTAGAAAAATCTGGAGAAACTCCCTTTGGGTAAATAGCTCCTTAAAGATTCAAAGTTTCAACCCTTTATAAAACAGCCACCAAACTTTCAAAAATTACATTTTGGTCACTAGCCAAAATGTCACACTTCCGAAACTCATTTTCCAAAATTGATTTCACAGTTCACTTAATTATATTAAAAGATGATTTTAGAACATTTTTCCATATTTTTAATGCAACCCGAACTAGGCTTTCCTAATTTAGCCTCTTACGATTCGAACAACACTTTGACCGACCGGTCAACGCCCAAGACTTCTAAGCCCAAAACCGGGGTGTTACAACTCTCCCCCCCTTAAGAAATTTCGTCCTCGAAATTTACCTGAAGGAAAGAGATAAGGAAACTGCTTCAGCATGTCTTCCTTCCGCTCCCACGTGGCTTCCTCAACACCTCGATGCTTCCACAGCACCTTCACCAACTCTATGGTCTTACCACGAAGAACCTTGCTATCTGAATCCAGAACCTTCACCGGTTCCTCATCATAGGTCAAATCCAGATTCAAAACCACTTCCTCCACAGGCATCACATGCGAAGGATCAGATCTATACTTCCGGAGCATAGAAACATGGAACACATCATGAATCTTCTCCAGCTCCTGAGGTAACCTCAACCGATACGCGACAGGACCCACACGCTCAACAACCTCATACGGTCCAATGTATCTAGGGCTCAACTTACCCTTCCGACCAAACCTCATCACCTTCTTCCAAGGCGAAACCTTCAAGAACACACGATCACCCACCGCATACTCTATCTCCTTACGCTTCAAATCTGCGTAAGATTTCTGCCGATCAGAAGCAGCCTTCAACCGCTCACAAATGAGCTTCACCTTCTCGGTGGTTCCCTTCAACAAAGCCGGCATCGAAACCAACTTTTGACCAGTTTCAGCCCAACAAAGAGGAGTCCTACACTTCCTCCCATACAGAGCCTCATAAGGTGCCATCTGTATACTCGCCTGAAAACTGTTGTTATAAGCGAACTCAACCAAAGGCAGATGCTTCTCCCAAGAACCTAGGAACTCTATCACGCAGCATCTCAACATATCCTCCAAGATCTGAATAACTCGCTCAGACTGACCATCCGACTGAGGATGATAGGATGTACTGAAATGCAACCTTGTACCCAGAGCTTGATGCAAACACTGCCAGAAACGCGATGTGAACCTCGGATCCCTATCCGACACGATCGACTTAGGCACACCATGCAACCTCACAATCTCAGCAATGTACAGCTCTGCCAGCTTATCGAAAGAAAACGTAGTATGCACAGGCAAGAAATGCGCACACTTCGTCAGGCGATCCACAATCACCCAAACAGAATTCTTCTTTGACGGAGACAAAGGTAAACCAGATACAAAATCCATGGTAACCCTCTCCCACTTCCATTTAGGGATTTTCTACGGTTGCAACAAACCAGAAGGAACCTGATGTTCAGCCTTAACTCGCTGACACACCAAACACTTGCTCACAAACTCTGCAACATCCTTCTTCAAGCCCACCCAATAGTACTCATCACGAAGATCACGATACATCTTAGTACTACCAGGGTGCATAGCAAAAGGACTACTATGACCTTCAGTCAGAATAGCACGCCTCAACTCAGCATCAGCAGGCACTACTATTCGACTACCAAAACACAACACTCCATCCTCATTAAAGCAGAAATCTGAAGGTCTACCCTCCGCGATATCCTGAACATGAGACACCAAGGAATCATCCAGCAACTGCTTATCCTTGATCAACTGAACCAACGATGGTTTCACTTGCAACTCAGCAACAAGACCACCATCCCGCGATATACTCAAGCTAGCAAACATAGCTCTCAGCTCAACAGCTACCTTCCTACTCAAGGCATCCGCAACAACATTAGCCTTTCCAGGATGATACTCTATCGTCAGATCATAATCCTTGAGCAACTCCAACCAACGCCACTGCCTAAGATTCAACTCCTTCTGAGACATCAGATACCTCAAACTCTTGTGATCCGTGTACACAGTACACTTCTCACCATACAGATAATGCCTCCAGATCTTCAGAGCAAAAACCACTGCAGCCAGCTCAATATCATGCGTAGGATAATTGCGCTCATGCACCTTCAACTGCCGCGACGCATAAGCCACAACCTTACCCTCTTGCATCAGCACACACCCCAAACCAACATAGGATGCATCACTGTAGACCACAAACTCTTTCCCTGATTCAGGCTGAATCAAGATAGGAGCTTGCGTCAAAGCCATCTTCAGCTTCTCAAAAGCCTGCTGTCTCGCTTCTGTCCACTCATACTTAACATCTTTCTGCAACAACTTCGTCAAAGGAGCAGCAATCTTGGAAAAACCATCCACAAACCTTCGGTAGTATCCTACCAAACCAAGGAAACTACGGACCTCCTGAACAGACTTAGGAACTTTCCAACTCATCACCGCTTCAATCTTCTGAGGATCAACACGAATCCCCTCAGCTGAGACCACATGTCCAAGAAACACCACCTCCCTAAGCCAAAACTCACACTTGCTCAGCTTAGCATAAAGCTGATTCTCCAACAAAGCTTGCAGCACAATCCTCAAATGCTCTTCGTGCTCTTCCTCAGTACGCGAGTACACGAGGATATCATCAATGAACACCACAACGAACTTGTCCAGGTATTCATGAAAAACACGATTCATCATGTCCATGAAAGCAGCAGGAGCATTTGTCAAACCAAACGGCATCACAAGAAACTCATAATGCCCATACCTTGTCCTGAAAGCTGTCTTAGGCACATCCACATCTTTTACCTTCAACTGATAATACCCTGACCTCAAGTCAATCTTAGAGAACAGAGCAGCTCCCCGAAATTGATCAAAGAGATCATCAATCCTCGGCAAAGGATACCGATTCTTGATAGTCAACTTGTTCAGCTGACGGTAATCAATGCACATCCTCATCGTGCCATCTTTCTTCTTCACAAACAAGACAGGAGCACCCCAAGGCGACACACTCGGCCGGATGAAACCACGATCAAGCAGCTCTTGCAACTGCGTCTTCAGCTCCTTAGGTGCCATTCTATAGGGAGTAATGGACACAGGAGTTGTATTCTCATACAGCTCAATTCCAAACTCCACCTCGCGATTAGGAGGTAAACCAGGCAACTCCTCAGGAAAAACACCAGGAAACTCCTTCACAACCCTGATATCTTGCACCCTCAACTCCTTAGAACAAGGATTCATCACGAAAGCTAGATAAGCTTCACAACCTTGCCTCAACATCCTGCTCGCCTCCAAAGTAGAAACAACATTGGCAAGAAACTTCACATTCTCACCAACCACCACCACTTCATAATCATCCGCAAGCTTAAGCGAAACCCGCTTATTCTCACAATCCACAACAGCACGATGCTCAGCAAGCCAATCCATACCAAGAATCACATCAAAACCATAGAAGGGCAACTCCATAAGATCAACATGAAAGACATGCTCTTGAACAACCAAAGGACACCTTCTATAAAGCTTACGAGTCACAACAGTTTCACCAAAAGAACTAGTGACTCTAACACCAACATCCAAAGACTCAACAGGAAAACCAAGCAATTCAGCATGCTCATGCAGAATGTATGAATGCGTAGATCCAGAATCAATCAAAGAAAGCAATGACAAGGATTGCAAAGTAAAGGTACCTGCAATCACATCTGCATCATTCCTTCCCTCGCGCTGAGCATACACTCTCCCCTGACCTCCACCCTCAGGCTGAATAGCTACAACATGAGCTACTCCTCGACCACCTTCCTCTCGCCTCTGAAAATTACCACGGCCGCGCCCACGACCTCTCTGCGGTGCAGCAACAACAGGAGCACGCTCTTGACCACCAGCCATCCTCAGACAATCTCGCCTCAAGTGGTCAGCAGAACCACAATTCCAGCACTCATAACCAGCTGCCACAACAGGAGCTTGCACCTCCCTCCCGGCACGAGGACAGTCACGCTTCAAGTGACCACGTGAACCGCAAATCCAACAAGCACTAGGGTCAGCTCTAGCATTGCCACCCCTAGCAGGTGCACCTCCACCTCTCTTAGCTGAGGACTGAAACCTCTGATCACGTCCCCTCTTGTTCCGCCCACCTCCGGAACTATACTCAGCAGCTCTCTTCCCAGAACTCGCTCCAGCACCCTTCGCAGACAAACTCAGATTCATCTCAATGTCCTTTGCTCGGCCCACTAGCACATCAAAATCATTGTACTCAGCAGCCAACATGTAGGTCTTTACTTCCGTCACCAAGCCATAACGGAACCTTTCGCACCTCTCTCGCTCATCAGGTATCAGCTCCGGTGCATACTGACTGAGGCGTACGAACTGTACTTCATACTCAGCCACACTCATGCTCCCTTGGGTAAGAGACATGAATTCACGCTTTTTCTCATCCAGATATCTCACTCCCAGATATCTCCTCTTGAACGCATTCTGAAAGAATGTCCAAGTGATGTCAGCTTCAGCCATTCCAGAGATTGTGGTCGTCCACCACGTATAAGCATCGCCTTGCAGCAAAGACACCACACATCCCAACTTTTGCACATCCGTGCAGCTCATCTGTCCCAAGACACGCTTGGTACTTTCCAGCCAAGCTTCCGACCTCTCAGCTGACATACCCCTAAACTCAGTCCCACCAAGACTGCGCAAACGCTCTAAGGGTAGTCTCACACCAGCATCTCCCTGATGCCCAACTCCTTGAGCTCCAGCTACTGCTGCTCGAAAAGCACCCGCAATAGCTTGCACCAGCATCGACATGTCAGGCATCGCTTGCCCCTGACCAACCTCAGGTCCTGCAGCTCTAGCACCAGCTGCCTCAGCCCCAGCTCTTCCTCCCTCAGTACCACCACCACCAGGCGGAGGAGGAGGTAACACAGCACTACCCGTATTCTCTTCATTCACATTCCCCTCCGGGGTCGTAGCTCTCACGCTACTCCTTAACTCTCTACGTGGTGCCATACTTTTACCATGCATAACAATACAAAATAAAACAAATCAGGACCAGCAAGGTAAGCAATTCCAAGTATTCAAGCTCAATTTCTTTCAAATCCAACATCATTTCTTTAGCTTTTGTTTGGCAATGGGTACCCTCATCATGCATCATCACAGCATACAACTCAAAAGCATCAACATCTCAAACCACTAAACATGCTTTCAAACAACAAGCATACAAGCTAAACATACTTCAATCATGCATACAAACATTCCCAATTACTCGAGAACTCAGCTCCGATACCACCAAATGTAACCCCCTTAACCCGGTCTAGACGGTTGACCCGAATTAAGAAAGTCACACGGGGAAAACCAAAGTCAACCCGAAAGTCAACCTTGATTAACGACCCTTTTTTTCTTTTTAATCTTATCTAGATGCACATTAACCCTAATTGTGATCACACAAACAACATACTCAAAGATCACAAACATCAGAGATCAAACAGGGACCCAATTGAACAAATTACAATTTTAGGGACCAAATTGTAAATTCTGATAAATATGAGGACTTAGCCCAAATTAATGTTACCATCTTGAAATTAGTCAGGTTTCATGCTTCCCTGTGAAATTTCAGCTCAAAAGGACTTCTCAAACTCATTCAATTGAACAAACAAGATTCAGGACCAAAACGTAAACAAAACAAAACATAAAAAGATACTTTCAACCGAATTAACGGTCAGGTATCGATACGCCTGGTGTCGTATCGATACGCGGGGAAGGCAGTAACCAAACTCCAGAGATGGTATCGATACGTGATCCCGTGTATCGATACGGCATTCATACGGTATCGATACCCACACAACTGTACCGATACGCCTGGGCAGAAATGAGCATATTTGGCTCAGGCGTATCGATACGCAAGCCCGAGTACCGATACCCCTGCCTGAAATCGACTCAAAACCAACAAAATACATGCTTCAAACTTCAATTAAACATCACCAAATCATACCACATAGTCAATCAACATGCAGGGACCATAATTGCATCACCAATTCAACATATAAACATCACATAAGGAAAGCCCCAATTTAAAGGCATGCTTCCTACTTAAGCTAACCATTCATGCATCAACCTTCATAGCCAAGCATATAAGAATCCAATCCAAAAACCAGCAATTCAATCAACATTCAACATACTTAGGGAGTTCCAACACCTCCCAAAAACACACTCATAGGTCCCTCATTGCCAAATCACCCCAAAAGCTAAAAGTACTTATAAAACCTTCATACATTGAGCTTTACTTGAACTTGATTGCTTGCCCTTTCTTGCTGCCCCTCAAGGTACTCTAATGCTCTGCATTATTGAATTAAGAGAACGAGAGAGCGTAAGCAAAAGCTTAGTGAGGAGTGCTCTTTAAAAACCATTCAATAATGCAATGCAAACATTTACAAAACATACTTATACACAACCTTTGCACATGTTCAAAAGCATACTTTAAGACAAGCAATTCCATGCTTCAAAATACATTTAAACAAGCATCTCATGCTTCAACATAATCATTTAAACAAGCATCTCATGCTTCAACATAATCATTAAAACAAGCATCTCATGCTTCACAATATACTTTACATGTCATATTGGCTCAAGTGATACATTTCATTTATTAAAACAAGTTCAACAACTTTCCCCAAGGACTTTTAAACACCTTGGCCCCAAGGACTTTTAAACACCTTGGCCATGGACTTTTAAACACCATGAATGAGGACCACACAATGACTTTTAACCACCTTTGTGTCTAATGCTTGAATCACCCCAAGGACTTTTAAACACCTTGGCCCCAAGGACTTTTAAACACCTTGGCCCCATGGACTTTTAACCACCATGGAAAGGAGCACCTAAGGACTTTTAACCACCTTAGTGTCCGCAACAAGAACCATCCAAGGACTTTTAACCACCTTGATGTTCTTAAGTAACAAGGCTCACTCAAGGACTTTTAACCACCTTAGTGACCTTCACTTTTTAAAATCATCACTTGCCAATATACATCTTTTACATCATATAATCCACTGTTTTAAAGCATTAAACCAAGCCATATTCATCATGCATTTCAAAGCATTAAACCACATCATTTCAATGTATAAAAACAAGGTACTCCTACCTAGAGTTACCTTCAACATATGGCTTACATCATCAGCAAAATCCATGCTAAAACATGCTTTCAAAACAGTAATTAAAACATGCAAATCATCATCTTGCATTACACCAAAATCATGGCCACCACTAGAGAGTAAATCCGAAAACTTACACTTGAGCTTAGCAAAGTTGTTTAGACTTAAACTAAGCTCCCAAAACCTTCAAACCTTGGTTTTAAAGTTGATAATCCATTTTCACAAATGCACTCACCAATTTCCACTTTGCTTCAAACCAAAGCACCAAATCAAGCCTCCGGATCAACAATTCTTGGATCCAAGGATGCCTCCCCTGTTTCAACACATTAAAGCAGAGGATTAATGCATCATCATGCATTAATTGCTTCAATGAAAGCACCTAAACTCGCAGCTCTCATTCAACCTCCATTTTCGGCCACCAAACACAACCGAAAATGCATCCAAAACACTTCTAAACAAAGCCCAGCCATAAACCAGCAAATCCACACTTCCATTAACATCATTAAACATCTAAAAACAATCTATAAACATCCTTATACCTCCAGCAACATCAGATCACCAAGATCACCTCAAAAACTACCTTAAAACACAAGCTAAACTTAGGAAACTCAACCTATCCGGGTTTGCATCAATCAAAACTCATTTCCTTATCAATTTAGAGATCATTTAACATCAAAAACACCTCTCAAATCACAGATCTAACAGATCTAACGAAAATCATGTGAAATCATCAAAATCTTGCATAAATAGCCAAGATCCATAAATCAACTTAAAAGCCTTAAATTAAACATCAATTTAGGATTGAAAACTTAGGAATTTCAGTAAAGAACTTGAAGTTCAGAGGAGAAGGACGTTCTTACCTCCAAACTTGAGTTTCTCCTCTTTTTGGAATGAAAAACCTTGATGAAACTTGTAGCAATTGAAGAGGTTTTGAAGATACAATGATTAGGAATTAAATGAGAGTTGAAAGGAGGAATTTAGGTGAGAAAATCAGAAACAAAACTCTGGAAATGGAGTGTTTGGGTTGAGAGAAAATGAGAGAAAGAAAATGAGAAATTAGTTATGAAAATGACTAAATGAGATTTCCCTCCGTTTGTTTTACTTTAAAAATCAGAATTATAACTCAAAATATCTTAGAAAAATCTGGAGAAACTCCCTTTGGGTAAATAGCTCCTTAAAGATTCAAAGTTTCAACCCTTTATAAAACAGCCACCAAACTTTCAAAAATTACAATTTGGTCACTAGCCAAAATGTCACACTTCCGAAACTCATTTTCCAAAATTGATTTCACAGTTCACTTAATTATATTAAAAGATGATTTTAGAACATTTTTCCATATTTTTAATGCAACCCGAACTAGGCTTTCCTAATTTAGCCTCTTACGATTCGAACAACACTTTGACCGACCGGTCAACGCCCAATACTTCTAAGCCCAAAACCGGGACGTTACATGCTAAGCTGAGCAAGTGTGAGTTCTGGCTTAGGGAGGTGGTGTTTCTTGGGCATGTGGTCTCAGCTGAGGGGATTCGTGTGGATCCTCAGAAGATTGAAGCGGTGATGAACTGGAAAGTTCCCAAGTCTGTTCATGAGGTCCGTAGTTTCCTTGGTTTGGCGGGATACTACCGAAGGTTTGTGGATGGTTTTTCCAAGATTGCTGCTCCTTTGACGAAGCTGTTGCAGAAAGATGTTAAGTATGAGTGGACAGAAGTGAGACAGCAGGCTTTTGAGAAGCTGAAGATGGCTTTGACTCAAGCTCCTATCTTGATTCAGCCTGAGTCAGGGAAAGAGTTTGTGGTTTACAGTGATGCATCCTATGTTGGTTTGGGGTATGTGCTGATGCAAGAGGGTAAGGTTGTGGCTTATGCATCGCGGCAGTTGAAGGTGCATGAGCGCAATTATCCTACGCATGATATTGAGCTGGCAACAGTGGTTTTTGCTCTAAAGATCTGGAGGCATTATCTGTATGGTGAGAAGTGTACTGTGTACATGGATCATAAGAGTTTGAGGTATCTGATGTCTCAGAAGGAGTTGAATCTTAGGCAGCGGCGTTGGTTGGAGTTGCTCAAGGATTATGATCTGACGATTGAGTATCATCCTGGAAAGGCTAATGTTGTTGCGGATGCCTTGAGTAGGAAGGTAGCTGTTGAGCTGAGAGCTATGTTTGCTAGCTTGAGTATATCGCGAGATGGTGGTCTTGTTGCTGAGTTGCAAGTGAAACCATCGTTGGTTCAGTTGATCAAGGACAAGCAGTTGCTGGATGATTCCTTGGTGTCTCATGTTCAGGATATCGCGGAGGGTAGACCTTCGGATTTCTGTTTTAATGAGGATGGAGTGTTGTGTTTTGGGAGTCGAATAGTAGTGCCTGCTGATGCTGAGTTGAGGCGTGCTATTCTGACTGAAGGTCATAGTAGTCCTTTTGCTATGCACCCTGGTAGTATTAAGATGTATCGTGATCTTCGTGATGAGTACTATTGGGTGGGTTTGAAGAAGGATGTTGCAGAGTTTGTGAGCAAGTGTTTGGTGTGTCAGCGAGTTAAGGCTGAACATCAGGTTCCTTCTGGTTTGTTGCAACCGTTGAAAATCCCTGAATGGAAGTGGGAGAGGGTTACCATGGATTTTGTATCTGGTTTACCTTTGTCTCCATCGAAGAAGAACTCTGTTTGGGTGATTGTGGATCGCCTGACGAAGTGTGCGTATTTCTTGCCTGTGCATATAACGTTTTCTTTGGACAAGCTGGCAGAGCTGTACATTGCTGAGATTGTGAGGTTGCATGGTGTGCCTAAGTCGATTGTGTCGGATAGGGATCCGAGGTTCACATCGCGTTTTTGGCAGTGTTTGCATCAAGCTTTGGGTACAAGGTTGCATTTCAGTACATCCTATCATCCTCAGTCGGATGGTCAGTCTGAGCGAGTTATTCAGATTTTGGAGGATATGTTGAGATGCTGCGCGATTGAGTTCCTGTAACGCCCCGGTTTTGGGCTCAGAAGTTTTGGCGTTGACCGGTTCGGTCAAAGTGCTGATCGAATATATAAGAGTGAATTTAGGAAAGCCTAGTTCGGGTTGCATTAAAAATATGGAAAAATGTTCTAAAATCATCTTTTAATATATATAAGTGAACTGTGAAATCAATTTTGGAAAATGAGGTTCGGAAGGTTGACATTTTGGCTAGTGACCAAAATGTAATTTTTGAAAGTTGCGGGACAATTTTATAAAGGATTGAAACTTTGAATCTTTAAGGAGCTATTATTCCAAAGAGGATTTCTCCAGATTTTTCTAAGATATTTTATGGCTCAAATCTGATTTTAAAGATTTAGAAAAGGAGGGAAATCATTTTAACAAAATTTCCAACTAACTTTCCATTTTCTCTCAAATTCTCTTTTCTCTCATTTTCTCTCAACCCAAACAAGATTCTCCAGATTTCTTTCTCTGATTTTGACATCTTAATCTCTCATTTCAATTCTCATTTGATTCCTAATCATTTCATCAACAAAACCTCTCAATTTACAAGTTGATTCATTAAGCTTTTTGGCTCTAAAATGGAGAAATTCAAGTTTGGAGGTAAGAACGTCCTTCTCCTCTAAACTATCAGTTCTTTACTGAAATTCCTAAGTTCTCAATCCTTGATTTATGTTTTATTAAAGGCTTTTCAATTGAGATCTTGATTTTTGGCTAAAATGCAAGATTTGATGATTTTGGTGAAAATTTCGTGTGATCTGTTTAAGCAGGGTTTTGAGGTGTTAAATTGATGTTAAATGAATGCTAAAATGATTAGAAGTTGAGGTTTAATCAATGCAATCCCGGATAGGTTGAATTTCCTAAGTTTGGCTTGAGTTTTTGGTTGTTTTTGGAGTGTTTTTGGTGATCTGTTATACCTGGAGGTATAAGGACGTGGTTGTGATCATTTTGCATGTTATTTGATGTATAAAAGTGGTTAGAAGTGATGGATCTTGGCTGGGTTAAGTTTTGGAAGTGTTTGGAGGTGATTTCGGTTATGTTTGGTAGCCAAATTGCTAGATTTGCGATGAGCAGAGAGTTGTGTTGTTGTTGCTGGTGTTTTAATGCATAAGGATGCATTAATGTTCTGTTTTTGTGTGCTTGAAACAGGGGAGGTTGATCCTTGAGCCTTGGAGGTGTTTTCGGAAGGTTTCGGAAGCTTGGAAAGCTTGTTGGCTAGTCTTGTTTGGTTATCGGTGAGTGAAGTTGGGATTTCAGCTTTTGAAACAAGGTTTGAAGGTTTTTGGGAGCTTAGTTTAAGTCTAATCAACTTTGCTAAGCTCAAGAGTAAGTGAAGGGGTTTTCGCTTTTGAATTGTGTGTGATTTGGGTTTAAAATCAAATGTGGTTGATGATTGATATGCATATGTTTTTGCATGGTTTAATTCTGTTTTGTAAGCATGTTTTAGCATGGTTTAATGCTGGTTTTGAAAGTCATTTGAAAAGGATGCTCAAGGTAAGAGATCCTTGGTTTTATACATTGAAAGTGTGGTTTTGATGTATAGTGTTGCATGTGGTTCAATGGCTTTGTATGATGCTTAAAAACAGTGAATTGATGATGATTAATGATGATAATTGTTACCTTTTGCATATTGGTTATGCATGTGAATCATGGGATTGATGAGGTAATGGTTTTGCATATTGTTTATGCATGTGAATCATTGAGCTAATGATGTGATGGCATTGCATTATGTTTATACATGTGAATCATTGAGCTAATGATGTGATGGCTTTGCGTTATGATTATGCATGTGGAACATTGGATATTATGGTAAGATGGTTATATTGGCATGTGTTGTAAGTTGTTCTTGGTTCGTTGATCGGATATAATTAGCCGGCTATAGGATTGGGTGCACCGTGAATAAAGTCGCCTTGATGGCGGAGTGGTCAAGTGTGGACCGGGTAGACTCCCCTCAAGTATTCCTAACGAGATGAGGTCAGTGGAGGTTGTTGCCCACGGGAGGACCTCGGTTGCTTAAGGTCAGTGGAGGTTGTTGCCCACGGGAAGACCTTGGTTAAGTAAAGGTTATAAGGTGGTTAAAAGTCCTTATGTGAGAACCTTGTACTTGTTAAGATCACAATGGCAGTGGTTAAGTCCATGTGTGGATCTTGTGTGTGATGTCCCGGATCTCGTTAGATGATGTCTACAACTACCAATCGGTTATGCAAAGGTTGTATGGTGGTTGAAAGTCCATACGGAAAAGACCTTGTGCATGTCAAGGGTGTATGGCGGTTGAAAGTCCATACATGGGAACCTTGAGGAAAAGCTAAGGTTGTATGGTGTTTAAAAGTCCATACATGGGAACCTTAGGTTGTTAAGGTCAAATGGAGGTTGTTGCCCATTTGGAAGACCTTGGATTGGGTAGGGTGTAGGGAGCGTAGGGACAACGCTCGGAATCCGCGTATCCGATCGAATCGATAAGTTGGAAAGTGAATGTGGTTGATCACTTGGAAGCCAATGTAATGTTCTTGATCATAGTGAAGCATGGGATTGCTTGAAATGATGCATGGTTGCATGTGAAGCATGAGATGCTTGAAATGATGCATGGTTGCATGTGAAGCATGAGATGCTTGAATTGATGCATGTTTGCATGAGAAGCATGAGATGCTTGGTAAGATGCATTGTTGCATGAAATGTGTATGATGCTAGTAAATGCATGTTTAATTGTAAGTTGATCATGTGTTGGTAATCATTTGATAAATGATGTATGTGAGCATGAGTTACCTTTGTTGCATTGGAGTCTTGTATGACTTGTTTTTAAAGGCATGTGATGATGATGTTATGGTTTTATGTTGCCTTGATTAAATGCATGAAAATGTTTGAATGAGCTATGGTTTAAATGGTTTCTTGCTTGATGTGGTTTCCAAGTTAAAGAAAGGTATGTTGCAAAATGGAAGTGTTTTCCATGGTTTTATTTTAAGCTTGGCATATGGTGTTTATGCATGGTTTTGAGCTTGGTGTTGAAAAGAGTTTTCGAACATGGTTTTGGAAAGCAAATCGGGTTTGTTTTAAGGTGTTTTAAAGACCCGCTGCATTGATGGTGTTTTGGTTTTGAGCATTCCTCACTAAGCATTATGTGCTTACGCTCCTCTTTGTCCATCAATGCAGATTCTTGAAGTTTGGGCAGCAAGGAGCAAGGGATTCAAGGTGGACTCCAATGGAGATGTATGTCTTGGTGAATAGCTATAGTTAATAAGGGCAATGGGGTAGAATCTCTCGAATTGTTGTTATTGTGATCGTATATGTTGTTCATGAATGTTAAATGCTGTTGTTAATGTTGTTGAACATGAATTGGCTTATTTGAGGTTGCTTGGGTAAGTTTATGTTTAAATGGATAGCTTGAGTAAGAAGCATGTCAAAGAATTTGGGGCTTTCCATATGTGATGGTTATATGTTGAATTGATGATGCATTTATGGTCTCTGCATGTTGAATGGTCATGTGGTATGATTTGGTGATGTTAATTTGATGTTTGAAGCATGTTTGATGCTGATTTCGAGTTGTTTTTAGGCAGGGGTATCGATACTCGGGCTTGTGTATCGATACACCTGAGCCAAATATGCATGTTTCTGCCCAGGGGTATCGATACTGCTGAACAAGTATCGATACCATATGAGTGAAGTATCGATACTGGAGGGAAGGTATCGATACCTTTGCTAGAGTTTGGTTACTGCCTTCCCCGAGTATCGATACGACACGTGGCGTATCGATACCGGACCGTTAAAATCAGTTAAAAGTATCTTTGAATGTTTCGTTTTGTTTGCGTTTTGGTCCTGAATCTTGTTTGTGCAATTGTATGAGTTCGGGATGTCCGTTTGAGCTGAAATTTGGCAAGGAAGCATGAAACATGACTAATTTCAAGTTTGTAACTTAAAATCTGGTTAAGTCCTTAAGGTTTTCAGAAATTACAATTTGGTCCCTAAAGTTGTAATTTGTTCAATTGGGTCCCTGTTTGATCTCTGATGTTTGTGATCTTTGGGCATGGTGTTTGTGTGATCACATCTAAGGTTAATGTGCATCTAGAAAAGATTAAAAAGAAAAAAAAGGGTCGTTAATCAAGGTTGACTTTTGGGTTGACTTTGGTTTTCCCCGTGTAATCTTCGTAGTTCGGGTCAACCGTCCAGACCGGGCTACGGGGGTTACAGTTCAAAGTTTCTTGGGAGAAGCATCTGCCTTTGGTTGAGTTCGCTTATAACAATAGTTATCAGGCGAGTATACAGATGGCACCTTATGAGGCTCTGTATGGGAGGAGGTGTAGGACTCCTCTTTGTTGGGCTGAAACTGGTCAAAAGTTGGTTTCGATGCCGGCTTTGTTGAAGGGAACCACCGAGAAGGTGAAGCTCATTTGTGAGCGGTTGAAGGCTGCTTCTGACCGGCAGAAATCTTACGCGGATTTGAAGCGTAAGGAGATAGAGTATGCGGTGGGTGACCGTGTGTTCTTGAAGGTTTCGCCTTGGAAGAAGGTGATGAGGTTTGGTCGGAAGGGTAAGTTGAGCCCTAGATACATTGGACCGTATGAGGTTGTTGAGCGTGTGGGTCCTGTCGCGTATCGGTTGAGGTTACCTCAGGAGCTGGAGAAGATTCATGATGTGTTCCATGTTTCTATGCTCCGGAAGTATCGATCTGATCCTTCGCATGTGATGCCTGTGGAGGAAGTGGTTTTGAATCTGGATTTGACCTATGATGAGGAACCGGTGAAGGTTCTGGATTCAGATAGCAAGGTTCTTCGTGGCAAGACCATTGTTTTGGTGAAGGTGCTGTGGAAGCATCGCGGTGTTGAGGAAGCCACGTGGGAGCGGAAGGAAGACATGCTGAAGCAGTTTCCTTATCTCTTTCCTTCAGGTAAATTTCGAGGACGAAATTTCTTAAGGGGGAGAGTTGTAACGCCCCGGTTTTGGGCTTAGAAGTCTTGGGCGTTGACCGGTTGGTCAAAGTGCTGTTCGAATTTTAAGAGGTTAAATTAGGAAAGCCTAGTTCGGGTTGCATTAAATATATGGAAAAATGTTCTAAAATCATCTTTTAATATAATTAAGTGAACTGTGAAATCAATTTTGGAAAATGAGTTTTGGAAGGGTGACATTTTGGCTAGTGACCAAAATGTAACTTTCGCAAGTTTGGTGGCTGTTTTATAAAGGGTTGAAACTTTGAATCTTTAAGGAGCTATTTACCCAAAGGGAGTTTCTCCAGATTTTTCTAAGATATTTTGAGTTATAATTCTGATTTTAAAGTATATCAAAAGGAGGGAAAAGCCATTTGGCTAATTTCATAACTAACTTCTCTATTTTCTTCTCTCTTTTTCTCTCAACCCAAACACTCCATTTCCAGAGATTTGTTTCTGATTTTCTCACCTAAATTCCTCCTTTCAACTCTCATTTGATTCCTAATCATTGTATCTTCAAAACCTCTTCAATTGCTAATTGTTTCAACAAGGATTTTGATTCCAAAAAGAGGAGAAACTCAAGTTTGGAGGTAAGAACGTCCTTCTCCTCTAAACTATCAGTTCTTTACTGAAATTCCTAAGTTTTTAATCCTAAATTGATGTTTAATTAAAGGTTTTAAAGTGTTGAAATGGATCTTGGCTTATTATGCAAGATTTTGATGATTTTTGATGATTTTCGTTAGATCTGAGTAATCTGTGATTTGAGAGGTGTTTTTGATGTTAAATGATCTCTAATTTGATAAGGAATTGAGTCTTGATTGATGCAATCCCGGATAGGTTGAGTTTCCTAAGTTTAGCTTGTGTTTCAAGGTAGTTTTTGTGGTGATCTTGGTGATCTGATGTTGCTGGAGGTATAAGGTTGTTAGTAGGTTGTTTTTAGATGTTTTATGATGTTAATGGAAGTGTGGTTTTGCTGGTTTATGGCTGAGCTTTGTTTAGAAGTGTTTTGGATGCATTTTCGGTTGTGTTTGGTGGCCGAAAATGGAGGTTGAATGAGAGCAGCGAGTTTAGGTGCTTTCATTGAAGCAATTAATGCATGATGATGCATTAATCCTCTGCTTTGATGTGTTGAAACAGGGGAGGCATCTTTGGATCCAAGAGTTGTTGATCCGGAAGCTTGATTTGGTGCTTTGGCTTGAAGCAAAGTGGAAATCGGTGAGTGAAGTTGGGTTTTCAGATTTTAAAACCAAGGTTTGAAGGTTTTGGGAGCTTAGTTTAAGTCTAAACAACTTTGCTAAGCTCAAGTGTAAGTTTTCGGATTTTCTCTCTAGTGGTGGCCATGATTTTGTGGTGATGCAAAATGGTGAAATGCATGATTTAATTACTGTTTTGAAAGCATGTTTTAGCATGGTATTTGCTGATGTTTTAAGCCATATGTTGAAGGTAACTCTAGGTAGGAGTTCCTAGCTTTTATACATTGAAATAATGTGGTTTGATGCTTTGAAATGCATGATGTAAATGGCTTGGTTTAATGCTTTAAAACAGTGGATTAATTGATGAAAAAGATGTATATTGGCAAGTGATGTTTTGAAAATGTTAAGGTCACTAAGGTGGTTAAAAGTCCTTGAGTGAGCCTTGTTACTTAAGAACATCAAGGTGTTTAAAAGTCCTTGGGACCAAGGTGGTTAAAAGTCCTTGGGGTGATTCAAGCTATGGACACAAAGGTGGTTAAAAGTCCTTGTGTGGTCCTCATTCATGGTGTTTAAAAGTCCATGGCCAAGGTGTTTAAAAGTCCTTGGGGCCAAGGTGTTTAAAAGTCCTTGGGAAAGTTGTTGAACTTGTTTTAATAAATGAAATGTATCACTTGAGCCAATATGACATGTTAAGAATATTGTGAAGCATGAGATGCTTGTTTTAATTTTTATTTTGAAGCATGGGATTGCTTGTTTAAAAGTATGCTTTTAAGCATGTGCAAAGGTTGATTATAAGCATGTTTTGTAAATGTTTTTAATTGCATTATTGAATGGTTTTTAAGAGCACTCCTCACTAAGCTTTTTCTTACGCTCTCTCGTTTTCTTAATTCAATAATGCAGAGCACTAGGGTATCTTGAAGGGCAGCAAGAAGGGCAAGAGTTCAAGTACAAGTAGAGCTCAATGTATGGAAGGTTTTTGTTAAACATTTTAGCTTTTGGATGATTTGGCAATGGGGGACCAATGTGTATGTTTTGGGAGGTGTTTGGAATTCCCTAAGTATGTTGAATGTTGTTATGGATGCTGGTTTTTGGATTGGATCTTTATATGCTTGTTGTGGAAGTTTGTGCTTGAATAGCTAGCTTGTGTAGGAAGCATGCCTATAGAATTGGGGCTTTTTGCTTGTGATGTTGTTTTGATGAATTGATGATGCAAATATGTCCTACATATGTTGAATTGCATGCTGGTATAGTTTGGTAGCATTTGGAGCATGATTGAGTGATCAATTGCATGTTTTGGTATGCTAGTTTGCTGAAATCTGTGCAGGCGTTTCGGAACAGTGTGCACCATTTCGGAACGGGTGCCTGGAATGAACCCAGGGGTCCGAAACGGTATGCACCGTTTCGAAACGGTTTGGCCTCTGCCAGACCCCCGTTGCGGAACTGGTTTCGGAACGGCCCGTGTTTCGGAACAGGGTCAACTTGTTTCGGAACGGTCGACCGTTGGGGGCTGACATGGGTAGTTATATGTTTTGAAATGTTTGCGTTTTGGTCCTGAATCTTGTTTGTGCAATTGTATGAGTTTGAGAAGTCCTTTTGAGCTGAAATTTCACAGAGAAGCATGAAACTTGACTAATTTCAAGTTGGTAAGATTAATTTGGGTTAAATCCTTTAATTTATCAGAAATTACAATTTGGTCTCTAAAGTTGTAATTTGTTCAATTGGGTCCCTGTTTGATCTCTGATGTTTGTGATCTTTGAGTATGATGTTTGTGTGATCACCATTAAGGTTAATGAGCATCTAGATAAGATTAAAAAGAAAAAAAAGGGTCGTTAATCAAGGTTGACTTTCGGGTTGACTTTGGTTTTCCCCGTGTGACTTTCTTGATTCGGGTCAACCGTCTAGGCCGGGTTAAGGGGGTTACAACATAAAATTTATAGCACAGAAAGAAACACATAAGTTTATAAAACAGGAAGAGACACACCTTTAAGCAACAGAAGCTCTAATGCCGAGAAAAGCGCGTCTTACGCTCAGATCTAGCTGAATCAGGACCTACGAGGAATGAATACTATATTAGTATTTATTACTAACACTAAGCCGCCGACTAAAACACTGAAAACCAACTGAAGATATACTCACATGAAGATCTTGAAAAACGTGCACGATTGGTCTGAACAACTGGAGGTAACCCAACGGTCCCAAAATCGGCACCTGAACACGAGAATATTCCGAATCAGATTCTGAAATCTATAACTTATTAGATTTCAATAACAATACTTAAAAAGAGCAAAACTGAGCTTTCGGAAACTAATTTGACAAAACGGGCAGCGGATACGAACTCAGGACGTCAAAAAAGGTCAAGAGGAACATTTCACGAAAAAGTCAACTCTTGGTCAACTCTAGTCAAAGTCAAATTTGGTCAAACTAGTTAACAATCAACTCTGGTCAAACTGATCCAACATGTCAAAGGTCAATTTTGGTCAAACATGTCAAAATTGGTCGACAGAGTCGGTCAAAGATCAAAAGTCAACTGTAGAGTCGGTCTAATGGGTCAAGGTACGGTCCGGTTCAATTTATCCAGTTCGGTTCGGTTCGGTTCACAAATTCAGATCCTGTTCAATCCACTGGTTCGGGTTATTCATGTCAGTTCAGATTTGGACTCACACCGAGCTGGGCTTGGTGATTCGGGCTTAACAGGAATACACACATATTTGGGCTCTCATATCAGTTACTCACATAGGCCTCACCACCCAACTCAATTCAAACTCAACACAACCCTCAGCCCAGGAACCATTTCAGCAGACTTGGTACTAGGGTTTCTAGCACCCAAAACGGCGGCGGCGCAAATGCACGAACGGCGGCGGCGCAGATGCACAAACGGCGGCGGTGCAAACTCGTCGGAAAAGACGTGATGTCGGCAGCAGCACAACCAAACAACGGCGACACCTCCACACTCAAACTTTCACACCAGCTTGCAAAAGCTTCTAGGATTTACAGAACCGAAAAGGCGGCGACGGCTCGACAACAACGGTGTCGACAATACAACTCCGGCAAAGACAGCAAACCTAGCGGCGACAACAGTGGCTCAACTCGTCGGAGAAGACAACGACAATGGCAGCACGATACAACCAACACCGTTTAGCAAAACCACTCAACTATACAAAGCCAAAATCGAAAAAGGGAAAGACAAAGCTTACCCGACAACAACGATGGAGGAGACGACGGTGGAGCACAACGGCGGAGCACAACGGCACAAGGGAAGATTCGAACGGTTCCTTATCGTTTCTTCTCTAACGGTGGCCGACATGGATAAATAGGAGATGGATTTTGGTTGGACGACGAGGGGGATTCGAAAGGTTGCGGTGGCAATCTGAACGAACGGTGGCTGCCCTCGTCGGAGCTTAAACGGAAAACAAAGGGTGAGAGGTTTATTTTGAGTGATGAAAAACGGGGAAGAGGGGTAAGAGGTGAGTGCGGCTGCTGATAGAAACAAGAATGGGAGATGAATCCCTTTAGGGTGAAAACAAAAGTCAAATACCCTAAATAAGGGGTAAATCGCAAAAGAAGGGTTTATAGATTTACCCATGTCACAAAAAGGTTCTCATATCTTCTGATTTATATAAATAAGTCACAAAAATTCTGATTTATCTCAATATAGCCCTCAATTTACAATTAGGGTTTGATTCCAAAATGCCCAAATATTAGGGTTTCTGATTTAGGGATTTTAAAAATTAGGGTTTTTAAATTAGGGTAATTTTTGGGGTGTTACAATTCAAGTCTCAATTCATGTGAAATTCGAATTACCCTATCCATTTACATGATCATACAAACAAGGGTTTGCTTCCATGTCAATACACTACTCGATCAAGCCTAATTTCATCTTGTATTCAATAAAATCCTAATCATTTATCAAGTTACAATCAAAGGCCAATTCAAGCATGAATATACAACAAACATTTCTATAGATTCAAGCTCAATCTCTAACATCAATCAAGAATTCATTCGAACAAAGGAAGAAAATTACTTACTATCTTCCTACCTTCCAATTACATGAACAATACCATCACATGCAAGCTTAAATCTCCTTCAATGGAGTTTTCTTTCTCTCCCTTTTCTTTCTCTCTTGTTCAGTTAGAAGGGGAAAATTATTAAGATGGTGATGATTCATCCATCCCTTGGTTAGGTCGAATGGACCATTAAGGTCTCCATCTCCCATAACATGTGTCATGGCCCTTAATCTTTTAATTTATATACATGCAAGCTAGCTTGATTTCATCTTATAACATTTCAATCATATTAATTTGGATAACAATGATTCGATTCTTGTGATTTGGTCCCTAATTCAATTAATCCTCCTTCTATAGAAAATGTTTACACAATTAGGTTCAAATTACTTTTGGATTAAATTAAAAATGATATTGTTAGTGAAAACTTATCCTAGTAAATAAGACTAGTACTTATTAATATGAAATCTTTATATCAAATGGTATAAGTACAAAACCTATAGTAAGGAACTTTAAGTTCCAAAGATTCATTTACCTCATAAGTATACAAATTGCTTTATGAAAAATGTTTAAGTTAAGGAATAAAACATATCTTAAATTGTTTTAATAGGAATACAACTTCATAGTGATTGGTTTGTCAATCTTGACAATATTAATGGGAACTATATGATATGAATCAAAAGACTTAAGAACTCTCATATATTTAATCATTATTAATGGGAATACAACTTCATAGTGATTGGTTTGTCAATCTTGACAATATTAATGGGAACTATATGATATGAAACTTATGACATTAGTAATGCAATGATCTAAATGTCTAAAATGATTAGAAGAGATTTGATAAGCTTTAAGAACTGATGGTTATTAAATATTGTGTAGGTTACGAGCTTTAAGTTGTGTGTATTACGTAATGAGTGCATAATTGGTTATACATGTAAAGCTGCTAAAGCTTGACCTATGAATTAGTTTAAAAAAGTGTTAAATTTATCTTGAAAATTCTTTTGTTTTATAATTTGGTCTCAAGTCTTAAATGCATTGTAATGTCAGTGTTTGTTTGGTAATACTTCCTAAACCAGTTTAACTCCTCAATCGGGTAGAGGGTGTTACATCCACAATCACCTAAATTTCATCATGCCTCATTTGGGTTAATGGAAAACCCGTCACAAAATCTATGGTCACCCGATCCCACTTACTTTGTGGAATCTGAACGAGTTGAAGCAAACACGAAGGAACCTTATGTTCTGCCTTAACTTGCTTACAAGCTAGCAGCTTGTTACGAACTTAGACAAATCTCTTTTCATTCTAGGCCACTAATAAAAAGAGTATAAGTCTTGATACATTTTGTTACTGCTCGGATGCACCGCAAACGAGATACGGTGAGCCTCCCTGATAATTCGATCTCGCAAATCCTCTAAGGTCGGAACACATAACTGACCGTTAAAGTACAAGGGTCCATCATCTCATGCCTCAAAAATTGTTGTTTCTTCTCGATGGACCATCTCCATCTTTGATATCAATTCTTCATCTAACATCGATGTCCTCTTGATTTCTTGTACTAAGGTAGGTTCCACATGGAGCTCGACTAGCAACCCATCATCCTCAGTCATTCTTAAACGGGCGAACATTGCCCTCAAATCTGACGTAGACTTTCGACTCAAAGCATCAACACAACATTTGCCTTGTCAGGGTGATACTCAATGATACAATCATAGTCCTTAAACAGTACAATCCAGCATCTTTGTCTTAAATTCAACTCTTTCTGTATGAGCAGATACTTAAGGCTCTTATGGTCGGTGTAAATGTAGCACTTCTATCCATATAGATAGTGCCTCCAAATCTTCAACGCAAAGATAACTACAACAATATCCAAATCATGTGCAGGGTAATTCTGTTCATGAGGCATAAGTTGTCTCGACACGTAAGCAACTACCCTACCCTCTTGCACGAGAACACAACCATGCCCATTCAACGAAGCATCACTAAAAACTACATAATTTTTTCCTGGTTCAGGTTGCGTCAACACTAGGGCTTCTTTCAGATAAGCCTTTAGCAGTTTGAAACTCATTTTCTTCCAATCAAACGAAACTCCCTTTTGTAAAAACTTTGTCTTAGGCGTCGCTGTAATAGAAAATCCCTTGACGAAATGGCTGTAATTTCCAGCAAGTCCAAAAAACTACGAACTTCTAATATTCCTAGGTGGTTTCCACTCTACCAAAGCCTGATTCTTTCGAGGATCCACGCGAATCAAGAATGCAACCTCGAAAAGCCAAAACACAAACTTACTAAACTTGGCTCAGAGTTGTGTATCTCTCAAGATATGAAGGACGACACGAAGGTGATAATCATGCTCTTCCTCCGAGCTTGAGTACACTAAAATATCATCGATGAAGACCACCACAAATTGGTCTAAATAGGGTTGAAAGATCTGGTTCGTCAAATCCATAAAAGCTATTGGTACATTTGTCAACCCAAAGGACATAACTAAGAACTCATAGTGACTATACAACATCCTAAAGGCGGTCTTTTGGATATTCGTATAAATACTTTCAACCAGTAATACCCTAATCCTATATTGATCTTCAAGCACATACGAGCACCTCTAAACTAGTCAAACAAATTATATATCATTGGACGAGGATAACGATTCTTCACCGTCACCTTATTGAGTTGGCGATAGTCGATGCACAACCTCATCGAACCATCATTCTTCTTAAAGAACAAGACTAGAGCACCCCAAGGTGCGATGCTTGGTCGGATGAATCCTCTCTCTAACAAATCTTGAATATCCTTCTTTAATTCTTTTAATTCTGTCGGTGCTTTGCGATAAGAAGCAATGGACAACGTGCCGTACTCGACATCACATCAATTCAAAGCTCTAGCTCACGATCTGAGGGTAAACATGATAACTCTTCAAGAAAAACACTAGAAAGCTCTCTAACGGTTCGAAGACCCTTAAGCATCGGACTCTCAACTCTCGTATCAACCATATGAGCCAAGAAGGCCTCACAAACCTGTTGAATCATCCTTTGTGCCGCTAAAGTCGACACTACATTGGACTAAAAAGGATTCCTCTCACCTATCACCACTAGCTTGGTGCCATCCAAACCCTAAAGCTTAAGACTCTTTGCTCTACATCTATACTTGCGTCATGCTCAAACAAATGTTAGCGTAATATTGCATGGCAAAAGATTAAGTATTTAGTGTAAATCTGCAAGTAAAAACAATACCAACAATACGTCTTTTATGTGCAAGTATACACGGTCAACAAGTAATATAGTAGTGAGTTGAGTATCGTCTCCACGGGGATTGCCTAGGAATTAATTGTCACGATTATAAATTGTGAACTAGAAGATAAAAGATAATTGTAATAGATTGAGGCAACGAATGAAGTAAGAGACTAGAAGTAAAATAAGCTAAAGTAAAGCAAAGATTACAGTGATGAATTGATAACAGTCTGGCAAACAATGGGTGCAAGATGATAACAAAGTTTTGGCAAAGAATGTCTGAATTTCATGCTAGCAATGCCGGCTAGTAATAATGTCCTGCCTTGGCATTGATTGTCGAGCAGATTCAAAGTTGGCATTGCCTCTCTCGATGGAAATGGCCGAAAATTACCATGCAAAAACTCCTATATCTCTATAGCGATGTTTTCATAAATTAATTAGATTAAGTCTCAATCAATACTCCTAAGGGGTAGACTCACTCCAGAAGTAAGTTCATCTACTTGAACATATTCTCTCGAAGCATCTCGCCTTAGTATCCAGCAACTGATTGTTGCCACCAAAGTCTGTTAAGATATTGAGGAGCAATAGGCCAACAATGCCAGCTCTCGCTTCGAAAAGTATTTAGAAAACAATAATGCCAGTTCTAGCTAGGCAAGAAAGTAAAAAAACAATAAAGCATGCCAGATAAATGAACAATGCCAGGGTGTTTGAATTATTAACAACTAAACATAAAACACAACAAAGATAGGTTTGAAATCATTCTTAAACACAGGAAAAAAATAAAAAAAGATCAACAAGAATTAAAGCAATGAAAGAGGTCTCTCGATGCAGCCCTTCAATGGATTCCCGATGTCTCATGGAATCTTCAAGTCTTTAATCTTGTTGTCTCTAATTCTTCCTTCTCCATTGTTGCAGAACGCTTCTCAAGTTCAAGCCTTCATATTTTTCATTATTTTTTCTCCTTCTTTAATTTTTTGTTCTCCAAATGTTTGCTTGCTTGGTGTTTAAATAGGAGTGCAAGGAGGGCTAGGATAAGTCTTTGTTTTGAATTTTTAACGTCCAAGGGATAAGGATGTGGTCATCTTATCCTTGATAAGCAAATCAACACGTGTAATAAGCTGATCGGATTATGGCTGACGTTATTGTGCCAACGTTGCCTTGGCAACCAAGCTTGGCATGCGAGGAAGCCATAGGATAAGCTTTTGTATTTGAATGTGATAAGATGATTACGTGATAAGTTGATCAGGTGATAAGCTGATAAGGCTAGGGCTAATGTCATCATGTCGATGTTGCCTTTGCATCCAAGCTTGGCATGTCTTTTCCAACATAACATGACATCACATTATCAATTGTTTCGGAAATTGGTCCAATTGCGATCTTTTATGAGCATGATCTTATCCTATTTTCTCGGGGTTTAACAGCCTCTTAGCGTGACATCAAGTTCACTTCTCTGCCAACAGGTACTTGACACTGTCTAGTCCTTCTGTTTCAACAACCCTTGGCATCCTCCTTGGCAATCCTAATTGTGTTATTTTTCTGTGCCAAATACTACGCCAAACCTGCAAAATTGCCAACAAAATAACCTTTCATACTGGCATTAACTTAAGCTAACCTCGTGATACTGTTTGGCGTGAGAGAAATGAGGGAGCATACCACGAATCCACACCTTAATCCAGACATCACTAAGTTTTCTCTTCAACTCCTACACTAAATTTTTTGACTCGAGCAGTACGAGGGAGCAAAACACGAAGCCCCAAATTCCTATTATCCCTAAGGTAGAGGAGAGTTCTATTTTTAATTTCCCTGAAAGAACATGGATGCCTTATTTATTTCTTATTTTACTCTAGCATCAATTTTTTTCAATTTAAGCATAGTGTCACACGGTCTAAGCTTTCTAGGGAATTAAATGCATATCATGAGTTAAGTGCAAATTCAATTTCCTAAACTAGAGATCAATTTCTGTAACGCCCCAGTTTTGGGCTCAGAAGTTTTGGCGTTGACCGGTTCGGTCAAAGTGCTGATCGATTATATAAGAGTGAATTTAGGAAAGCCTAGTTCGGGTTGCATTAAAAATATGGAAAAATATTCTAAAATCATCTTTTATTATGTATAAGTGAACTGTGAAATCAATTTTGGAAAATGAGGTTCGGAAGGTTGACATTTTGGCTAGTGACCAAAATGTAATTTTTGAAAGTTGCGGGACCGTTTTATAAAGGATTGAAACTTTGAATCTTTAAGGAGCTATTATTCCAAAAAGGATTTCTCCAGATTTTTCTAAGATATTTTAAGTCTAAAATCTGATTTTAAAGATTAAGAAAAGGGAGGGAAATCATTTTAACCAATTTCCAACTAATTTTCTATTTTCTCTCAAATTCTCTTTTCTCTCATTTTCTCTCTACCCAAACAAGATTCTCCAGATTCCTTTCTCTGATTTTGACATCTACATCTCTCATTTCAACTCTCATTTGATTCCTAATCATCTCATCATCAAAACCTCTCAATTTGCAAATTGTTTCATCAAGCATTTTGGCTCTAAAATGGAGAAATTCAAGTTTGGAGGTAAGAACGTCCTTCTCCTCTAAACTATCAGTTCTTTACTGAAATTCCTAAGTTCTCAATCCTTGATTCATGTTTTATTAAAGGCTTTTCAATTGAGATCTTGATTTTTGGCTAAAATGCAAGATTTGGTGATTTTGGTGAAATTTTCGTGTGATCTGTTTAAGCATGGTTTTGAGGTGTTAAAATGATGTTAAATGAATGCTAAAATGATTAGAAGTTGAGGTTTAATCAATGCAATCCCGGATAGGTTGAATTTCCTAAGGTTGGCTTGAGTTTTTGGTTGTTTTTGGAGTGTTTTTGGTGATCTGTTATACCTGGAGGTATAAGGACGTGGTTGTGATCATTTTGCATGTTATTTGATGTATAAAAATGGTTAGAAGTGATGGATCTTGGCTGGGTTAAGTTTTGGAAGTGTTTGGAGGTGATTTCGGTTGTGTTTGGTAGCCAAATTGCTAGTTTTGTGAAGAGCAGCGAGTTGTGTTGATGTTGCAGGTGTTTTAATGCATATGGATGCATTAATGTTCTGTTTTTATGTGCTTGAAACAGGGGAGGTTGATCCTTGAGCTTTGGAGGTGTTTTCGGAAAGTTTCGGAAGCTTGGACAGCTTGTTGGCTAGGCTTGTTTGGTAATCGGTGAGTGAAGTTGGGATTTCAGCTTTTGAAACTTGGTTTGAAGGTTTTTGGGAGCTTAGTTAAGTCTAAACAACTTTGCTAAGCTCAAGAGTAAGTGAAGAGGTTTTTGCTCTTGGATTGTGTATGTTTTGGCTTTAAAATCAATTGTGGTTGATGATTGATTTGCATGTGTTATTGCATGGTTAAATTCTGTTTTGTAAGCATGTTTTAGCATGGTTTAATGCTTGTTTTGAAAGTCAATTGAAAAGGATGCTCAAGGTAAGAGATCCTTGGTTATGTTTATGGAATTTGTGATTTTGATGCATAGTGATGCATGTTGTTCATTGGCTTTGTATGATGCTTAAAAACAGTGAATTGATGATGATTAATGATGGTTTTGCATATTGGTTATGCATGTGTATCATTGGATTAATGATGGTTAGCATATTGTTTATGCATGTGAATCATTGAGCTAATGATGTGATGGCTTTGCATTATGAGTATGCATGTGAATCATTGAGCTAATGATGTAATGGCCTTGCATTGTGTTTATGCATGAGGAACATTGGATATTATGGTAAGATGGTTATGTTGGCAAGAGACGTGAATGGTTCTTGGTTCGTTGATCGGGTATAATTAGCCGGCTATAGGATTGGGTGCACCGTGAATTAAGTCGCCTTGATGGCGGAGTGGTCAAGTGTGGACCGGATAAACTCCCCACAAGTATTCCTAACGAGATGAGGTCAGTGGAGGGTGTGCCCACGGGAGGACCTCGGTTGCTTAAGGTCGTAGTGGAGGTTGTTGCCCACGGTAGACCTTGGTTAAGTAAAGGTTATAAGGTGGTTAAAAGTCCTTATGTGAGAACCTTGTACTTGTTAAGATCACAATGGCTATGGTTAAGTCCATGTGTGGATCTTGTGTGTGATGTCCCGGATCTCGTTAGATGATGTCTACAACTACCAATCGGTTATGCAAAGGTTGTATGGTGGTTGAAAGTCCATACGGGAAGACCTTGTGCATGTCAAGGGTGTATGTTCATACATGGTAACCTTGAGGAAAAGCTAAGGTTGTATGGTGTTTAAAAGTCCATACATGGGAACCTTAGGAGATTGAGGTCAGTGGAGGTTGTTGCCCACGGGAAGACCTTGGATTGGGTAGTGTGTAGGAAGCGTTGGGACACGCTTGTGATCCGCGTATCCGATCGGGTTGAAAGTTGGAAAGTGAATATGGTTGATCTCTTGGAAGCCAATATAATGTTCTTGATCATGTGAAGCATGAGATTGCTTGAAATGATGCATGGTTGCATGTGAAGCATGAGATGCTTGAGTTGATGCATGTTTGCATGAGAAGCATGAGATGCTTGGTAAGATGCATTGTTGCATGAAATGTGTATAATGCTAGTGAAAGCATGTTACTTGTATGTTGAACAAGTGTTGGTTGTCATTTGATAAATGATGCATGAGAGCATGGATTACCTTTGTTGCATTGAAGTCATGTATGACTTGTTGTTAAAGGCATGTGAGTATGATGTTATGGTTTTATAATGCCTTGATTAAATGCATGAAATGGTTTAATTGAATTATGGTTTTAAGTGGTTTCTTGCTTGATGTGGTTTCCAAGTTAAAGAAAGGTATGTTGCTAAAGGGAAGTGTTTTCCATGGTTTTGTTTAAGCTTTGCATATGGTGTTTATGCATGAGTTGAGCTTGATGTTGAAAAGAGTTTTCGAACATGGTTTTGGAAGGTAAATCGGGTTGGTTTTAAAGTGTTTTAAAGACCCGCTGCATTGATGGTGTTTTGGTTTTGAGCATTCCTCACTAAGCATTATGTGCTTACGCTCCTTTTTGTCCATCAATGCAGATTCTTGAAGTTTGGACAGCAAGGAGCAAGGGATTCAAGGTGGACTCCAATGGAGATGTATGTCTCGGTGAATAGCTATAGTTAATAAGGGCAATGGGGTAGAACCTCTCGGATTGTTGTTGTTATTGTGATCGTATATGTTGATCATGTATGTTAAATGCTGTTGTTAATGTTGATGAACATGAATTGGCTTAATTGTGGTTGCTTTGGAAAGTTTATGCTTAAATGGATAGCTTGAGTAGGAAGTATGCTTTTGAATTTGGGGCTTTCCATATGTGTTGGTTATATGTTGAATTGATGATGCATTTATGGTCCCTGCATGTTGTATGATCATGTGGTATGATTTGGTGATGTTAATTTGATGTTTGAAGCATGTTTGATGCTGATTTTGAGTTGTTTCCAGGCAGGGGTATCGATACTCGGGCTTGGGGTATCGATACACCTGAGCCAAATATGCATGTTTCCGCCCAGGGGTATCGATACCTCTGAACAAGTATCGATACCATATGAATGGGGTATCGATACCAGGGGGAAGGTATCGATACCTCTGCTAGAGTTTGGGTTCTGCCTTCCCCGAGTATCGATACGACACGTGGTGTATCGATACCCGACCGTTAAAATCCGTTAAAAGTATCTTGGATGTTTTGAAACGTTTGCGTTTTGGTCCTGAATCTTGTTTGTGCAATTGTGTGAGTTCGGGATGTCCGTTTGAGCTGAAATTTGGCAGGGAAGTATGAAACATGACTAATTTTAAGTTGGTAACTTAAAATCTGGTTAAGTCCTTAAAGTTTTCAGAAATTACAATTTGGTCCCTAAAGTTGTAATTTGTTCAATTGGGTCCCTGTTTGATCTCTGATGTTTGTGATCTTTGAGCATGGTCTTTGTGTGATCACATCTAAGGTTAATGTGCATCTAGATAAGTTTTTAAAAGAAAAAAAAAGGGTCGTTAATCAAGGTTGACTTTCGGGTTGACTTTGGTTTTCCCCGTGTAATCTTCGTAGTTTGGGTCAACCGTCCAGGCCGGGCTACGGGGGTTACATTTGGTGGTATCAGAGCTGTGTTGCGAAGGTTGGGGAAAACGGTAAGTTGTTGTGGTAAGTGTGCTTGATGTTTACCTTGTTGTATGGTTGGAAGCTGGTTGAAGCATGTGTTCTGAATATGCTGTTAATGTTTTTAAGCATGTTGCTGATGTATGCAAGCATGATTTGTGGTTATGAATCTTGGTTGAGATCATGTGGATATGTGTTGATGTTATGAGCTGATGCTATGCATGATGAATGTGTTTTGAGCATGTTATGTTGCTAATGTGCTGGTGTTATTGGATGTTGTTTGGTGTAAGCATGATCAAGGTATGTTGTTGATATGCTTGATGTTGTGATATTCATGTTGTGTTGGCTGTTATGTCATGTAAAGGGGAGGATTCGGGATACCCATTGCCTTATTAATATAGCTATTGTGTTATTTTGGAGTTGGAGTTTGAATCCTTGCTTAATGCTGGTCTAACAGGTTTTTGTTTGTTTGTTGTGATTGTATGTTGTTTGTTGTTAGTGGTATGGCAAAGATGATGAAAGAGTGGAGGATGAGTGAGATGGTGGCTGCCTTGGGGCAGGTTGTTAAGTCAAAGGATTCACCCTTTTGTAAAGGTGTTTTGTCTCAGTCTTCTGTGACTGAAGTTGAGATGGTAAGGCAAGGGAAGGAAGCTGGTTCCGGGATGGAAAGTTCTTTATCTGTTGTTCAGGAGGTGTTGGGAACATCTCAGGCTGCGGTTGGGGGAAAGTCAGTGGATGTGCTGGCTAAATGTGTGGGTTTGCCGAAACAGCAATTGCTTGATTTGGGTGCTGTAGAGTACCATGGTTCTTCCCCGGAGATGTTTGAGGCCTGGTTGGCCAATGTGGTTCTGATTTTGGATCAGGAAGGCTGTGATTATGCCTGTAAGCTGGGGAGTGTT
Organism: Hibiscus tridactylites; assembly: GCA_958450335.1. Taxonomy (NCBI): domain Eukaryota; kingdom Viridiplantae; phylum Streptophyta; class Magnoliopsida; order Malvales; family Malvaceae; genus Hibiscus; species Hibiscus tridactylites. The sequence goes on along the minus strand of OY288276.1, from coordinate 43,111,491 downwards.
GTTTCTCTGATGCTGGAGGATGTTTGTTCTTGGTGGACATCTGTGGCTGTGGCGTCACATATCCTTGATATTGATTGGGATTTCTTCGTGTCTGCTTTCTATGAAAGGTATCTTGGGGGGGAATTTCCAAGGGTTAAGCAAGGTGCGGCTAATGCTGTTGGTGAGCAAGTGTTGCTTGAGCAAGGAGTGAGAGCTCAGTCATCTGTGTGTGATCGTTGTAAAAGGCAACATGTTGGAAAATGTTGGGACATAAGTGTTTGCTGGAGATGTGGTTCTAAGTTGCATGTTAGGCGTGATTGTCCTCATGGAGTGAAGTCAGCTTTGGTGTTAGCCAAAGGATCTTTGAAAGGTCGTGGGCGCGGCCGAGGCGAGGTTCAGAGATGGCAGAAAAAGCCGAAGGTTGTGAAGAGTTTAGGGAATGAAGTTTGCTGGAAATGTGGGTCTGCTGGACACATGAAGCGTGATTGTTCGATGTTGGCTCGGATTAGCCAAGGTTCCTTATTGCAAGGAGTTGGTGGTGACCCTGGTGTGTTTGTTGGTGCTGCAGTTGTGCCGCGGAAGGATGGTTGTTCCGCAAGGAAGAGGGCTCGTCTGACGAAGCTTCAGGGTGGTGTTGTGTTTTCAGGTAACCTTGTTAAGTGATCTTTGCTTTGGTTGCTTAGTTTGGTTTCTGTTGGTTTTTCCTTGCGTGGTAAGTTTAGTCTTGTTGCTAGCATGTTTGGGTAATGGTAGTTGTGGTTTGGTAATATCTTTGGTGTGAAGAAGGCTTTAGTGAATATCTTGTGGTTAGTGGTTGTTGGTATGATGGAGTTGGATAAGTTAAAGGTGAGTAAGGAGGTTGTTCTTAGACAGATTTTGAGGATGTTATTGGAGGGTGTGAACTGGCATTCATGCACAGTTAAAAGCATTGATATATACTATATTATATATATGTTGGTCCATGCATACATGTGGCATGACATTAGAGGTTTTGCATACATGTACATCAGACATTGATAGGGCATGCAGGTGATCATGCATACGAAGTTCACGCTCGCTAATAACTAATCGAATCTGTTAGTGTTATGGTTGGATTAAGTGGGATGATGGGTTTGTGGAGGTGTTTGGTGCTAAGAGTGTGAGTTAGAAGTGCTGGAGTTGTTAAATCAGTTGCTTGTGATGGTGAGAGTGGAATGGCTTGTTGGTAAAAGGTTAGTGTTGGATGCTCTGAGAGTTTAGTGGTTTGGTGGTGAAGGGTATCTGTTTGAGGTTGGTATCTGCTAAGTGGTTGTTTAGTTTAAAGGAAGTGGTTGTTCTTTGGTGCTAAGTGTTGTTGCAGTTTGAAGTCGTGTTTCCAGGTGCTGAAGTGGTTTAGCTTTTAAGTTGTTGTGAAAGGGTTATGTTTGTTCTTGGCAATCTTTAAAGAGTTCTGAAGCTGTTATGTGTGTTTTGGTCCAGTAATGTTCTGGTAATGCAAGTGTTCTGGTTGAAGTTTGTAGTGAAGGGATGTGAAGGATCGAAGGTTTTCGTTGGTTGTTTGGATTCTTGTGAGAGGTGGTTGGCTAGTTGTGGTTAAGAAAGTTTTGTTTGAAGTCTGTTGATGGTATGTGGAATGGCTGAAGGTTTCAAGTTGGGTTTGAGATGTAATTTTTGATATTTGGGTAAATAGTGCTGGTGAGCTGTTATGGTAATGCCTTTGGCGGATGTGAAGGATTGTCAGCTTCGTTGGAGAGTTTGTGTAAACAGTTGATGTTTAAGGATTTCTGCTTGTTGGGAAATTTTTGGAAGAGGTTTGGGGAGTTTTGCAAGAGTTTTAGAGGTTGAGGGGTTTGCCTAGTGTGGCTAAGTTGGTTTAGTTGTTGTTTCTGTATAAACCAGTCTTGGGAGTTGTGTGTTACAGTGTTGTTTGCTGTAAGAGCTGAAGTTTTTCAGGTTGATGTTGGGATTGTGTATAATCCGGTTGTGTGGAAGGTTGAGTCGTGGTTACCCTTGAGAGTTTGGTTTTGTGAACAAGGTATGGTGGAGGTTTTGTGTGGAATGTGATCAGTGGTGTTGGTTAAGGCTTTTGTGTTGCTTTGTGTGTTGCTTGAGAAGGTTCTGTTCTCTTTTCGCCGGTTGAAATTTCGAGGACGAAATTTCCTAAGGGGGGGAGAGTTGTAACGCCCCAGTTTTGGGCTCAGAAGTTTTGGCGTTGACCGGTTCGGTCAAAGTGCTGATCGAATATATAAGAGTGAATTTAGGAAAGCCTAGTTCGGGTTGCATTAAAAATATGGAAAAATATTCTAAAATCATCTTTTAATATGTATAAGTGAACTGTGAAATCAATTTTGGAAAATGAGGTTCGGAAGGTTGACATTTTGGCTAGTGACCAAAATGTAATTTTTGAAAGTTGCGGGACAGTTTTATAAAGGATTGAAACTTTGAATCTTTAAGGAGCTATTATTCCAAAAAGGATTTCTCCAGATTTTTCTAAGATATTTTAAGTCTAAAATCTGATTTTAAAGATTAAGAAAAGGGAGGGAAATCATTTTAACCAATTTCCAACTAATTTTCTATTTTCTCTCAAATTCTCTTTTCTCTCATTTTCTCTCTACCCAAACAAGATTCTCCAGATTTCTTTCTCTGATTTTGACATCTACATCTCTCATTTCAACTCTCATTTGATTCCTAATCATCTCATCATCAAAACCTCTCAATTTGCAAATTGTTTCATCAAGCATTTTGGCTCTAAAATGGAGAAATTCAAGTTTGGAGGTAAGAACGTCCTTCTCCTCTAAACTATCAGTTCTTTACTGAAATTCCTAAGTTCTCAATCCTTGATTCATGTTTTATTAAAGGCTTTTCAATTGAGATCTTGATTTTTGGCTAAAATGCAAGATTTGGTGATTTTGGTGAAATTTTCGTGTGATCTGTTTAAGCATGGTTTTGAGGTGTTAAAATGATGTTAAATGAATGCTAAAATGATTAGAAGTTGAGGTTTAATCAATGCAATCCCGGATAGGTTGAATTTCCTAAGGTTGGCTTGAGTTTTTGGTTGTTTTTGGAGTGTTTTTGGTGATCTGTTATACCTGGAGGTATAAGGACGTGGTTGTGATCATTTTGCATGTTATTTGATGTATAAAAATGGTTAGAAGTGATGGATCTTGGCTGGGTTAAGTTTTGGAAGTGTTTGGAGGTGATTTCGGTTGTGTTTGGTAGCCAAATTGCTAGTTTTGTGAAGAGCAGCGAGTTGTGTTGATGTTGCAGGTGTTTTAATGCATATGGATGCATTAATGTTCTGTTTTTATGTGCTTGAAACAGGGGAGGTTGATCCTTGAGCTTTGGAGGTGTTTTCGGAAAGTTTCGGAAGCTTGGACAGCTTGTTGGCTAGGCTTGTTTGGTAATCGGTGAGTGAAGTTGGGATTTCAGCTTTTGAAACTTGGTTTGAAGGTTTTTGGGAGCTTAGTTAAGTCTAAACAACTTTGCTAAGCTCAAGAGTAAGTGAAGAGGTTTTTGCTCTTGGATTGTGTATGTTTTGGCTTTAAAATCAATTGTGGTTGATGATTGATTTGCATGTGTTATTGCATGGTTAAATTCTGTTTTGTAAGCATGTTTTAGCATGGTTTAATGCTGGTTTTGAAAGTCAATTGAAAAGGATGCTCAAGGTAAGAGATCCTTGGTTATGTTTATGGAATTTGTGATTTTGATGCATAGTGATGCATGTTGTTCATTGGCTTTGTATGATGCTTAAAAACAGTGAATTGATGATGATTAATGATGGTTTTGCATATTGGTTATGCATGTGTATCATTGGATTAATGATGGTTAGCATATTGTTTATGCATGTGAATCATTGAGCTAATGATGTGATGGCTTTGCATTATGAGTATGCATGTGAATCATTGAGCTAATGATGTAATGGCCTTGCATTGTGTTTATGCATGAGGAACATTGGATATTATGGTAAGATGGTTATGTTGGCAAGAGACGTGAATGGTTCTTGGTTCGTTGATCGGGTATAATTAGCCGGCTATAGGATTGGGTGCACCGTGAATTAAGTCGCCTTGATGGCGGAGTGGTCAAGTGTGGACCGGATAAACTCCCCACAAGTATTCCTAACGAGATGAGGTCAGTGGAGGGTGTGCCCACGGGAGGACCTCGGTTGCTTAAGGTCGTAGTGGAGGTTGTTGCCCACGGTAGACCTTGGTTAAGTAAAGGTTATAAGGTGGTTAAAAGTCCTTATGTGAGAACCTTGTACTTGTTAAGATCACAATGGCTATGGTTAAGTCCATGTGTGGATCTTGTGTGTGATGTCCCGGATCTCGTTAGATGATGTCTACAACTACCAATCGGTTATGCAAAGGTTGTATGGTGGTTGAAAGTCCATACGGGAAGACCTTGTGCATGTCAAGGGTGTATGTTCATACATGGTAACCTTGAGGAAAAGCTAAGGTTGTATGGTGTTTAAAAGTCCATACATGGGAACCTTAGGAGATTGAGGTCAGTGGAGGTTGTTGCCCACGGGAAGACCTTGGATTGGGTAGTGTGTAGGAAGCGTTGGGACACGCTTGTGATCCGCGTATCCGATCGGGTTGAAAGTTGGAAAGTGAATATGGTTGATCTCTTGGAAGCCAATATAATGTTCTTGATCATGTGAAGCATGAGATTGCTTGAAATGATGCATGGTTGCATGTGAAGCATGAGATGCTTGAGTTGATGCATGTTTGCATGAGAAGCATGAGATGCTTGGTAAGATGCATTGTTGCATGAAATGTGTATAATGCTAGTGAAAGCATGTTACTTGTATGTTGAACAAGTGTTGGTTGTCATTTGATAAATGATGCATGAGAGCATGGATTACCTTTGTTGCATTGAAGTCATGTATGACTTGTTGTTAAAGGCATGTGAGTATGATGTTATGGTTTTATAATGCCTTGATTAAATGCATGAAATGGTTTAATTGAATTATGGTTTTAAGTGGTTTCTTGCTTGATGTGGTTTCCAAGTTAAAGAAAGGTATGTTGCTAAAGGGAAGTGTTTTCCATGGTTTTGTTTAAGCTTTGCATATGGTGTTTATGCATGAGTTGAGCTTGATGTTGAAAAGAGTTTTCGAACATGGTTTTGGAAGGTAAATCGGGTTGGTTTTAAAGTGTTTTAAAGACCCGCTGCATTGATGGTGTTTTGGTTTTGAGCATTCCTCACTAAGCATTATGTGCTTACGCTCCTTTTTGTCCATCAATGCAGATTCTTGAAGTTTGGACAGCAAGGAGCAAGGGATTCAAGGTGGACTCCAATGGAGATGTATGTCTCGGTGAATAGCTATAGTTAATAAGGGCAATGGGGTAGAACCTCTCGGATTGTTGTTGTTATTGTGATCGTATATGTTGATCATGTATGTTAAATGCTGTTGTTAATGTTGATGAACATGAATTGGCTTAATTGTGGTTGCTTTGGAAAGTTTATGCTTAAATGGATAGCTTGAGTAGGAAGTATGCTTTTGAATTTGGGGCTTTCCATATGTGTTGGTTATATGTTGAATTGATGATGCATTTATGGTCCCTGCATGTTGTATGATCATGTGGTATGATTTGGTGATGTTAATTTGATGTTTGAAGCATGTTTGATGCTGATTTTGAGTTGTTTCCAGGCAGGGGTATCGATACTCGGGCTTGGGGTATCGATACACCTGAGCCAAATATGCATGTTTCCGCCCAGGGGTATCGATACCTCTGAACAAGTATCGATACCATATGAATGGGGTATCGATACCAGGGGGAAGGTATCGATACCTCTGCTAGAGTTTGGGTTCTGCCTTCCCCGAGTATCGATACGACACGTGGTGTATCGATACCCGACCGTTAAAATCCGTTAAAAGTATCTTGGATGTTTTGAAACGTTTGCGTTTTGGTCCTGAATCTTGTTTGTGCAATTGTGTGAGTTCGGGATGTCCGTTTGAGCTGAAATTTGGCAGGGAAGTATGAAACATGACTAATTTTAAGTTGGTAACTTAAAATCTGGTTAAGTCCTTAAAGTTTTCAGAAATTACAATTTGGTCCCTAAAGTTGTAATTTGTTCAATTGGGTCCCTGTTTGATCTCTGATGTTTGTGATCTTTGAGCATGGTCTTTGTGTGATCACATCTAAGGTTAATGTGCATCTAGATAAGTTTTTAAAAGAAAAAAAAAGGGTCGTTAATCAAGGTTGACTTTCGGGTTGACTTTGGTTTTCCCCGTGTAATCTTCGTAGTTTGGGTCAACCGTCCAGGCCGGGCTTCGGGGGTTACAATTTCCAAGAAATCATGGCATATTATCTTGCAGTCATGGCATGACAACTAAAGATTAAAATTTCCTCATTGGACAAAAACCTAGATCAAATTAGGCTTGCCTAACAAGTGTTAACATGCTTCAAAATTAGGTTGAGACAAAATTTCCGTTTTCATTTTTAGCGGTTCGATATGCATGGCATTAACCCTAATCTAATCTATATGGCATGGCATGAAAACAAAATACAATGCAAAAAATAATCATGAATGTCATGGCATAAATGTGAGGAAATATGGACCCCCAAACCCAAGATGTACATTGCTCTCAATGCATGGAACAACACATATGTACAATTAAAACAAAAATAAAATAAAATGCATGAACATGTGAATAATGCACTAGTTTTTTTATCCAACTTCCACAGTCAGGGGCCATTCGTTTCTTCCCCTTTCAGCTAGCTGTAAAGTGGCAGTGGAGGCTCCAATGTCCTCATTTTTCTTGGTAGGGCCGGCTGGCCGTTTAACTGGCTTAGCGTTGGATGTTTGGACCGCGATTTCCTCTGACTTAGACGAGGAATCAGTGCTGGAAGATTCAACTTGCACCGGGACACGGGAATTGGGGCATTGGATTCTGAACTGGCTGGATTAGTTGGTATGGTATCTTCATTGGTATGATATCTTCATTGGACAGTTTGACAAGCGTCTCCCTGATAAGAGCATCATTTTCATTTGTGTAGTGCCTCATCTTAGCGTTAAGGTCCTCGACTGCCTCTAGCTTTTGGCGTATAATCTTCTAACGCTGGTAAACTTAGGACAACACTGCCAACAAACGGTTTGGCATGGACACTGGCACACTGCTCGGGCTCTGCGTTTGGCTTTGACTACAGCATGGCAGTTTTGGCCCTTCCTTTGCCCTTTTCTTTTGGTTCAACAGTCGTGAGATTTTTCCATATGGCAGCCGTGATTATTGTTCCCTTTATTATCTAACCTCAATCTTCGTTAAGTGTCCTTTATTTATGTAGTGCAACAACATCAGCCCTTCTTCCGAGACAATCTCATTGTGAGATGTAGGTAGCATATTTGCCTTGATGAAATGATTCAAGCCTCACATTTGTGGCTTCAATGCCAGATGTTTCACCGTCCGGTGTCCCTTTGATGAAACGATCCATGTCGTGCTAGCCTCGTGCAGTTTTCCATCAACTTCCTTCTCTTGGAAGTAGTTATGGAGCCGACATACTCCTTGTGTTCATCCTTCACATCCCCTACCTTAAACATGGCATTATCGAGATGAGGTTTTGGATGGTTTGTGTAACACCCCTCACCTGGGTTATGAGCGAGGAGCGTTACTTTGCAAGAAGACATGCAACCAAGGTACAAGGTATATGAAAAACCAAGCCAATTTAAAACTTTTCTAACTCATTACTAATAGATGAGTTGCAACTAGAAAGAACAGATACTAACATGCTTTATATACAAATTAGACATGACTTCTAAGCAAATTAAACTAACAGGTTGAAACCTAACATTCGAACAATCATATAAGAACATATAGACCAAATCATTCAATTCGAACAAGATCATATTTAGGCATTAGTCAACCGATTAAAACAATTCAAAATCAAGGAGCAATACATGTTATTCGACTAAGATACAAGGCATGAATCAATTTTAATCACCAAACAATTACAATATGCGCAACTTTTGATACACTTCAAGCAAGAATATACATGTCTCTAATTAAACTTGAATCAAGATATCAATTCAAGGAAATCCATAGGTTTCCAATCAATACAAGGAGTACAACATATTGGATTAACTAGACATGGTTGCAAACGACTTAAACATCATTAGGATACATTAGTAGTTCACACGCTCATACTTATCAATCAAGGCATACAACCACATTCGAACTAGTTCGTATAGATGATTAAGAATGCAAGCCTGCATTACTACATCATTCGAACAAGGGAAAGCATACAAGGCCAAGGTTTCATTTGAATAAGGCATCAATCATGTAATATCAAATCCTCAAAAATGTTCAACCATGACAAGTACATATACATTCAAGCATTAAGACATCATATTATCGAAACATGATAGCAACTAGTAGAGCATTAGATATCAAGGCATAAACAAGTCATTTAAGTCCTATAAACCATAAGTGTCATACACATATAATTACAAGTCTTAAGGTACCGAATGCATGAACTATCATGAGATCTAAATACATCTCTAAGTGCCACCAATTAGGAGAGTACTAAAACAAGTACAATATCATACTTCAAGCTACCTGTGTGTTTTGCTCCGGGTTCAAGAAAGAAGGCTTTCGAACACTTTTAACATGTGGTTTGGGAGGAATGAAAAATGAGAGTGATAAGTATAAGATTGTACTTAGTGAGGTAGCATCTAGAATTAGCAAGTTATTAAGTTGTCATGTTTTAAAGACTTTAATCAAGTGCAACCTATCTAGGCTTAACAAGTAAAGTCAAGTTCTAGCTTAACATTTCAAGTACCATTCAAATGACAAGTAAATAATGATCAAGAAAGTCAATCCATGGATTGCAATAGACATACAAGTAAACAATACATAATCAAGTACTAAACAAGTTAAACAAGTGATCATTCAATCCATTATTTTACAAGCTTATTATCAAGGACAAGATTACACTTTCATTAGTCAAGAATGGCTTTTCATGTTTCAATAAATTTAGTTTACTTTTGCCTTGGAATTTAGTTACGTCTAGGTAATCGAGTCACAAACAAACTATAACCCACTCGACCTGGTCTAGGCGAAAGACCAAACCGAATGGGTCACACGGGGAATATTTAAGTAAATCGGGAAGTTTACTTTAGTAAACGATCTTAATCTTTTCATTTTATCTTTTCTAGATGCTCTTATAAACCATATGTGATAACCTTCGCAGTGGAACAATTTGCAGCTCGATCAGACAACAAATAGAAACTCAATTGCATGTTATCACATTTTAGGGACAATTTGTAATTTTACCAAAATACAGGGACTTCTTCACTTTTTAAGTTATCAACCTTTAATTAATCACATTACACGCATCTCTATAAAATCTCAGCTTAAAATAACAATTCAAGCTCATTTAACTGCAATCATAACACTCAGGGATCAAAACGTAAAGAATCAGAACATAAGAATATTCCACTAACCAACATAAGAAGAATCAGAACGTAAAGAATTCAGGGATCAAAATGCCCGTTTCAAAACAAGACTGCTTGTTTCAGTACACGAGGCCGTTTCGTTACTACCTCAAACCCGTTTTGGATCACAACCCTCTAGTAGCCATACCGAAACGCCCCTCTCTGTTTCAAAACCCCAAGTCCATTTTAGGAACCCTGTTTCGGTACAAGCTCGAGTGTACCGAATCACCTAGGTCGGTAATGTCACTTTTTGCTGGTTTTTCATACTTTAATCCAATCTATAACAAACCAACATGCATACAACATATACAAGCATCCACCCTCAAGCATCCATGGCACATTCGTCAACATAACATGAACATTTGCATCAAAGGTAAACTATAGGCATGCAACCTATTATCAAACCAAGCAAGATACCTAAATGCGAAGTTAAGCATAAACCAAGATACCAATGGCCATTTACAAGTCTAAAATAGCAAACCAAACTTGCACAAAAGGGAGTTTACACAAATCTCCCAACAATTCAACGGGTCCCCAATTTCCCTTATTACTTTAGTCTAAACCGAAACATACTTTCTTTAGAGAAGTCTCTTGGAATCCCTTCCTCTTGCTGCCTCCACAACATCAATTATCTATATTGATAGACAAATGATAGCATCAACACAAAAGGCTCATTGAGGAGGCTCATAAGCAAAAACACCATCAATGCATTAAAACGATTTTTCATGTCCACATTGAAATCTCATTTCAATTTGCTAAAACATCATTTTAAAACCATCAGGCCTTTGTTTAAAACTATGCACTTTCCTTAATCAAAAACAACATGCTAAACATCAAACCACAAGTATCATGAATCTTCGACAAGTTCCAAACCACACTTAATTTTAAGCCTTCCCATGCATAGCTACCATATGCAAAGCTTAAAGAGTAAAACATGTATAAACCACATTATGCAACATAAACTATTTTATAATACATCATCTATTATATTGGCTTATAAGTGATCATTAAACAAGTTCACAACTCAAAACCTCATATCAGATACACAAATTACAATAAGAGTCTACCCGACACTTCAAGCCATCTTAACCAAAATTGGTACATTCACAACCAAAGGTACTATATCAACCTGATACAATTACAACATTAGGGACACCAAACCTATCATCGATTAGATGCTTAACCACTAATGAGAGACGGGACACCAACCTCCTCGATCGTTAGGGTACTTGGACGGAGACACGGTACACCAACCCCTCAACATCCAATGAGACTTTTTAAAGTTCACTCTATAGCCTGCTAACTATATTTGATATCATTTATAAACCATTTCACAACTTCACCAGCCAATATAATTCATATTTCATACATACCTCACTGTTTTCAAAGCATCATCAATAAACCACATTACCAAGCATTAAACCATGCTTAAAATCACAAGTATAAGTCATATTGTTCAAGGATCACTTACCATGTGCATCCTTCATCATTACATCATTAAAAGTAGTAATCACATTCTTATAACCATGCTTTAACAGTAGGTAAAACAAATAATTCAAAACAGTGCATAAATCATCACATAATAGCACAATCGAGAGAGGAAAATCCTTTCACTTACTTCTGAACTTAGTTAAGCGTTTCAAGCTTACCACTAAGTTCCCAAATCACCTTTTAAAGCTTTCAAAACTAAAATCCACATTCTCACTCACCGGCACGCGCAGACATGACTAGTCAACGAGAATCCAAGCAATCAAAGCTCATGAACCTTCACAGATTGCTTCCGATACGTTCTCCCCTATTTATACCACACAAGAACACATGATTAATGCATCACAATGCATTAAAATCTCCAGCAAACAAAGCTACCCCGCTGCTCTGACCAAAAACACTAAAACGCCTATATGAAACAACCGAAAACACCTTCGATTACACTACAAACTCAGCCCAGCCAAAACCTATCACTTTCATCCATTTTTAAACATCAATAAACTTCCAAAATCAACCTAATTACATTTGTATACCTCCATAAACTCAAATTTCACACTAACTCTATAAAACCCCCAAATCTAACAATCTAACTGTTAGAGATCCAACTCATTTCGGGATTACCATTATAAAACCGTTATTTTAACGTCATTTAACATCCAAATCATGATTAAAATCAATCTCAGATCATCTTCCAAAGCTTAATTTAGCCATTATCATCAATTAAACATGGAATCATGTTAAGAATACATAATTAGAGAGCCAAATACTTGGAAATTTCAATAAAGAACCTTGATTAGAAGAGAGAAAGAAAGATCACCTCTAACACAAGCTTTTCCCCCTTGATTTGTAATGATTTAGAAGAAACCCTTCAAGAAATCATTAGCTAGTTCATGTAGAAATCCATGAGCATCATTTAGAAATCAAAAGTGGATGAATTGAGATAAATTTCAGGAGAGTTTATTGATGAAAATGTAGTTTTGCTGCTGGGAAAGTTGAGAGAAAAGTAGTTACGTAATAAAATGTTTAGCCTTTTAAAATACTTTTTATAACCTCTCATTTAATAAATCAATTAAATAAATCATTTTAAAACAAAAAATCAAGGGAATAGCTGATGAAACCTTGGTGTAATAGTTCCATAAGGATTCTAAGTTTTGACCCTCTTCAATTAACACATTAAAACATATTTTTTAATTTTTACAAATTAGTCACTGTTTTCAAAATTCCAATTAAATCAATTCAATTTCATCAAATTGAACTCTAGAAAACCTTCAAAACCTTATTTTAAGATTATATCTTTTTCCATGTTTTATCTGCCTCAAAAACTATTTATTTCAAATTAATCCCCAAACTAGCATAACTCGCTCACACCGGTTTACCCGAACCTCTTAGTCGAACCCGACTAACTTCTAAACCCAAAATTGGGGAGTTACAACTCTCCCCCACTTATGAAATTTCATCCTCGAAATTTTACCTAAAGGAAAAAGGTGCAGAAACTGCCTCATCATGTCCGCCTTGCTTTCCCACATGGCTTCCTCAACTCCTCCATGACGCCACAACACCTTCAAAAGTTCCATCGTCTTACCATGAAGAACTTTACGTCTAGAATCAAGAATCCCAATAGGTTCCTCATCATAAGACAAATCTGGATTCAACTCAATCTCCTTAACATGCATAACATGAGACGAATCTGACTTATACCTCTACAACATCGAAACATGAAACACATCATGAATTCACTCTAACTCGGGAGGCAACCTCAACCGATGTGTAACAGGACCAACACACTCCGCCACTTCATATGGTCTAATAAACATTGGACTAAGCTTACCCTTACATCCAAACCTCATCACCTTTTTCAAAGGTGACACTTTCAAGAACACACGATCTCCAACCACAAACTCAATCTTCTTACACTTTAAATTCGTGTAAGACTTTCGACGATCCAATGCTGCTTTCAACCAGTCACAACAAGCTTTACTTTCTCTGTCATTCCCTTAAGAAAATCTGGCATGGAAACCAACTTTTGCCCCGCTTTCGCCCAACAAAGAGCCGTCCTACACTTTCACCATAAAAGATTTCTTATGGAGCGATTTGTATACTCGCTTAAAAGCTATTATTGTATGCAAACTCGAAAAAAGGCAAATGTTTTTCCAAGAACCTTGGAAATCTATAACACAACACCTTAACATATTCTTAAGCACTTGGATAACTTGCTCGAATTGACCATTCATCTGAGAATGATACGAGGTACTCGAATTAAAATGCATACCCAACGCTTGATGTAAACACTCCCAAAACCTCGCTGTGAGGATACTTGTTCATTGCGTACCCAACTTGCTCAATCCTTGGCAAAGGATAATTGTTCTTAATCGTCAACTTGTTCAGTTGTCGATAATCTATACACATATGCATCGTGCCATCTTTCTTCTTCACAAACAAGATTGGTGTAGCCTAAGGTGAAACACTAGGTCTAATAAACCCTCGATCTAGAAACTCACGAGGTTACGTCTTCAACTCCTTCAACTCTTTTAGAGACATTCGATAGGGAGAAATAGACACAATAGTTGAATTTTCATACAACTCTATGCCAAACTCAACCTCTCTATGTCACACCCCCAGCCCAGGTTAGGAGTGAGGAGCGTTACACGAACAGAACAAGACATGACATTTAATTCTAATTGAAATTTTTAGGGTAATTTAAAATTTCTCTCATTTATTTTCTCATCTCTAATAGATGAATAACAAGACTTACCAAAACATTACAATCATTTAAGGATAAAACCATATTCAAATCACTTGCATACTTCATTGATACAATGTTAACTTTTTAATCATAACTAGGTTCGAGCCTTTACTCTAGTAGATGACAGTGTGCAGCTTTAGACCATTGTTAGCATAATATATTATGTTCAAATCATGTTAAAACAAATGTAATAACCATAGTCATATTAATTCACTGCTGCTTAACATGTGATCTAATATAATTGATATATATTCAATCAAGTATATTATTATAGTTAAAATGATATTAGACATACACTATAATTTCCATGATCCATACGAACCATATAAAAGAAGCTACTTAACGTATCAAGCTTATATATATACATATCATAATGATAATCATTTAAGTTACTTACAATCCAACTATTCATAACTTATACAAAACATGACTCTATTATAATGCATGTACTTGCATAATCTAACACAACTCTAAGTGCCACCAACTAGAAGTACCAACAACCAGTACAAATCATAGTTTACCATTGTTTATATCTTGCTTCAAGCCCAAGTAATGTAGCTTTTCGATCAAGTAACTGGTTCTAGTCCTTTGACCTTTGGGGGTGGGAAGAAGGGAAAACAATAGTGATAAGTACAAAATTGTACTTAGTGAGGTAGCCTGACTGTAGTCAAATTACATTTCTTAAAAGCTTTTATTTCAAGAGTTTCCAATTTAAGTTTGATCAATTTAGGTCAGATTTTGACCTAGCATTCCAAATATTATTCTCTTATTCAAACATACATTCCATCTTGTCTCAGCTTTAGAATTCATATCACGTAAATCATGCAGGCTCCAATTATATAAAGATTAAGCAACCTTACAAGATGATCATACATTCTCAACTTCAAACATGACTCAATCATATTATAACATATCGTTCAAGTTACAAACAATTTCGAGCAAACATATGGTATTCACCATCTTTAATCATGTGACTCATAATATTTACAAGCATTATCATGGATTACGGTCATATAATCCTTAATCATATTTAGATTATTTTGTTACAACTTAATCTCTTTAAAATAAATATTTCTTATAAGTTTACCATGTTCTTTAATTTCCTGATTTTCGTACCTAAATTGACTTTTAGATTGTTTATGAATTCCTGTCATAATTATTTATTCTTTTGGACAACACCACTTTTTGGATATTCGAAAATTATTGAATTGATTCATGTTAGTATTGGTTACTTGCTACATAAGTTATAAATTATATTATTTAGTGATCATGAAATTTCTTATTTATCATTATTAACCCAATAAGCTTATCTTTACAATAAGAACCAATTTATTAGGTATATTTTTCTTGTTAAAAAAGTTAGCTTGATTCATTCTATTTTTGGTTCGTATCTTTCTCGAATTACACATTGTATGGTTAATTGACCAAGTTACTAAATCCCATACATATCGTAGTTTAAATAGCTACATGACTTAAAAATTAAGTCATTATATTCCATTTTATCACATGTCAAGTAATCACTTGACTTGACGAGGAAGTTATTCGTCTCATACTTACCATTTATCGTATAACTTACGTTATTTAGTAAGCAAGCTATATAATTTTGTAATTAACGTAATTCCAATAGTTTCATGACTTATTGTCGAATTATTGTTATCTTGTATTTATCCCAATTCATGAATTACAAAACTTATCAATCAATTTATTCTTATCTTTTAGGTCATTTTAATCATTTAAATTTCTTACTCTAGTACTGATTCCATGTAGTGGACTGAACATGTTTACTCAGTCTTATTTGACTATTTTCTAGGCAAGAGATCCTATACAATATTCCAATAGGTTATTTGGGATGGTTAAATTCCCAATTAAATCCATTAATTATACAAGGTCATTTAGTTTAATGTCAAATTGGCCATTTCATTCAAAAGATGTATTATTAGGAGATTACTTCATTTTCAAGCTTATTCAATATTCATAACAAGCTTTGTGGCTTATTCGGGTTTATTCCATTATTTATTTAGGTAGCAAGTAGACAAGTGTAATTTTAGCTTTCATGTGTCTTAGTTTAAACTTTATGTATAACATCACATTCAAGTCTTAATAGTATATTTCTTGTTGTATAAGCAAGATCATTCATACAACATATATATGTACATATGTCTATCCAAGGAGAATCTTGGATTCCAAGCTTAATTAAGTGTCACACAAGCTCAATTTCCATTATAATTTTAAATATTCTTGTAAACACATATACCAAGTAACAATGACCATATCACACTAGATCTTAAAATTTGTCTTTAGTTCATTTATCCAAGATCAACTTGGCATGTATTTAATCATATTTAAGAGACCTAGCTAGTCCACAGGCTTCATTCGAATACACACCCAAGTATTAAAATTTATTCCATTATTCATAATGAACAAATCAAGAAACTAATTACATATAATGGCAAGCTGATCAAACAAGGAAGATTCCATCACAATCAAACAAGTACACACAATGATCTTCAATCCTCTAATCAAACATGGTTCCAATTCTTTAAGGCTTATCATACAAGAAATGAACAATTCAAGATAGCATTTCTATCTCTTGCTTACATAATTTCATTTCATTCGAATATCATTAGTAAAATTTCAATCCTTTTCATTCTATAACATGTAACATGAAATTCAAGATAACAAGTTTGTTTCCTTTCATTCATGTACACTTATTACCGTATAAATTTACTTAGCAAAGATCAGATTTACTCAACCTTAATCATGTTAACATTTCTAATTTCAAGCTTAGTAGTTAGGTTTTGCCTTGGTATATATAGTAAGTTAAGTAATCGAGTCACATGTAACAGTAGGGTGAATAAATCATGAATCAGTAGGGTACACATGTACCAATTTCATTTCATTCTCATAGCATGTAATAGTATGGTGTCATCACGCCATTCAAAAGGGTACAATCATGTACCAAATTTCAGTAGGGTACACTCACATACCAAAAATCGAGCTCTATACTCTAGGCATGCCGTACTACCTAGACTGACCATATAACCAAGGGCTTTATCATTCAAGTAATTGGATTTAATTCGTGTAATTAACAATCAGTTTCCACAATTCATCATTCGATTCTTTCATCTATTTCACATACCAATTTCGTTCCAATCATAACACATATAATTCCAATCACAAAAACATATCATACAGATATTACATATCGAGCACATGGTTCGGTCCTCATACCAAACTTTCAACTAATAATTCACACATTGCATATCTCATGTTCAATCACATCATTTTAATCATCCATTAATCAAACATGATACCACAAAAATTTAATCAATGAACAATCAACCATTCAAATTCAATCAACATCACATTGTCAATTTTCCTTTAATCATTCTTCCCTTATAATTTAATTTACCAAACCAAGACTAAGTCCAATTTCATGCATTTCTATAAACAATAATCGAAATAAAGTTTAGTTGAGACACTAGTCCCAACTCGAAGATTACCTTCACTCACAAACGATTACCTAGTCTTGAATTCGGATGTCGTTCCCTCGATCCTTCGACTGTTCAACTATCAGATTCACTTCGATATCTTCCACCCTAGGCTCCAGTCGATCATTTACAATCAAATATGGAACTGATTAGCATGGATTCTATCAAACATTCATTCGATTAAACATAATTCATAACAGTCCTTAACTTTATTTTCGGTTCTGGACAAATTCAATCTTGGTTATTAATTTGATCATATCTCTCAATCCATAAATTAGATTTTAAATTTATTTATACCATTTTCAAGCCAATGATTAAGGTTATATAATCCTTAATCATATTTGCTTATTTTGTTACAACTTCATCTCTTTATAATAAATATTTCTTATAAGTTTATCATGTTCTTTAATTTCTGATGTCGTACCTAAATTGAATTTTAGATTGGTTATGAATTCTGGTTATAATTATTTATTCTTTTGGACAACACCACTTTTCGGATATTAAAAACTTATCGAATTTATTGTTGTATGTATTGGTTACTTGCTACATAAGTTCTCAATTATATTATTTAGTGATTATGAAATTTCTTATTTATCATTATTAATCTAGTAAGCTTATCTTTACAATAAGAACCAATTTATTAGGTATATTTTTCTTGTTAAAAAAGTTAGCTTGATTCATTCTATTTTTGGTTCGTATCTTTCTCGAATTACACATTGTATGGTTAATTGACCAAGTTACTAAATCCCATACATATCGTAGTTTAAATAGCTACATGACTTAAAAATTAAGTCATTATATTCCATTTTATCACATGTCAAGTAATCACTTGACTTGACGAGCAAGTTATTCGTCTCATACTTATCATTTATCGTATAACTTATGTTATTTAGTAAGCAAGCTATATAATTTTGTAATTAACACAATTCCAATAGTTTCATGACTTATTAGTCGAATTATTCTTATCTTGTATTTATCCTAATTCATGAATTACATAACTTATCAATCAAGTCATTCTTATCTTTTATGTCATTTTAATCATTTAAATTTCTAATCAAGTTAAGTCTTAGCTTACTCTAGTACCGATTCCATGTAGTGGGCTGAACATGTTTACTCAATCTGATTGGACTGTTTTCTAGGAAAGAAATCCTATACAGGATTCCAATAGGTTATTTGGGAAGGTTAAATTCTCAATCAAATCCATTAATTATACAAGGTCGTTTAATTTAATGTCAAATTTTTTAGTCCATTCGAAAGATGTATTATTATGAGATTACTTAATTTTCAAGCTTATTTAATATTCATAACAAGCTATGTGGCTTATTCGAGTTTATTCCATTATTTATTTAGGTAGCAAGTAGAAAAGTGTGATTTTTAGCATTCATGTGTCTTAGTTTAAACTTTATGTATAACATCACATTCGAGTCTCAATAATATATTTCTTGTTGTGTAAGCAATGTTATTCAAATATATATATATATATATATATAAATATATATATATATATAACCTAGGATTCCAAGCTTAATCAAGTGTCACACCAGTTCAATTTCCATTCTAATTTGAAATATTCTTGTAAACACATGTACCAAGTAACAATACCCATATCATACTAAATCTTAAAATTTGTCTTTAATTTATTTATCCAAGATCAACCTAGCTAGTCCACAGGCTTCATTCGAATACACACCCAAGTATTAAAATTTAATCCATTATTCACAGTGAACAAATCAAGCAACTTATTACATATAATGGCAAGATGATCAAGCAAGCAATATTCCATCACAATCAAACAAGTACACACAATGATCTTCAATCCTCTAATCGAATAGGGTTCCAATTCTTTAAGGCTTATTGTAACACTCTGGTTTTGGGCCTAGATGTTTTAGGGATTGAGTCGGGCCGGTCGGGAATGGTTCGAACCCTTTAGGGGTGGTTTAAGGAACACCTAGTTTGGGATGCTTTAAAAATATGGAAAAATATCTACAAATCTTCATTTGTTATATAAATTTTTATGGTGAAAACAATTTTACAAAATGTGATTTGGAAATATTACATTTTGGTGTAGTGACCAAATTGCAGTTTTTGCAAAACTTGACTAGTGACTGTTTTGTAAAGGATTGAAACTTTGAATCTTTAAGGAGCTAATTTTACAAAATTCTTTTTCCTCAGATTTATCTTTAATTTTGGAGTTTTAATAATGATATAATTAAAGGAATTAAAAGAAAAATCTTATGTTGACTTTTCACAACCACTTTACGACACTTTTCTCTCTATTTATTTTCTCTCAACTTCCACTCAGCCAAACACATTTCCCCCATCAATTAATCTCTGCTTTTCATCTCTTTTGCTGAGATTTTATCTTCCTAAGGTTTTCAAACCTTTTCTTCATCAAATCCTTTTTGTTTTCACTTTGGATTTTCAAGAAATCTTGCCCAAATTGAGGAGAAATCAACCATTAGAGGCAAGCTTCGTCCTTCTCCTCTAATGACCAGTTCTTTACTGAAATTCCCAAGTTATGAATCCTTTGTTAATCATCTTTAAGTTGTTTTAATGTTATAATCAAGAAATGGTTGTTAAATCCATGGTTCTTGATGTGATTTTTTCGATTTTTGCATTTTTGAGTTAAACTCTGTTTTGAGGTTGATTTCCAACATTTTTGGATGATTTTGGATATTGAGATTTAAGTTTTATCAAGTAAATCCGGAATAGGCTTGGGTTCCTAAGTTTTACATATTAGATTTGTGGTTTTTGGGGTGTTTCTGGTGATATGCTATTGTTGGAGATATAAGCACGTGTTTGTGATGATTTTTTTGTTGATTGAGGTTTAGAGGTGGTTAGAATTGATAGATCTTGGATGGGCTTTGATTTGAGAAAGTTTAGAGGTGATTTCGGTTGTTTCGGATAGTCGAAATGGTGTTTTTGTTTAGTGCATCGAGTCTGAATGAGTGGCTGGTGATTTCAATGCCTGATGATGCATTAATCCTCTGCTCTTATTTGTAATAAACATGGGAGACATCTTCGAACAATTTTGGTGTTGATCTGGAAGTGTTGGAAGCCTAGGAATCGTTTTGGCAAGCAAGCGAAACGTAATTCGTGAGTGCAAATGGTTTTTAGAAGTCCTTGAGGGACAAGGAAACAGGGTTTGGGGAATTAGGATTGGTTTGAAACACCATCCTAAGACCGGAAGTAAATATGGCTTGTTTCGCTCTCGATATGTGGTTGATACCCTAAATGCTTTTAACATGCTCTTGATTTGCGTTAGACAAATTCCTATTGTTTTGTGCATGATTTATAACATGAAAAGATGTTATGTGTTGATCCCATGAGATAGCATGATTATGTTAAGAGTTTTGAGATTTTGATTAAATGAAATGCATGAAATGTGGTTTGAAATGGGATGAGAATGATTTGAGAAATGTTGTATCAAAACAGTAGGTGAGATGATGATTTTAAAGTAATATATTGGCATAAATGATGAGAAGATTACTATATATAATTGGTCGACCAATAGGATAAAAGTGCACTATAAACTAAAAACTAGTACGTGCTTTTTGGAGTCGGGCAATGGGGGTAGTGCCATCCCGATCCAAAGTGAGAATCTGATGATGAGAGTTGCCATCAGGGTAGGTCTTGGTGAAACACCCAAGCTTTGTGGCGAAGAGAGATACCACCATGAGAGTCCGGTGATGTGAGATTCCACCGGGGTAGGACTTGGCTTTAAGTCAAGCTAATCTGCATATCCGAGTAATGATGTAATATGAAATTCCAATATATGAGATTGTATTTGATTCACATGTACCAAAAGTTGAGATGTTTTATGATGTGAGAGATGCATATGTGTTTTGAGGTATATGAATTGCTTTAATTACATTAAGCATGTGTATGGCTTTGCCATGATATATGCATTGGTTGAATGCATGAGTTAGATTGAAGGTACTTGTGATTTTCAATTGAATATTTGCTTTGAAAGGTTTTCAAGCATGGGTTAGAAAGAGCATGTTGTAGAAAATGGTTTTTGAGAATGAGTTTTATGGTTGCATTGTTCTGTTGTTGTTTTTAGAACTTACCTCACTAAGCAAATGTGCTTACGTTCTCTTTTACCAATAATGCAGATAATTGAGACACTTTTGGCAGCAAGGAGGCTAAGGATTATCCAAAGATTTTAAAAGCTCAAGTATGGTGATGCTTTACGTTTACTTTAGTAATGATAATTGGCAATGAGGATCTATGGTTTGTTTTGTGAGATGTATTTTGAACTCCCTGTAGTTGTTACAAGTTTAATATGGTATATGTGGTTTGTAAGAGGCCTTTATGGTTGTTTTGATGCTTAATGTTACCCTTTTGGTATGTTCATGTTTGTTCCATAAGCATGCTTCATGAATTGTCTTGTTATGCATGAGATGGTCAATCAAATGATGTTATATGTTGGGAATTGCATGTCTATATGTTTGTGGGGGCGCCAATAGCATATATGTATGATTTGAGTATGATTTGTTGAGGGGTGAAGTGTTTTCGAGGCTATTTTCAGGCCAATTCTGGTATGCGTATTGATAAACGGGCCCCTGTATCGACACGCGTAAGCCAAATCAGTACCTTATTACACAGACGTTTTAGTACGATTGTGAAGTGTTTCGGTACGGGCTTGAAGGGCGTACCGATACGCGGGAAGCGTATCGATACGCTATTTGTGACTTTTGTCACTGCCATCCCGCGTATCGATACAGTCAGAAGCGTATCGAAACGCGACCGTTAATTCTGTTAAAAGGCATCTTCATAAGTTTGCTTTCGTTTCATTTTAATCCTCGAAACATATGGATGCAATTGAATGAGTTTGGAATGTCTGATTGTGTTGAAATTTGACAGAGTGGCATGAAATGAGACTAATTGAATGCTGGTAACCTTAAAATCTGTGAGGTCCTTGTAATTTTCGAAATTTACATATTGGTCCCTATAGTCTAATTTGTTCAGTTAAATCCCTAATTGAGATCCGTTCGTTGTGCTGTTTCTTCCTGTGCTTATTGGTGATCACATAAGACTTATGTTGCATCTAGAAAATTTAAAAAGAAAAAAAGGTTGTTAACCAGAGTCAACTTTAACGAGTTGGCTTCAGTTTTCCCCGTGTAATTACCTCGGTCCGGGTCAACCGTCTATACCGGGCTAAGGGGGTTACATTTGTTGGTATCAGAGTCAGGTTTGCTAATAATTGGGGCTTGGTAAGTGGTTGATGGGTGTGAATATGAATAGTTATGACTTTTGTGAAAGCATATTGTGTGATTGTTCGATGTTTTAGCTTTAGTGAGGTGTAATGCATGCAAGTTAGTGGATTAAGATGAAGTTGTGATGCTATGTTATGTTTGGGGTATAGATGGGGAACACATTGCCATATCATTACTATTGGAAAGAATTGGTTTGAGAATGAACTTGAGCACCATGAATTTCTTGCCTTATAATGCCTAATTGTGATTTATTGCATTTTTGCTAGTTGCATTATTTTGAAATGGGGCCACGCAGAGAGCATAGAATGAACATGCGTAACGTAGCCGAGAATGAGAATGACGAGCGTGTCAAGAATCTACCGCCTTCTGCTCCTCGTGGACCACCCGGTGGTGGTTAAGCGGGGGTCGGTGCTGCGCATGCCGGAATAGGGGTTGCTGGACCCGAAGGAGCATAAGGGCAAGTTACTCCTGATATGATAGTGTTAATACAAGCTATTGCTGAAGCTTTTCGGGCGGTAGTTGCTGGAGCTCATGTGGCTGCACCTCAAGCTGGTGCGAGTTTGCCTCTAGAGCGACTCCGTAGTATCGGAAGCACTAAATTTAGTGGATTGACCCCTGAGGGTTCCGAGTCTTGGTTGGAGAGTATCAAGAGAATCCTTGGAGAAATGAACTATAATGATACCCAAAAACTGGGGTGCATCGTATCTCTGTTGCATGGTGATGCCTATACGTGGTGGACGACTACTATTGCTGGTTTAGAGGATGTTGAGGTATCTTGGACGTTCTTTCCAATCGCGTTCATGAGGAAATATTTGGGAGTCCGTTATCTGGACAAGAAGAAGAGGGAGTTTATGTCCCTAGTGCAAGGTAGCATGTCGGTGGTGGATTATGATGTACAGTTTGTACGCCTTAGTCAGTATGCGCCGGAGTTGGTCCCGAGTGAATGGGAGAGGTACGAGTGGTTCAAATATGGGATGCTGGATGACGTGAAAACTTTTATGCTTGCATCCGACTATACTGATTTTGATGTCTTGGTCACTCGAGCCAAGGATATCGAGCTGAATCTTGGTCTGGCAAGTCGAACAGGAGGATCTAGCTCATGGAAGCGACTTACAGATCGTGATCTTGGAAGGGATCGGTTCAAGAGACCTTATGATAGAAGGTCACACTTGGATGCTAGACGTAGGGAGGTAATCATAGGAGAGGTCAGCATGGGCCGAATGCTTTTTTCCTTACCCGTGAATGTAACCGGTATGGTAGGAGACACACGGAAGAGCGCTGGGGTAATGTTGGTACGTGCTGGAATTGTGGTTCTCATGGACACATGAAAAGGGATTGTCCTCAACCGGTACGAGAAGGGCAGGCTCCGGTGAGAGCAGCTGAGCCACAGAGGGGTTGTCAGCGCTGCCGAGGCAATTTCCAGCGTCAGGATTAAGAAGCGAGGAATGTGGCACGCATTGTAGCTGTTCAGCCTGAATGTAGTGGCCAGGCCAGAGTGTACGCCCATCGTGAAGGGAGGAATGACACGGATGTAATTGTAGGTACCTTTACTTTGCATTTTTTGTCATTACTTTCTATGATTGATTCTGGATCTACACACTCGTACATATTGCGTGAACACGCTCAAATGTTGTGTTTGCCTGCTGAGTCTTTGGATGTTGGTATTCGGATAACTTGCTCTTTCAGTGAAACGATAGTAACAAGGAGGTTGTATAGGAGATGTCCCTTAAAGGTACAAGAACATGTGTTCTTGGTTGATCTTATGGAATTTCCTTTTTATGGATTCGATGTAATCCTTGGTATGGATTGGCTCGTTGAACATAGAGCAGTTGTAGATTTCGAGAATGTGACCTAGTGTGTCGCCATGCGGTGCACCAGTTTTGTTTGTGAAGAAGAAAGATGGCACGATGAGAATGTGCATCGATTATCGTCAACTGAATAAGTTGACTATCAAGGATAAATATCCTTTACCAAGGAGTGATGATCTCTTCGATCAGTTTCGTGGAGCGGTTGTGTTCTCAAAGATAGATCTACAGTCAGGATATTATCAGTTGAAGCTTAAGGATGTAGATGTGCCAAAGATAGCTTTTCGAACGAGATATGGGCATTACGAATTTCTGGTCATGCTGTTCGGTTTGACGAATGCTCCTACCGCCTTCATGGATATGATGAACAAGGTGTTTTCATGAGTTTTTGGATAAGTTCGTTGTGGTGTTCATCGATGATATCCATGAGGAACATTTGAAGATTGTTCTACAAGTGCTGCTAGAGAATCAGCTTTATGCTAAGCTGAGTAAATGTGAGTTTTGGTTGAAGGAGCTTGATTTCCTTGGGCATGTGGTTTCGGCCAAAGGAATCCGTGTTGATCCTCAGAAGATTGAAGCGGTGGTGAATTGGAAGCCTCCTAGGTCTGTTCATGAAGTTCGTAGTTTCCCTGGTTTGGCGGGTTACTACCGAAGGTTTGTGGATGGGTTTTCCAAGATTGATGCTCCTTTGACGAAGTTATTGCAGAAAGATGTGAAGTTTGAGCGGACGAAAGCAAACATCAGGCTTTTGAGGAGTTAAAGGGAGCTTTGACGCAAGCTCCTATCTTGGTTCAACCTGAATCAGGAAAAGAGTTTGTGGTGTACAGTGACACATCCTATGTGGGGTTGGGATGTGTGCTGATGGAAGAAGGTAGGGTGGTAGCTTATGCATCGCGACAATTGAAGGTGCATGAACGTAACTACCCTACGCATTATATTGAGTTAGCAGTAGTGGTATTCACTTTGAGGATCTAGAGACATTATCTATATGGTGAGAAGTGTATTGTGTACACGGATCACAAGAGTTTGAAGTATCTTATGTCTCAGAAGTAGCTAAATCTCAGGCAACAACGTTGGGTGGAATTGCTTAAGGACTATGACCTAACGACCGAGTATCACCCGAGGAAGGCCAGTGTTGTGGCTGATGCTTTGAGCAGGAAAGTGGTGGTGGAGTTGAGGGTGATGTTTACTTGTTTGAGCATATCGAGAGATGGTGGTCTTGTTGCTGAGTTACAAGTGAAGCCATATTTAGTTCAGTTGATAAAATATAAGCAATTGCTTGATGATTCTCTTGTACCGCATGTTCAGGATATTGCGGAAGGAAGGCCTTCGGATTTCAGTTTTAGTGACAATGGTGTTTAATGTTTTGGGAGTCGGATAGTGGTGCCGAATGATGTGGAGTTGAGGCGCACTATTCTGAATTAAGCTCATAGTACTCCTTTCGTTATGCACTCTGGTAGTACGAAGATGTATCGTGATTTGAAGGATAAGTACTATTGGGTGGGGTTGAAGAGAGATGTTACCGAGTTTGTTAGCAAACGCTTGGTTTGTTAGCGGGTTAAGGTTGAACATTAGGTTCCTTCTGGGTTGTTGCAGCCGTTGAGAATCCCAGAATTGAAGTAGGAAAGGATTACCATGGACTTTGTGTCTGGGTTTCCGTTGTCGCATCGAAGAAAAATTTTGTTTAGGTGATTTTGGATCGCCTTACGAAGTGTGCACATTTCTTACCCGTGCATACTACGTATACCTTGGATAAGCTAGCCGAGTTGTACATTGCTGAGATTGTACGATTGCATGGGGTGCCAAAATCTATAGTGTCGGATAGAGATCCGAGGTTCACAACAAGGTTATGGGAATGTTTACATCAAGCTTTGGGTACACGGCTGAATTTTAGTACTTCTTATCATCTGCAAACTGATGGACAGTCAGAGCATGTTATCCAAGTGCTTGAGGATATGGTGGGGTGTTGTGTTATTGAGTTTCAGGGCTCTTGGGAGAAGCACTTGCCTTTGGTTGATTTTGCTTATAATAATAGCTACCAGGCAAGCATTCAAATGGCACCTTATGAGGCTTTATACGAGAGAAAGTGTAGGACCCCCTGTGTTGGGCTGAAACGGGACAAAAGTTAGTTTCGATGCCAGCTTTGTTGAAAGGAACCGCCGAGAAGGTAAAGCTCATTCGTGAGCGTTTGAAGGCAGCATTGGACCGGCAAAAGTCTTATGTAGAT
The DNA here is from genome assembly GCA_958450335.1 of Hibiscus tridactylites. NCBI lineage: Eukaryota > Viridiplantae > Streptophyta > Magnoliopsida > Malvales > Malvaceae > Hibiscus > Hibiscus tridactylites. The sequence goes on along the minus strand of OY288276.1, from coordinate 43,085,131 downwards.
TTGAAGCGTAAGGAGTTAGAGTTCACAGTTGGTAAACATGTATTTCTGGAAGTCTCACCTTGGAAGAAGGTGATGAGATTTGACCGGAAGGGAAAATTGAGTCTGAGATTCATTGGACCATATGAGGTGATAAAACGTGTGGGTCCAATTACTTACAAGCTGAGACTGCCTTCATAGTTGGAAAAGATACATAATGTGTTTCATGTATCCATGATTCGGAGGTATCAATCGGATTCGTCGTATGTTATGCCTATAGAAGAGGTTGAGCTAAATCCAGACTTGACTTATGATGAAGAGCCAGTTGAGATTCATGATATAGATAGTAAAGGTCTTTGGGGTAAGACCATCGAGCCGGTTAAAGTCTTGTGAAGACATCGTGGCGTTGAAGAAGCCACGTGGGAAAGGAAGGATGACATGAAGAAGAAATTTCCTTACCTTTTTCCACCAGGTAAATTTCGAGGACGAAATTTCTTAAGTGGGGGAGATTTGTAACACCCTGGTTTTGGGCCTATATGTTTTAAGGGTTGAGTCGGGACGGTCCGGAACGGTTCGAACCCTTTAGGGGTGGTTTAGGGAACACCTAGTTCGAAATGCTTTAAAAATATGGAAAAATATCTAAAAATTTTCATTTGTTATATAAATGTTTATGATGATTTTTTTTATAAAATGTGATTTGGAAATATTACATTTTGGTGTAGTGACCAAATTGCAATTTTTGCAAAACTTGACTAGTGATTGTTTTGTAAAGGATTGAAACTTTGAATTGTTAAGGAGCTACTTTGACCAAATTGTTTTTCATCAGATTTCTCTTTAATTTGGGAGTTTTAATAATAATATAATTAAAGGAACTTAAAGAAAAATCTTATGTTGACTTTTCATAACCACTTTACGACACTTTTCTCTCTATTCATTTTCTTTCAACTTCCACACATCCAAACACATTTCCCTCATCAATTAATCTCTGTTTTTCATCTCTTTTACTGAGATTTCATCTTCCTAAGGATTTCCAACCTTTTCTTTATCAAATCCTTTTTATTTTCACTTTGGATTTTCAAGAAATCTTACCCAAATTGAGGAGAAATCAGCTATTAGAGGTAAGCTTCGTCCTTCGCCTCTAATGATCAGTTCTTTACTGAAATTCCCAAGTTATCAATCCTTCGTTAATGATCTTTAAGTTGTTTTAATGTTATAATCAAGAAATGGTTGCTAAATTCTTGGTTCTTGAGGTGATTTTTATGATTTTCGCATTTCTGAGTTAAACACTGTTTTTGAGGTTGATTTCCAACATGTTTTGGATTATCTTTGATGTTGAGATTGAAGTTTTATCAAGTAAATCCCGAATAAGCTTGGGTTCCTAAGTTTTACATATTAGATTTGTGGTTTTTGGGGTGTTTTTGGTGATATGCTATTTCTAAAGATATAAGGACGTGTTTGTGATGATTTTTTATGTTAATTGAGGTTTAGAAGTGGTTAGAATTGATAGATCTTGGCTGGGCTTTGATTTGAGAAAGTTTAGAGGTGATTTGGGTTTTTTCGAATAGCCAAAATGGTTTTTTTTGTTTAGTGCAGCGAGTTTGAATGAGTGGCTGGTGATTTCAATGCATGATGATGCATTAATCCTTTGCTCTTATGTGTAATAAACAGGGGTGACATCTTTGGATGCTTTTGGTGTTGATCCGAAAGTGTCGGATGCTTAGGAATCGTTTCGGCAAGCAAGCAAAACGTAATTGGTGAGTGCATATGGTTTTTAGAAGTCCTTGAGGGACAAGGAAACAGGGTTTGGGGATTTAGGATTCGTTTGAAATACCATCCTAAGTCCGGAAGTAAGTATGGCTTGTTTCGCTCTCGATATGTGGTTGATGCCCTAAATGCTTTTAACATGCTCTTGATTTGCGTTAGACAAATTCCCACTATTTTGTGCATGATTTATAACAGGAAAAGATGTTATGTGTTGATCCCATGAGATAGCATGATTATGTTAAGAGTTTTGAGATTTTGATTAAATGAAATGCATGAAATGTGGTTTGAAATGGGATGAGAGTGATTTGAGAAATGTTGCATCAAAACAGTAGGTGAGATGGTGATTTTAAAGTAATATATTGGCATCAATGATTAAAAGATTACTGGATATAATTGGTCGACCAATAGGATAAAAGTGCACTATAAACTAATTACTCGTATGTGCTCTTTGGAGTCGGGCAATGAAGGTAGTGCCATCCCGATCCAAAGTGAGAATCCGATGATGAGAGATACTATCGGGGTAGGTCTTGGTGAAACACCCAAGCTTTGTGGCGAAGAGAGATACCGCCATGAGAGTCTGGTGATGTGAGATTCCACCGGGGTAGGACTTGGCTTTAAGTCAAGCTAATCCGCATATCCGAGTAATGATGTAATATGAAATGCCAATATATGAGATTGTATATGATTCACATGTACCAAAAGTTGAGATGTTTTATGCTATGTGAAATGCATATGTGATTTGAGGTTTATGAATTGCTTTAATTACATTAAGCATGTGTATGGATTTTCCATGAGATATGCATTGGTTGAATGCATGAATTAGATTGATGGTACATGTGATTTTCAAATGAAAATTTGCTTTTAAAGGTTTTCAAGCACGGGTTAAAAAGATCATGTTGTAGAAAATGGTTTTTTTCAGAATGAGTTTTATGGTTGCATTGTTGTGTTGGTGTTTTTAGAGCTTGCCTCACTATGAAAATGTCTTACGCTCTCTTTTACCAAAAATCCAGATAATTGAGACACTTTTGGTAGCAAGATGGCTTAGGATTATCCAAGGATTTGAAAAGCTCAAGTATGGTGATGCTTTATGTTTACTTTAGTAGTGATAATTCGCAATGGGGATCTATGTTTCTTTTTGGGAGATGTATTTCGAACTACCTGTGGTTGTTGCAAGTTTAATTTGGTATATGCAGTTTGTAAGAGGCCTTTATGCTTGTTTTGGTGCTTTATGTTACCCTTTTGGTATGTTCATGTTTGTTCCATAAGCATTCTTCATGAAATGTCTTGTTATGCATGAGATGGTCAATCAAATGTTGTTATATGTTGGGAATTGCATGTCTATATGTTTGTGTGCGTGCCAATAGCATGTATGTATGATTTGAGTATGATTTGTTGAGGGTGAAGCGTTTTCGACGTTGTTTTCAGGCCAATTCTGGTATGTGTATCGATACACGAGCCCTCGTATTGATACACGTAAGCCAAATCAGTGCCTTATTACACAGGCGTTTCGGTACGATTGTGAAGTGTTTCGGTACGGGCTTGAAGGGCATACCGATACACGGGGAAGTGTATCGATACACTATCTGTGACTTTGGTCACTACCATCCCGCGTATTGAAACATGACCGTTAATTCTATTAAAAGGCATCTTCATAATTTTGTTTTCGTTTCATTTTAGTCCCCGAAACACATGGATGTAATTGAATGAGTTTGAAATGTCTAATTGTGTTGAAATTTGACAGAGTGGCATGAAATGAGACTAATTGAATACAAGTAACCTTAAAATATTTGAGGTCCTTGTAATTTGGGAAATTTATATTTTGGTCCCTAAAGTCAAATTTGTTCAGTTAAATCCCTAATTGAGATCTGATCACTATGTCGTTTCTTCTTGTGCTTATTGGTAATCACATAGGACTTATGTTGCATCTAGAAAAGTTAAAAATAAAAAGGGTTGTTAACCGGAGTTGGCTTTAACGAGTTGGCTTCTGTTTTCCCCGTGTAATTTCCTCGGTCTGGGTCAACCGTTTAGACCAGACTAAGGGGGTTACACTTATCGTACAAGAAATGAAAAATTCAAGATAGCATTTCTATCTCTTGCTTACATAATTTCATTTCATTTGAAGCTCATCAGTAAAATTTCAATCTTGTTCATTCTATAATATGTAAAATATATTCAAGATAGCAATTTTGTTTCCTTTCATTCATGTAAACTCATTACCGTATAAATTTACTTAGCAAAGATCAGATTTAGTAATCCTTAATCATGTTAAAATTTCTTATTTCAAGCTTACAAGTTGTGTTTTGCCTTGGTATATATAGTAAGTAAGGTAATCGAGTCACATGTAACAGTAGGGTGAATAAATCACCAATCAGTAGGGTACACATGTACCAATTCATTTCATTCTCATAACATGTAACAGTAGGGTGTCGTCACACCAATCAGTAGGGTACACCCACGTACCAAATTTCAGTAGGTTACACTTACGTACCAAATTTTAGTAGGCTACACTCACGTACCATAAATCCTGCTCTATACTCTAGGTATGTCGTACTACCTAGACTGACCATATAACCAAGAGCTTTATCATTCATGGAATTGGATTTAATTCTTGTAATTAGCAATCAAATTCAACAATTCATCATTCGATTCTTTCATCTATTTCACATGCCAATTTCGTTCCAATCATAACACATATAATTCCAATCACAAAAACATATCATACATATATCATATATCGAGCACATGGTTCGGTCCTCATACCAAACTTTCAACTAATAATTCACACATTGCATATCACAAGTTCAATCACATCATTTTAATCATCCATTAATCAAACATGATATGACAAAAAATTAATCAATGAACAATCAACCATTCAAATACAATCAACATCACAATGTCAATTTTCCTTTAATCCTTATTCCCATATAATTTAATTTACCAAACCAAGATAAAGTCCAATTTCATGCATTTCTATAAACAATAATCGAAATAAAGTTTAGTTGAGACACTAGTCCCAACACCAAGATTAGCTTCGTTCACAAACGCCTAGCTAGTATTGAATTCGGATGCCTTTCCCTCGATCCTTCGACTGTCCGGCTATCAGATTCTCCTCTATATCTTCAACCCTAGGCTCTATTCGATCATTTATAATCAAATATGGAACTGATCAGCATCAATTTTATCAAACAATCATTCGATTAAACACAATTCAATACAGTCCTTAACTTTATTTTCGGTTCTGGATAGAATCAATCTTGGTTACTAATTTGATCATTTCTCTCAATATGTAAATCGGATATTCAATTCATTTATACCATTTTAAAGAGATTAAAATTATCTTTAAGACCATATAATGTTTGAATTTTAATATTTATCCAATCGATTCATTTTATTACTTAAAGACATGACACTCACACATTCTGGACAGCTTGTACTACTCATGCAAATTCATATCCAAATTTCTCTACACAACTCAAAATTTAGTGTCGTTTGTTTCTAATTAAAATAGACATTCTCAGGTATATTCTATCAGAAATGCAGTTCAGAATTCAATGTCTATAACTTTTGGTGCATTTTTGAAGCTGCTGCCTAGAATAGGGTTTTTTTTTTGGGAAATTTACTCTAATTTAAGCTTTAAGCTTCTTAATTCTTTTAAACTCACTCTAACATGTAAGCGTTAATTCAATTACTTAATTCCCCTGTATTTTCATGTTAACTTTAGCTATAAAAGCTTCCAATTAAATCTCCAATTTTATCAATCTTGATAAAATAGTCCAAATCTGTTATCTAAACCGTCTAAGTGATTCCATTTACTTAACTAGTTATTGGCTAATTTCCATCTTCATTTCACTCAATCAACACTTCAATTCTATAAAAAACTTCATCTCTAGAAATATTTTCTTACATAAAATTTTCTAATTAAGCCTCTAACACAATCAATTTAGCTGATTTTACAATTGGTCCCTATACTTCGAACCTAACTAATTTTTAACATGTTACTCATCATTTAGCTTATTTCTTATTTAATTACCCTACCATTTTCATTTCTTATTTTAAAATTCCAGAAATATAGTATTTTTATTCTAACACTCATATTTTTGTTATTTCCTATTCGGGTCACCAGATTCTTATATTTCAACAATCGGTCACTATTTCTAATAGATAACATTTGGCCAAATCAATTTCCACCTCAATTCCATTATCGATTTCATAATCTAACATGTTTGTAATATGGATATCATTTTAACAAAAATTCCAGTAGCATTTTATGATCAAAACAACATATAAACTGTCAACAATCTAATATTTCAAGTTATAACATGAATTTGACAAAGGAGATGAGCTTACCGAACTTTCCCAACTTAATTTCCAATTTTAGTCTTCTAAACATGCAAAGCTTTCAAACTCATTCCCATGGCTGTTTTATCTCTCTTCTAATTTCCCCCAAACAATTCGGTCAACATATAAAAAATTGAAGAATATGACACAATGTTGTCATCTTTAGCAACCTATCCTTGCCGAGTGGCAACAAGGGAAAACACTTGGTGTTTACATCCTAGTTACATGTGTCAATGATGACACTTCTTATAATCTTACATGCATTTCCATCAATTTACTGTTTATTCATTTTAGTCATTTCATTTTGGTCGCCAATCTTCCATTTCTTTTATTGAAGTCACTAATCATTCTAATTAATTTAGGAAAAAGCTCAATTAAATTAATTTAACTTAGGTGGAAACCTTAGATACTTCTAGAGCACGTTTTTAGGGTATTACACTCTATTCAGCGGCAACCTAGGCAACTCTTCTGAAATTACACCCACGAACTCACATATCGTACGTTTGTCTTGTTCACAAACTTCCTTCGATCTTGGATTCATCACGTAAGCTAAGAAAGCCTCACAACCCAACTCTATCAAACAAATCGCTTTGAGAGCCGAAATTGCATTGGACAAGAATTTCACATTCTCGCTCAAGATTTCTACTTTGTAATCATCAGCAAGTTTCAAGGTTACTCGCTTAGCATCAAAATTGACAACAAACCTATGCTCAATCAACCATTCCATCCCAAGGATTACATCAAAACAATAGAAAGGTAACTCCATTAAATCAACTACAAACAAATGGCCTTGAATAAATAAATGACATCTCTTATACAACCTTCTCGTAACAACAATTTCACCAAAGGAACTAGTTACTTGCATTCTCACATCTAATATCTCAACAAGGATATCAAGCAAATGTGCATGATCACTCAAGATATATGAATGCGTAGAACCATAATCAATCAAAGATAACAATGACAAGGATTGCAAAGTGACGGTACCTGCAATCACATCGGTGTCATTACGACCCTAGTGATGTGCGTACACCCTCGCAGGACCACAACCCTTAGGTTGAACAGCCACAACATGTTCTACAGCTCATTGACCCTTCTCCCTACGGTGGAAGTTACCACAACTACACCCACGGCCTCGCTGTGGTGCAACAACTGGTTCTCTAACTTGACCACCTCCAGCAATAAACGGACAATCACATCTCAAATTGTCAGCCGAACCACATCTCCATCAAGCATTGGCCACTACAGTTGCAGGATCTTGCGCCTCTCGAGCCAAACTAGTACAATCTCGCCTCATGTGCTCACATAATCCACAAACCCAACAAGAAATAAAAGTCGATCTAGCTTGAGCACCCTGACCAAAAGATCCTCGTCCAGGCCTTCCTCTGCCTCGTTTCGCATTTGTGCGATGCCTCTTATCACGTTGCCTTCTATTATGTCCGCCTACAAGAACAAAATTTGTAGCTCTATTACCCGAGCTAGATCCATCCACACGAGAAGTCAAACCCAGACTCTGCTCGATATCCTTGGCTCGTGCTAATAACACATCAAAATCTGTATAAAGAGAGGCCAACATAAAAGTCTTCACCTCTTGACCAATCCACCTCAATGGGCTCCATAGCTGAAGTTATAGTCGTCCACCAACTGTAAGCATCAGCTTGTGTAACGCCCCGGTTTTGGGCTTGGAAGTCTTGGGCGTTGACCGGTTGGTCAAAGTGCTGTTCGAATCGTAAGAGGTTAAATTAGGAAAGCCTAGTTCGGGTTGCATTAAAAATATGGAAAAATGTTCTAAAACCATCTTTTATTATAATTAAGTGAACTGTGAAATCAATTTTGGAAAATGAGTTTCAGAAGTGTGACATTTTGGCTAGTGACCAAAATGTAATTTTTGAAAGTTTGGTGGCTATTTTATAAAGGGTTGAAACTTTGAATCTTTAAGGAGCTATTTACCCAAAGGGAGTTTCTCCAGATTTTTCTAAGATATTTTAACACATAATTCTGATTTTTAAAAGAATCAAAAGGAGGGAAAATTCATTTTAGCCATTTTCTCATTTAACTACCTATTTTCTTTCTATTTTTTTCTCTCAACCCAAACACTCATTTTCCAGAGATCTTATTCTGATTTTCTCACCTAAAAACCTTCTTTCAACTCTCAATTGATTGCAAATCATTGTGTCTTCAAAACCTCTTCAATTGCTTCAAGTTTCATCAAGCTTTTCTATTCCAAGAAGAGGAGAAACTCAAGTTTGGAGGTAAGAACGTCCTTCTCCTCTGAACTTCAAGTTCTTTAATGAAATTCCTAAAGTTTTCAATCCTAATTTGATAATTGATTAAAGGTTTTAAGGTTGATTTATGGATCTTGGCTAATTATGCAAGATTTTGATGATTTCACATGATTTTCGTTTGATCTGTTAAATCTGTGTTTTGAGAAGTGTTTTTGATGTTAAATGATCATTAAATTGATGTGGAATTGAGTCTTGATTGATGCAATCCCGGATAGGTTTGATTTCCTAAGTTTAGCTTGTGTTTTAAGGTAGCTTTTGTGGTGATCTTGGTGATCTGGTGTTGCTGGAGGTATAAGGATGGTTGTAGGTTGTTTTTAGATGTTAAATGATGTTAATGGAAGTGAGGTTTTGCTGGTTTGTGGCTGGGCTTTGTTTAGAAGTGTTTCGGATGCATTTTCGGTTGTGTTTGGTGGCCGAAAATGGAGGTTTAGTGAGAGCAGCGAGTTTAGATGCTTTCATTGAAGCAATTAATGCATGATGATGCATTAATCCTCTGCTTTAATGTGTTGAAACAGGGGAGGCATCCTTGGATCCAAGATTTGTTGATCCGGAGGCTTGTTTTGGTGCTTTGGCTTGAAGCAAAGTGGAAATCGGTGAGTGGATTTGTGAAAATGGTTTTCGGCTTTGAAACCAAGGTTTTGGGAGCTTAGTTTAAGTCTAAACAACTTTGCTAAGCTCAAGTGTAAGTTTTCGGATTACTCTCTTTAAGTGGTGGCCATGTTTGATGAAATGTGAAATGATGATTTTGCATGATTTGTTACTGTTTTTGAAAGCATGTTTGAGCATGATAATTGCTGATGTTTTAGCATGATATATGCTGATGATTTAAGCCATGTGTTGAAGGTGTCTCTAAGTATGAGTACCTTGTTTTTTATGCATTGTTAAATGATGATTTAATGCTTTGAAATGCATGATGAAATGGCTTGGTTTAAATGCTTTAAAACAGTGGATTACATGATGTATAAAGTGTGTATTGGCAAGTGATGGTTTGTAAAAGTGAAGGTCACTAAGGTGGTTAAAAGTCCTTGAGTGAGCCTTGTTATTTAAGATCATCAAGGTGGTTAAAAGTCCTTGGATGAATCTTGTTGCGGACACTAAGGTGGTTAAAAGTCCTTAGGTGCTCCTTTCCATGGTGTTTAAAAGTCCATGGGGCCAAGGTGTTTAAAAGTCCTTGGGGCCAAGGTGTTTAAAAGTCCTTGGGGTAAATCAAGCTACGGACACAAAGGTGGTTAAAAGTCCTTGTGTGGTCCTTTCATGGTGTTTAAAAGTCCATGGCCAAAGTGTTTAAAAGTCCTTGGGGCCAAGGTGTTTAAAAGTCCTTGGGGAAAGTTGTTGAACTTGATTTCATAAATGAAATGTATCACTTGAGCCAATATGACATGTATAGTACATTGAGATGCATGAGATGCATGTTTTAATGTTTATGTTGAAGCATGAGGTGCTTGTTAAAGGAAATGTGGAAGCATGATATTGCTTGATTTAAAGAATGCTTTGAGCATGTGTAAAGGTTGTTTACAAGCATGATTTCAAATGGTTTTAAATGCATTATTGAATGGTTTTTAAAGAGCACTCCTCACTAAGCTTTGGCTTACGCTCTCTCGTTTTCTTGATTCAATAATGCAGAGCATTAGTGTGCATTGAGGGCAGCAAGAGAAGGCAAGCAAACAAGTACAAGTAAAGCTCAATGTATGAAGGTTTTATAAGTGTTTTTAGCTTTTGTATGTTTTGGCAATGGGGGACCAATGTATATGTTTTGGGAGGTGTTTAAGACTCCCTAAGTATGTTTAATGTTGTTGAGGTTGCTGGATTTTGGCTTGTTTTCCTATTGCTTGTTTTTGAAGGTTTATTGCTTGAAAGTTGGCTTGTGTAGGGAGCATGCCTATAGAATTGGGGCTTTTTGCTTGAGATGTTATTTTGTTGATTTGATGATGCTCATATGTCTTAATTATGTTTAATTGCATGCTGGTAAAGTTGGGTGATGATTGGAGCATGTTTGAGTGGTCAATTGCATGATTTGGTATGCTTGTTTGCTGATTTTTGTGCAGGCGTTTCGGAACAGGGGTGTACCGTTTCGGAACGGGTGCCTTGCATGAACCCAGGCGTCCGAAACGGTATGCACCGTTTCGAAACGGTTTGGCCTCTGCCGAAGCCACGTTCCGGAACCCGTTTCGGAACGGTCGACCGTTAGGGGGCTGACATGGTAGTTATATGTTCTGAATTGTTTGCGTTTTGGTCCTAAATCTTGTATGATCAATTGCATGAGCTGTGGATGTCCTTTTAAGCTGAAATTTCACAGAGAAGCATGTAACCTGACTAATTTCAAGATGGTAACTTAAATTTGGGTAAAGTCTCTTAATTTATCAAAATTTACAATTTGGTCCCTAAAGTTGCAATTTGTTCAATTGGGTCCCTGTTTGACCTCTGATGTTTGTGATCTTTTGATATGTTGTTTGCATGATCACAATTAAGGTTAATGTGCATCTAGACAAGATTAAAAAGAAAAAAAAAAGGGTCGTTAATCAAGGTTGACTTTCGGGTTGACTTTGGTTTTCCCCGTGTGACTTTCTTAATTCGGGTCAACCGTCTAGACCGGGTTAAGGGGGTTACAGCTTGTAACAAAGAGAAAACACATCCCAGCTTTTGTGCATCATTGCACCTCATTTGATACAAAATATGGATCGTACTGGCCATCCAAGCCTCGGATGCCTCGGGTGACAAACCACAATACGCAACTCCGCCCAAACTACAAAAGTGTTGTAACGACAATCCTAATTGCCCAACAGCAGGTGTTTGCACTTGCACTCCGACAACAAAAACCTTGAATTCTCCAGTCATTTCCTGTACTAGAGGCGTCAAATCACCCAATGCATGCCCAACTTGTTCACGTTGTCCTTGCTCTGCACCCCCGGGTGGAGGCGGTGGAGGAGGTAAATTCTCACCAGGAAGAACCTCGTTCTCTTGATTTCCCTGCTCACCACCAGCAGCAATCGTACCGAATGTAACTCTCTCCTCGGTCCCATTGTGCTATTATAATTAAGGCATGATAATAAAACAAAATGAAGAAATTAGGCAAGCTTCAAGCAAGGATCCAAGACTTCAAATTCAATTTAAAACACTTTAATTATATTAATAAGGCAATTTCCCCCAAGCTTAGCATAAAGCATACAATATATGTAACACTTTAATCAGATTCAGCCCATAACATCATTACGTATATAACAATTTACACACATGTCACAATCATCATGCTTGGCATCAATATCAATTGTTCATCAACAACATGATTATAACAATCACTGTGCAAAGCAAACATCATCATTCACTTAGAATTACTTCACGTCAACTTACCAATAACTTACCTTCATCCTATTCTTCCGCAACCTGGCTCTGATACCACAAATTGTAACCCACTCGACCCGGTCTAGGCAAAAGACCAAACAGAACGGGTCACACGGGGAATAATGAAGTAAACCAGGAAGTTTACCTCAATCAACGACACTATTTTTTTCATTTTATCTTTTCTAGACGCTCTTATACACCCTATATGATAACCTTCACAACGAAACAATTTCCAACTCGATCAGACAACAAATAGGGACTCAATTGCATGCAATAACAAGATTCCACTAACCAACTTAACTGAAGGGTGTTTCGGTACATGTTGCCCTGTATCGAAACACCTGTTTCGGAACAAGGCTATTTGTTTCAGTACACGAGGCCGTTTTGATACTACGTCAAACCCGTTTCAAAACACAACCTTCCAGTAGCCAAATGTACCAAAACACCCCACTTTGTTTTGAAACCCCAAGGCCATTTCAGGTACCCTGTTTCGGTACAGGCTCGAGTGTACCGAAACACATGAGCATGTAATATCACTTTTTACTGGTTTTTCATACTTTAATCCAATCTATAACAAACCAACATGCATACAACATATATAAGTATCAATCCTCAAGAATCCATGGCACATTCGTCAACATTACATGAACATTTTTATCGAAGGTAAACTATAGGCATGCAACTTATTATCAAACCAAGCAAGATACCTAAATGCAAAGTTAAGCATAAACCAAAAGACCAGTGTCCATTTACAAGTCTGAAACCACAAACCAAACTTGCACAAAAGGGAGTTTCCACAAATCTCCCAACAATTCAACGGACCCCCCATTGCCCTTATTACATTAGTCTAAACCGAAACATAATTTCTTAAGAGAAGTCTCTTGGAATCCCTTGCCTCTTGTTGCTTCCACAACCTCAGTTATTTGCATTGGTGAACAAATGAGAGCGTAAGCACACAAGGCTTAGTGAGGAGGCTCATAAGCAAAACACCATCAATGCATTAAAACCATTTTTCATGTCCACATTGAAATCTCATTTAAGTTTGCTAAAACATCATTTTAAAACCATCATGCCTTTCTTTAAACCATGCACTTTCCTTAACCAAAATCAGCTTGTTAAAAATCAAATCACATGTATCATGAATCATGGAAAAGTTCCAAATCACACTCAATTTAAGCCTTCCCATTCATAGCTACCATATGCAAAGCTTAAAGAGTAAAACATGCACAAACCACATAATGCAACATAAACTATTTTATGATACATCATGGACACGAAATCCATTGTAATCCTTCCCATTTCCATTATGGTATATTCAAAGGTTGCAACAGCCCGAAAGGATATCGGAGTTCACCCTTCACGTGTTGACAAACCATACACATACTCACAAATTCAACAACATCCTTCTTCAATCCAACCCAATAATACTCTTCTTTCAAACCACGATACATCTTTGTATTACCAAAATGCATAGCAAAAGGACTGCTATGAGCCTCAGTCAAGATAGTGTGCCTCAGCTCAACATCCTCCGACACAACTATTCGACTTTTAAAGCATAGAACACCATCATCATTGAAACAAAAGTCTATCGTATTACCATCCGCTATGTCCTGAACTTGAGGCACCAAAAATCCTCAAGTAACTGTTTCACTTTAATCAACAGAACCAAGGAAGGTTTCACTTGTAACTTAGCTATCAATCTACTATCATGCGACATACTCAACCGAGAAAACATCACTCTCAATTCTACAACCACCTTCCTACTCAAGGCATCGACCACGACATTGGCATTTCCAGGGTGATACTCTATCGCCAAGTCGTAATCTTTAAGCGATTCCAACCATCTTTGTTGCCTAAGATTTAACTCCTTCTAAGACATTAGATATTTCAAACTCTTATGATCTCTATAAACCACACACTTCTCACTATAAATGTATTGCCTCCAAATCTTTAAAGCAAACACAACAACAACAAGTTCTAGATCATGAGTAGGATAGTTGCGCTCGTGCACCTTTATTTGTCCAGATGTATACGCCACAACCTTCCCACCTTGCATGAACACACATCCTAAACCAACGTATGATGCATCACTATAAACTACAAACTCCTTACCCAATTCATATTGAATCAAGACAGGAGCTTGCGTCAAAGCTCTTCAACCTCTCGAAAGCTTGTTGTCTAACATCCGTCCACACAAAACGAATATTCTGTTGAATAAACTTGTTTAACGGAGCAGCAATATTAGAGAAACCATCCACAAACCTTCGATAGTAACCTGCCAAACCAAGGAAAATACGAACTTCCTTCACAAATTTAGGCGTCTTCCTATTCATCACTGCCTCAATCTTATGTGGATCACCTCGAATACCTTCAGTCGACACCACATGTCAAAAAAAGACAACTTCCCTGAGCCAAAACTCACACTTACTCAACTTAGCATAAAGCTGATCCTCCTCAGTACGTGAGTCCACAAGAATATCATCAATAAACAAAACCACGAATTGATCAAAAAACTCATGAAACACATGATTCATCATGTCCATGAATGCAACTGGTGCATTACTCAAGCCAAACGACATCACCAAGGACTTGTAATGCTTGTACCTTGTACGAAGAGCTTTCTTAGGTACGTCCACATCCTTTACCTTCAACTGATAATATCTAGACCTCAAATCAATTTTAGAAAACATTGAAGCACCTTGATACTAATCAAAAAAATCATCAATCCTTGGTAAAGGATACTTGTTCTTAATCGTCAACTTGTTCAGTTGCCGACAATCTATACGCATACGCATCGTGCCATCTTTCTTCTTCACAAACAAGACTGGTGCACCCCAAGGTGAAATATTAGGTCTAATAAACCCACGATGTAGCAACTCATGAAGTTGCTTCTTCAACTCCTTCAACTCTTTTGGAGCCATTCGATAAGGAGCAATAGACATAAGAGTCGTATTTTCATACAACTCTATGCCAAACTCAACCTCTTTATTCGGCGGCAACCCAGGCAACTCGGAAACTCACATATCGTACGTATGTCCTATACACGCACTTCCTTCAATCCTAGATTCATCACGTACTAAGAAAGCCTCACAGCCCAACTCTATAAAATGACTCGTTTCAAGGGCCGAAATTGTATTGGAAAAGAATTTCACATTCTCGCCCATGATTACCACTTCGTAATCATCAGCAAGTTTTGTAACCCCCTCGATAGGCCTAGGCGATAGACCAAACCGAACGGATCACACGGGGAATATTGAAGTAAACCAGGAAGGTTTACCTCAATAAACAACCCACTTTTTTTATCTTGTCTAGATGCTCGTTAGAAACCTAAGTGTTTATCATTGTAGCGGAACATACATAACATCAATCGAACATTAATTAAAGCATAATTTCCTTCAATTACGATTTTATGGAACATTTTGTAAACTTAACAAATTATAAGGAATTCGTCCAGTTTTAAATTTCCATCTTTAAATTAATCATATTACACGCATCTCTGTCAAAACTCAACTCAAAACAATCATTCATACTACTTAATTGCATCCACAACATTTAGGGACTAAAACGTAAAGAATCAGAACTTTAGAATATTCCATCAACTAACATAACAACCAGCTGTTTCAGTACAATCTAGCCCTGTATCGAAACATGTGTATCGAAATAGTACCTCACGGCTCAGAACACGGGCATGTATCGAAACACCCTTGAGGTGTTTCAAAACTATGTTTTCTAGTAGCAAAACGTACTAGAACAGACCTACCCTATTACGAAACCCTTAAGCCATTTCAGGCTCACTGTTTCGGTATAGGCTCGAGTGTACCGAGACACCTAGGCTTGTAACGACACTTTTTGTAGATTTTTCACACATAAATCCACCTTAAACTGATCCAACATGCTTCCAACATGCATACATCATATTTGAACATCAATCCTTAAACATTTATGCATATTCATCATCAAGTCATGACATATTGCATCAAGAATAAACTATAGGCATGCAACCTAGCAAATAAGCCAATCAAGAGTCAAAACATGCATTTTCCAAAAACCTTATTACTCTAGTCCATAACTGAAACATACATTCAAATCGAAATCTCTTCCGATCCCCTTGCAAGTTGCGGCCTCGAAAAACCTAATTATCTGCATTGATGGACAATAGAGAGCGTAAGCATACAAGCTTAGTGAGGAGTGCTCAAAAACCAAAACACCATCAATGCATAAAACCATTTTTTTCATCATTTGAAAACCATCAAGCCTTCTTTAAAAACCATGCACTTCCTTCACAAAAGCAGCATGTTAAACCTCACGCAACAAGTATTAAATACTCAACACCAAATCCAATTGCTAGCACTCAACTTAAGCCTTTCCATGCATAGCTACCATATGCAAAGCTTAAAGAGTAAAACATGCATTTTCAAATTATGCATCTATATACATTTCATAACAATTTATCAATTGCATTGGCTCACAAGTGATCATCAACATACTCATTTCTCAAAACCATATCAGATACACACAGAGGAGCTACCCTCAACCAACATCTCAAGGTTCATATACAGGAGATACCCTCCACCGTTGTGACGCACGTGGTGGAATATTCGGTACCTTACAACCCCTCAACACCACTCATCAGTAGATGTATAACCCCACTAATGAGAGAGGGGACACAACTCAATTTCCTCAATCGTTGGGGTACTTGGATGGAGTATTTGGTACATTCGCAACCCCTCAACATCCAAGGCGACTTGTTTATAGTGCACTCAATCCTATAGCCGGCTAATTATATCTGATTTCATATACAAACAACTTTTCACAACATCACTTGCCAATATCATTCTCATTTAGTTCAAACTTCATTGTTTTCAAAGCATTCACCATAAGCCACATTTCAAAGCATCAAACCATGCTTCATTAAAGACGTATAAACATATACATTCAAGGAACACGTACTGTGTTCATCCTTCATCAATATGGCATCATAAATAGTAAATCTCTTACTTTAAATCTTGCTTTAAACAGTAGGTAAATAACATTTAAAATCAAGTGCATCAACAAACTCATAATTGTACAATCCGAGGGAGAAAATTCTCTTTACTTACTTCCAAACTAAGTAACACGTTTCAAGCTTTCACTAAGTTCCCAAAACCACCTTTAAAAGTGTTTCAAAGCTGGAAAACTCATTTCTACTCACCGACTCGCGAAACCAATATTCGTCGACGTAAATTTAAGCGTCTGAAGCCCCCATAACTTCACCGATTGCTTCCAAAGTATTCTCCCTTGTTTATACCACACAAGAACAGAGGATCGGTGCATCATAATGCATTAAAACCACCAGCAACTTAAACAATCTCGTTGCTCTGCCCTAAAGCACCAAAATACCCATAAAAAATAATCGAAATCTCAATCGATCTTACACGAAACTCAACCCAGCCAAAATCTGTTACTCCCATTCACTTTTAGCCAACAATCAACATCCAAAAACACCCTAATTACATCTAATAACGTCCAACAAAACCAGATTCACATTTCCAAGCCAAAATCCCTAACTAACAACCTAAATATTAGAGATCCAACCTAATCCGGGATTATTACGATTGAGCCTTTATTTCAACATCATTTAATATCCAAAAAAACATTAAAATCAATCTAAAATCAACCAAAATAGTGCCCAAATGAAAATTTTGGAAAATCATCAAATAAAGCCATTTTTAGCAATTTTTCCATTAATCAATTACAAAATAATGTTATTAAACATATTTAGGAGGCACAAGATTTTGATTAGAGGAGTTAAACTAACTCTTAAATCTAACCTTGCCTTTTCTCCCCAACTGACAAGATTTTGATGAAATATTCAAGTAAACTCAGTGATAAATGATAGGAGAATCAAAGAACTCTTTTGCTATGCAAAAAGGATTGGAAAAGATGGAAATCTCTCTGGTTTTTAGAAAAGGGAAGAGTGTTTGGCTGAGTGCAAAATGAGAGAAGTTAGTTACGCATATTCTTCTTTTGTTTAATTAAAATTCCCTTTTAATTTGAAACCTTTTTTAAAATCATTTTATTATAATGATTAAAATGGTCAATTCGAGGGAAAAAGGTTCACAAAAAGATATAAGCTCCCTAAAGATTCTAAGTCTTGTCTGCTTTTAAATTTAGTCCTTAAAAATTAGTTTTGCACTTTTTACAAAATGGTCACTACTCGAAATCTTGAATTTCCAAGACTCATTTTCTAAAATTGATTTTACCAACATTCAATATATATTTTTAAAAGATTTTAGCAATTTTTCTAATAATTTTATCCCATCCCGGACTACATTTTCCATGAACCGCTTCTAAAGGATCATATCTCAAATTCTAGGTTCGACAAACCCAAACCGATGTCTAAAACATGTAGGCCCAAAACATGTAACCCCCTCGACTTGGCCTAGACGATAGACCAAACCGAATGGGTCACACGAGAAATATTAAAGTAAACCAGGAAGGTTTACCTCAATAAACAACCCTATTTTTTTTCTTTTATCTTTCCTAGATGCAAATTAGATTCCTATGTGTTTATCATTGCAGCAGATCATTCGTAAACCGATCAGACCTTGATTACATTCAAATACGACATTTAGGGACCATTTTGCAATTTTTCCAATTTATAGGGACTTAAGCCATTTTTGTATTAAAATCCTTTAATTAGTCACATTACATACATCACAGTTAAGTCTCAGCTCAAAACAATCATTTATACTCATTTAATTCCATCCACAATAATAAGGGACTAATATGTAAAGAAGCAGAACTTTAGAATATTGCATTAACTAACATAAGAGCCAGTCATTTCGGTACAGGCTAGCCCTGTATCGAAACGAGTGTATCTAAATGGTACTTAACGGCTTGGAACAGGGGCCCATATCGAAAAAACTTTGAGGTATTTTGAAACTATGGTTTCCAATGGCAAAACCTAGCGGAACAGACCTATCTATTTCGAAACACTAAGGCCATTTCAGGCTCACTGTTTCGATATAGGCTCGAGTGTACCGAAACACATGGGCCTGTAATGACACATTTTGTTGATTTTTCACTCCTAAAACCATCTTAAACCAATCCAACATGTTTTCAACATGCATACATCATACTTAAACATTAATCCACAAACTTTCATAACATATTTAACATCAATCATGGCACTTTGTATCATTGGAAAACTAAAGGCATGCATCCTAGGAAAATAAGCCAATCAAGAGGCAAAAATCAAACCAATATACAAAATACCAATCATAGGCCTTTTACAAGTATAAAATCCTAAAGCAAACATGCTCAAAGGGTGTTCATACACATCACTCAAACAAACCATGGAATCCTCTATTGCCCTTATTACTCTAGTCCATAATCGAAACATACTTTCAAATCGAAGTCTCTTGCTATTCCCTTGCATGTTGCTGCGTCCAAACACTTAGTTATCTACATTGATGGACAAAAGGGAGCGTAAGCATAAAATCTTAGTGAGGAGTGCTCAAAACCAAAAACACCATCAATGCATAAAAACCATTTCACTCCATTTGAAAACCATCATGCCCCTTTTGAAATCCATGCACTTCATTAACAGAATCAACATGTTATACATCGTGCAACAAGTATTAAATACTTCAACAACAAATCAATTTGCTAACACTCAACTAAAATCTTTCCATGCATAGCTCTCATATGCAAAGCTTAAAGAGTAAATCATGCATTTTAATTTTATGCATCCATATACATTTCATAGCATTTTATCAATTATATTGGCTCACAAGTG
The DNA here is from genome assembly GCA_958450335.1 of Hibiscus tridactylites. Taxonomy (NCBI): domain Eukaryota; kingdom Viridiplantae; phylum Streptophyta; class Magnoliopsida; order Malvales; family Malvaceae; genus Hibiscus; species Hibiscus tridactylites. Next base: position 43,065,646 of record OY288276.1, on the reverse strand, counting down.
ATCATTAACATTCTCATTTTGTAACCCCATGGACCCGGCCTAGCCGATGGACCGAACCGAACAGGTCACTCGGGGAATATTGAAGTAAACCGGGAACGTTTACCACAATAAACAACCTTAAATTTTTTTATTATCTTATCTAGATTCAAATTAGGTTCCAATGTATTAAACATTGCAGCGAATTATTCGCAACTCGATCATCCATCAATTTTGTCCAATTACGGCTTTTAGGGACCATTTTGTATGCTTGCCGATTCATAGGGACTCAAGCCATTTTTGTGTTACTATTCTTTAATTTATCCCATTACATGCATCTCAGTCAAATCTTGGCTCAAAATAGTCATTCATGCTCATTTCCTTACGTCAACAACATTCAGTGATTAAAACACAAAGAATCAGAACTTCAGAATATTCCAACAACTAACATAACTGCCACCCGTTTTGGTACAGGCTAGCCCTCTATCGAAACACGGGCCCGTATCAAAACGCCCTTGAAGTGTTTCAAGACCGTGGTTTTCAGTAGCAAAACGTACCATAATAGACCTCACCCTTTTTCAAACATTGGGCCTGTAATGACATGTTTTGTTGGTTTTTCACCCTAAAAACCATCCTAAATCGATCCAACATATTTCCAGCATGCATTCATCATACATAAACATTAATCCTCAAGCATATGCATCATATTTAGCATCAAAGCATGGCTAATTGCTTTAATGGAAAAAAATAAAGGCATGCAACCTAACAAATAAGCCACTCAAGATTAGAAACTCAAACCAATACTCTAAACACCAAAAAGATGCTTTTTACAAGAATGAAATCATAAAGCAAACATGCTAAAAGGGTGTCCATACACATCACCCAAACAAACCATGGAATCCCCCATTGCCCTTATTACTCTAGTCCATAACCGAAACATAATTTCAAAGTGAAGTCTCATAGGATTCCCTTGCAAGTTGCTGCCTCCAAACACTTAGTTATCTGCATTGATGAAAAAAGAGAATGTAAGCATACAAGCTTAGTGAGGAGTGCTCAATACCCAAAAACACCATCAATTCTTAAAACCATTTTACACTGTTTGAAACCATCATGCTTTCTTGAAATCCTTGCACTTCATTAACAAAAATCAGCATGTTAAACCACATGCATCAAGTATCAAATACTTCAACAGTAAAATCATTTTCTAGAACTCACTCCAAGCTTTTCCATGCATAATTATCATATGCAAAGCTTAAAAAGGTAAAACATGCATTTTATTCACATTATGCATCCATAAACATTTCATAACAATTTATCAATTACATTGGCCCACAAGTGATCATCAACATACTCATTTCTCAAAACGTATCGGATACACGGATCTGCAAGTATTGTCCCAACACTTCATACATCCTCATCAGCATCTCAAGATTCATACACGGGAGCTACCCTCCATCGTTGTGACACCTGTAGTGGAGTATTCGGTACCTTACAACCCCTCAACACCACTCATCGATATATGTATAGCCCCACTAACGAGAGACGGGACACAACTCATTTTCCCCAATCGTTAGAGTACTTGGATTGAGTCTTCGGTACATTCACAGCCCCTCAACTTCCATGTCGACTTGTTTATAGTGCACACAATCCTATAGCCGGCTAACTATATCCGAATTTCATTTGTAAACCTCTTTTCACAACATCACTTGCCAATATAATTCACATTTAATACAAACCTCACTGTTTTCAAAGCATTCACAATAAGCCATATTTCCAAGCATCAAACCATGCTTCATAAAACATGTATAAGCACATATATACGAGGATCACTTACCTAGTGCATCCTTTAACAATATGGCATCATCAACAACAAATCACATATTCAAATTATGCTTTAAAACAATAGGTAAACGCATATAAACTCAAGTACATCCACTAGTTTATAATAGCGTTTGAAGCTTACTCAACATTCCCAAAACCACTTTTAGGATGTTTCAAAGCTGGAAATCCTATTTCCACTCACCGACTCGCGAAACCTCATTCACCGACGCGAAAATCAAGAATCTGAAGTCCCTGAAACTTTGCCATCTACTTCCAAAGGATCCTCTATTGTTTATACCATAAAAGAAAAAATGTTTAATGCATCTTAATGCATTAAAACCACTAGCAAAATCTAAAAACCTGCATCTCTGCCCAAAGGCACCAAAATACCAATCCGAAACAACTGAAATCACCTTTGATTGATCACTAAACTCAACCCAGCCATTAACAAACACTTCCATCACATTTTAACTATAAATCAACATCCAAAAACATTCTAATATCATCCTTATACCTCCAGCAACTCAGATTTCTCATTTCCAAGCCAAAAAACCCATAACTAACAACCTAAACTTTAAGAGATCCAACCTAATCCAGGATTATTATGATTAAGCCTTTAATTTAACATCATTTAACATTCAAATCAACTTTAAAATCATTCTCAAATCAATCAAAACAGTACCCAAACGAAATTCTTGGAAAATCATCAACTAAGCCATTTAACCCATTGTTCATTAATCAAATTATTAAACTCACTTAATAACATTATTTAGGAAGCGTAAGACTTTGGGAATTTCATTAAAGAACCTTGATTAGAGGGTTGATCAGCTCTTACCTCAAATCATAGCTTTTACCCTCAATTGACAAAGATTTTGCAAGCAAACTTCAAAGCTCCATTGATTAAATTGATATATCACTTTTAGGAAATCAAAAATAAAGAGAAAAAGATGATGGAATCTGAACTCTTTGAGAGAAAAGAAAGTTTTTGGCTGTTAAGAAAATGAGGAAATGGAAGTTACGTAAAATCCTTTTGATTTCATTAAAAATACCTTTTAATTAAAAGCTTTTCTATTATTCCTTTTCAAAAATACTATTTTAAAATAGGTAAAATTAAGGGATAAATGCTTTTAAACACATGTAAGCTCTCTAAAGATTCTAAGTCATGTCGCCTTTTTAATTTAGTCCTTCAAAACCAATTTTGCACTTTTTACAAAATGGCCACTTTCCAAAATCTTGACTTTCCAATACTTTTTTTCTAAAATTGATTTGACCAACCTGCAATATATATTTTTAAAAGATTTTAGCTATTGTTCTTAAAATTTTATCACATCCCGGACTACATTTTCCCTGAACCGCTTCGAAAGGCTCGAATCTCCAATTCTAGGTTTGACCAACATAAATCAATGCCTAAAACATCTAGGCCCAAAATCGGGGTGTTACAACTCTCCCCCGCATAGGAAATTTTGTCCTCGAAATTTTAACTGAAAGAAAAAGATGGCGAAATAGCATCAACATGTCTTCCTTGCTCTCCCACCTGGCTTCCTCAACTCCTCGATGTCGCCACAACACCTTCATAAGTTCAATCGTCTTACCACGAAGAACTTTGCTACTAGAGTCAAGGATCCCACTGGTTCCTCATTATAAGATAAATCTGGATTCAACTCAATCTTCTCAACAGGCATCACATGAGATGGTTCCGATCTATACTTTCGCAACATAGAAACGTGAAACACATATTGAATTTTCTCCAACTCATGAGGCAGCCTCAACCGATATGCAACAGGACCAACTCGCTCCACAACCTCATAAGGTCCAATAAACCTTGAACTAAGTTTACCCTTACGTCCAAATCTCACCACCTTCTTCCAAGGTGATACCTTCAAGAACATGTTATCTCCAACCGCAAACTCAATCTCCTAACGCTTTAAATTCGCGTAAGACTTTTGACGATCCGAAGTAGCCTTCAACAACTCACATATAAGCTTCATTTTCTCAGTTGTTCCCTTAAGCAAATCCGGTGAGGAAACCAACTTTTGCCCCGCCTCCGCCAAACAAAGAGGTGTTCTACACTTTCTTCCATACAAAGCTTCATACGGAGCCATTTGTATGCTTTCTTGGAAACTATTATAATAGGCAAATTCCACCAAGGGCAACTGCTTTTTACAAGAACCTTGGAAATCTATCACACAACATCTCAACATATGCTCTAGCACATGGATAACTCGCTCTGACTGTCCAACCGTTTGAGGATGATATAAAGTGCTGAAATTCAAGCGCGTACCCAACGCTTGGTGTAGAAAATCCCAAAATCTCGATGTAAACCTCAGATCTCTATCCGACACTATAGATTTAGGCACACTATGGAAACACACAATCTCAGCAATATACAACTCTGCTAGCTTATCCAACGTATACGTAGCATGCACAACCAAAATATGCGAACACTTTGTAAGAAGATCTACAATCACCCAAATGGAGTTCTTCTTTGATGGTGTTAAAGGAAAACCGGACACAAAATCCATCGTAATCCTTTCCCATTTCCATTCCGGAAGGAGACTGGTGCTCAACTTTCACAAGTTGATAAACCATACAATTGCTCACAAAATCTGCAACATCTTTTTTCAACCCAACCCAATAGTACTCAACTTTCAAACCACAATACATCTTTGTACTATCAGGATACATAGAAAAATGACTTATATGAGCTTCAGTCAAAATAATGCGCCTAAACTCAACATCCTCCGGCACAACTACCCGACTTTTAAAGCATAAAACACCATCATCATTGAAACAGGAATCCGTTGCAGTACCATCAGCTATATCCTAAACATGAGGCACCAAAGATTCATCAAGCAACTGCTTATCTTTAATTAACTAAATTAAGGAAGGCTTCACTTGTAACTCACCTATCTACCCACCGTCACGCAATATACTCAACCGAGAAAACATCACTCTCAACTCAACAACCACCTTTCTACTCAAAGCATCAGCCAAAACATTGGCCTTTCCTGGATGGTAATCAATCATCAGATCGTAATCCTTAAGCAACTCCAACCATCTTCGTCGCCTAAGATTCAACTCTCTCTGGGTCATTACATATTTCAAACTCTTGTGATCTGTGTAAACCACACACTTCTCACCGTAAAGGTAATGCCTCCAAATCTTCAAGGCAAACACAACTGCAGCAAGCTCTAGATCATGAGTAGGATAGTTGCGCTCACGCACCTTCAACTGTCTAGATGCATATGCCACAACCTTCCCACCTTGCATCAACACACAACCTAGACCAACATATGACGCATCACTGTAAACCCCGAACTTCTTACCCGAATCTGGTTGAATCAAGACATGAGCATGCTTCAAAGCTTCCATCAATCTCTCAAAAGCTTGTTGTCTAACATCTGTCCATTCAAATCGAACATTCTTTTGCAACAACTTGATTAACGGAGCAGTAATCTTGGAAAAACCCTCCACAAACCTTCTATAATATCCAGCCAAACCAAGGAAACTACGCACTTCAGTCATTGATTTAGGCATTTTTCCAATTCATTACCGCCTCAATCTTGTGTGGATCAACCCAAATACTCTCGGCTGACACTACATTTCCAGGAAAGACAAATCCCCTGAGCCAAAACCTGCACTTGTTGAGCTTAGCATAAAGATGATTCTCCAACAATACTTGCAATACAATCCTCAGATGCTTATCATGATCCTCCTCGGTACGCGAATACACGAGAATATCATTGATAAACACTACCATAAACTAATATAAAAACTCATGGAACACACGATTCATCATATCCATGAATGTAGCCGGTGTATTTCGCAACCCAAACAACATCAGTAAGAACTCATAATGCTCGTACCTTGTCCGAAAAGCTTTCTTAGGTACATCTACATCTTTGACCTTCAGTTGATAATATCCAGACCTCAAGTCAATCTTAGAAAACACTGAAGGACCTCGAAACCGGTCAAACAAATAATCAATCCTTGGCAAAGAGTATTTATTCTTAATCATCAACTTGTTCAGTTGCCGATAATCTATACACAAACGCCTTGTGCCATCCTTTTTTCTTTACAAACAAGACCGGTGCACCCCAAGGTGAAACACTTGGCCTTATGAACCCTCGATCAAGCAACTACTGAAGTTGTATTTTCAACTCCTCCAACTCTTTAGGTGCCATCCGATAAGGAGGAATAGACTCTGGAGTCGTATTTTCATACAACTCAATGCAAACTCAACTTCTTCGTTCTGTGGCAAACCAGGCACCTCTTCCGAAAAGACACCCAAAAACTCACATACCGTGAGTATGTCCTGTACTCACACCTCCTTTGTACCAGGGTTCATCACATACGCTATGAAAGCTTCACAACCCAACTCCATAATACGACTTGCTTCAAGAGCCGAGATTGCATTGGACAAGAACTTCACATTCAGGCCTACGATTACCACTTCGTAATCATCAACAAGTTTCAAGGTAACTCACTTCATATCTAAATCAACTACAGCTCTATGCTCAGACAACCTGTCAATTCCAAGGATCATATCAAAACCGTAGAAAGCCAACTCCATCAAATCAACTAAAAATACATGGCCTTGAACAGATAAAGGACATCTCCTATATAATTTTCTCGTAACAACAATTTCACCAAAAAGAGCTTGTTACTTGCATTCCTACATCTAGCATCTCAACAGGGATATCAAGCAAATATGCATGCTCACTCAAGATGTATGAATGCGTGGATCTAGAATCAATTAAAGCTAACAAAGACAAGGATTGCAAGGAAAAGGTGCCTGTAACCATGCTGGTGTCGTTACGTCCCTCGCGATATGCATACACTCTCGCAGGACCACCACCCTTAGGTTGAACAGGAACAACATGAGCTACACCTCTCTGACCATCCTCCCTTAGTTAGAAATTACCATGACCGCGCCCATGACCTCTTTGTGGTGCAACAACAGGTGCATGTCCTTGACAACCTTCAGCTATTAAAGGGCACTCACGTCCTATATGATCAGCTGATCCACAGTTCCAACAAGAATTAGCCGCCCCAGCCTCATGAGCATTCGCCTTTCAAACCACATGAGGAAAATCTCACCTCAAATGCTCTCGCGATCCATATGTCCACAAGTATTCTGTTCAGATCTCACCCTATTACCCTGAACTGGCGCACCTCGCCCAAAATTACCTCGCCTCTCCTCATGTTGATATCTACAATCATCGTTTCTCTTATTTTATCCACAACTAGGACCACAATCCGCAGCTCTCTTTCTTGTAACGCCCTGGTTTTGGGCCTAGATGTTTTAGGCATCGGATAAGACTGGTCGAGAACAGTTCGAATTGCGTAAAGTGATTTTTGGAAATCAAGGATCGGGATAGGATAAAATTATGATAAAAATTGCTAAAATCATCTAAAATTTTATTGAAGAGGTTGGTCAATTCTATTTTACAAAAACGGATTTGGAAAATGGACATTATAAGTAGTTACCAAATTGTAAAGTTTCAAAATTGGGAAAATGTGATTTGAAGGGTGAAAGCCAAAATCTTAGAATCTTTAGAGGGCTTTAAGTCAATTTGACCTTTCTTCAATATGACATGTGATTTAAATGGGTTTTAACTAAATGATTTTAATTAGAATTTGATATTAATTAATTGGTAGTTAGTGGATTTTCATTTTACGTAACTACCAATTCCCTCTCATTTTAGCCAAACATCATTTTCTCTCATCTTTTCCAGAATTCATTCTCCCAAAAATCCTCTCAACATTTCCTAAATCTTCTTCAAAGGATCTTCTTTAATTCTTCAAGATTTTTGCAAGGAAAACTTGGTATCTATTGAAGGAATCAAGGATTGGAGGTAAACCCCTTTCTCAACCTCTAATCTAAGTTCTTTATTGAAATTCCCAAGATATTTGGCTTCTAATAACTATTTTTGATTGAGTTTCCAATATAGTTTTGATTTGAGATCAAAATTTTATGAAAATGTAGATGGAATATTGATTTTCGGACTTGATGAGTTGGGCTCTGTTTTGTGTTTTTTCTAATTGAATTTTAAGTTGGTTTATATGTTAAAATGATGTGTTAATAATATAGATCCTGAAATCCTTGAGATCCCTGAGTTTCTTGGTAGATTTAAGTGAGTTTTTGGTGTGTAATGGTGGAATCTTAATTGCTGGAGGTATAATGATGAGTTAGGATATTTATTAGAGGTGTTTTGATGTTTATAATTGTTTTGAAGTGATGTATGATGGATGGGCTTGGTTTAGGAAGCAATCGATTGAGTTTTCAGTTGTTTTGGAAGGGTATTTTGGTGTGGTTTGAGTGGGCAAGGAGTTTATAAATTGTTGCTGGTGTTATAATGCATTTTAATTCATTTAGATCTCTATTTTGATGATGTGAAAACAGGGGATCTTGATCCGGAAGCTATCGAGGTGATTTTGGAGGCTCCGAAGGTGTAATTTATGTGTCGCCGAACGAGGCTTCGCGTATCGGTGAGTGGAAATGCAATTTCCTGCTTTTTAACGCCTTGAGCGTGCTATTGGGAGCTTAGTGTAAGTTTGATACACTTAACAAAGCTCAAGTGTAAGTGTTTCGGTAATCCCTCTCTAGGAAATGTGCTAAGGTTGATAAAATGAATTTGATGGAAGAGTGGATTTGTTTATTGTTTTTAAGCATGTCTAAGCATGGTTTAATTCTGGATTTTAATGTCATTATGTTAAGTATGCACTAGGTAAGTGATCCTTGGTTTTCATATGAAAATGCATATGATGTTAAGCATGTGTGCTTGTGGAAATGACATTGTGGTTATGCTTGAAAAATAGTGGATTAATATGGATAAATGATTATAATGGCAAGTGATGAAAATGGTTTTTGGTTACTTTAATCGGATATAGTTAGTCGGCTATAGGATTGGGTGCGCCGCGAATAAAGTCGCCTTGGATGTTGAGGGGTTGTGATTGTGCCGTAATCTCCATCCAAGTACACTAACGATTGAGGTTAAGATCACAACGGTGATTGGTTAGTCCCATGTGTGAGTCTTGTGTATGTGTCCCATACTCTCGTTAGTGGAATTATACAACCCGATGAGTGATGTTGAGAGGTTGTGATTGTGCCATTAATCTCCATCACGGGTGTTGAGGGGTTGTGATTGTGCCATTTGTCTCCACCTTGTGTAGTCCGGTAGTTTGCATGAAGCGTGAGGGACAACGCTTGTAATCCGCGTATCCGATTGTGTCTTATGTTGAAATGGTTTATGGATTATCACTTGTAAGCCAATATAATGTAAATGATTAAATTGAAGCATAATATGCTTGTATGTGATGCAAGGTTGCTTGAGAAAGTTGTATATCATGTAAGAAAGCATGAGATGCTTGGTAAAGCATGAGCAGTGGTTTAATTGATTTTTTATAATGATGCATGTGTGCATGTCGTTGTAAAATGCATTGAAGTCTTGAAAGGACATGTCTTATAGATGGCATGTGAAGTAAAGTGTCGATTTTGCGAAACATGAGATGCGCATTGATGAGTGTTGTTTAGCGATCCTCACTAAGCTTATTGCTTACACTCATTTGTTTCATCAATGCAAAAAATTGAACATTTGGAGGCAGTCCAAAATCAAGAGCAATCTAAGATTTTTCTAAAGAGATGTATGTGGTTCACCCTTAGTGTAATAAGAGGCAATGGGTGGGAATTTATACTTTGGATTGTATGGGGTTGATTCCTTTACTCTGAGCATGTTTGTTTGCCTATACTTGAGTTGTAAATGGTCGTTGGAGTTTGGATTTTGGTTTATTTGGTGTTATGCCTTGTTATGGTTTTGGTGAACTAGGGAGCATGCCTTTAGTATCTTTGTTTATGTGTTGGTTGCCTTGCTTAAGCTATAATCTCGATATGATGATTGTTGATATGTATCTTTGATGTATGCATGTTGTGGTAAGTTTCGGGGATGTTTCGAATGTGAAAAAGAATGAAAAACCAGCATTTTCTGCTGTCACAGGGAAGGGTGTATCAAAACACCCTTAACTATTTTGAAACGGAGGCCTGTAATGGCCATAGGGTTTCGGAATAGCTGAAGGTGTTTCAGAACAGTTTGGCTACTGGAGGGGCCTGTTTCGATACCGGTCTCGGAACGCACCCGAGTACTGAAATGGTCAACACCGTTTCGATACGGGTGTTTCGGTATGAAGGGTCGGTGTTCCGAAACGGATAACCGTTGGATGTTGATTTGAATTGTTTTGAGTTTTCATGTTTTATATTCTAGTCCTGAATGTCGTGGTTGCAATTGCTTGAGCTTGGAATGTTCTTTTAAGCTGAAATTTTACAGAGAGGCATGTAACATGACTAATTACGAATTGGTAATCTTAAACTTTGCAAAGTATTTATAATTTATAAAAAATACATTTTGGTCCCTAAAAGTGTATTTCGTGCAATTAGGTCCCTAAATGTTTTCCGATCGCTGTGCCCTTCTCTCTTTTGAATCTTGAGTATTCACATAGGCTTAATGTGCATCTAGAAAAGATTAATAAGTAAAAAAAGATCATTAATGAAGGTTGACTTTCGGGTTGACTTTGGTTTTCCCCGTGTAATCTTCGTAGTTCGGGTCAAACGTCTAGGTCGGGCTAAGGGGGTTACATTTCCCAAGCTAGAACTACCCATGCGAGAGGTCAAACCCAAACTTTGCTCTATATCATTCACTTCCTGCACGAAGCCAAAACGGAAGAGATCACATCGATGCCTATCACCCGGCACCAATTCTGGAGCATATTGCCTCAGACGTACGAACTGGACCTCGTACTCAGCCACTGTCATGTTTCCTTGCACCAAGGACATAAACTCACGCTTCTTGTCGTCCAAGTATCTAACTCCTAGACACTTCTTTTTAAAGGCAACCTGGAATAACTCCCAATCCACCTCATTGGGTTTTATGGTCGCAGTCACAGTCGTCTACCAATTGTATGTATCACCATGCAATAAAGAGACAGCACATCCTAACTTGCGTGCGTCATTGCACCCCATCTGATCCAAAGTTCGGATTGTACAAGCCATCCAAGCCTCAAATGCTTCAGGAGACAATCCATGATGTTCCACGCCTCCCAAACGTCGAAAGTATTCCAACGACAAACCCAATTGCCCAGCCACATGTGCTTGCACTCCTGCAACAGCAGCCTGGAACGCTCCAGTCATCACCTGTACCAAAGGCGTCAAATCACCCAATAGTGGACCAGTCTATCCGTGTTGTACTTGCCCCTTACCCCTAGGTGGTGGCGGTGGAGGATGTAAATTTGCTCTAGGTAGAACCTCGTTCTCCTGATTCCTTTGCTCATCAGCCGAAGCAACTGATCCTGAACGTAGCTCTCTCCTTTGTCCCATTGTTCTATTATCATTAAGGCAAGAATATAAAACAAAAAAAAGAAATTAGGCCAGCTTCTATCAAGGACCCAAGACTTCGAATTCAATTTAAAAACACTTCTCTACAATATTAAGGCAATGGGCATCCAAATTTTTCCCAAACATAGCATAAAGCATACAACGTACATGTCACAACCATCATGCATCACAATCCAAAAGATTCAGCCCACAATATCGTCATATATAACAATTCAGACTTACATAACAATTGTCATACATAGCATCACTATAATTTAATCAACATCAACATGCTTATCATATTCACCGTGCAAGCAAACATCACCAAATACATATAATCACATCACATTAACTTACCATCATCCCATTCTTTCAAAACCTGGCTCTGATACCACCAAATGTACCCCCCTGGACCCAGCCTAGCTAATAGACCGAACAAAACGGGTCACACAGGGAATATTGAATTAAACCTGGAAGGTTTACATCAATAAACAACCGTAAATTCTTTTATTATCTTATCTAGATTCAAATTAGATTCCTATGAGTTAAACATTGCATTGAAATATTCGCAACTCGATCATCCACCAATTTCCTCCAATTATGGCTTTTAGGGACCAATTTGTAATTTTTTCGATTCATATGGACTTAAGCCATTTTTGTGTTGCCACTCTTTAATTAATCTCATTACATGCATCACAGTCAAATCTCAACTCAAAATAATCATTCACGCTCATTTAATTGCTTCCACAACATTCATGAACTAAAATGCAAAGAATCGAAACTTTAGAATATTCCGACAACTAACATAACTGCCACCCGTTTCGGTACAGGCTAACCCTGTATCGAAACACAGGCCCGTATCGAAATGACCTTGAAGTGTTTCGAGACTGTGGTTTCCAGTAGCAAGACCTACCGAAACAGACCTCATCCGTTTCGAAACACTAAGGCCATTTCAGGAACACTGTTTCGGTGCAGGCTCGAGTGTTTCAAAACACCTTGGCCGGTAATGACATATTTTGCTAGGTTTTCACCGTTAAAACCATCCTAAACCGATCCAACATGTTTTTAGCATGCATACATCATACATAAACAATAATCCTCAAGCATATACAACATATTTAGCATCAAAGCATGTCAAATTGCATCAATGGAAAACTAAAGGCATGCAACCTATCAACTAATCCACTCAAGAGTCAAAACTCAATCAAATACTCCAAACACCAAAAACGGGCCTTTTACAAGAATAAAATCATAGCAAACATGCTCAAAGGGTGTCCATACACATCACCTAAACAAACGATGGAATCCCTCATTGCCCTTATTACTATATTCCATAACCGAAACATACTTTCAGAGTGAAGTATCTTAGGATTCCCTTGCAAGTTGCTGCATCCAAACACTTAGTTATCTGCATTGGTGAACAAAAGATAGCGTAAGCATACAAGCTTAGTGAGAAGTGCTCAAAACCCAAAAACACCATCAATGCTTAAAACCATTTTACACTTTTTGAAACCATCATGCTTTCTTGAAATCCTTGCACTTCATTAACAAAAATCAACATGTCAAACCACATGCATCAAGTATCAAATACTTCAACAACAAAATAATTTGCTAGAACTCACTCCAAGCTTTTCCATGCATAATTACCATATGCAAAGCTTAAAAAGGTAAAACATGCATTTTATTCACATTATGCATCCATAAACATATCATAACAATTTATCAATTATATTGGCCCACAAGTGATCATCAATATACTCATTTCTCAAAACGTATCGGATACACGGATTCTTAAGTGTTGTCCCAACACTTCATACATCCTCACTTGCATCTAAAGGTTCACACATGGGAGCTATCCTCCACCGTTGTGACACCCGCGGTGGTGTATTTGGTACCTTACAACCCCTCAACACAACACATCGGTAGATGTATAACCCCACTAACGAGAGACGAGACACAACTCAATTTCCCCAATCAATAGGGTACTTGGATGGAGTCTTCGGTACATTCACAACCCCTCAACAACCAAGGTGACTTGTTTATAGTGAATTCAATCCTATAGTCGACTAACTATATCTGATTTTTTTTGTAAACTAATTTTCACAACATCACTTGCCAATATAATTCACATTTAATACAAACCTCATTGTTTTCAAAGCATTCACAATAAGCCTTATTTCCAAGCATCAAACCATGCTTCACAAAACATGTATAAATACATACATACAAGGATCACTTACCTAGTGAATCCTTTAACAATATGGCATCATCAACAACAAATCACATACACAAATCATGCTTTAAAACAATTGGTAAACACATATAAATTCAAGTACATCCACAAGCTTTTAATAGCATAATCCGAGGGATAAAATCACTTTACTTACTTCCGAACTTAGTAAAGCACTTCAAGCTTACAATAAGTTCCCAAAACCACTTTTAAGATGTTTCGAAGCTAGAAATCCCATTTCCACTCACCGACTTACGATACCTCAATCGTCGATGCAAAAATCAAGTGTCCGAAGTCCCTAGAACTTTGTCGTTTGCTTCCAAAGGATCATCCCCTGTTTATACCACACAAGATCAGAGGTTTAATGCATCTTAATGCATTAAAACCCCCAGTAAACACTAAAAACCCGCAGCTATGCCCAAATGCACCAAAATACCCATTCGAAACAACCGAAATCACCTTCGATTGATTACTAAACTCAACCCAAACATCAACAAACCCTTACATCGCATTTTAACCATAAATCAACGCTCAAAAACATCCTAATATCATCCTTATACCTCCAGCAACTCAGATTTCACATTTCCAAGCCAAAAAATCATAACTAACAACCTAAACTTTAAAAGATCCAACCTAATCCGAGATTATTATTATTAAGCCTTTACTTTATCATCATTTAACATCCAAAATAACTTAAAAATCATTCTCAAATCAACCAAAAACAGTGTCCAAACGAAAATCTTGGAAAATCATCAACTAAGCCATTTTAACCCATTTTTCATTAATCAAATCATAAAACTCAATTAATAAAAATATTTAGTAAGAAAAAGAGTTGGGAATTTAATTAAATAACCTTTATTAGATGGTTGATCAATTCTTACCTCCAATCTTAGCTTTTTCCCTCAATTGACAAAGATTTTGCAAGCAAACTTCAAAGCTCCATTGATTAAATTGATAGATCACTTTTAGGAAATCAAAAAGAAAGAGTAAAAGATGATATAATCTGAAATCTTTAAGAGAAAAAGAAAGTATTTGGCTGTTAAGAAAATGAGAAAATGGAAGTTACGTAAAATCCTTTTGATTTCATTAAAAATCCCTTTTAATTAAAAGCTTTTCTTTTATTCCTTTTCAAAAATACTATTTTAAAATTTTTCAAATTAAGGGATAAAGGATTTTAAACACATGTAAGCTCCCTAAAGATTCTAAGTCTTGTCTCCTTTTTAATTTAGTCCTTAAAAACCAATTTTGCACTTTTTACAAAATGGCCACTTTCTAAAATCTTAACGTTCCAAAACCTGTTTTCTAAATTTGATTTGACCAAGCTTCAATATATATTTTTGAAAGATTTTAGCAATTTTTCTTATAATTTTATCACATCCCGGACTACGTTTTCCATGAACCGCTTCTAAAGGCTCAAATCTCCAATTTTAGGTTCGACCAACCTAAATTGATGCCTAAAACGTCTAGGCCCAAAAACGGGGCGTTACACATTTCTCAAATTATATCGGATACATGGATTCCCAAGTGTTGTCCCAACACTTCATACATTCTCACCGACATCTCAAGCTTCACAAATAGGAGCTACCCTCTACCGTTTTGACACCCGTGGTGGAGTATTTGGTACCTTACAACCCCTCAACACCACTCATTAGTAAATGTATAACCCCACTAACGAGAGACGGGGCACAACTCAATTTCCTCAATTGTTAGGGTGCTTGGATGGAGTTTTCGGTACACTCACAACACCTTAACATCCAATGCGACTTGTTTATAGTGCATTCAATCCTATAGCCGGCTAACTATATCCGATTTCATTTGTAAACCACTTTACACATTATCATTTCCCAATATAATTCTCATTTAGTACAAACCTCACTATTTTCAAACATTCCCCGATAAGCCATATTCCAAGCATTAAACCATGCTTCATTAAACATGTATTAGCATATAGATACAAATATCACTTACCATGTGCATCCTTTAACATTATGGCATTATAAACAATAAATCTCTTACTCGAAAACATGCTTAAAACACTAGGTAAAAACATAAAAAGTCAAGTGCATCATCAAGCTCATAATAGCACAATCTGAGGGAGAAAATCACTTTACTTACTTTCGAACTTAGTAAAGCGTTTCAAGCTTACCCTAAGTTCCCAAAACCACTTTTAAGATGTTTCAAAGTTGGAAATCCCATTTCCACTCACAGACTCGCAAAACCTCAATTGCCGACGTGAAAATCAATCGTCCGAAACCCCTAGACCTTCACTGATTGCTTCAAAAGAATTCTCCCATGTTTATAACACACAAGAACAGAGGATCAATGCATCATAATGCATCAAAACCACCAGGAACTTAAACAATCTCGTTGCTCTGTCCTAAAGCACCAAAATACTCATTCGAAACAATTGAAATCAACTTTTATTGATCACTATACTCAGCCCAACCATCAACAAACAATTGCATCACATATTAACCATAAATCAACATCGAAAAACATCCTAACATCGCCCTTATACCTCCAGCAACTCATATTTCACATTAACAACCGAAAAACCTATAATCTAGCAATCTAAAAATTAGAGATCCAACTGAATTAGGGATTATTATCACAAAACCATTATTTCATCATCGTTTAACATCCAAATTATAATTAAAATCATTCACAAATCAATCAAAATTGTGCCCAAATAAAAATCATGAAAATCTATCTTTCAAAGCATTAACTAGCAATTTCCATCAATTCATTTACAAAATCTTGTTGATAAACAAAAACAGAGAGCCAAAGACTTGGGAATTTCAATAAAGAACCTTAATTAGAGAAGAGAAAAGAAAAATCACCTCTAAGAAAAGCCTTCCCTTGATTTGAAAAGATTTTGGTGAAACCATTTAAGAAAACTCTTGGTAAATGTTGTAGAAATCCATGTGCATCATTTAAGAATCAAAAGCTAAAGAAATAGGAAAATTCTATGAAGATTGTAGTGATGAAAAGAGAGTCTGGTTACTGGGAAATTTGAGAGAAAAATTTAAAGAAAAGAAGTTACATGAGAAAATGATTTGGCTAATAAAATCTCGTTTTATTAAAACACATTTATTAAAACATTTAAAACACCAAATTAAGGGAGTTAACTGTTACCAAAAAGGTGTAATAGCTCCCGAAGGATTCTAAGTTTCTGCTCCCTTCAATTTAGCCATTAAAACAGAATTTTCAATTTTACATTTTAGTCACCAAGTCGAAATGTCGACTTTCCAAAACTTATTTTTCAAAATTGATTTCACTTTCAATTACTACATATTTAATTACTATTTTAGAAAATTTTCACCTCATTTTATCACATCTTGAACTAAGATTTCCCTGAACAGACCCAGATCTCTAATATAGATTCGCCAATCCCTAAACCACTTTTAAAACCTCTAGGCCCAAAACCGAGGCGTTCCAACTCTCCCAGACATAGGAAATTTCGTCCCTGAAATTTTACCTGTAAGAAAAAGATGCGGAAACTGTATCAACATGTATGCCTTGCTTTCCCACGTAGCCTCCTTAACTCCTCGATGTCTCCACAACACCTTCACAAGTTGAATCGTCTTACCACGAAGAACATTGCTACTAGAATCAAGCATCCCCACTGTTTCCTCATCATAAGATAAATCCGGATTCAACTCAATCTCCTCAACAGGCATCACATGAAACAAATCCGATATATACCTTCGCAACATTGAAACATGAAACACATCATGGATTTTCTCCAATTTGGGAGTAAACCTAAACCGATCTACAACAGGATCAACACGCTCCAGAACCTGATAAGGTCCAATAAACCTTGGACTAAGCTTACCCTTACGTCCAATTCTCATCACCTTCTTCTAAGGCGATACCTTAAAAAATTCGTGATCTCCAACCGCAAACTCAATCTCCTTACGCTTTAAATCCGCGTATGACTTTTGACGATCCGAAGCAGCCTTTAACCGCTCACATATGAGCTTCAATTTTTCAGTTGTTCCCTTAAGCAGATCCGGCAAGGAAACCAACTTTTGCCCTGCCTCCGCCCAACAAAGTGGCATTCTACACTTTCTCCCAAACAAAGCATCATACGAAGCCATTTGTATACTTGCCTAGAAACTATTATTATAGGAGAACTCCACCAACGTCAACTGCTTTTCCCAACAACCTTGGAATTATATAACACAACATTTCAATATATCCTCCAGCACTGGGATAACTCGCTCCGACTGTCCATCCGTCTGTGGGTGATATGAAGTGCTGAAATTCAAACACGTAACCAACGATTGCTGTAGACACTCCCAAAATCTCTCTGTAAACCTCGGATCTCTATCCGACATTATAGATTTAGGCACACCATGCAAACGCTCTGTAACACCCTCTTTCCGGCCTGGTCGAGGACCCGGTCGAAACGTGTTACCGATTAGCAATACGGTGATCTATGCGATAAATTCCATTTTTATTCCCAACACATAATCAATATTAGGCAAACAAAATGTTACCAATATAAATTTAATCCAATTCATTCACAAGAAGGCCACATTATACCGTTTAGGAGAAAATTATAACTTTTACAAGTTTTAGGGACTAGTCTGTAAATCTGACAAGTAAAATGTCTCTTGATGCAACAGACAATAACACAATGTAATTCAGTGCATAATTAACTAGACTGTAATTTTTCATACAATTTGGAGATCATTAGTCCATCCAATTTAACCTTACAATATTTTGTAACTAAATTGTGAAGCTAACAATATGTTAAATAAGCTGTTAACTAATTTACCTAACCCCATATCCAAACACCCTAAGATATTTCGAAACGGGTGGACGTTGATCAACTTCTATTGACTTTTCCCTTTGACCCAATCAATACAGGCTTGACCTGTATCGAAACGGATTGACCACCCTTGACTTTGACTCGTTACGATATGCTATAAACTCGTATCGAATCGAGGGATTCTATAACCCCCTTAGCCCGGCTAAGACGCATGACCCGAACTTCGAAGATTACACGGGGAAAACCAAAGTCAACCCGAAAGTCAACCTTGATTTACGACAATTTTTTCATTTTAATCTTTTCTAAACACATATTAAATCTAAGTGAGTACTCACGAAACATGAATGAGAAAGGCACAGCGATCAGATATCATTTAGGGACTCAATTGCACTTTATACAATATTAGGGACCAAATTTTAATTTTTGTAAATTAGAGAGACTTCATTTATTTTAGGATTACCAGTATGAAATTAATCATGTTACATGCTTCTCTACCAAATTTCAGCTTAGAAAGACATCACAAGCTCAAACAATTGCAATAACAACATTTAGGACTAAATTGTAAAGCATGAAGACTCAAAGCAATTCAAATCTGTGTCCAACGGTCACTCGTATCGGAACACATACCCACCGTACCAAAATGCATGTGTCAAAACGGTATTGACCATTTCGGTACGCGGGTATGTTCCGAGACATGTACCGAAACAGGGCACTCCAGTAGCCAAACTGTTTCGAAACAGTCTCAAACGTTTCGAAACACTAAACCATTACAAGCCCCCGTTTCGAAACACTTGAGAGTGTTTTGATACACCTTGCCCAGAAACAACAGCTATTGCTGGTTTTTCATACTTCAGCCTAATCAAACATGCCTCAAAGACTCCCAAATCATACCAGCAAACCATTTAAAACATAATGAACATATTTAGGACATTCTAACACGAACATAACATCAAACACAAATTCACATAGTCTATAGTCATAATCCCTAATCACAAAATCAATAAGAAATCCAACCTCAAACAAAACATTTAAGGCCAAATACAACCCAAACATGCCAACATAAACATGCCACAACGTTAGAGAGTTCAAAAATGTCTCCCAAAATAAACCTTGGTTTCCCATTGCCATAGTATCAAAACTAAAGTGTGTGAAAACTTCACCATAAATGAGCTTGAACTTTTTTGAATGATCTTAACCTTTTTGATGCCCAGAAGCACCTCAATTATTTGCATTATTGGTAAAAGAGAGCGTAAGCGCTAAAGCTTAGTGAGGCATACTCTAAAGAAAACCAACTCAATAATGCATATCTTGAAAACACTTTCTCAAAAGCTTTTTAACAACGTGCTCAATCCATCTCATGCTTGAAAACCTCTCAAAGCAATTTCTCATTGAAAACACAAGTACCTTCATTCTATCTCACACATTTAAACCAATGCAAAACTCATGGCAAAGCCATACTCATGCTTGTACTCTAAAGCATTTCATATACAAATCACATATGCATTTTTCATAGCATAAATCATTTCATCAAAGGTACATGTGAATCAAAAGCGTTTTCATATAATATATTGGCATTTCACATCTCCTTATTACTCGGATATGCGGACATCTCACTAGACACTTCCGGTGGCATCTACCATCACCGTACTCACTCGTCTAGCAACACAATTTCTGGTGGACTCTCACATCACCGTGCTCACATGGTGGAATCTCTCATCGCCTCAAAGCTTGGGTATTTCACCAAGTCCTACCTGATGGAATGCCCATCATCGGTTCTCTCCCTTTGGCTTAACCAAAGAGCATGTACGAATTTTTAGTTTATAGTGCACTCTCATCCTATTGATCGATCAATTATATCTGGTAAGTATCTCAACATCTATGCCAATATATTATGTTAAATCATCATCTCACCTACTGTTTTTCATGCAACATTTCTAAAAAAATCTCATCTTATTTCAAAACCATAACATGTGCCATACTTTAAACAAAATCTCAAATCTCAACCATGCAACATGTTACTTCATGTAATAATTTCAAGCATCATCTCATGCTATAAAATATGCATAAAAACAGTAGGAATTTATCAATCTCAAACCATGAGCATGTAAAAGCATTTTAGGGGCAAACACCACATCTATGAGAGCAATCTAGCCAATACTTACTTCCGAACTTAGGAAGGTGTTTCAAACCTTTCCTAAATCCCCAAACCTTGATTCTTTGTCTATCAAGGACTTCTAAAACCATACGCACTCACAGATTACGTTTCGTTTGTTCGCCGAAACGCTATCTAAGTTTCCGGACCAAATCCAAAGGCGTCTGAAGATGTCTCCCTAATTTTTAACACATAAGAGCAGAGGATTAATGCATCATCATGCATGGAAATCATCAGCCACACACCTAATCTCGCTGCTCTACTCAAAATCCACATTTCGGCTACCAAACACAACCGAAATCACCTCCAAACTCTCCCAAAACAAAACCCAACCAAGGTCCATCACTTCTAATCATTTCTAAACATCAATTAACATCAAAAACCAACACAGCCACGTCCTTATTCCTCCAACTATGACAGAACACCAAAATCACCCCAAAAATCATCATTCTAACAAGCAAAACTTAAGGAAAACAAACCTATTCGGGATTTGATTGATAAAACCTCATTTGTAACAAAAATTAACATCCAAAATACATTAGAAAACCATCTCAAAACAGAGCCCAATCATTCACCACGAAAATTTCCAAGATCTCTTCCAAAATCTTGAGTTTTAAGACAATTTCTTGTTTCGAACATTAAAACCACTTAAAACTCATTAACAAAGGATTGATAACTTGAGAATTTCAGTAAAGAACTGATCATTAGAGGAGAAGGACGAAGCTTACCTCTAATGGATGATTTCTCCTTGATTTGGGCAAGTTTTCTAGAAAATCTTATGTAGAAATCAAGTGGATTTGGTGAGGAATTGATTAAGAATCAAAGGAAGATTAAAATCCCATCAAATAAAGTGAAAATCAAAGGATATTTACTGGAGAGAATGTGTTTGGTTGAAAAGAATTTGAGAGAAAAATAAAATGAGGGAAAATTTGTGAAAAGTAGTTATGAATAGTCAAAGGTAGTTTCTAATTTGATTAACCTTCATTTCCTTTAATTAAAACATTAATTAAATTACCCAAAATAAGGAAAATCTGATGAAAACATTTTGGTAAATTTAGCTCTTTAAAGATTCAAAGTTTCAATCCTTTACAAAACAGTCACTACTTAACTTTGCAAAAACTGCGATTTGGTCACTACACCGAAATGTAGTATTTCCAAACCTTATTTTTTAAAATTGATTCCACCATTAACTTTCATATATTAAATGAGGATTTTTAGATATTTTTATACATTTTTAAAGCATCCCGAACTAGGTATTCCCTAAAACTCCCTTTAAGATTTGAACTGCTTTTCTGACCGGTCTGATTCAGACTCTAAACATCTAGGCCCAAATTTTGGGTGTTACAACTCTCCCTCTCTTAAGAAATTTCATCCTCGAAATTTACCTAGAAGAAAAAGGTAAGGAAATTGCTTCTTCATATCTTCCTTTCTTTCCCGTGTGGCTTCCTCAACACCACGATGCCTCCACAACACCTTAACCAGCTTAATGGTCTTACACTGGAGAACCTTACTGTCCGAATTCAAATCTCAACTGGCTCCTCATCATAAGTCAAATCTGGATTCAACTCAACTTCCACCACATGCATAATATGCGAAGGATCCGACCGATACCTTCGAATCATGGACACATGAAACACATTATGTATCCTTTGTAGCTCTTGTGGTAGCCTTAGCTTATAAGAAACAGGACCCACACGTTCTATCACCTCGTATGGTCCACTATATCAAGGTCTCAACTTACCCTTCCGGCCAAACCTCGTCACCTTCTTCCAATGTGAAACCTTTAAGAACACACGATCACCCACCGCAAACTCTATCTCCTTACGCTTCAAATCCGCGTAAGACTTTTGCCGATCCGATGCTACCTTCAACCGCTCACAAATGAGCTTCACCTTCTCGGTGGTTCCTTTCAACAAAGCCGGCATCGAGACAACCTTTTGCCTCGTTTCAGCCCAACAAAGAGGAGTTCAGCACTTCCTCCCATACAAAGCTTCATAAGGTGCCATTTGAATAGTTGCTTGGTAGCTATTATTATAAGCAAACTCCACCAAAGGCAAGTTCTTCTCCCAAGAGCCTTGAAACTCAATCACACAGCACCTCAACATATCCTCAAGCACTTGGATAACGCGCTGTGACTGCCCATCCGTCTGCAGATGATAAGTAGTACTGAAATTCAGCCGCGTACCCAATGCTTGATGTAAACACTCCCAAAACCATGCTGTGAACCTTGGATCTCTATCCGACACTATAGATTTTGGTACACCATGCAGACGTACAATCTTAGCAATGTACAAAGTCCACGGTGATCCTCTCCCATTTCCATTCAGGAATCTTCAACGGTTGCAACAACCCCGAAGGAAACTGATGCTCAGCCTTAACCCGCTGACAAACCATGCACTTGCACACATACTTTGCAACATCTTTCTTCAAACCCAGCCAATAGTACTCATCTTTCAGATCACGGTACATCTTTGTACTACTAGGGTGCATAGCAAAAGGACTACTATGAGCTTGGGTTATAATAGTACGCCTCAACTCCACATCATTCAGCACTACTATCTGACTTCCAAAACATAGAACTCAATCATCATTAAAACAAAAATTTGATGGTCTATCCTCAGTAATATCCTGAATATGTTGCACCAAAGAATCATCCAACAACTGCTTATCCTTTATCAACTGAACTAGAGATGGTTTCACTTGCAATTCATCAACAAGACCTCCATCTCGCGATATGCTTTAGCTACTAAACATCGCCCTTGAGTCCACCGCCACTTTTCTGCTCAAGGTGTCAGCCACAACATTGGCCTTTCCCAGGTGATACTCGATCGTTAGATCCTAATCCTTAAGCAACTCCACCCAATGTCGTTGCCTAAGATTCAACTCTTTCTGAGACATCAAATACTTCAAACTTTTGTGATCCGTGTACACGGTACACTTCTCACCATAAAGATAATGTCTCCAGATCTTCAAAGCAAAAACCACCGCAGCTAACTCAATATCATGCGTAGGATAATTGCGCTTATGCACCTTCAACGGGCGAGATGCATAAGCCACCACCTTACCCTTTCGCATTAACACCAAACTCTTTCCCTGATTCAGGTTGCACTAAGATAGGAGCTTGTGTTAAAGCTTGTAACGCCCCGGTTTTGGGCTTAGAAGTCTTGGGCGTTGACCGGTTGGTCAAAGTGATGTTCGAATCTTAAGAGGTTAAATTAGGAAAGCCTAGTTCGGGTTGCATTAAAAATATGGAAAAATGTTCTAAAATCATCTTTTAATATAAGTAAGTGAACTGTGAAATCAATTTTGGAAAATGAGTTTTGGAAGGGTGACATTTTGGCTAGTGACCAAAATGTAATTTTCGCAAGTTTGGTGGCTATTTTATAAAGGGTTGAAACTTTGAATCTTTAAGGAGCTATTTACCCAAAAGGAGTTTCTCCAGATTTTTCTAAGATATTTTGAGTTATAATTCTGATTGTAACGTATATCAAAAGGAGGGAAAAGCCATTTGGCTAATTTCATAACTAACTTCTCTATTTTCTTTCTCTCTTTTTCTCTCAACCCAAACACTCCATTTCCAGAGATTTGTTTCTGATTTTCTCACCTAAATCTCTCCTTTCAACTCTCATTTGATTCCTAATCATTGTATCTTCAAAACCTCTTTAATTGCTAATTGTTTCAACAAGGATTTTGATTCCAAAAAGAGGAGAAACTCAAGTTTGGAGGTAAGAACGTCCTTCTCCTCTAAACTATCAGTTCTTTACTGAAATTCCTAAGTTTACAATCCTAAATTGATGTTTAATTAAAGGTTTTTAAGTGTTGAATTGGATCTTGGCTTATTATGCGAGATCTTGATGATTTTTAGTGATTTTCGTTAGATCTGGGTAATCTGTGATTTAAGAGGTGTTTTTGTTGTTAAATGATCTCTAAAATGATGTGGAATTGAGTTTTGATTGATGCAATCCCGGATAGGTTGAGTTTCCTAAGTTTAGCTTGTGTTTCAAGGTAGTTTTTGTGGTGATCTTGGTGATCTGATGTTGCTGGAGGTATAAGGTTGTTAGTAGGTTGTTTTTAGATGTTATATGATGTTAATGGAAGTGTGATTTTGCTGGTTTATGGCTGGGATTTGTTTAGAAGTGTTTTGGATGCATTTTCGGTTGTGTTTGGTGGCCGAAAATGGAGGTTGAATGAGAGCAGCGAGTTTAGGTGCTTTCATTGAAGCAATTAATGCATGATGATGCATTAATCCTCTGCTTTGATGTGTTGAAACAAGGGAGGCATCTTTGGATCCAAGAGTTGTTGATCCGGAAGCTTGATTTGGTGCTTTGGCTTGAAGCAAAGTGGAAATCGGTGAGTGAAGTTGGGTTTTCAGATTTTAAAACCAAGGTTTGAAGGTTTTGGGAGCTTAGTTTAAGTCTAAACAACTTTGCTAAGCTCAAGTGTAAGTTTTCGGATTTTCTCTCTAGTGGTGGCCATGATTTTGTGGTGATGCAAAATGGTGAAAAGCATGATTCAATTACTGTTTTGAAAGCATGTTTTAGCATGGTATTTGCTGATGTTTTAAGCCATATGTTGAAGGTAACTCTAGGTAGGAGTTCCTTGCTTTTATACATTGAAATAATGTGGTTTGATGCTTTGAAATGCATGATGTAAATGGCTTGGTTTAATGCTTTAAAACAGTGGATTAATTGATGAAAAAGATGTATATTGGCAAGTGATGTTTTGAAAATGTTAAGGTCACTAAGGTGGTTAAAAGTCCTTGAGTGAGCCTTGTTACTTAAGAACATCAAGGTGGTTAAAAGTCCTTGGATGGTTCTTGTTGCGGACACTAAGGTGGTTAAAAGTCCTTAGGTGATCCTTTCCATGGTGTTTAAAAGTCCATGGGGCCAAGGTGTTTAAAAGTCCTTGGGACCAAGGTGGTTAAAAGTCCTTGGGGTGATTCAAGCTATGGACACAAAGGTGGTTAAAAGTCCTTGTGTGGTCCTCATTCATGGTGTTTAAAAGTCCATGGCCAAGGTGTTTAAAAGTCCTTGGGGCCAAGGTGTTTAAAAGTCCTTGGGAATGTTGTTGAACTTGTTTTAATAAATGAAATGTATCACTTGAGCCAATATGACATGTTAAGAATATTGTGAAGCATGAGATGCTTGTTTTAATGATTATATTGAAGCATGAGATTGCTTGTTTAAAGTATGCTTTTGAGCATGTGCAAAGGTTGATTATGAGCATGATTTGTAAATGTTTTTAATTGCATTATTGAATGGTTTTTAAGGAGCATGCCTCACTAAGCTTTTGCTTACGCTCTTCTCGTTTTCTAAATTCAATAATGCAGAGCACTAGAGTATCTTGAAGGGCAGCAAGAAGGGCAAGAGTTCAAGTACAAGTAGAGCTCAATGTATGGAAGGTTTTTGTTAAACATTTTAGCTTTTGGATGATTTGGCAATGGGGGACCAATGTGTATGTTTTGGGAGGTGTTTGGAACTCCCTAAGTATGTGGAATGTTGTTATGAATGCTAGTTTTTGGATTGGATCCTTATATGCTTGTTGTGGAAGTTTGTGCTTGAATAGCTAGCTTGTGTAGGAAGCATGCCTATAGAATTGGGGCTTTTTGCTTGTGATGTTGTTTTGATGAATTGATGATGCAAGTGTGTCCTATATATGTTGAATTGCATGCCGGTATAGTTTGGTAGCATTTGGAGCATGTTTGAATGATCAATTGCATGTTTTGGTATGCTAGTTTGCTGAAATCTGTGCAGGCGTTTCGGAACAGTGTGCACCGTTTCGGAACGGGTGCCTGGAATGAACCCAGGGGTCCGAAACGGTATGCACCGTTTCGAAACGGTTTGGCCTCTGCCAGACCCCCGTTGCGGTACTGGTTGCGGAACGGCCCGTGTTTCGGAACGGGGTCAACCTGTTTCGGAACGGTCGACCGTTGGGGGCTGACATGGGCAGTTATATGTTTTGAAATGTTTGCATTTTGGTCCTGAATCTTGTTTGTTCAATTGTATGAGTTTGAGAAGTCCTTTTGAGCTGAAATTTCACAGAGAAGCATGAAACTTGACTAATTTCAAGTTGGTAAGATTAATTTGGGTTAAGTCCTTTAATTTATCAGAAATTACAATTTGGTCCCTAAAGTTGTAATTTGTTCAATTGGGTCCCTGTTTGATCTCTGATGTTTGTGATCTTTGAGTATGATGTTTCTGTGATCACCATTAAGGTTAATGAGCATCTAGATAAGATTAAAAAGAAAAAAAAGGGTCGTTAATCAAGGTTGACTTTCGGGTTGACTTTGGTTTTCCCCGTGTGACTTTCTTAATTCGGGTCAACCGTCTAGGCCGGGTTAAGGGGGTTACAAAGCTGCTTTAAGCTTCTCAAAGGCTTGCTATCTTGATTCCGTCCACTCATGCTTAACATCTTTTTGCAACAACTTCGTTAAAGGGGCAACATCTTAGAGAATCCATCTACAAATATTCGGTAGTATCCTGCCAACTCAAGGAAACTACAGACTTCCTAAACAGACTTAGGAGGCTTCCAATTCATCATTGCCTCAACCTTCTGGGGATCAACTCGAATCCCTTCAGCCGAAACCACATGACCAAGGAAAACAACTTCCTTAAGCCAGAACTCACACTTGCTCAGCTTAGCATAAAGCTGGTTTTCCAAAAGCGCTTGCAAGACAACTCTCAAATGGCCTTCATGCTCCTCCTCAGTACGAGAGTACACAAGGATATCGTCGTTGAACACCACAAGGAACTTGTCCAAGTACTCATGGAACACTCTATTCATCATGTCCATGAAAGTAGCAGGAGCATTCGTCAAGCCAAACGACATTACAAGGAACTCATAATGCCCATACCTCATTCTAAAGGCTGTTTTCGGCGCATCCACATCTTTCACCTTTAGCTTATAGTACCCTGACCTCAAGTCAATCTTTGAAAACTCAGCCCTCCCCGAAATTGATCAAAAAGGTCATCAATCCTCGGAAAAGGATACCTATTTTTGTTGGTCAACTTGTTCAGCTGACGATAATCGATGCACATTCTCATCGTGCCATCTTTCTTCTTCACAAACAAGACTGGTGCACCCCAAGGTGACACACTAGGTCGAATGATTCCACGGTCAAGAAACTCCTGAAGTTGCGTCTTAAACTCCTTCAGCTCTTTGGGTGTCATGCGATAAGGAGCAATGGACACCGGAGTTGTGTTCTCATACAACTCAATCTCAAACTCTACCTCTCGACTAGGCCGCAAACTAGGTAACTCCTCCGGAAAGACTCCAGGGAACTCACGCACAATTCGTATATCCTGAACGCGCACCTCCTTTGAACTTTGATTCATAAGAAAGGTTAGGTAAGCCTCGTAACCTTGCCGCAACATCCGACTTGCTTCCAATGTAGACACAACATTGGCAAGAAACTTCACATTCTCACCCACTACCACCACTTCATAATCATCAGCAAGTTTCAACGAAACTCGTTTGCTCTCGAAATCAACAACGGCTCTAGGCTCAACAAGCCAATCCATGCGCAATATGTACGAGTGTGTAGAACCAAAATCAATCAAAGAAAGTAATGACAAGGATTGCAAAGTAAAGGTACCTGTGATCACATTCGTATCATTCCTCCCCTCACGATGGGCGTACACTCGAGCTTGACCGCCACCCTCAGGTTTAACGGCCACAACATGTGCTACGTTCCTGCCACCATCATCCCTACGCTGAAAATTACCACGGCCGCGCCCACGACCTCTTTGTGGCTCTGCTCCTCTCAGCTGAGCCTGTCCTCTCTCAGTGGCTGAGGACAATCTTTCTTCAAATGCCCCTGATTCCCACAATTCCAGCATGTCCCAAGGTTACCCCAACACTCACCACCATGTCTTCTACCATAATGATTACATTCAGGAGTCCTTAGGAAATCATTAGGTTCTTGCTGACCTCTACCAGGGTTACCACCCCCACGTCTAGCATCGTAATGTGGCTCCCTATCCTTCTGTCTCTTGTTGCAATCCCTACCAAAATTCGCATTCTGCAGCTCGCTTTCCTGAGCTAGAGCCACCAGCTCGACTTTCCAAACAAAGATTCGATTCAATGTCCTTGCCTCTTGTGACAAAGACATCAAAATCATTTTAATCAGACGCAAGCATATAGGTCTTGACATCTGCCCAACGTCGTTGCCTAAGATTCAACTCTTTCTGAGACATCAAATACTTCAAACTTTTGTGATCCGTGTACACGATACACTTCTCACCATAAAGATAATGTCTCAACATCTTCAAAGCAAAAACCACCGCATCTAACTCAATATCATGCGTAGGATAATTGAGCTCATGCACCTTCAACTGGGAAGATGCATAAGCCACCACCTTACCTTCTTGCATTAACACACACCCCAAACCAACGTAGGATATGTCACTATACACCACAAACTCTTTCCCTGATTCTGGTTGCACTAAGATAGGAGCTTGCGTTAAAGCTGCTTTAAGCTTCTCAAAGGCTTGCTGTCTTGATTTCGTCCACTCATACTTAACATCTTTTTGCAACAACTTCGTTAAAGGGGCAGCAATCTTAGAAAATCCATCCACAAATCTTCGATAGTATCCTGCCAACCCAAGGAAACTACGGACTTCCTGAATAGACTTAGGAGGCTTCCAATTCATCACCGCCTCAACCTTCTGGGGATCAACTTGAATCCCTTCAGCCGAAACCACATGACCAAGGAACACAATTTCCTTAAGCCAGAACTCACACTTGCTCAGCTTTGCATAAAGGTTATTTTCCAAAAGCGCTTGCAAGACTACTCTCAAATGACCTTCGTGCTCCTCCTTAGTACGAGAGTACACAAGGATATCGTCGATGAACACCACAACGAACTTGTCCAAGTACTCATGGAACACTCTATTCATCATGTCCATGAAAGCAGCAGGAGCATTCGTCAAGCCAAACGACATTACAAGGAACTCATAATGCCCATACCTCGTTCTAAAGGTTGTTTTCGGCACATCCACATCTTTCACCTTTAGCTGATAGTACCCTGAACTCAAGTCAATCTTTGAAAACATAGCCCCTCCCCAAAATTGATCAAAAAGGTCATCAATCCTCGGCAAAGGATACCTATTTTTGATGGTCAACTTGTTCAGCTGACGATAATCGATGCACATTCTCATCGTGCCATCTTTCTTCTTCACAAACAAGACCGGTGCACCCCAAGGTGACACACTAGGCCGGATGATGCCACGGTCAAGAAACTCCTGAAGTTGCGTCTTCAGCTCCTTCAGCTCTTTGGGTGCCATGCGATAAGGAGCGCTGGACACCGGAGTTGTGTTCTCATACAGCTCAACCCAAACTCCACCTCTCGACTATGCGGCAAACCAGATAACTCCTGTGGAAACACTCCAAGGAACTCTCGCACAGTTCTTATATCCTGAACGCGCACCTCCTTTGAACTAGGATTCATAAAAAAGGCTAGGTAAGCCCCACAACCTTGCTGAAACATCCGACTTGCTTCCAGTGTAGACAAAATATTGGAAATAAACATCACATTCTCACCCACTACAACCACGTCATAATCATCCGCAAGTTTAAACGAAACTCGTTTGCACTCAAAATCCACCACAGCTCTATGCTCAACAAGCCAATCCATGCCAAGGATTACATCAAAGCCATAAAATTGCAATTCCATGAGTTCAACAAGAAAAACATGATTTTGCACATTCAAGGGACATCTCCTATACAATTTCCTTGTTGCAACCGTCTCGCCAAAGGAACTAGTCACACGCATACCAACATCCAAAGACTCAACAGGTAAACCAAGCATTTGAGAATGTTCACGCAATATGTACGGGTGTGTAGATCCAGAATCAATCAAAGAAAGTAATGACAAAGATTGCAAAATAAAGGTACCTGCGATCACATCTGTATCATTCCTCCCCTCAGGATAGGCGTACACTCGAGCTTGACCGCCACCCTCAGGTTGAATGGCCACAACAAGTGCTACATTCTTGCCGCCATCATCCTTACGCTGAAAATTACCACGGCCGCGCCCACGAACTCTTTGTGGCTCTACTGCTCTCACCGGAGCATGTCCCTCTCTTAGCGGCTGAGGACAATCTTTCTTCAAATGCCCGTGATTCCCACAATTCCAGCATGTCCCAAGGTTACCCCAACACTCACCACCATGTCTTCTACCACAACGATTACATTCAGAAGTCCTTAGGAAAGCATTAGGTTCTTGCTGACCTCTACCAGGGTTACCACCCACACGTCTAGCATCGTAATACGGCTCCCTATCCTTCTGTCTCTTGTTGCGATCTCTACCAAAATCGCATTCCGCAGCTCGCTTTCCCGAGCTAGAGCCACCAGCTCGACTTGCCAAACCAAGATTCGATTCAATGTACTTCGCTCTTGTGACAATCACATCAAAATCAGTGTAATCAGCTGCAAGCATATAGGTCTTGACATCCGCGACATGTCCATAACAGAATCGTTCGCACCTCTCCCGCTCATTAGGGATTAGCTCAGACGCATACTAACTGAGGCGAACAAACTGAATTTCATATTCAGCTACTGATATGTTCCCTTGTATGAGAGACATAAACTCTCTCTTATTTTCATCGAGGTAACGTACCCCAAGTACTTCCGCTTGAACACATTCAAGAAGAACGTCCAAGTCACCTCATCATCATCCATCCCGGAGATAGTGGTCGTCCACCACGCATAAGCATCACCATGCCGTAGTGACACAATACAACCCAACTTCTGCACATTGTTGCAGTTCAACTGACCTAGGTGCTCTCCAACCAAGACTCAGATCCTTCTGGAGATAAGCCTCTAAACTTAGTCCCTCCTAGACTACGAAGACGCTCCAAAGGCAACATCGCATGAGCATCATCCTGATGCGCAACTCAATGAGCTCCGACTACGACTGCCTGGAAAGCTCCAGCAATAGCCTGAATCAACATGGTTATGTCAGTTGCAGCTTGCCCCTGCACACCCTCGGGTCCAGCAACCCTAGCTCCAGCGCCAGCATTACCAGCTCCAGCTCCACCACCACCGCGTGGTCCACCAGGAGGAGGAGGAGGTAAATCCTCAACATTCTCATTATTAGCCATCGATCTAGTATTGATTCTCAGCTCTCCACGTGGCCCCATTTTAAAAAAACAATGCACTGACAAAATTGCAATAAACACAATTAGGCACAATAAGGTAAGTAATCCAAGTACTCAAGCTCATTTTCAAAAATAATTTTTCTCATTAGTTTTGATATGGCAATGGGATCCCCAACCACACTCCAACATAGCATATCATCACATTATCATCTCGACTTAATCACACATCATTGTTCAAACATCACACTTTCACTAAAAAGACACAATTATGAATAAACACATACAACAACCAAATACCAAACCCCAATTATTCAATAACTTGGCTCTGATACCAACAAATGTAATCCTCTTAGCATGGCATAGACGCTTGACCCGAACTACGAAGATTACACGGGGAAAACCAAAGTCAACCCGAAAGTCAACCTAGATTTACGACCCTTTTTTTCATTTTAATCTTGTCTAAATACATATTAAACCTAAGTTAGTACTCACGAAACATGAATGAGAAAGGCATAGCGATCGGATATCATTTAGGGACTCAATTGCACTTTATACAATATTAGGGACCAAATTGTAATTTTTGTAAATTAGAGGGACTTCATTGATTTTAGGATTACCAGTATGAAATTAATCATGTTACATGCTTCTCTGCCAAATTTCAGCTTAAAAGGACATCCCAAGCTCAAACAATTGCAATCACAACATTTAGGTCTAAATTGTAAAGCATGAAGACTCAAAGCAATTCAAATATGTGTCCAACAGTCACCCGTATCGGAACACCTACCCACTGTACCGAAACGCATGTATCGAAATTGTATTGACCATTTCGGTACGCGGGTATGTTTCGAGACCAGTACCGAAACAGGGCACTCAAGTAGCCAAAATGTTTCGAAACAATCTCAAACGTTTCGAAACACAAAGACCATTACAGGCCCCCGTTTCGAAACACTTGAGGGTGTTTCGATACACCTTGCCCAGAAACAGCAACTATTGTTGGTTTTCATCATTTAGCCTAATCAAACATGCCTCAAAGACTCGCAAATCATACCAGCAAACCATTTAACACATAAGGAACATATTTAGGACATCCTAACACGAACATAACATCAAACACAAATTCACATAGTCTAGAGGCATACTCCATGATCACAAAACCAATATAAGCAATCCAACCTCAAACAAAACATTTAAGGCCAAATACAACCCAAACATGCCAACATAAACATTCCACAACCTTAGAGAGTTCAAACATGTCTCCAAAATACAACCTTGGTTTCCCATTGCCATTGTATCAAAACTATAGTATGTGAAAACTTCAACATACATGAGCTTGAACTTCTTTGAATGATCTTAACCTCTTTGATGTCCGGAAAAACCTCAATTATTTGCATTATTGGTAAAAGAGAGCATAAGCGCTAAAGCTTAGTGAGGCATGCTCCAAAGAAAACCAACTCAATAATGCAAATGTAACCCCTTAGCCCGGCCTAGACGGTTGACCCGAACTACGAAGATTACACGGGGAAAACCAAAGTCAACACGAAAGTCAACCTTGATTAACAACCTTTTTTCTCTTTAGTCTTATCTAAATGCACATTAACCTTAGGCATACCCATTGAGAAACACATACTTGAAAAGCACAGCGATCGAAATGCAACAAGGGACTCAATTGCACAACATACAAAAGTTAGGGACCAAATTGTGATTTTTGGAAAGATGGAGGACTTAACTGATTTTTAAGTTACCAATATCAAGTTAATCATATTACATGCTTCCCAGTCAAATTTCACCTTAACCAGACATCTCAAACTCATGCTATTGCAAAAACGATTTTCGGGACTAAAACGTAAAACTTGCAAACCTCAAACCATTCAAATCAGTGCCCAACTGTCATCTGTTTCGAAATGGAGTTGATCGTTTTGAAACTCGGGTTCGTTCCGAGACCTGTATTGAAACATGGCCTGGCAATGACCAAAACGTTTCGGAACGGCCCCTATCCGTTTCGATACACGAAGGCTATTTCAGGCCCCCGTTTCGAAACTCTAGTGCTCGTTCCGATCCGAATTGCCCAAAAGTTGCATAATTTGCTGGTTTTACACACATTTAACCAATCAAACACATCCTAATGACTTCCTATACATGCCAACGGGTCATCATACATACAAGGTACATGTTTGCAACATCAAAACACATTCATGACTTCAATCAAGGAAAACCACAAGTCTATAGGCATGCATCCTAATATTCCAAAGCCAACCAACCATCAAACACCAAAACTAGCATTATAATGACCAATTACAATTCCAGTAAATTAAGGCATCATTCCTCAACTAGGGAGTCCAAAACATCTCCCAAAAACACAACCTAGGTTCCCATTGCCAAATATCAAAAACAAATAATGTTGTGAAAACATCACCATACATGAGCTTAGCTTTCCCTTGGATTCTTAGCCTCCTTGCTGCCCTCAAATACCTCAATTATCTGCATTATTGGTTCAAGAGAGAGAGCGTAAGCACAATGCTTAGTGAGGCATGATCTAAAGAAACAACACAATAATGCATTTTATAAAACACTTTTCACAAAGCCTTTTAACACATAAACATCATTATTCATGCAACATTGCATACACATCAAGAATCTTATGCTTCATTATCATCAACTTGTCATATTGGCTTCCAAGTGATAACCATAACCATTTACAACATAAGACACAATCGGATACGCGGATTACAAGCGTTGTCCCATACGCTTCATACACACTACCGAACATACAAGGTGGAGTTTACTGGTATAATCACAACTCCTCAATACCCGTGATGGAGTTTAACGATACAATCACAACCCCTCAACATCACTCATCGGTAGTTGTATAATATCACTAACGAGAACACGGGATACACAACACAAGATCCACACATGGACTTTTAACCACCATTGTGATCTTAATCATCTCGTTAGTGTACTTGGATGGAGTTTACGGTACAATCTCAAACCCTCAACATCCAAGGCGACTTTATTCACGGTGCACCCAATTCTATAGCCAGCTAACTATATCCGATTCAAGTACTTTAAAACCAACACAACACTTGCCAATATACATCAATTATCATCAATAATCAACTATTTAAAGCATTTAAATCAAAGCCATTTAACAACATGCATCACTATGCATCAATCCACATTTTTAACAAATCAAACCAAGGATCTCTTACCTTGAGCATCCTTCAACATATGTCTTTCATAACCAGAATTAACCATGCTAAACATGCTTTCAAAAACAGAATTTAAATATGCAATTATCAACAAATTCATCGAACCACTCCATGGATCCTACAAGAGAGTTTTCCCGAAAACTTACTCTTGAGCTTAGTTAAGTTGCTTAGACTTAAACTAAGCTCCCAAACCTTCAAACATTCGTTACAAAGCTGGGAACCCAACTTCAGTAACCAATTCCGTTTCGCAAGATTGCCGAAACGCCGATCAAGCCTCTGGATCAACACTACAAGAATCCGAAGATGCCTCCCATGTTTAAAACACATCAAAGCAGAGGATTAATGCATCATCATGCATTAAAATCTTTAGCTATCACACCTAAACTCGCTGCTCTAACCAAAACTAACATTTCGGCTACCAAACACAACCGAAATCACCTCCAAACTCTTCCACAACATAACCCAGCCAAGATCCATCACTTCTAACCTTTCATAAACATCAATTAACATCCAAAAAGAACCTAAACTCGTCCTTATACCTCCAGCTATAACAGAACAGCAAGATCACCCCAAAAACCACAATTTTCATAAGCAAAAACTTAGGAAATTCAACCTATTCGGAATTGCATTGATTAAACCTCAATTACACGTCATTAAACATCAAAAATACATTTAAAATCCATCTCAAAACAGAGCCCAAACAATCACCATGAATTTCTTCAAGATTTCTTCCAAATCTTGAGTTTTAAGCCAAAATCAAGTTCATAACATTAAATTCAATTATAAAACTTAATTTATGGATTGAGAACTTGGGAATTTCAGTAAAGAACTGAGTATTTAGAGGAGAAGAACATCCTTACCCCTAAATGTAGATTTCTCCTTGATTAGAGACAATTTCCTTGAAAATCCAATAAGCAAAACAATAGAATTTGATGTAGAAAGGATTAGGAATCAATTGATGATTGAAACCTCATTGTTTGATGTGAAAATCAAAAGAAAAGTTGCTGTAGAAATGTGTTTGGCTGAGGGAATTTTTAGAGAAAATAAGATGAGAAAGTTATAACAAAAGTTAGTTATGAAAATCTAAAAATTGGTTTTATCTTTTTCATTTAAAATCAAACAATAATCAAACCATTTAATTCTAAGAAAAATCTAGAGAAATCTTTCTTGGGTAAATTAGCTCCTTAAAGATTCAAAGTATCAATCCTTACAAAACAGTCACCACTGAACTTTTCAAAAATCGCATTTTAGTCACTATTTCAAAATGTTGCACTTCCAAACCTTATTTTGTAAAATTGATTTCACCACTCTATATATATATTAAAATAGGATTTTTAGATATTTTTCCATATTTTTCAAGCATCCCGAACTAGGCTTTCCCTAAAACCACCTTTCATATTCGAACTAAAAATCAGACTGACCCGGTTCCGACCCTAAACTTCTAAGCCCAAAATTGGGGTATTACAACTCTCCCCCCTTAAGAAGTTTCGTCCTCGAAATTTACCTGGAGGAAAGAGATACGAAAACTACTTCTTCATGTCATCCTTTCGTTCCCACGTGGCTTCCTCAACACCACGATGCTTCCACAACACCTTCCCCAACTCAATGGTTTTACCTCGAAGAACTTTACTATCTGAATCCAGAATTTCCATCAGCTTCTCATCATAGGTCATGTCTGGATTCAACTCCACTTCCTCCACCGGCATAACATGCGAAGGATCCGATCTATACCTCCGAAGCATAGAGACATGAAACACATCATGAATCTTTTCCAACTCTTGAGGCAATCTCAGCTTGTACGCAACAGGACCCACACGTTCAATCACCTCGTATGGTCCAATATACCTAAGGCTCAACTTACCCTTTCGAACAAACCTCATCACCTTCTTCGAAGGCGAAACCTTAAAAAACACACGGTCACCCACCGCATACTTAATCTCCTTACGCTTCAAATCCGCGCAAGACTTATGTCGATCAGAAGCTGCCTTCAGTTGCTCACAAATGAGCTTCACCTTCTCGGTGGTTCTTTTCAACAAAGCTGGCATTTAAACCAACTTCTGTCATGTTTCATCCCAACAAATCAGAGTTCTGCATTTCCTCCGGTACAAAGCTTCATAAGGTGCCATTTGAATACTTGCTTGGTAGCTATTGTTATAAGCAAAACTCTACCAAAGGCAAATGCTTCTCCCAAGAGCCTTGAAACTCAATCACACAACACCTCAACATATCCTCCAGCACTTGGATAACACACTCAGATTGTCCATCCAACTGTGGATGATAAGAAGTACTGAAATTCAACCGTGTACCCAAAGCTTGATGCAAACACTCCCAGAAACGTGATGTAAACCTCGGATCTCTATCCGACACTATAGACTTTGGAACACCATGCAGCCGCACAATCTCAGCAATGTACAGCTCTGCAAGCTTATCCAATGTATACGTAGTATGCACAGGTAAGAAATGCGCACACTTCGTGAGGCGATCCACAATCACCCACACCGAATTCTTCTTTGATGGTGACAAAGGCAAACCAGACACAAAGTCCATGGTAATCCTTTCTCATTTCTACTCAGGAATCCTCAACGGTTGCAACAACCCATGTAATGCCCCGGTTTTGGGCTCAGAAGTTTTGGCGTTGACCGGTTCGGTCAAAGTGCTGATCGAATATATAAGAGTGAATTTAGGAAAGCCTAGTTCGGGTTGCATTAAAAATATGGAAAAATATTCTGAAATCATATTTTAATATATATAAGTGAACTGTGAAATCAATTTTGGAAAATGAGGTTCGGAAGGTTGACATTTTGGCTAGTGACCAAAATGTAATTTTTGAAAGTTGCGGGACAGTTTTATAAAGGATTGAAACTTTGAATCTTTAAGGAGCTATTATTCCAAAAAGGATTTCTCCAGATTTTTCTAAGATATTTTAAGGCTTAAATCTGATTTTAAAGATTTAGAAAAGGAGGGAAAATCATTTTAACTAAATTTCCAACAAACTTTCCATTTTCTCTCAAATTCTCTTTTCTCTCATTTTCTCTCAACCCAAACAAGATTCTCCAGATTTCTTTCTCTGATTTTGACATCTTAATCTCTCATTTCAATTCTCATTTGATTCCTAATCATCTCATCAACAAAACCTCTCAATTTACAAGTTGATTCATCAAGCTTTTTGGCTCTAAAATGGAGAAATTCAAGTTTGGAGGTAAGAACGTCCTTCTCCTCTAAACTATCAGTTCTTTACTGAAATTCCTAAGTTCTAAATCCTTGATTTATGTTTTATTAAAGGCTTTTCAATTGAGATCTTGATTTTTGGCTAAAATGCAAGATTTGGTGATTTTGGTGAAAATTTCGTGTGATCTGATTAAGCAGGGTTTTGAGGTGTTAAATTGATGTTAAATGAATGCTAAAGTGATTAGAAGTTGAGGTTTAATCAATGCAATCCCGGATAGGTTGAATTTCCTAAGTTTGGCTTGAGTTTTTGGTTGTTTTTGGAGTGTTTTTGGTGATCTGTTATACCTGGAGGTATAAGGACGTGGTTGTGATCATTTTGCATGTTATTTGATGTATAAAAGTGGTTAGAAGTGATTGATCTTGGCTGGGTTAAGTTTTGGAAGTGTTTGGAGGTGATTTCGATTATGTTTGGTAGCCAAATTGCTAGATTTGTGATGAGCAGCGAGTTGTGTTGTTGTTGCTGTTGTTTTAATGCATAAGGATGCATTAATGTTCTGTTTTTATGTGCTTGAAAGAGGGGAGGTTGATCCTTGAGCCTTGGAGGTGTTTTCGGAAGGTTTCGGAAGCTTGGAAAGCTTGTTGGCTAGCTTTGTTTGGTTATCGGTGAGTGAAGTTGGGATTTCAGCTTTTGAAACAAGGTTTGAAGGTTTTTGGGAGCTTAGTTTAAGTCTAAACAACTTTGCTAAGCTCAAGAGTAAGTGAAGGGGTTTTCGCTTTTGAATTGTGAGTGATTTGGTTTCAAAATCAAATGTGGATGATGATTGATATGCATGTGTTTTTGCATGGTTTAATTCTGTTTTGTAAGCATGCTTTAGCATGGTTTAATGCTGGTTTTGAAAGTCATTTGAAAAGGATGCTCAAGGTAAGAGATCCTTGGTTTAATACCTTGAAAATGTGGTTTTGATGCATAGTGATGCATGTGGTTCATTCGCTTTGTATGATGCTTAAAAACAGTGAATTGATGATGATTAATGATGATAATTGTTACCTTTTGCATATTGGTTATGCATGTGAATTATGGGATTGATGAGGTAATGGTTTTGCATATTGTTTATGCATGTGAATCATTGAGCTAATGATGTGATGGCTTTGCATTATGTTTATGCATGTGAATCATTGAGCTAATGATGTGATGGCTTTGCATTATGTTTATGCATGTGGAACATTGGATATTATGGTGAGATGGTTATATTGGCAAGTGTTGTAAGTGGTTCTTGGTTCGTTGATCGGATATAATTAGCCGGCTATAGGATTGGGTGCACCGTGAATAAAGTCGCCTTGATGGCGGAGTGGTCAAGTGTGGACCGGGTAAACTCCCCTCAAGTATTCCTAACGAGATGAGGTCAGTGGAGGTTGTTGCCCACGGGAGGACCTCGGTTGCTTAAGGTCGTAGTGGAGGTTGTTGCCTACGGTAAGACCTTGGTTGAGTAAAGGTTATAAGGTGGTTAAAAGTCCTTATGTGAGAACCTTGTACTTGTTGAGATCACAATGGCAATGGTTAAGTCCATGTGTGGATCTTGTGTGTGATGTCCCGGATCTCGTTAGATGATGTCTACAACTACCAATCGGTTATGCAAAGGTTGTATGGTGTTGAAAGTCCATACGGGAAGACCTTGTGCATGTCAAGGGTGTATGGCGGTTGGAAGTCCATACATGGGAACCTTGAGGTAAAACTAAGGTTGTATGGTGTTTAAAAGTCCATACATGGGAACCTTAGGAGGTTGAGGTCAGTGGAGGTTGTTGCCCACGGGAAGACCTTGCCCATGGGAAGACCTTGGATTGGGTAGTGTGTAGGGAGCGTTGGGACACGCTCGGAATCCGCGTATCCGATCGGGTTGAAAAGTTTGAAAGTGAATATGGTTGATCTCTTGGAAGCCAATGTAATGTTCTTGATCATAGTGAAGCATGGGATTGCTTGAAATGATGCATGGTTGCATGTGAAGCATGGGATTGCTTGAAATGATGCATGGTTGCATGTGAAGCATGGAATTGCTTGAAATGATGTGAAGCATGTGATGCTTGAATTGATGCATGTTTGCATGAGAAGCATGAGATGCTTGGTAAGATGCATTGTTGCATGAAATGAGTATGATGCTAGTGATGGCATGTTTACTTGTTAGGATGATCAAGTGTTGAATATCTTTTGATAATGATGCATGTGAGCATGTGATATCTATGTTGCATTTGGAGTCTTGTATGACTTGTTTTTGAAGGCATGTGAAAAAGTTGTTATGGTTTTATGATGCCTTGTTTAGATGCGTGAGATGGTTTGATTGAGCTATGGTTTAAATGGTTTCTTGCTTGATGTGGTTTTCAAGAAAAGAAAGGTATGTTGTAAAATGGGAATGTTTTCCATGGTTTGTTAAGCTTGGCATATGGTGTTTATGCATGGTTTTGAGCTTGATGTTGAAAGAGTTTTCAAACATGGTTTTGGAAAGCAAATCGGGTTTGTTTTAAGGTGTTTTAAAGACCCGCTGCATTGATGGTGTTTTGGTTTTGAGCATTCCTCACTAAGCATTATGTGCTTACGCTCCTCTTTGTCCATCAATGCAGATTCTTGAAGTTTGGGCAGCAAGGAGCAAGGGATTCAAGGTGGACTCCAATGGAGATGTATGTCTCGGTGAATAGCTATAGTTAATAAGGGCAATGGGGTAGAATCTCTCGGATTGTTGTTATTGTGATCGTATATGTTGATCATGTATGTTAAATGCTGATGTTAATGTTGTGGAACATGAATTGGCTTAATTGAGGTTGCTTTGGTAAGTTTATGTTTAAATGGATAGCTTGAGTAGGAAGTATGCTTTTGAATTTGGGGCTTTCCATATGTGTTGGTTATATGTTGAATTGATGATGCATTTATGGTCCCTGCATGTTGAATGATCATGTGGTATGTTTTGGTGATGTTAATTTGATGTTTGAAGCATGTTTGATGCTGTTTTCGAGTTGTTTTCAGGCAGGGGTATCGATACTCGGGCTTGGGTATCGATACACCTGAGCCAAATATGCATGTTTCTGCCCAGGGGTATCGATACTGCTGAACAAGTATCGATACCATATGAGTGAGGTATCGATACTGGGGGGAAGGTATCGATACCTTTGCTTGAGTTTGGTTTTTGCCTTCCCCGAGTATCGATACGACACGTGGCGTATCGATACCGGACCGTTAAAATCAGTTAAAAGTATCTTTTATGTTTTAAAATGTTTGCGTTTTGGTCCTGAATCTTGTTTGTGCAATTGTTTGAGTTCGGGAGGTCCGTTTGAGCTGAAATTTGGCAGGGAAGCATGAAACATGATTAATTTTAAGTTGGTAACTTAAAATCTGGTTAAGTCCTTAAAGTTTTCAGAAATTACAATTTGGTCCCTAAAGTTGTAATTTGTTCAATTGGGTCCCTGTTTGATCTCTGATGTTTGTGATCTTTGAGCATGGTGTTTGTGTGATCACATCTAAGGTTAATGTGCATCTAGACAAGATTAAAAAGAAAAAAAAAGGGTCGTTAATCAAGGTTGACTTTCGGGTTGACTTTGGTTTTCCCCGTGTAATCTTCGTAGTTCGGGTCAACCGTCTAGGCCGGGCTACGGGGGTTACATTTGGTGGTATCAGAGCTGAGTTGCGAAGGTTGGGGAAAACGGTAAGTTGTTGTGGTATCTGTGCTTGATGTTTACCTTGTTGTATGGTTGAAAGCTGGTTGAAACATGTGTTTCTGAATGTGCTGTTGATGTTTTTGAGCATGTTGCTGATGTATGCAAGCATGTTTTGTGGTTATGAATCTTGGTTGAGTTCATGTGGATATGTGCTGATGCTATGAGCTGATGTTATGCATGGTGAATGTGT
This sequence comes from Hibiscus tridactylites, assembly GCA_958450335.1. Lineage (NCBI taxonomy): Eukaryota > Viridiplantae > Streptophyta > Magnoliopsida > Malvales > Malvaceae > Hibiscus > Hibiscus tridactylites. The sequence goes on along the minus strand of OY288276.1, from coordinate 43,023,955 downwards.
TTTGAGCATGTTATGTTGCTAATGTGCTGGTGCTATTGGATGTTGTTGGTGTAAGCATGATCAAGGTATGTTGATGATATGCTTGATGTTGTGATGTCCATGTTGTGTTGACTGTTATGTCATGTAAAGGGGAGGATTCGGGATACCCATTTCCTTATTAATATAGCTATTGTGTTATTTTGGAGTTGGAGTTTGAATCCTTGCTTAATGCTGGTCTAACTGGTTTTGTTTGTTTGTTGTGATTGTATGGTTGTTGTTGTTAGTGGTATGGCAAAGTTGATGAAGGAATGGCGGTTGAGTGAAATGGTTGATGGCTTGGGGAAGGTTGTTAAGGCAAGGAATTCACCCTTTTGTAAAGGTGTTTTATCTCAGTCTTCTGTGACTGAAGTTGAGATGGTAAGGCAAGGGAAGGGAGCTGGTTCCGGGATGGAAAGTTCTTTATCTGTTGTTCAGGAGGTGTTGGGAACATCTCAGGCTACGGTTGAGGTAGAATCAGTGGATGTGCTGGCTAAATGTGTGGGTTTGCCGAAACAGCGTTTGTTTGATTTGGGTGCTGTGGAGTATCATGGTTCTTCCCCGGAGATGTTTGAGGCCTGGTTGGCCAATGTTGTTCTGATTTTGGATCAGGAAGGCTATGATTATGCCTGTAAGCTGGGGAGTGTTGTTTCTCTGATGCTGGAGGATGTTTGTTCTTGGTGGACATCTGTGGCTGTGGCGTCACATATTCTTGATATTGATTGGGATTTCTTCGTATCTGCTTTCTATGAAAGGTATATTGGAAGGGAATTTCCAAGGGTTAAGCAAGGTGCGACTAATGCTGTTGGTGAGCAAGTGTTGCTTGAGCAAGGAGTGGAAGCTCAGTCATCTGTGTGTGACCGTTGTAAGAGGCAACATGTTGGAAAATGTTGGGACACAAGTGTTTGCTGGAGATGTGGTTCTAAGTTGCATGTTAAGCGTGATTGTCCTCATGGAGTGAAGTCAGCTTTGATGTTGGCCAAAGGATCTTTGAAAGGTCGTGGGCATGGCCGAGGCGAGGTTCGGAAGTGGCAGAAAAAGCCGAAGGTTGTGAAGAGTTTAGGGAATGAAGTTTGCTGGAAATGTGGGTCTGCTGGACACATGAGGCGTGATTGTTTGCTGTTGGCTCGGAATAGCCAAGGTTCCTTATCGCAAGGAGTTGGTGGTGACCCTGGTGTGTTAGCTGGTGCTGCAGGGGTGCGACAGAAGGATGTTGGTTCCGCAAGGAAGAGAGCTCGTTCGATGAAGCTTCAGGGTGGTGTTGTGTTTTCAGGTAACCTTGTTAAGTGATCTTTGCTTTAGTTGCCTTAGTTTGGTTTTTGTTGGTTTTTCCTTGCGTGGTAAGTCTAGTCTTGTTGCTAGCATGTTTGGGGTAATGATAGTTGTGGTTTGGTGATATCTTTGGTGTGAAGAAGGCTTTAGTGAATATCTTGTGGTTAATGGTTGTTGGTATGATGGAGTTAGATAAGTTAAAGGTGAGTAAGGAGGTTGTTCTTAGACAGATTTGAGGATGTTATTGGAGGGTGTGAACTGGCATTCATGCACAGCTAAAATCATTGTTATATGTTATATTATATATGTTGGTCCATGCATACATGTGGCATGACATTAGAGGTTTTGCATACATGTACATCAGACATTGATAGGGCATGTAGGTGATCATGCATACGATGTTCACTCTCGCTAATAACTAATCGAATCTGTTAGTGTTGTGGTTGGATTAGGTGGGATGATGGGTTTTTAGAGGTTGTTTGGCGCTAAGTGTGAGCTAGAGGTGCTGGAGTTTGGTAAATCAGTTGTTAGTGATAGTGGAAGTGGTATAGCCTGTTGGTAAAAGGATAGTGTTTGTTGCTCTGAGAGTTTGGTGGATTGGTGGTGAAGGGTATCGGTTGAGGTTAGTATCGGCTAAGTGGTTTGTTTAGCTAAAGGGAAGTGGTAGTTCCTTGGTGCTAAGTGTTGTCGCGGTTTGAGGTTGAGTTTCCAGGTGCTGAAGTGGTTTAGCTTTTAAGTTGTTGTGAAGGGTTGTGTTGGTTCTTAGCAACCTTTGAAGAATTCAGAAGCTGTTATGTGTGTTTTGGTTGAGTAATGTTCTGGTAATGCAAGTGTTCTGGTTGAAGTTTGTAGTGAAAGGGCTGTGAAAGATCGAAGGCTTTTGTTGGTTGATTGGGTTCTTGTGAGAAGTAGTTGGCTAGTCGTGGTTAAGAAAGTTCGTTTGAAGTTAGTTGATGGTATGTAGAACGGCTGAAGGTTTCAAGTTGGGGTTGTGATGTAATTTTTGGTTTGAGTGAATAGTTTTGATGAGCTGTTATGGCAATGTTGTGACTGATGTGAAGGATTGTTAGCTTCGTTGAAGAGTTTGAATAAACAGTTGATGTTTAAAGATTTTTGCTTGTTGAGAAAATCTTTGGAAGAGGTTTGGGAGTTTGCAAGAGTTTTAGAGCTGAGAGGTTGCCTAGTGGCTGAGCTGGTTTGGGTGTTGTCATTGTGGAGACAAGTCTTGGAAGTTATGTGCTACAGTGTTGTTTGCTGTAAGAGCTGAAGTTTTCAGGTTGATGTTGGGATTGTGTACAGTTCGGTTATGTGAAAGGTTGAGTCGTGGTTATCTTTGAGAGTTTGGATTGGTGAACAGTGTATGGTGGAGGTTTGATGTGGAAAGTGGTCAATAGTGTTGGTTGAGGCTTTTGTGTTGCCTTGTGCGTTGCTTTGAGAAGGTTGTTGTTCTCTTATCGCCGGTTGAAATTTCGAGGACGAAATTTCCTAAGGGGGGGAGAGTTGTAACGCCCCGGTTTTGGGCTCAGAAGTTTTGGCGTTGACCGGTTCGGTCAAAGTGCTGATCGAATATATAAGAGTGAATTTAGGAAAGCCTAGTTCGGGTTGCATTAAAAATATGGAAAAATATTCTGAAATCATATTTTAATATATATAAGTGAACTGTGAAATCAATTTTGGAAAATGAGGTTCGGAAGGTTGACATTTTGGCTAGTGACCAAAATGTAATTTTTGAAAGTTGCGGGACAGTTTTATAAAGGATTGAAACTTTGAATCTTTAAGGAGCTATTATTCCAAAAAGGATTTCTCCAGATTTTTCTAAGATATTTTAAGGCTTAAATCTGATTTTAAAGATTTAGAAAAGGAGGGAAAATCATTTTAACTAAATTTCCAACAAACTTTCCATTTTCTCTCAAATTCTCTTTTCTCTCATTTTCTCTCAACCCAAACAAGATTCTCCAGATTTCTTTCTCTGATTTTGACATCTTAATCTCTCATTTCAATTCTCATTTGATTCCTAATCATCTCATCAACAAAACCTCTCAATTTACAAGTTGATTCATCAAGCTTTTTGGCTCTAAAATGGAGAAATTCAAGTTTGGAGGTAAGAACGTCCTTCTCCTCTAAACTATCAGTTCTTTACTGAAATTCCTAAGTTCTCAATCCTTGATTTATGTTTTATTAAAGGCTTTTCAATTGAGATCTTGATTTTTGGCTAAAATGCAAGATTTGGTGATTTTGGTGAAAATTTCGTGTGATCTGATTAAGCAGGGTTTTGAGGTGTTAAATTGATGTTAAATGAATGCTAAAGTGATTAGAAGTTGAGGTTTAATCAATGCAATCCCGGATAGGTTGAATTTCCTAAGTTTGGCTTGAGTTTTTGGTTGTTTTTGGAGTGTTTTTGGTGATCTGTTATACCTGGAGGTATAAGGACGTGGTTGTGATCATTTTGCATGTTATTTGATGTATAAAAGTGGTTAGAAGTGATGGATCTTGGCTGGGTTAAGTTTTGGAAGTGTTTGGAGGTGATTTCGGTTATGTTTGGTAGCCAAATTGCTAGATTTGTGATGAGCAGCGAGTTGTGTTGTTGTTGCTGGTGTTTTAATGCATAAGGATGCATTAATGTTCTGTTTTTATGTGCTTGAAACAAGGGAGGTTGATCCTTGAGCCTTGGAGGTGTTTTCGGAAGGTTTTGGAAGCTTGGAAAGCTTGTTGGCTAGCTTTGTTTGGTTATCGGTGAGTGAAGTTGGGATTTCAGCTTTTGAAACAAGGTTTGAAGGTTTTTGGGAGCTTAGTTTAAGTCTAAACAACTTTGCTAAGCTCAAGAGTAAGTGAAGGGGTTTTCGCTTTTGAATTGTGAGTGATTTGGTTTCAAAATCAAATGTGGATGATGATTGATATGCATGTGTTTTTGCATGGTTTAATTCTGTTTTGTAAGCATGCTTTAGCATGGTTTAATGCTGGTTTTGAAAGTCATTTGAAAAGGATGCTCAAGGTAAGAGATCCTTGGTTTAATACCTTGAAAATGTGGTTTTGATGCATAGTGATGCATGTGGTTCATTGGCTTTGTATGATGCTTAAAAACAGTGAATTGATGATGATTAATGATGATAATTGTTACCTTTTGCATATTGGTTATGCATGTGAATTATGGGATTGATGAGGTAATGGTTTTGCATATTGTTTATGCATGTGAATCATTGAGCTAATGATGTGATGGCTTTGCATTATGTTTATGCATGTGAATCATTGAGCTAATGATGTGATGGCTTTGCATTATGTTTATGCATGTGGAACATTGGATATTATGGTGAGATGGTTATATTGGCAAGTGTTGTAAGTGGTTCTTGGTTCGTTGATCGGATATAATTAGCCGGCTATAGGATTGGGTGCACCGTGAATAAAGTCGCCTTGATGGCGGAGTGGTCAAGTGTGGACCGGGTAAACTCCCCTCAAGTATTCCTAACGAGATGAGGTCAGTGGAGGTTGTTGCCCACGGGAGGACCTCGGTTGCTTAAGGTCGTAGTGGAGGTTGTTGCCCACGGTAAGACCTTGGTTGAGTAAAGGTTATAAGGTGGTTAAAAGTCCTTATGTGAGAACCTTGTACTTGTTGAGATCACAATGGCAATGGTTAAGTCCATGTGTGGATCTTGTGTGTGATGTCCCGGATCTCGTTAGATGATGTCTACAACTACCAATCGGTTATGCAAAGGTTGTATGGTGTTGAAAGTCCATACGGGAAGACCTTGTGCATGTCAAGGGTGTATGGCGGTTGGAAGTCCATACATGGGAACCTTGAGGTAAAACTAAGGTTGTATGGTGTTTAAAAGTCCATACATGGGAACCTTAGGAGGTTGAGGTCAGTGGAGGTTGTTGCCCACGGGAAGACCTTGGATTGGGTAGTGTGTAGGGAGCGTTGGGACACGCTCGGAATCCGCGTATCCGATCGGGTTGAAAAGTTTGAAAGTGAATATGGTTGATCTCTTGGAAGCCAATGTAATGTTCTTGATCATAGTGAAGCATGGGATTGCTTGAAATGATGCATGGTTGCATGTGAAGCATGGGATTGCTTGAAATGATGCATGGTTGCATGTGAAGCATGGAATTGCTTGAAATGATGTGAAGCATGTGATGCTTGAATTGATGCATGTTTGCATGAGAAGCATGAGATGCTTGGTAAGATGCATTGTTGCATGAAATGAGTATGATGCTAGTGATGGCATGTTTACTTGTTAGGTTGATCAAGTGTTGAATATCTTTTGATAATGATGCATGTGAGCATGTGATATCTATGTTGCATTTGGAGTCTTGTATGACTTGTTTTTGAAGGCATGTGAAAAAGTTGTTATGGTTTTATGATGCCTTGTTTAGATGCGTGAGATGGTTTGATTGAGCTATGGTTTAAATGGTTTCTTGCTTGATGTGGTTTTCAAGAAAAGAAAGGTATGTTGTAAAATGGGAATGTTTTCCATGGTTTGTTAAGCTTGGCATATGGTGTTTATGCATGGTTTTGAGCTTGATGTTGAAAGAGTTTTCAAACATGGTTTTGGAAAGCAAATCGGGTTTGTTTTAAGGTGTTTTAAAGACCCGCTGCATTGATGGTGTTTTGGTTTTGAGCATTCCTCACTAAGCATTATGTGCTTACGCTCCTCTTTGTCCATCAATGCAGATTCTTGAAGTTTGGGCAGCAAGGAGCAAGGGATTCAAGGTGGACTCCAATGGAGATGTATGTCTCGGTGAATAGCTATAGTTAATAAGGGCAATGGGGTAGAATCTCTCGGATTGTTGTTATTGTGATCGTATATGTTGATCATGTATGTTAAATGCTGATGTTAATGTTGTGGAACATGAATTGGCTTAATTGAGGTTGCTTTGGTAAGTTTATGTTTAAATGGATAGCTTGAGTAGGAAGTATGCTTTTGAATTTGGGGCTTTCCATATGTGTTGGTTATATGTTGAATTGATGATGCATTTATGGTCCCTGCATGTTGAATGATCATGTGGTATGTTTTGGTGATGTTAATTTGATGTTTGAAGCATGTTTGATGCTGTTTTCGAGTTGTTTTCAGGCAGGGGTATCGATACTCGGGCTTGGGTATCGATACACCTGAGCCAAATATGCATGTTTCTGCCCAGGGGTATCGATACTGCTGAACAAGTATCGATACCATATGAGTGAGGTATCGATACTGGGGGGAAGGTATCGATACCTTTGCTTGAGTTTGGTTTCTGCCTTCCCCGAGTATCGATACGACACGTGGCGTATCGATACCGGACCGTTAAAATCAGTTAAAAGTATCTTTTATGTTTTAAAATGTTTGCGTTTTGGTCCTGAATCTTGTTTGTGCAATTGTTTGAGTTCGGGAGGTCCGTTTGAGCTGAAATTTGGCAGGGAAGCATGAAACATGATTAATTTTAAGTTGGTAACTTAAAATCTGGTTAAGTCCTTAAAGTTTTCAGAAATTACAATTTGGTCCCTAAAGTTGTAATTTGTTCAATTGGGTCCCTGTTTGATCTCTGATGTTTGTGATCTTTGAGCATGGTGTTTGTGTGATCACATCTAAGGTTAATGTGCATCTAGACAAGATTAAAAAGAAAAAAAAGGGTCGTTAATCAAGGTTGACTTTCGGGTTGACTTTGGTTTTCCCCGTGTAATCTTCGTAGTTCGGGTCAACCGTCTAGGCCGGGCTACGGGGGTTACAACCCAGAACGAAACTGATGCTCAGCCTTAACTCGCTGGCAAACCATGCACTTGCTCACATACTCAGCAACATCTTTCTTTAATCCCACGCAATAGTACTCATCTCTAAGATCACGATACATCTTAGTACTACTAGGGTGCATAGCAAAAGGACTACTATGAGCTTCAGTCAGAATAGCACGCCTCAACTCAACATCATTGGGCACTACTATCCGACTCCCAAAACATAAAACTCCATCGTCATTAAAGCAGAAATCCGATGGCCTATCCTCAGCAATATCCTGAACATGTGGCACCAAGGAATCATCCAACAGCTACCTATCCTTTATCAACTGAACCAAGGATGGTTTCACTTGCAACTCAGCTACAAGACCGCCATCTCGCGAAATGCTCAAGCTGGAAAACATAGCTCTCAACTCCACTGCCACTTTCCGACTCAAGGCATCCGCTACAACATTAGCTTTTCCCGGGTGGTACTCGATCGTTAGATCATAAACTTTAAGCAACTCCACCCAACGTCGCTGCCTAAGATTCAACTCTTTCTGAGACATCAGATACTTCAAACTTTTGTGATCCGTGTACACAATACACTTCTCACCATACAGGTAATGTCTCCAAGTTTTCAAAGCAACGACCACCGCAGCTAACTCTATATCATGCGTAGGATAATTACGCTCATGCACCTTCAACTAGCGCGATGCATAAGCCACCACCTTACCCTCTTGCATCAACACACACCCCAAGCCAACATAGGATGGGTCACTATACACCACAAACTCTTTCCCTGATTCAGGCTGAACCAAGATAAGAGCTTGCGTCAAAGCTGCCTTAAGCTTCTCAAAAGCCTGTTGTCTCACTTCTGTCCACTCATACTTGACATCCTTCTGCAACAACTTCGTCAAAGGTGCATCAATCTTCGAAAATCCATCCACGAACCTCCGATAGTATCCTGCCAAACCAAGGAAACTATGGACTTCATGAACAGACTTATGAGGCTTCCAATTCATCACTGCCTCAATCTTCTGAGGATCAACACGAATCCCCTCAGCAGAAACCACATGACCAAGGAACACAACCTCTCTAAGTCAGAATTCACACTTTCTTAGCTTAGCATAAAGCTGATTTTCCAACAAAGCCTGCAACACAATCCTCAAATACCCCTCATGCTCCTCCTCTGTACGAGAGTACACAAGGATGTCATCAATGAACACCACAACAAACTTGTCCAAATACTCATGGAACACTCTATTCATTATGTCCATAAAAGCTGCAGGAGCATTCGTCAAACCAAATGGCATCACAAGGAACTCATAATGCCCATACCTCGTTCTGAAGGCTGTCTTTGGCACATCCACATCCTTCACCTTGAGCTGGTAATAACCTGACCTTAAATCAATTTTAGAGAATGGATACCGATTCTTGATAGTCAACTTGTTCAGCTGACGATAATCAATGCACATTCTCATAGTGCCATCATTTTTCTTCACAAACAAGACTTGTGCACCCAAAGGTGACACACTCGGCCAAATGAAACCACGATCACGCAACTCCTGAAGTTGCGTCTTCAGCTCCTTCAACTCCTTAGGTGTCATTCGATAAGGAGTAATGGACACAGGAGTTGTGTTTTCATACAACTCAATTCCAAACTCCACCTCTCGATTAGGAGGCAAACCAGGTAACTCCTCCGGAAACACACCAGGAAACTCTCGCACAGTCCTGATATCTTGAACCCGCAACTCATTAGAGCTAGGATTCATCACAAAGGCCAGATAAGCTTTACACCCTTGTCTCAGCATCCGGCTAGCTTCTAATGTAGACACCACATTGGCAAGAAACATCACATTCTCACCAATCACCACTACCTCATAATCATCCGCAAGCTTCAACGAAACTCGCTTGTTCTCAAAATCCACCACAGCTCGATGTTCAACAAGCAAATCCATACCAAGGATTACATCAAAACAATAGAATGACAATTCCATGAGATCAACATGAAAAACATGGTTTTGCACAACCAAAGGACATCTTCTATACAATTTTCATGTCACAACGGTCTCACCAAAGGAACTAGTTACACGTATACCAACATCCAAAGACTTAACAGGCAAACCAAGCAATGGAGCATGTTCACGCAATATGTATTAGTGCGTAGATCCAGAATCAATCAAGGAAAGTAATGACAAGGATTGCAAAGTAAAGGTACCTGCGATCACATCAGTGTCATTCCTCCCCTCTCGCTAAGCATACACTCGAGCCTGGCCTCCACCCTCAGGTTGGATAGCCACCACATGCGTCACATTCCTCCCACCATCATCTCTGCGCTGGAAGTTACCACGGCCGTGCCCACGACCCCTCTGTGGTGCAACAACTCCAGGAGCACGTCCCTGACCTCCACCGGCCAACAAAGGACATTCCCTCCTCATGTGGTCTGTCGAACCACAATTCCAGCATGAATTACCGGTCACTGCAACAGGAGCCTGCACCTCTCTCGCTGCTCAAGGACAATCACGACTCAAATGGCCACGCGATCCACACGCCCAACACGTGTTCTGATAAGCTCTCATCATGTCTCCCTGAATAGGAGCACAATGCCCTCCATTACCACGCCTAGCAGAAGACTGATATCACTTATCTCGTCCTCTCTTGTTCCGTCCGCCACCGGAACTATACTCAGCAACTCTCTTGCTCGAGCCTGAACCAGCACTCTTGGAAGACAAACCCAGGTTCTGCTCAATATCCTTCGCCTTACTAACCAGCACATCAAAATCCGTGTACTAAGCAGCAAGCATAAAGGTCTTTACGTCCGTCACCAAACCATACCGGAAACGCTCACACCTCCCCCGCTCATCAGGGATAAGCTCAGGTGCGTATTGGCTAAGGCAAACAAACTGGATCTCATACTCAGCCACTGACATACCTCCTTGCACAAGAGACATAAATTCTCTTTTCTTTTCATCCAGGTATCGCACACCTAGATACTTCCGCTTGAACGCGTTCAGAAAGAACGAACAAGTCACATCAACTTCCTCCATTCCGGAGACAGTGGTCGTCCACCAGGTATACGCATCATCATGTAACAGCGATACCACGCAACCTAACTTCTGCACATCATTGCAGTTCATTTGTCCCAATATCCTCTTGGTAGTTTCCAACCAAGATTAGAAACCCTCAGCAGATAAACCTCTGAACTCAGTCCCTCCCAGACTGCGCAGACGTTCCAAAGGTAATGTCGCATTAGCATCACCCTGATGCCCAGCTCCGTGAGCTCAAGCTACTACCGCCTGAAAGGCTCTCACAATAGCTTGAATCAAAACTATCATGTCAGGAGCAGCTTGCCCCTGCACAGCTTCAGGTCCAGCGACCCCAGCACCAACACCAACACCAGCATTCTCTCCTCCAGCACCACCACCACCGGGTGGTCCACCACCAGGGGGAGGAGGTATATCCACAACATTATCAACATTGTCCTCACTCTCGTTCTGAGCCATAGCTCGTGTATTAATTCTTGTCTCTCTACGAGGTCCCATTCACTAAAACAATGCACTAACACAAATGCAATAAACATAATTAGGCTCAACAAGGTAAGTAGTCCAAGCACTCAAGCTTATTTTTTAAAAAAAAAAACAATTCATTTCATTAGTTTTGATAGGGCAATGGGTTCCTCTAACATGCTTCAACACAGCATAACATCACAATTGTAACATACCTACAATTCACACATCATACTTTCATTTAAAAGGCATATCGCACAATCATACATACATCACCCACATAACCATTCCCGTTTACTCAAGAACTCAGCTCTGATACCACCAAATGTAACCCCCTTAGCCCGGCCTAGACGGTTGACCTGAACTACGAAGATTACATGGGGAAAACCAAAGTCAACCCGAAAGTCAACCTTGATTAACAACCCTTTTTTCTCTCTTTAGTCTTATCTAGATGCACATTAACCTTAGGCATACCCTTGAGAATCACATACTTGAAAAGCACATCGATCGAAATGCAACAAGGGACTCAATTGCACAACATACAAAAGTTAGGGATTAAATTGTAATTTCTAGAAAGATGGAGGACTTAACATATTTTTAAGTTACCAATATCAAGTTAATCATATTATATGCTTCCCTGTCAAATTTCACCTTAACCGGACATCTCAAACTCATGCAATTGCAAAAAACGATTTTCGGGACTAAAACGTAAAACTTGCAAACCTCAAACCATTCAAATCAGTGCCCAACGGTCATCTGTTTCGAAACGGAGTTGACCGTTTCAAAACCCGGGTTTGTTTTAAGACCTGTATCGGAATAGGGCCTGGCAGTGAACAAAATGTTTCGGAACGGCCCCTATCCATTTCGATACACGAAGGCCATTTCAGGCCTCCGTTTCAAAACGCTAGTGCCCGTTCCGATACGGATTGCCTAGAAGTTGCATAATTTGCTGGTTTTACACACATTTAACCACTCAAACACATCCTAATGACTTCCTAAACATGCCAACAGGTCATCATACAAACAAGGTACATGTTTGCAACATCAAAACACATTCATGACTTTAATCAAGGAAAACCACAAGTCTATAGGTATACATCCTAATATTCCAAAGCCAACCAACCATCAAACACCAAAACTAGCATTATAATGACCAATTACAATTCCAATCAATTAAGGCATCATGCCTCAACTAGAGAGTCCAAAACATCTCCCAAAAACACAACCTAGGTTCCTATTGCCAAATATCAAAAACTAATAATGTTGTGAAAACATCACCATACATGAGCTTAGATTTCCCTTGGATTCTTAGCCTCTTTGCTGCCCTCCAATACCTCAATTATCTGCATAATTGGTTCAAGAGAGAGAGCGTAAGCACAATGCTTAGTAAGGCATGCTCCTAAGAAACAACACAATAATGCATTTTATAAAACACTTTTCACAAAGCCTTTTAACACATAAACATCATTATTCATGCAACATTGCATACACATCAAGCATCTTATGCTTTATTATCATCAACATCTCATGTTGGCTTCCAAATGATAACCATAACCATTTACAACATAAGACACAATCAGATACGCGGATTACAAGCGTTGTCCCATACGCTTCATACACACTACCGAACACACAAGGTGGAGTTTACCGGTATAATCATAACCCCTCAACACCCGTGATGGAGTTTAACGGCATAATCTCAACCCCTCAACATCCAAGGCGACTTTATTCATGGTGCACCCAATCCTATAGCCGGCTAACTATATTCGATTCAAGTACTTTAAAACCAACACATCACTTGCCAATATACATCAATTATCATCAATAATCCACTGTTTTAAAGCATTTAAATCAAATCCATTTAACAACATGCATCACTATGCATCAATCCATATTTTTAACAAATAAAACCAAGGATCTCTTACCTTGAGCATCCTTCAAAAAATGGCTTTCACAACCAGCATTATCCATGCTAAACATGCTTTCAAAAACAAAATTTAAACATGCAATTATCAGCAAATGCATCGAACCATTCCATGGCTCCTACAAGAGAGTTTTCCCGAAAACTTACTCTTGAGCTTAGTTAAGTTGCTTAGACTTAAACCAAGCTCCCAAACCTTCAAAAATTCGTTACAAAGCTGGAAACCCAACTACACTCACCAATTCCGTTTCGCAAGCTTGCCGAAACGCCGATCGAGCCTCCGGATCAACACCACAAGAATCCGAAGATGCCTCCCATGTTTTAAACACATCAAAGAAGAGGATTAATGCATCATCATGCATTAAAATCTTCAGCTATCACACCTAAACTCGCTGCTCTAACCAAAACTAACATTTCGGCTACCAAACACAACCGAAATCACTTCCAAACTCTTCCACAACATAACCAATCCAAAATCCATCACTTCTAACCATTCCTAAACATCAATTAACATAAAAAAAGAACTTAAACTCGTCCTTATACCTCCAGCTAACACAGAACACCAAGATAACCCCAAAAACCACAATTTTCATAAGCAAAAACTTAGGAAATTCAACCTATTCGGGATTGCATTGATTAAACCTCAATTACACATCATTAAACATCAAAAATACATTTAAAATCCATCTCAAAACAGAACCCAAACAATCACCACGAATTTCTTCAAGATTTCTTCCAAATCTTGAGTTTTAAGCCAAAATCAAGTTCATAACATTAATGTAACCCCCTTAACTCGTCCTTGATGCAAACACTGCCAAAAACGCGATGTGAACCTCGGATCCCTATCCGACACAATCGACTTTGGCACACCATGCAGCCGCACAATCTCAGCAATGTACAGCTCCGCAAGCTTATCCAACGAACACGTAGTATGCACAGGCAAGAAATGCGCACACTTCGTCAGGCGATCCACAATCACCCAGACCAAATTCTTCTTCGATGGTGACAAGGGTAAACCAGATACAAAATCTATGGTAATCCTTTCTCACTTCCATTCAGGGATTCTCAACGGTTGCAACAACCCTGAAGGAACCTGATGCTCAGCCTTAACTTGCTGACACACCATACACTTGCTCACAAACTCCGCAACATCCTTCTTCAAACCCACCCAATAGTACTCATCACGAAGATCATGATACATCTTAGTACTACCAGGGTGCATAGCAAAAGGACTACTATGACCTTCTGTCAGAATAGCAAGCCTCAACTCAGCATCATTGGGCACTACTATCCGACTCCCAAAACACAACACTCCATCATCATTAAAACTGAAATCCGAAGGCCTACCCTCCGCGATATCCTGAACATGCGGTACCAAGGAATCATCCAGCAACTGCCTTTCCTTGATCAACTGAACCAAAGATGGTTTCACTTGCAACTCAGCCACAAGCCCACCATCACGCGAAATACTCAAACTGGCAAACATAGCCCTCAGCTCAACAGCTACCTTCCTACTCAAGGCATCCGCTACCACATTACACTTCCCAGGGTGATACTCAATCAACAAATCATAATCCTTGAGTATACCCATCCACAAATCTCCGGTAGTATCCCGCCAAACCAAGGAAACTACGAACCTCATGAACAGACTTAGAGACCTTCCAATTCATCACCGCCTCAATCTTCTGAGGATCAACACGAATTCCCTCGGCAGAAACCACATGCCCAAGAAACACCACTTCACTTAACCAGAATTCACACTTGCTCAGCTTAGCAAAAAGCTGATTCTCCAACAAGGCTTGTAGCACAATCCTCAAATGCTCTCATGCTCCTCCTCAGTACACGAGTACACAAGGATATCATCAATGAACACCACAACGAACTTGTCCAGGTATTCATGAAACACACGATTCATCATGTCCATGAAAGCTGCGGAGCATTTGTCAAACCAAAAGGCATCAATGCACATTCTCATAGTGCCATCCTTCTTCTTCACAAACAAGACCGGTGCACCCCAAGGTGACATACTCGGCCGAATGAAACCACGATCAAGCAATTCTTGCAACTACGTCTTCAGCTCCTTCAACTCTTTGGGTGCCATTCTATAAGGGGTAATGGACACAGGAGTTGTATTCTCATACAGCTCAATTAGGAGGCAATCCAGGCAACTCCTCAAGAAACACACCAGGAAACTCCCGCACAACCCTGATATCTTGCACACGCAAATCCTTAGAGCTAGGATTCATCGCAAAAGCTAGATAAGCTTCACAACCTTGCCTCAGCATCCGGCTCGCCTCCAATGTAGACACCACATTGGCAAGAAACTTCACATTCTCACCAACCACAACTACCTCATAATCATCCCCAAGCTTCAACGAAACTCGCTTATTTTCACAATCCACAACAACACGATGCTCGGCAAGCCAATCCATTCCAAGGATTACATCAAAACCATAGAAAGGTAACTCCATAAGGTCAACATGAAAAACATGATCTTGAACAACCAAAGGACATCTTCTATATAGCTTTCAAGTCACAACAGTCTCACCAAAAGAACTAGTGACACGCACACCAACATCCAAAGACTCAACAGGCAAACCAAGCAATTCAGCATGCTCACGCAATATGTACGAATGCGTAGATCCAGAATCAATCAAGGAAAGTAATGACAAGGATTTCAAAGTAAAGGTACCTGCGATCACATCCGCGTCATTCCTTCCCTCCCGCTGAGCATACACCCTAGCTTGACCACCACCCTCAGGCTGAATAGCCACAACATGAGCCACACCCCGACCACCTTCCTCTCTTCGCTGAAAGTTACCCCGGCCGCGCCCACGACCTCTCTGCGGTGCAACAACTACAGGAGCACGCACTTGGCCACCAGCCAACATAGGACACTCTCTCCTCATGTGATCCGTAGACCCACAATTCCAGCACGCAATACCAGCTGCCACAACAGGAGCTTGCACCTCCCTCACAGCACGAGGACAATCACGCTTCATATGGCCACGCGAACCACATGTCCAACATGCACTCGGATCCACTCTAGCATTGCCTCCCCGAGCAGGCGCACCACCACCTCGCTTAGCCGAGGACTGATACTTATGATCACGTCCCCTCTTGTTCCGTCCCCCACCGGAACTATATTCAGCTGCTCGCTTACCAGCACTTGCTCCAGCACCTCTAGCAGATAAACCCAAGTTCATCTCTATGTCCTTTGCTCGGCCCACCAACACATCAAAATCATCATACTCGGTAGCCAGCACGTACATCTTTACATCCGTCACTAAACCATAACGGAATCTTTCACACCTCGCCCGCTCATCAGGGACCAGCTCAGGCGCATACTGATTGAGTTTAACAAACTGCACTTCATACTCAGGCACAGACATGCTCCCCTGGGTGAGAGACATGAACTCCCGCTTCTTTTCATCTAGGTACCTCACACCTAGATACCTTCTCTTGAACGCGTTCTGAAAGAACGTCCAAGTTACGTCAGCTTCCGCCATCCCAGCGATAGTGGTTGTCCACCACGTATAAGCATCATCTTGCAGCAATGATACTACACAACCCAGCTTTTGCACATCAGTGCAACCCATCTGACCCAAGATCCTCTTGGTACTCTCCATCCAAGATTCAGAACCTTCCGCAGACAAACCCCTGAACTCAGTCCCGCCTAGACTGCGTAAGCGTTCCAAGGGTAGTCTCACTCCAGCATCTCCCTGATGTCCAGCTCCTTGAGCTCCAGCTACTGCCACTCGAAAAGCACCAGCAATAGCTTGCACTAACACCGTCATGTCAAGGATAGCTTGCCCCTGACCAGCTTCAGGTCCAGCGAACCCAGCATCAGCTGCAGCTCCAGCTCCTTCACCCCCAGCACCACCACCACCAGGTGGAGGAGGTAAAACCGCACTTTCAACATTCTCTTCATTCTCATTCTCATTTTGAGCCGTAGCTCGCACATTACTCCTCAACTCTCTACGAGGTGCCATACTCTAAAAATACAATCACAATGCAATAAAACAAGTCAGGCTCAGCAAGGTAAGCAATCCAAGTACTCAAGCTCATTTCACTTAAAAACAACATCACTACATTAGCTTTGATTTGGCAATGGGTACCCACAACATGCTTCACCACAGCATACACCACAATTACAACATATATACAATTCACTCAACATGATTTCACTCAACAAGCATACCAAGCATACATACTTTAATCAACCACACAATCATTCCCAAACGCTCGAGAACTCAGCTCTGATACCACCAAATGTAACCCCCTTAACCCGACCTAGACGGTTGACCCGAATTAAGAAGATCACACGGGGAAAACCAAAGTCAACCCGAAAGTCAACCTTGATTAACGACCCTTTTTTTCTTTTTTTTACTCTTGTCTAGATGCACGTTAACCCTAGATATGTTCAGAAGATAATCATATTCAAACATCATAACAATCGGAGAACATTCAGGGACTCAATTGCACAAAATACAACTTTAGGGACCAAATTGTAAATTCTGGAAATTATAAGGACTTAGCCCGAATTAAAGTTACCAATATGAAATTAATCATGTCTCATGCTTCTCTGCTAAATTTCAGCTCAAACGGACATCTCAAACTCATACAATTGTATAAACAAGTTTCAGGACCAAAACGCAAACATTCCAAAACATATAACCATCAATTTCAGTGCCCAACGGTCGAGTGTTTCGGAACAAGGAAGACCCGTTCCGAAACGTGGGACCGTTCCGAAACTGGTACCGAAACATGGCCTGGCAGTGGCCAAACAGTTCCGGAACAGTGCCTCCTGTTTCGGAACGCCCAGGCCATTTCAGGCCCCCGTTCCGATACGGTAGCACCTGTTCCGAAACAGGCTGCCCAGATTGCAGAAAATTTGTTGGTTTATCATGCAATTGACCTATCAAACATGCTCCAAATGCCACCAAACTTTACCAGCAAGTAAATCAACAATCAAGGAACATAATTGCATCAACCAAACATCTACATGGCATCAATTATGGAAATCCCCAATTCTATAGGCATGCATCCTACTTAGAAACCATTCAAGCATCAATATACCAAAAGCAATCTCTTAAAGGCCAATTACAAGTACCAACATTATCAACAACATAAATCCAACTTAGGGAGTCCAAAACACCTCCCAAAACAACAACATAGGTTCCCATTGCCAAATGCCAAAAGCTAATAGTGTTTAAGAAACCTTCACCATACTTGAGCTTAGTTCACCACTTGGATTCTTCACCACCTTGCTGCCCTCAATGCACTTTAATGCTCTGCATTATTGGTTTAAGAAAAGAGAGAGCGTAAGCAAAAGCTTAGTGAGGAATGCTCTTTAAAACCACACAATAATGCATTTATAAAACACATTTGCAAACCATAGTTCAAACCACATTCATACATGCACATATGCATCTTTAACAAGCATTTCATGCTTCAAGTTCATAACATGTCATATTGGCAACAAGTGATACATTTCACATAAGATCCACACATGGACTTTTAAACACCATTGTGATCTTACAATTTCCAAGGACCACACATGGACTTTTAAACACCATTGTGTCCTTAACCCCATGGACTTTTAAACACCATGGCAAGGACCACACAAGGACTTTTAAACACCTTTGTGTCCTTAACAAGAATCATACAAGGACTTTTAAACACCTTGATGTTCTTAAGCAACAAGGCTTACACAAGGAATTTTAACCACCTTTGTAACCTTAACCAAGAGCCAACCATGGACTTTTAAACACCATGTTGCTCTTAAGATACACAAGACTCACCCAAGGAATTTTAACCACCTTGGTGATCTTAACCAAGAACCAACCATGGACTTTTAACCACCATGTTGTTCTTAAATAAACAAGGCTCACACAAGGACTTTTAACCACCTTTGTGACCTTAACCATCACTTGCCAATATGCATCATTAACAACATTATTCCACTGTTTTAAAACATTTATCAAGCCATAAACATCATGCATCTTAAAGCATCAAACCACATTATAACAATGTTCAAAAACAAGGATCTCTTACCTTGAGCATCCTTCAACACATGGCTTATAATCACAGCAACTAACATGCTAAAACATGCTTTCAAAACAGAATTTAAAACATGCAACCAACCACATTGCATACAACCAATCCATGGTTCACCATCAAGAGAGTTTTTCCGAAAACTTACTCTTGAGCTTAGCTAAGTTGCTTAGACTTAAACTAAGCTCCCAAACCTTCAATTCAATGGTTTCAAAGCTGGAAACCAAAATCCACTCACAGATTCCGTTTCCCCACTTGCCGAAACACCAATCAAGCTTCCGGATCACCACCACTTGGATCCAAAGATGACTCCCCTGTTTTCAACACATCAAAGCAGAGGATTAATGCATCATCATGCATTAATATATTCAATGAAAGCACCTAAACTCGCTGCTCTCATCCACACTCCATTTTCGGCTACCAAACACAACCGAAAATGCATCCAAACAACTCCACAACACTACCCAGCCATGATCCATCAAAACTAAACATTCTTAAACATCAATTAACATCCAAAATGGATCTCAACACATCCTTATACCTCCAGCCATAACAGATCATCAAGATCACTCCAAAAACCATCAAAAACACAAGCTAAACTTAGGAAATTCAACCTATCCGGGATTGAATTAATTAAACCTCAACTTCTCATCAATTTAACATTCATTTAACATCAAAAAGACACCTCAAATCACTGCTTAAACAGATCATACGAATTTTTACCAAAATCAAGCAAATCTTGCATTTAAAAGCCAAGATCAAGCATACAACCTTAAAACCTTTTATAAAACACAAATTAAGGATCGAGAACTTAGGAATTTCAGTAAAGAACTGAGAGTATAGAGGAGAAGGACGTTCTTACCTCTAAACTTGAGTTTTCTCCCTTTTTGGAACCAAATTCTTGAAAATCCAATTAGCAAATGGTGAGGTTTTGATGAGGAGATGATTAGCAATCAAAAAAGAATTGAAAATAGATATTTAGGTGACAAAATCAGAGGGAAAAGCTCTGGAGAAAGATGTTTGGTTTGAGAGAAAAGATGAGAGAAAATGGAAATGGAAAATATGGAATGTTAGTTGGAAATGACAAAATATCTTCCCTCCTTTTTAGTTTTATTTAAAAACCTTTAATTAATCACTTAATATCTTAGAAAAATCTGGAGAAACTCCCATTGGGTAAATAGCTCCTTAAAGATTCAAAGTTTCAATCCTTTTTAAAACAGTCTCACAGTTTTCAAAAATTACATTTTGGTCACTAGCCAAAATGTCACCCTTCCAAACCTCAATTTGTAAAATTGATTTCACAGTTCACTTATATATAATAAAAGAGGATTTTAAGACATTTTTTCCATATTTTTAATGCAACCCGAACTAGGCTTTCCTAATTTCACCTTTTTATATTCGAACCGCACTTTGACCGAACCGGTCCAAACCCAAAACTCCTAAGCCCAAAACCGGGGCGTTACAATTAAATTCATTTATAAAACTTAATTTAAGGATTGAGAACTTGGGAATTTCAGTAAAGAACTAAGTATTTAGAGGGGAAGAACATCCTTACCTCTAAATGTAGATTTCTCCTTGATTAGAGACAATTTCCTTGAAAATCCAATAAGCAAAACAATAGAATTTGATGTAGAAAAGATTAGGAATCAATTGATGATTGAAACCTCATCATTTGATGTAAAAATCAAAAGAAAAGTTGTTGTAGTAATATGTTTGGCTGAGGGAATTTTGAGAGAAAATAAGATGAGAAATTTTTAACAAAAGTTAGTTATGAAAATCTAAAAATTGGTTTTATCTTTTTCATTTAAAATCAAACATTAATTAAACCATTTAATTCTAAGAAAAATCTGGAGAAATCTTTCTTGGGCAAATTAGCTCCTTAAACATTCAAAGTTTCAATCCTTACAAAACAGTCATCACTGAACTTTTCAAAAATCGCATTTTAGTCACTATTTCAAAATGTTGCACTTCCAAACCTTATTTTGTAAAATTGATTTCATCACTCTCTTATATATTATAAAAGCGGATTTTTAGATATTTATCCATATTTTTAAAGCATCCCCAACTAGGCTTTCCCTAAAACCACCTTTTATATTCGAACTGAAAATCAGACGGGCCCGGTTCAGACCCTAAATTTCTAAGCCCAAAATTGGGGTGTTACAGAATATCTTGAAAACAATTTCTCAAAAGCTTTTTAACAACATGCTCAATCCATCTCATGCTTGAAAACCTTTCAAAGCAATTTCTCATTGAAAACACAAGTACCTTCATTCTATCTCATGCATTTAAACCAGTGCAAAACTCATGGCAAAGCCATACTCATGCTTGTACTCTAAAGCATTTCATATACAAATCACATATGCATTTCTCATATCATAAATCATTTCATCAAAGGTACATGTGAATCAAAAGAATTTTCATATATTATATTGGCATTTCACATCTCCTTATTACTCGGATATGCGGACATCTCACTAGACACTTCCGGTGGCATCTACCATCACCGTACTCACTCGTCTAGCAACAAAATTTTCGGTGGAATCTCACATCACCGTACACGCATGGAGGAATCTCTCATCGCCACAAAGCTTGGGTATTTCACCAAATCCTACCCGGTGGAATGCCCATCATCAGTTCTCTCCCTTTGGCTTAACCAAAGAGCACGAACGAATTTTTAGTTTATAGTTAACTCTCATCCTATTGATCGATCAATTATATCTGGTAAGTATCTCAACATCTATGCCAATATATTATGTTAAATCATCATCTCACCTACAGTTTTTCATGCAACAATTCTCAAACATTCTCATCTTATTTCAAAACCATAACAGGTGCCATGCTTTAAACAAAAGCTCAAATCTCTACCATGCAACATGTTACTTCATGTAATCATTTCAAGCATCATCTCATTCTATAAAATATGCATAAAAACAATAGGAATTTATCAATCTCAAACCATGAGCATGTAAAAGCATTTTAGGGGCAAACACCACATCTCTGAGAGCAATCTAGCTAATACTTACTTCCGGACTTAGGAAGGTGTTTCAAACCTTTTCTAAATCCCCAAACCTTGATTCTTTGTCCCTCAAGGACTTCTAAAACCATACGCACTCACCGATTATGTTTCTCTTGTTCGTCGAAACGCTATCTAAGCTTCCGGATCAACTCCAAAGGCGCCCGAAGATGTCTCCCTGTTTTAAACACATAAGAGCAGATGATTAATGCATCATTGTGCATTGAAATCATCAGCCACACACCTAATCTCGCTGTTCTACTCAAAAACCACATTTTGGCTACCAAACACAACCGAAATCACCTCCAAATTCTCCCAAAACAAAACCCAGCCAAGGTCCATCACTTCTAATCATTTCTAGACCTCAATTAACATCAAAAATCAACACAACGACGTCCTTATACCTCCAACTATGACAGAACACCAAAATCACCCCAAAAACCATCATTCTAACAAGCAAAACTTAGGGAAAACAAACCTATTCGGGATTTGATTGATAAAACCTCATTTGTAACAAAAATTAACATCCAAAATACATTAGAAAACCATCTCAAAACAGAGCCAATCATTCACCACGAAAATTTCCAAGGTCTTTTCCAAAATCTTGAGTTTTAAGACAATTTCTTGTTTCTAACATTAAAACCACTTAAAAATCATTAACACAGGATTGATAACATGAGAATTTCAGTAAAGAACTGATCATTAGAGGAGAAGGACGAAGCTTACATCTAATGGATGATTTCTCCTTGATTTGGGCAAGTTTTCTAAAAAATCCTCTATAGAAATCAAGTGGATTTGGTGAGGAATTGATTAAGAATCAATGGAAGATTAAAATCCCATCAAATGAAGTGAAAATCAAAGGATATTTACTGGAGAGAATGTGTTTGGTTGAAAAGAATTTGAGAGAAAAATAAAATGAGGGAAATTTTGTGAAAAGTAGTTATGAATAGTCAAAGGTAGTTTCTAATTTGATTAACCTTCATTTCCTTTAATTAAAACATTAATTAAATTACCCAAATTAAGGAAAATCTGATGAAAACATTTTGGTAAAATTAGCTCCTTAAAGATTCAAAGTTTCAATCCTTTACAAAACAATCACTACTTAACTTTGCAAAAACTACGATTTGGTCACTACACTGAAATGTAGTATTTCCAAACCTTATTTTTTAAAATTGATTCGACCATTAACTTTCGTATATTAAATGTGGATTTTTAGATATTTTTCTATATTTTTAAAGTATCCCGAACTAGGTGTTCCCTAAAATTCCCTTTAAGATTTGAACCGCTTTCTGACCGGTATGATTCAGACTCTAAACATCTAGGCCCAAATTTTTGGTGTTACAACTGTCCCCCTCTTAAGAAATTTCATCCTCGAAATTTACCTAGAGGAAAAAGGTAAGGAAACTGCTTCTTCATATCTTCCTTTCTTTCCCACGTGGCTTCTTCAACACCAAGATACCTCCACAACACCTTAACCAGCTCAATGGACTTACCCCGGAGAACCTTACTGTCTGAATCCAAAATCTCAACTGGCTCCTCATCATAAGTCAAATCTGGATTCAACTCAACTTCCTCCACATGCATAATATGCGAAGGATCTGACCGATACCTTCGAAGCATGCACACATGAAACACATTATGTATCCTTTCTAGCTCTTGTGGTAGCCTCAACTTATAAGCAACATGACCCACACGTTCTATCACCTCGTATGGTCCAATATATCTAGGGCTCAACTTACCCTTCCGGCCAAACATCATCACCTTCTTCCAAGGTGAAACCTTTAAGAACATATAGTCACCCACAGCAAACTCTGTCTCCTTACGCTTTAAATCCGCGTAAGACTTTTGCCGATCCGATGCTGCCTTCATCCACTCACAAATGAGCTTCACCTTCTCTGTGGTTCCTTTTAACAAAGCCGGCATCGATACAAACTTTTTCCCTGTTTCAGCCCATCAAAGAAGAGTTCTGCACTTCCTCCCATACAAAGCTTCATAAGGTGCCATTTGAATACTTGCTTTGTAGCTATTATTATAAGAAAACTCCACTAAAGGCAAGTGCTTCTCCCAAGAGCCTTGAAATTCAATCACGCACCACCTCAACATATCCTCAAGCACTTGGATAACGCGCTCTGACTGCCCATCCGTCTGCGGATGATAAGAAGTACTAAAATATAGTCGCGTAGCCAATGCTTGATGTAAACACTCCCAAAACCATGTCGTGAACCTTGGATCTCTATCCGACACTATAGATTTTGGTGCACCATGAAGACGTACTATAGATTTTGACCCGAACTACAAAGATTACACGGGGAAAACCAAAGTCCACCCAAAAGTCAACCTTGATTTACGACCCTTTTTTTCATTTTAATCTTGTCTAAATACATATTAAACCTAGTGAGTACTCACGAAACATGAATGAGAAAGGCACATCGATCGGATATCATTTAGGGACTCAATTGCACTTTATACAAGATTAGGGACCAAATTGTAATTTTTGTAAATTAGAGGGACTTCGTTGATTTTAGGATTACCAGTATGAAATTAATCGTGTTACATGCTTCTCTGCCAAATTTCAACTTAAAAAGACATCCCAAGCTCAAACAATTGCAATCACAACATTTAGGACTAAATTGTAAAGCGTGAAGACTCAAGGCAATTCAAATCTATGTCCAACGGTCACCCGTATCGGAACACCTACCCACCGTACCGAAACGCATGTATCGAAGCGGTATTGACCGTTTCGGTATGCGGGTATGTTCCGAGACCAGTACCGAAAAAAGGCACTCCAGTAGCCAAACTGTTTTGAAACCGTCTCAGACGTTTTGAAACACAAGGACCATTACAGGCCCCCGTTTCGAAACACTTGAGGGTGTTTCGATACACCTTGCTCAGAAACAGCAGGTATTGCTGGTTTTTCATCCTTTAGCCTAATCAAACATACCTTTAAGACTCCCAAATCATACCAGCAAACCATTTAACACATAAGGAACATATTTAGGACATTCTAACACAAACATAACATCAAACACAAATTCACATATTCTAGAGGCATACTCCTTAATCACAAAACCAATATAAGCAATCCAACATCAAACAAAACATTTAAGGCCAAATACAACCCAAACATGCCAACATAAACATGCCACAACCTTAGGGAGTTCAAACATGTCTCCCAAATACAACCTTGGTTTCCCTTGCCATTATTTCAAAACTAAAGTGTGTGAAAACTTCACCATACATGAGCTTGAACTTCTTTGGATGATCTTAACCTCTTTGATGCCCGATAACACCTCAATTATTTGCATTATTGGTAAAAGAGAGCGTAAGCACTAAAGCTTAGTGAGGCATGCTCTAAAGAAAACCAACTCAATAATGCATATCTTGAAAACACTTTCTCAAAAGCTTTTTAACAACATGCTCAATCCATCTCATGCTTGAAAACCTTTCAAAGCGATTTCTCATTGAAAACACAAGTACCTTCATTCTATCTCATGCATTTAAACCAATACCCGGATGGTAATTAATGACCAGATCGTAATCTTTAAGAAGTTCCATCCACCATCGTTGCCGAAGGTTCAACTCCTTTTGAGTAAACAAATATTTCAGGCTATTATGGTCGGTAAAAAGATAACATTTCTCCTCGTAGAGATAATGCCTCTAGATTTTCAATGCGAAGAAAACTACAGCCAATTCAAGGTCGTTGGTGGGATAACTCATCTTGTGTGGCTTAAGATGTCTCGAAGCATAAGCAATAACCTTTCCTTCTTCAATCAATACCCATCCAAACCCAAGATGTGATGCATCACTATAAACTGTATAGTATTTTTTAGACTCAGGTTGGGTCAAGACAGGTGCATGGGTCAAAACTTGTTTCAACTGGTCAAAACTTCGTTGTTGAACCCCGGTCCAAATGAAAGGAGTTTCTTTCCTTAATAATTTTGTTAAAGGAGCGGCTATCGTAGAAAATCCTTTCACGAATCTGTTGTAATAGCCAACATGCCCAAGGAAGCTTCTGACTTCACCAATGTTTTTCGGTGGATGCCAATCTACAATGGCTTGAATTTTTTTCGGTCTACTTGAATGCCCGAAGCCGACACCATATGCCCCAGGAATGCAACTGTAACCCCCTTAGCCCGGCCTAGACGGTTGACCCGAACTACGAAGATTACACAGGGAAAACTAAAGTCAACCCGAAAGTCAACCTTGATTAACGACCCTTTTTTCTTTTTAATCTTGTCTAGATGCACATTAACCTAAGTGGACACTTGAGAATCGTATACGTGAAAAGTACAACGATCAGATTTCAATAAGGGACTCAATTGCACAAAATACAAATATTAGGGACCAAATTGTAAATTCCGGAAATTAGAAGATCTTAACTGATTATTAAGTTACCAATATTAAATTAGTCATATTACATGCTTCCCTGTCAAATTTCACTTTAATCAGACATCTCAAACTCATGCAACTGCAAATACAATTTTTGGGACTAAAACGTAAAGCTTTCAAACCTTAATACCATTCAAATCAGTGCCCAACGGTCACCTGTTTCGAAACGGTGTTGACCGTTCCGAAACACGGGTTCGTTTCGAGACTGATTCCGAAACAGGGCCTTCCAGTGGCCAAATCGTTTCGAAACAGTCACTAGCCGTTTCGAAACGCTTAGGCCATTACAGGCCCCCGTTTCGAAACGCCAATGCCTGTTCTGATACGGTCTGCCCAGAAGCTGCAGATTTTGCTGGTTTTTCATACATATATCCACTCAAACACACCCTAATGACATCCTAACCATGCCAACAGGTCATCATACATATATGGTGCACATTTGCAACTTCTAAACATATTCATAGCATCAAACATGAAACTTCCCATGTCTATAGGCATGCATCCTAATATTCAAAACCAAACAACCAACAAATCTCCAAATCAACATCGAAAGGCCAATTACAAATCCAAATCATCAAAAGCATCATGACACAAACTAGGGAGTTCAACACATCTCCCAAAACACTTCTTAAGTTCCCATTGCCAAAATACCAAAACTAATAGTGTTATGAAAACATCACCATACATGAGCTTGGTTTCCCTTGGACTCTTAGCCTCCTTGTTGCCTTAAAACACCTCAATTATTTGCATTATTGATTCAAGAGAGAGAGCGTAAGCACAATTTCTTATTGAGGCATGCTCTAAGAAAACAACACAATAATGCATTTAGAAAACACTTTCAACAAAGCTTTTAAACACATGCTCATCTCTTTTCTTGCAACCTTGCATACTTTACAAGCATCTCATGCTTCATTAAAATCAACATATCATATTGGCACCCAAGTGATATTCCATAACCATTTAGAACACAAAACACAATCGGATACGCGAATTACAAGCATTGTCCCACACGCTTCATACACACTACCGAACAAGACAAGGTGGAGTTTACCGGTACAATCACAACCCCTCAACACCCGTGATGGAGTTTAACGGTACAATCACAACCCCTCAACATCACTCATCGGTAGTTGTATAATTCCACTAACAAGAACACGGGACACATAACACAAGATCCACACACGGACTTTTAACCACCGTTGTGATCTTACCTTACTCGTTAGTGTACTTGGCTGGAGTGTACGGTACAATCACAACCCCTCAACATCCAAGGCGACTTTATTCACGGTGCACCCAATCCTATAGCCGGCTAACTATATCCGAATCAAGTACTTTGAAACCATTACATCACTTGCCAATATACATCATATAACATCAACAATTCAATGTTTTAAAGCATTTAAACAAAGCCATTAAACATCATGCATCACTATGCATCAAATCCATATTAACAATATGATAAACCAAGGATCTCTTACCTTGAGTATCCTTCATTACATGGCTTTCAAAACCAGCATTAACCAGGCTAAAACATGCTTTCAAAACAGAATTTAAACATGCAAATCATAACCAATGCATCGATCCACTTCATGGCTCATCCAAAAGAGTTTTTCCGAAAACTTACTCTTGAGCTTAGCTAAGTTGTTTAGACTTAAACTAAGCTCCCAAAACCTTTAAATAATCGTTTCAAAGCTGGAAACCCAACTCCACTCACCAATTTCGTTTTGCTTGCTTGCCGAAATGCCGATCAAGCCTCCGGATCAACTCCAAAGGTGTCCGAAGATGTCTCCCCTGTTTTAAACACATCAAAGCAGAGGATTAATGCATCATCATGCATTGAAATCTTCAGCCAACACACTTAAACTCGCTGCTCTAACCGAAACCAACATTCCGGCTACCAAACACAACCGAAATCACCTCCAAACTCTTCCAAAACATAACCCAACCAAGATCCATCACTTCTAACCATTCCTAAACATCAATTAACATCCAAAATAAACCTAAACTCGTCCTTATACCTCCAGCTATAACAGAACACCAAGATCACCCCAAAAACCACCATTTTCATAAGCAAAAACTTAGGAAATACAACCTATTCGGGATTGCATTGATAAAACCTCATTCCCACATCATTAGACATCAAAAATACATTTAAGATTCATCTCAAAACAGAGCCCAAGCAATCACAACGAAATTCTTCAAGATTTCTTCCAAATCTTGACTTTTAAGCCAAAATCCAATTGCTAACATTAAAACCATTTATAAAACTTAAATTAAGGATTGATAACTTGGGAATTTCAGTAAAGAACTGAGTATTTAGAGGAGAAGAACATCCTTAGCTCTAAATGGTGATTTCTCCTTGATTTGAGCCAATTTCCTTGAAAATCCAATGAGGAAATCTAAAGGATTTGATGCTAGGTTTATTAGGAATTAATTGATGATAGAAATATTATCAATTGAAGTGAATATCAAAACAAAAGTTGCTGGAGAAAAGTGTTTGGATGATGGAATTTTGAGAGAAAAAGAAATGAGAAAATTTTAGGAAAAAGGTAGTTATGATTTTTCCAAAGGTAGTTTCTCTTCTCTTCTAATTAATTAAAACATTAATTAATTCACTCAAGTTAAGGAAAAATCTGGAGAAATCCTTTTTGGGTAATTTAGCTACTTAAAGGTTCAAAGTTTCAATCCTTACAAAACAGTCACCACTGAACTTTTCCAAAATCGCATTTTAGTCACTATTCCAAAATGTAATATTTCCAAACCTTATTTTGTAAAATTGATTTCACCACTCTCTTATATATATTAAAAGATAATTTTAGATATTTTTCCATATTTTTAAAGTATCCCGGACTAGGCTTTCCCTAAAACCACCTTTTATATTCGAACAAAAAATCAGACCAGTCCGGTTCAGACCCTAAACTTCTAAGCCCAAAATTGGGGTGTTACAACTCTCCCCCCCTTAAGAAATTTCGTCCTCGAAATTTACCTGGAGGAAAAAGGTCCGGAAACTGCTTCTTCATATCATCCTTTCATTCCCACGTGGCTTCCTCAACACCACGATGCTTCCACAACACCTTAACCAATTCAATGGTTATAAGCAAACTCCACCAAAGGCAAATCCTTCTCCCAAGAACCCTAAAACTCAATTACACAGCACCTCAACATATCTTCCAGCACTTGGATAACACGCTCAGACTGTCCATCCGACTGTGGATGATAAGAAGTATTGAAATTCAGCCGTGTACCCAAAGCTTGATGCAAACATTCCAAGAAACGC
Source organism: Hibiscus tridactylites (assembly GCA_958450335.1). Classification (NCBI taxonomy): domain Eukaryota; kingdom Viridiplantae; phylum Streptophyta; class Magnoliopsida; order Malvales; family Malvaceae; genus Hibiscus; species Hibiscus tridactylites. The sequence goes on along the minus strand of OY288276.1, from coordinate 42,994,825 downwards.
GATGTAAAGCTCGAATCTCTATCCGACACAATAGACTTTGGCACACCATGCAACCGCACAATCTCAGCAATGTACAGCTCTGCAAGCTTATCCAAGGTGTACATAGTATGCACTGGTACGAAATGAGCACACTTCGTAAGGCGATCCACAATCACCCACACCGAATTCTTCTTCGATGGCGACAAAGGCAAATCAGACACAAAGTCCATGGTAATCATTTCCCACTTCCACTCAGGAATCCTCAACGGTTGCAACAACCCAGAAGGAAACTGATGCTCAACCTTAACTCGCTGACAAACCATGCACTTACTCACGTACTCCGCAACATCTTTCTTTAATCCCACCCAATAGTACTCATCCTTAAGATCACGATACATCTTTATACTACTAGGGTGCACAGCAAAAGGACTACTATGAGCTTCAGTCAGAATAGCAAGCCTCAACTCCGTATCATTCGACGCTACTATCCGACTACCAAAACATAAAACTCCATCATTATTAAAACAAAAATCCGATGGTCTATCCTCAGCAATATCCTGAACATGTGGAACCAAGGAATCATCCAACAACTGCTTATCCTTTATCAACTGCACCAAGGATGGTTTCACTTGCAATTCAGCCACAACACCTCCATCTCGCGAAATGCTTAAGCTGGCAAACATAGCCATCAACTCCACTGCCACCTTTCTACTCAAAGAATCCACTACAACATTAGCTTTTCCCTGATGGTACTCGATCGCCAGATTGTAATCTTTAAGCAACTCCACCCAACGTCGTTTCCTAAGATTCAACTCTTTCTGAGACATTAGATACTTCAAACTTTTGTGATCCGTGTACACAGTACACTTCTCACCATATAGATAATGTCTCCGAATTTTCAAAGCAAAGACCACCACAGCAAACTCAATATCATGCGTAGGATAATTGCACTCATGCACCTTCAACTGGCGCGATGCATAAGCCACCACCTTACCCTCTTGCATCAACACACACCCCAATCCAACATAGGATACATCGTTGTACACTACAAACTCTTTCCTGATTCAAGTTGAACCAAGATAGGAGCTTGCGTCAAAGCTGCCTTAAGCTTCTCAAAAGCCTTCTATCTTGCTTCTGTCCACTCATACTTGACATTATTCTGCAACAACTTCGTTAAAGGAGAAGCAATCTTTGAAATCCATCCACAAACCTCCGGTAGTATCCTGCCAACCAAAGGAAACTACGGACTTCATGAACAGACTTTGGAGGCTTCCAATTCATCACCGCCTCAATCTTCTGAGGATCAACACGAATCCCCTCAGCAGAAACCACATGACCAAGGAAAACAACCTCCCTAAGCCAGAATTCTCACTTGCTCAGCTTAGCATAAAGCTGATTCTCCAACAACGCATGCAACACAATCCGCAAATGCCCTTCATGCTCCTCCTTAGTACGAGAGTGCACAAGGATATCATCAATGAACACCACAACAAACTTGTCCAAACATTCATGGAACACTCCATTCATCATGTCCATAAAAGCTGCAGGAGCATTCGTCAAGCCAAACGGCATCACAAGAAACTCATAATGCCCATACCTAGTTCTGAAGGCTGTTTTTGGCACATCCACATCCTTCACCTTAAGCTGGTAATAACCTGACCTTAAATCAATATTAGAGAACACAGCCGCTCCCTGAAACTGATCAAAAAGTTCATCAATCCTCGGCAAAGGATACCGATTCTTGATAGTCAACTTGTTCAGCTGACGATAATCGATGCACATTCTCATAGTGCTATCTTTCTTCTTCACAAACAAGACCGCTGCACCCCAAGATGACACACTCGGCCGAATGAAACCACGATCAAGCAACTCCTGAAGTTACGTCTTTATCTCCTTCAACTCCTTAGGTGCCATGCGATAGGGAACAATGGACACTGGAGTTGTGTTTTCATACAACTCAATTCCAAACTCCACCTCTCGACAGGAGGCAATCCAGGTAACTCCTCCGGAAACACTCCAGGAAACTCCCGCACAGTCCTGATATCTTGAACTCGCAACTCCTTAGAGCTAGGATTCATAACAAAGGCCAGGTAAGCCCCGCAACCTTGCCTCAACATTCGGCTTGCTTCCAATGTAGACACCACATTAGCAAGAAACTTCACAGTCTCGCCAACCACCACTACCTCAAAATAATCCGCAAGTTTCTGCGAAACTCGCTTGTTCTCAAAATCCACCACACCTCAAAGTTCAACAAGCCAATCCATTCCAAGAATTACATCAAAACCATAGAATGGCAATTCCATAAGATCAACCATAAAAACATGGTTTTGCACTACCAAAGGACATCTTCTATACAACTTCCGTGTCACAACGGTCTCACCAAAGGAACTAGTTACACACATACCAACATCCAAAGACTCAACAGGTAAACCAAGCAATTGAGCATGTTCACGCAATATGTAAGAGTGTGTAGATCTAGAATAATCAAGGAAAGTAATGATAAGGATTGCAAAGTAAAGGTACCTGCGATCACATCCGTATCATTTCTCCCTTGACGCTGAGATACACTCGAGCCTGGCCACCACCCTCAGGTTGAACAACCACCACATGCGCCACATTCCTCCCACCATCACCTCGGCGCTGGAAGTTACCACGGCCGCGCCCACAACCTCTCTGTGGTGCAACAACCCCAGGAGAACGTCCCTGATCACCACCGGCCAATAAAGGACACTCCCTACTCATGTGATCTGTAGAACTACAATTCCAGCAAGAATTACCAGTCACTGCTACAGGAGCCTGAACCTCCCTCGCCGCCCGAGGACAATCTCGCCTCAAATGGCCACGCGATCCACACGTCCACCACGTGTTCTAATCAGCTCTCATCCTATCCCCCTGAACAGGCGCACCATGCCCTCCATTACCACGCCTAGCAGAAGACTGATACCTCTTATCTCATCCTCTCTTATTCTGTCCACCACCGGAACTATAATCAGTAGCTCTTTTGCCCGAGCTAGAACTAACACCTCTAGAAGACAAACCCAGGTTCTGCTCAATGTCCTTCGCTCTACTCACCAGCACATCAAAATCTGTATACTCGACAGTAAGCATAAAGGTCTTTACATCCGGCATCAAACCATAACAGAAGTGCTCACACCTCTCCCGTTCACTAGGGATAAGCTCAGGTGCGTACTGACTAAGACGGACAAATTGGATCTCATACTCAGCCACCATCATTCTTCCTTACACAAGAGACATAAATTCTCTTTTCTTCTCATCCAAGTATCGCACACCTAGATACTTTCGCTTGAACGCGTTCAAGAAGAACGTCCAAGTCACATCAATCGCCTCCATTTTAGAGATAGTGGTCGTCCACCACGTATAAGCATCATCATGTAGTAGTGATACTACACATCCCAATTTCTGCACATTGTTGCAGTTCATTTCTCCAAATATCCTCTTGGTGCTTTCAAACCAAGATTCGGAACCCTCAGGAGATAAACCTCTGAACTCAGTCCCAATTTAGCATCACGCTGATGCGCAGCTCCATGAGCTCCAGCTACTGCTGCCTGGAAGGTTCCAGCAATAGCCTGTATCAGCACAGTCATATCACGAGCAGCTTGCCCCTGCACACCTTCAGGTCCAGCGACCCCAGCACCAGCATCACCACCTCCAGCACCACCACTGTTGGGCGGTCCACCACCAGGGGGAGAAGGTATATCCACAACATTCTCAATGTTTTCCTCGTTCTCATTCTGAGCCATAGCTCTCGTATTCATCCTCATCTCTCTACGAGGCCCCATTTACAAGAAAAACAATGCACTGACACAAATGCAACAACATAATTAGGCTCAACAAGGTAAGTAATCCAAGTACTCAAGCTCATTTTCCAAAAACAATTCCTTTCATTAGTTTTGATATGGCAATGGGTTCCTCTAACACGCTTCAACATAGCATAACATCACATTTGCAACCATACATCTCAATTCATCAACATACTTTCACCCTAAAGGCATATCATAAAAAAACACATATATTATCCACACCAAAAATCCCAAAGATACGAGAACAAAGCTATGATACCACAAAATGTAACCCTCTTAGCCCGGCCTAGACGGTTAACCCGAACTACGAAGATTACACGGGGAAAACCAAAGTCAACCCAAAAGTCAACCTTGATTAACGACCTTTTTTTTTTCTTTTTAATCTTGTCTAGATGCACATTAACCTAAGTGGACACTTGAGAAACGTATACGTGAAAAGCACAGCGATCGGATTTCAATAAGGGACTCAATTGCACAAAATACAAATATTAGGGACCAAATTGTAAATTCCGGAAATTACAAGGTCTTAACTGATTTTTAAGTTTCCAATATTAAATTAGTCATATTACATGCTTCCCTGTCAAATTTCACCTTAATTAGACATCTCAAACTCATGCAATTGCAAATACAATTTTCGGGACTAAAACGTAAAGCTTGCAAACCTCAATACCATTCAAATCAGTGCCCAACGGTCACCTGTTTCGAAACGGTGTTGACCGTTCTGAAACACGGGTTCGTTTCGAGACTTGTTCCGAAACAGGGCCTTCCAGTGGCCAAATCGTTTCGAAACAGTCACAAGCCGTTTCGAAACGCTTAGGCCATTACAGGCCCCCGTTTCGAAACGCCAATGCCTGTTCCGATACGGTCTGCCTAGAAGCTGTCGGTTTTGCTGGTTTTACATACATATATCCACTCAAACACACCATAATGACATCCTAACCATGCCAACAAGTCATCATACATATATGGTGCACATTTGCAACTTCTAAACATATTCATAGCATCAAACATGAAACTTCCCATGTCTATAGGCATGCATCCTAATATTGAAAACCAAACAACCAACAAATATCCAAATCAACATCGAAAGGCCAATTACAAATCCAAATCATCAAAAGCATCATGACACAAACTAGGGAGTTCAACGCATCTCCCAAAACACATCTTAAGTTCCCATTGCCAAAATACCAAAACTAATAGTGTTATGAAAACATCACCATACATGAGCTTGGTTTCCCTTAGACTCTTAGCCTCCTTGTTGCCTTCAAACACCTCAATTATCTGCATTATTGATTCAAGAGAGAGAGAGTAAGCACAATTGTTTAGTGAGGCATGCTCTAAGAAAACAACACAATAATGCATTTAGAAAACACTTTCAACAAAGATTTTAAACACATGCTCATCTCTTTTCATGCAACCTTGCATACTTTAAAAGAATCTCATGCTTCATTAAAATAAACATATCATATTGGCACCCAAGTGATATTCCATAACCATTTACAACGCAAAACACAATCGGATACGCGGATTACAAGCGTTGTCCCACACGCTTCATACACACTACCGAACAAGACAAGGTGGAGTTTACCGGTACAATCACAACCCCTCAACACCCGTGATGGAGTTTAACGGTACAATCACAACCCCTCAACATCACTCATCGGTAGTTGTATAATTCCACTAATGAGAACACGGGACAAATAACACAAGATCCACACACGGAATTTTAACCACCGTTGTGATCTTACCTTACTCGTTAGTGTACTTGGCTGGAGTGTACGGTACAATCACAACCCCTCAACATCCAAGGCGACTTTATTCACGGTGCACCCAATCCTATAGCCGACTAACTATATCCGAATCAAGTAATTTAAAACCATTACATCACTTGCCAATATACATCATATAACATCAACAATTCATTGTTTTAAAGCATTTAAACAAAGCCATTAAACATCATGCATCACTATGCATCAAATCCATATTAACAATATGATAAACCAAGGATCTCTTACCTTGAGTATCCTTCATTACATGGCTTTCAAAACCAGCATTAACCATGCTAAAACATGCTTTCAAAACAGAATTTAAACATGCAAATAATAACCAATGCATCGAACCACTTCATGGCTCATCCAAGAGAGTTTTTCCGAAAACTTACTCTTGAGCTTAACTAAGTTTTTTAGACTTAAACTAAGCTCCCAAAACCTTCAAATAATCGTTTCAAAGCTGGAAACCCAACTCCACTCACCAATTACGTTTTGCTCGCTTGCCGAAACGTCGATCAAGCCTCCAGATCAACTCCAAAGGTGTCCGAAGATGTCTACCCTGTTTTAAAAACATCAAAGCACATGATTAATGCATCATCATGTATTGAAATCTTCAGCCAACACACTTAAACTCGCTGATCTAACCAAAACCAACATTTCGGCTACCAAACACAACCGAAATCACCTCCAAACTTTTCCAAAACATAACCCAGCCAAGATCCATCACTTCTAACCATTCCTAAACATCAAATAACATCCAAAATAAACCTAAACTCGTCCTTATACCTACAGATATAACAGAACACCAAGATCACCCCAAAAACCACCATTTTCATAAGCAAAAACTTAGGAAATACAACCTATTCGGGATTGCATTGATAAAACCTCAGTTCCATATTATTAGACATCAAAAATACATTTAAGATTCATCTAAAAACAGAGCCCAAGCAATCACAACGGAATTCTTCAAGATTTCTTCCAAATCTTGAGTTTTAAGCCAAAATCCAATTGCTAACATTAAAACCATTTATAAAACTTAAATTAAGGATTGCTAACTTGGGAATTTAAGTAAAGAACTGAGTATTTAGAGGAGAAGAAAAACCTTACCTCTAAATGGTGATTTCTCCTTGGTTTGAGCCAATTTCCTTGAAAAACCAATGAGGAAATCAAAAGGATTTGATGCTAGGTTGATTAGGAATTAATTGATGATAGAAATCTCATCAATTGAAGTGAAAATAAAAACAAAAGTTGCTGGAGAAAAGTGTTTGGATGATGGAAATTTGAGACAAAGAAATGAGAAAATTTTAGGAAAAAGGTAGTTATGATTTTTCCAAAGGTAGTTTCTCTTCTCTTCTAATTAATTAAAACATTAATTAATTCACTCAAATTAAGGGAAAATCTGGAGAAATCATTTTTGGGTAAATTAGCTACTTAAAGATTCAAAGTTTCAATGCTTACAAAACAGTCACCACTGAACTTTTCAAAAATCGCATTTTAGTCACTATTCCAAAATGTAATATTTCCAAACCTTATTTTGTAAAATTGATTTCACCACTCTCTTATATATATTAAAAGATGATTTTTAGATATTTTCCCATATTTTTAAAGTATCCCGAACTAGGCTTTCCCTAAAACCTCATTTTATATTCGAACCGAAAATCAGACCGGTCCGGTTCAGACCCTAAACTTCTAAGCCCAAAATTGGGGTGTTACAACTCTCCCCCCTTAAGAAATTTCGTCCTCGAAATTTACCTGGAGGAAAAAGGTACGGAAACTGCTTCTACATATCATCCTTTATTTCCCACGTGGCTTCCTCAACACCACGATGCTTCCACAACACCATAACCAATTCAATGGTCTTGCCTCGAAGAACTTTACTGTCCGAATCTAGAATTTCAACCGGTTCCTCATCATATGTCAAGTCTGGATTCAACTCCACTTCCTCCACAGGCATAACATGCGAAGGATCCGATCTATACTTCCGAAGCATAGAGACATGAAACACATCATGTATCTTTTCCAACTCTTGCGGTAGCCTCAGCTTGTACGCAACATGACCCACATGTTCAATCACCTCGTATGGTCCAATAACCTAGGGCTCAACTTACCCTTTCGACAAAACCTCATCACCTTCTTCCAAGGCGAAACCTTCAAGAACACACGATCACCTACCGCAAACTCAATCTCCTTACGCTTCAAATCCGCATAGGACTTCTGTCGATCAGAAGCTGCCTACAATCGGTCCCAAATGAGCTTCACCTTCTCGGTGGTTCCTTTCAACAAAGCTGGCATTGAAACCAACGTCTGACCTGTTTCAGCCCAACAAAGAGGAGTTCTGCACTTCCTCCCGTACAATGCTTCATAAGGTGCCATTTGAATACTTGCCTAGAAGCTATAGTTATAAGCAAACTCCACCAAAGGCAAATGCTTCTCCCAAGAACCCTGAAACTCAATTACACAGCACCTCAACATATCTTCCAGCACTTGGATAACACGCTCATACTGTCCATCCGACTGTGGATGATAAGAAGTATTGAAATTCTGCCGTGTACCCAAAGCTTGATGCAAACATTCCAAGAAACGCGATGTAAAGCTCGAATCTCTATCCGACACAATAGACTTTGGCACACCATGCAACCGCACAATCTCAGCAATGTACAGCTCTGCAAGCTTATCCAAGGTGTACATAGTATGCACTGGTACGAAATAAGCACACTTCGTAAGGCGATCCACAATCACCCACACCGAATTCTTCTTCGATGGCGACAAAGGCAAACCAGACACAAAGTCCATGGTAATCATTTCCCACTTCCACTCAAGAATCCTCAACAGTTGCAACAACCCAGAAGGAAACTGATGCCCAGCCTTAACTCGCTGACAAACCATGCACTTACTCACGTACTCCGCAACATCTTTCTTTAATCCCACCCGATAGTACTCATCCTTAAGATCACGATACATCTTTGTACTACTAGGGTGCATAGCAAAAGGACTACTATGAGCTTCAGTCAGAATAGCACGCCTCAACTCCGCATCATTCGACACTACTATCGGACAACCAAAACATAAAACTCCATCATTATTAAAACAAAAATCCGATGGTCTATCCTCAGCAATATCCTGAACATGTGGCACCAAGGAATTATCCAACAGCTGCTTATTCTTTATCAACTGCACCAAGGATGGTTTCACTTGCAATTCAGCCACAAGACCTCCATCTCGCGAAATGCTTAAGCTGGCAAACATATCCCTCCACTCCACTACCACCTTTCTACTCAAAGCATCCGCTACAACATTAGCTTTTACCTGATGGTACTCGATCGCCAGATCGTAATCTTTAAGCAACTCCACCCAACGTCGTTTCCTAAGATTCAACTCTTTCTGAGATATCAGATACTTCAAACTTTTGTGATCCGTGTACACAATACACTTCTCACCATATAGATAATGTCTCCAAATTTTCGAAGCAAAGACCACCGCAGCCAACTCAATATCATGCGTAGGATAATTGCGCTCATGCACCTTCAACTGGCGCGATGCATAAGCCACCACCTTACCCTCTTGCATCAACACACACCTCCAAAATTGGGGTGTTACAGCAACTTCAGTGAGTCAAAACTCACACTAGGAGAATTTCACATACAAATGTTTACCTCATAGAGTCTGAAGTACAATACAAAGATGATCTCGATGATCCGCTTCATTCTTGGAATAGATCAAGATGTCATCTATAAACACCACTGTGAATTTATCAAGATAGGGTCTAAATACCCGATTTATCAAACCCATAAAAGCTATCGGTGCATTATTTAGCCCAAAGGGAATCACCAAGAATTCGTAGTGTCCATATCTCGTACGGAAAGTAGTCTTTGGCACATATCTTTCTTTAACTCTCATTTGATAGTAGCCTGACCTTAAGTCGATCTTGGAAAACACAGAGGCAACTTCTAATTGATCGAACAGGTCGTCTATTCTAGGAAATGGATATTCATTATTAATGGTTACTTTATTCAATTGTCTGTGGTCGATGCACAATCACATAGAACCATCCTTCTTCTTAAAAAAGAGAATCGGAGCTCCCCAAGGTGAACAGCTCGGTTGAATGAAACCCTTGCTCAATAAGTCCTGAATCCGAGCCTTTAATTATTTCAACTCCACGGTTCCCATCCGACATGGTGCAATGGAAACTGGAGCAGTCCCAGGTTGCACCACAATGCCAAATTCTACTTCACGGGTTGGAGGCAATCCCGAAAATTCATCAGGGAAGACATTAGAAAATTCACATACGGTGTCAATGTCTGATAGTTGCGGCTCACCTTTAGTTTCCAATGACAAAGCATACAACGATGGATTCCTCGCATTCGTCAGCACAACACTTTCTTTACACAAACCCTAAAGATACAATTTTCTTTTACAACAATCTACCTATGGTTGGTGCTCACTAAGCCTATCTAAGCCTAGGCTGAAATCAAATTCATGGATTGGTAAAGCCAAAAAATTGGTTGAAAAAGGAATCCCTTCAATCATTAAGGGACAAATCTTGCATACCACCCTTACGGTGACATAATCTCCTAAGGGATTGGTTACAGAGATTCTCGATACTATTGGTTTAGAAGACATGTTATACTTTTTAACTACAATGGTTCTTATGAATGAATGAGTAGAACCAGGGTCAATCAATGAATATAAAGGATGCGAATATAACTCAATGGTACCTGCAATAACATCAGGTTCATCTTGTTCTTCCCTGCTTCTCACATGATACATTTGAGCAGGAGCTTTCGAGTGTTGTTTGTTAAATGGCTTCCCTGGACCACTCGATCGCCCAAAAGTCCCAGAAGATCCCTGGTTCGATCCTTTACCCCGAAAGGATTGAGTAGGAGAAGCATCAGTAGTCAGTGCGACAAAAGATATGGTTGCATTCATAGCACAATCATGAATAAAGTGACCCTGCTCGCCACGGTGATAGTAGGCTCCAATATGCTTATAAAATTGTCCCGATGGATGCTTGTTTTGACAATAATTACACATTGGATGCTGGTTGCCTCGATTTGAACCTCAAGTGCTATCAACGGGCACTGTTTTAGCAAAAGAATGCGTTACAGACTGAGGTCTCTCAATGTTCCCAAAACGGCAGGGCTCTGGGTAGACATTTTGCTTAGGGCCGTAAACATGGGTCATAGTTCATCAATAAGGTCATCTATGAACATTCTGCACGTGTCTTCTTCTTTCTTTATAAATTCTACTCCGTATCGGCAATATTTGCAGAAATCATTGATATATTGCTCGATAGGTCGCCCACCTTGCTTCATGTGAAGGAAGGTGTTATGCCTTTCTGCGATATAATACTCACTAATATGCTTGTTCCGGAATTCTCGTAGAAACAACTCCCAAGTAACCAATTCTTTAGAGACTGTGAGAATAGTAGTTTCCCACCACATAAGAGCTTCATCGGTCAATAATGCAATACCACATTCCAACTTATGTTCATCCATACATTGCATCTGTTTATTCAAAATACGTAGCGTGTTGTCCATCCAATATTCAGCAACTTCGGGATTATCATCATCATGTCCGATAAAGGAATAGGCTCAGAGCGAAGCAAACTTGTCCACAGGGGCACAGACATATTGGACAACACAAGGGGTTGGCTGAACAGATGGTGTTGCTACCATTACATCCATAAACTGTTTGAACGTGTTAGTCATGTTCTGATAGCATTCAGCCTGAGCGGTAGGTGATGCAGGCTCAGTACCCTGAACAAGAGGGTCCTGTGGTTGTAGTAGATTCTGAGAATTTTCTCCTCTAACCTCCTTGCCATGTTTCGAGGAGCCAGTAGCGAGCTCGTCGATATGAGCTTCATTTGTCTCAGACATATCTATATGAAAGATCAGATTAGTCGACAAGTCACAATATACGGAATATAAAACTCCTAGGTGGTAAAGTAACACAATAGCAATGCAATAAGCTTCGGTTTAGTCCTAGAATCGACTAAACTCTAGCTATTATACCACAAATGTAACACCCCTTCCCGGCTTGGGCGAGAACCGGGTCAGAGCATGTTACCAAAGAGCATTACGGTGATCGATGCGATAAATTCCATTTTTATTCACAACACATAATCAATATTAGGCAAACAAAACGTTACCAATATACATTTAATCCAATTCATTCACGAGAAGGCCACATTAAACCGTTTAGGAGCAAATTATAACTTTTACAAGTTTTAGGGACTAGTTTGTAAATCTGACATATAAAAGGTCCCTTGATGCAACAGACAATAGCACAATGTAATTCGATGCATTATTAACTAGCCAGTAAATTTTCATACAATTTGGAGATAATTAGTCCATCCAATTTAACCTTACAATATTTAGTGACTAAATTGTAAAGCTAACAATCTGTTCAATAAGCTGTTAATTAACTTATCTAACCCCGCATTGAAACACCCTAAACTGTTTCAAAACGGGTGGATGTTGATCAACTTCTATTGACTTTTCCCTTTAGACCGTATCGATACAGGCTTGACCTGTATCGAAACGGATTGACCACCCTTGACTTTGACTCGTTTCTATACGCTATAAACCCGTATCAAATCGAGGGATTCTAGAGACAAAATGTTTCAAAAAAGCCATGGACCGTTCCGATACACCCTATTTCTCAGAGCAATTTGTGCTTACCCATATCGAAACGCCATCACCTTTTTCGATACGGCCATACCTATAATGATATATTTTTGCTGGTTTTTATTTGATTTGACCTGTTGAACGATGTGCAAATGCAACGAAACTTTACATACAACATTTCAATGGTATAAACTAGTACCATGCCAAATTTCATGATCATATGAATGCATTTACTATGTTTTTACCTTTTTGAGCTATGTATGCAAAATACATCCATTTTAAACTTCACAAAAGGCCATTTAGATCTAAATAGCATATTACAACTTAGGAAATACACCAACACATCAAAATAGGCACAAATGGCTAGTTCAACTACTTTGCCACCTTCCTAGGAGTTTAAAGTCAAAAACACATTACTTCAGGCTTGTAGTGACTTGTCTTGCCTAGCCAAATCCGATCTTCCGATACTCTATCTTTCAACATGAAAAGCATGAGATGAGACACGTTAGGCATATAATGCCTAGTGAGGTAGTCATAAACAATATGAACAACATTATATCAAATATCAATATGCATAATCTCATGCATATCAATGTCAAGCTATGTATCAATATACAATGTTTAGGACTTTCATTTCATCATTAATCCTTGGATTGAATCAAGATCGTGGATACGTGAATTCCTACGCCTCGCCAAATCAATGAATGGTCTAATCCCTCCGCCTCGCCAATATGACCAATATCAATAAACATCCCTCCACCTCTCCAAATCAATATAGGCCTTAGCCTTAGGACCGTAGTCCACTCGTACACTAAGCTCATTAATTCTATGGCATGCCAATTGTATCCAATATTCATTCCAATCCAAGGTTGCAATATTTATATTCATTTCAATAATCAATAGTACACCAATGTTTGATGATTTCAATATTGCCAAAGACAAATATATGTATCTCATCATCAATAGTTCATAGTTCGATGTCAATATCAATGTCCAATGGTTTCTATATAATAATTCAATGACAGTGACTATATCAATGATAATGCGCAATGACAAATGACTATATTCGATGTTCAATTACAACTTACCAACACTTACCAATGTGTCTGATTAACCATACAATGCAATTTCTTCAACAACAATGTTAGCGAAGTAATCGAAATTATCAAATAATGATTCAGGAAGGCCTTTCGCCTAAACCCAAGATTCCTACAATAGTCACCTTGACAGTCTGAAGCTTTCAAGGCTCTCAGATAACAACCCTCTTGTTCCTAGCTTGGGAAGGAGACGATGGATGCCCTTTATCAACTTCTTGAGCTAGGAAATTAATAGAAACTATTAGGATCGATATTTCGATATCAAAATTAATAGAAAATTATCAAAATCAATATATGATTTCAATATAGATGACAATGATGAGGTATCCATGGATAGTCAAAATCTTAGCTTAAGATTAAGCTTAACACGTCCATGGAATCCAATGATTGTTTGAGGATTATTGCTTACCCGAATAATGGCAACTATCCTATAGCTATAATGTGAAGAAATTCAAAGCTTAAAACTTTCTACAATGGTGGTGCTTGCTTGTTAATGGAAGGAAGAAGATGAAGATGACTAGAGAATGTTTATTTGCTTTTCAATCGGGTAAGCATATCCTTTTCTATTCTATGTCTTTTAATTAGTATAGGTTTCCTTCCATTGAAGGAAACTTTCCAGATATTCCCAGATATAGGAAATTTTAATTAGAAAGGGGGTAATTACAAGATTAGTCCCTCAATTCTCAAGACTTTGTAGTTTTGACTCCCAACTTGCATTTTCTTCATTTTAGTCACTACATTGGTTCGACATTATTCGATAGAGTCTGAAGACGATCTTTTTGACTAAATTTTGGTTCGATGTCAATATTTAACAAGTCGATACAATATTTAGACTTCATCAATGTAGGATTTTTGATTATCAGAACTTAATTCCGACTATACCGGATTTTGGGGTGTTATACGCACAATCTCAGCAATATACAACTCTGCTAACTTGTCCAACTTATACGACACCAAATCAGAGTTCTTTTTTGATGGTGTCAAAAGCAAACCAGACACAAAATCTACAACATCCTTTTTGAACCCAACCCAATAGTACCCATCTTTCAAACCATGATACATCTTTGTACTAACAGGATGCATAGAAAAAGGAATGCTATGAGCTTCAGTCAAAATAGTGCGCCTCAACTCAACATCTTCTTGCACAACTATCCGAGTTTTAAAGCATAAATCAGCATCATCATTGAAATAGAATTCTGTTACATTACTATAAGCTATATTCTGAACATGAGGTGCCAAAGAACAATCAAGCAACTGCTCATCCTTAATTAACTTAATTAAGGAAGGTTTCACTTGTAACTCGGCTATCATCCCACAATCTCGGAATATACTCAACCGTGCAAACATCGTTCTTAACTAATTAGCCACCTTCCTACTCAAAGCATCGGCCATAACATTGGCCTTTCCAGGATGGTACTCAATTGACAGATCATAATCCTTAAGTAACTCCAACCATCTACGTTGCCTAATATTCAACTCTCTCTAGGACATTAGATACTTCAATCTCTTATGATCCGTATAAACCATGCACTTCTCACCGTAAAGGTAGTGCCTGCAAATCTTGAAGGCAAACACAACTACGACAAGCTCTAGTTTATGAGTAGGATAGTTGCACTCATGCACCTTCAATTGCCTAGATGCATATGCCACAACCTTCCCACCCTGCATCAACACACAACCTAGACCAACATATAACGCATCACTATAAACCATAAAATCCTTACCCGATTCAGGTTGAATCAAGACAGGAGCTTGTGTCAAAGATTCCTTCAACCTCTCGAAAGCTTGTTGTCTAACTTCCTTCCACTCAAAGCGAACATTCTTTTGCAACAATTTAGTCAACGGAGCAACAATCTTAGAGAAACCCTCGATCTTGTGTGGGTCAACTTGAATACCCTCAATTGACACCACATGTCCAAGGAAGACAACTTCCCTAAGCCATAACTCGCACTTGCTCAGCTTGGGATAAAGTTGATTCTCCAACAATACTTGCAACACAATCCTTAAATGCTTGTCATGATCCTCCTTGGTAAGCGTGTACACGAGAATATCATCGATAAACACTACCACAAATTGATCTAAGAACTCATGGAACACACGATTCATCATATCCATCAATGCAGTCAGTGCATTTGTCAACCCAAACGACATCACTAAGAACTCATAAAGCTCGTACCTTGTCCGACATGATGTCATAGGTACATCTACATCCTTAACCTTCAGTTGATAATATCAAGACCTCAAGCCAATCTTCGAAAACACTGAAGCACCTTTAAACTGGTCAAACAAATCACCATTCCTTGGCAAAGGGTACTTGTTCTTAATCGTCAACTTGTTCAGTTTCTGATAATCTATACACATACGCATCGTGCCATCTGTTGCGTGCAAAAGTGATGTGCAATTAGCGTGCAAGTGTACACGGTGCCAAGTTATAGTATTTAAGATATCGTCTCCACAGGGGTTTGTGACAACTTTTCGGAATTCACTTTTCTACACAAGTAAAATAAAAACTCAAATAATAAGAGCTGGTTTGATTTAGGCTAAAACTAAAGCAAATAAAGTAAATTTAGAAATCAGTGTGAGAGAATAGGTTGGTATTGGATGTTTCGTAGTGCGGAGAACTGTTGTATTGTGTCGGCACAGTTTTGTTGATCAACTTAACAACTTCAGTCACCACCCACAAATATACCTCGGTAGGCGCCCGCCTCGGCAGAGATGTGTGAGATCGACTGGGCAATTTAGTGATGATTCAAGGTTTGGCAAGGCTCTTTTCTATGACGCCCTCTTCTCCCGAAGCTTGAAGTACTATTGGCGAACACGTCTTGGATGATACCTCCCGGCGTGAATCTAAGGGTGAACACCAACCGATTGTGGATCCTCTCTTAGCCATTGAACTTCTTAACTTATCCCTAAGTTGAACTAGGTTTGCCCTATGGTTAGACAAAACCATGTTTACTCGTTTCACAAGTTCAACTCTCCAGATATTGAACAAATAGATTGAAGCTCTGTTCTCTCCCAATAAAGATTGCGACAATGAAGAACCAAGAGTAAAAAAACCTTGAATTTTATTGCGAAACTGAAATCCTAAACAATACAACAAGACTCTCACAACTACTACACAACCAACCCTTAGCCCTATGGAAGGTTTAGAACATGGTGGGTTTGGACAACACTAGGGTTTCGACAAGAAGGAGTTTCTCTCTAATCTCTATTGTGTTCTCTCCTCTTGGACAAATACACATATATATAGGGGAGGAGCCTAGGCTTAGGTCGGTTTAGGGTAGGAATACTAGTTAGAATATGATTACAACTCATTAAAAGATCATTAGATCCTTTTAGATTCTCATTTGACTTTTCTCCAACTTGAGTTTGATCCGACTTTACTTTGTCTGCTAGGCTCCAGTGCACGTGCAAGTGTTCTCTATAAATAGAGCTTGATGAGCTCTTTCTATCGCATATCACTTTGCATTTTTTCACTCTTCCTCAAGTTGCTGCCTCGGCGGAAGTGTGGACTAGTGTACAGGGGTTGGCATAGTTCTTCATTCTAGTCTTCTAATTTTTATTAGATCTCCAGATTGTCCATCAGCTTCCTCCTTTAGTTTGCAGCTTCTCCTCTTCTGCCCTCTCTACTGCCTTGGCGACATTTGCCTGGGCGGGTACCTGCGCACATGGAGAAAACACACCTGAGCAGTATCATATATATATATATACAATCAATTATATTCATCAAATAAGGTGGAATATCTAATATATCCTATTTTATGTATCTTTCCTAATGAATGCAACCTAAACTATACTTAAGAACAACAATAATTGAGCTAAACTAGGGTATAAATATAGAACTTTTGCACACTTAACACATCCCCAAACTCGAACTATTGCTTGTCCTCAAGCAATGCAATCAAATGCTAACATGTAAAAACTTAAAATCATATAGAAACTAAGTCGATAAAGCATCTTGAGCTAACTTTACATACTATGTAGATTTACGCCTAATTAGCGACCCTTTGAATGACAAAATATTTACCTGGAACCAAACTATGTATCTCGTGAGTGTGTGTGTGTTGCTTGTGATAAGCATGATTCTTCATCTTCTAAGTAAACCTTCGTTAAACACCTTAATTCCCTAGGGTTTCCCCCTAGTTTCTTTTTCAATTTAACCACTAGCTGCCGGCAAGAGGCATCTCTAATGATATTTTTTCTCTAGAGCCATTTTCGTGCACCTCTAGGACGTCCGATTTTTTTCAAACTTCAAGTTCTACCGAAGTTTACTAGGTGAAATACATAAGTTTCCTAGAAATCCTAAAATCACACTAGTCACAAATAGTGTTTTCTTTTAAGTTCAGACCATAGTAGGATTCTAAGTTAACCTAAAGTCATGCCAAGTAACCTAAAGTCAAGAATTTTTCTTAAACTAAGAGTTCATTAGACTTCAAATAAAGACATGTTACAATTAGATCCTAAATAAAACAGAAAAGAAAAATTAAAGACATCAAAAATTAGAAAAATTAAAGACATAAAAAATTAGAAAAAGAAAAGAACAAAATTAGAGGACAAATCCCCCCCCCCCAAACTCGAGAGAAGAATTGTCCTCAATGGAAAAAAAATCATGCATAGATTGGATAGAAAACAAAAGAGAAGAAGGGGAGAGAAGCTTAGATTGGTTGTGATTCGGATGAGCTGTCGTCGTTGCCACCAATGATCACTCACTTTCGTGCTACCATCTTGAAGCAATTAGCCGCCCTCGGCGGCTACTGGCGGGAAAGCGGACTGGGTTGATCATTCTGGTGACTTCTCTTTCGCCACCTTCTTCACTGTCGGGGCAGACTTCGGTGGCTGAGTATGTTCTCTTCACACTTGGGGAGAAGGACAGTTCGAGCTTCCTTGTAATTGATCGAACCGTGTCTTTTCATACGAGGCCGTCTGATAGGAAGTCCTTGACGTAGCTGGAGTCACTTGGTCCTGGTGCGTAGGATGTTACCCTGAACGTCTGCCCTTGATCTCTGACTGGGGCTGACGCTCTATCTCTTTGGTTGTCGGAGCTGGAAAGGACCTCGGTGGCTGTGGCAACTGAGGAGGCTTGTGGCTCGGTGGATATGGGAGCGGTTGAGGTTGCCGGATGTGTTGCCAAGGCAGATGGTGCGGTGGGCGTTGCTGGTGCCGCCGGGGCAAATATCTTGGCGGGGAACTCTACAAAGAGTGTTGCTAGGAACTTCTCTTTGATGGTGGTGACGATGGTGTTGTTTAAGTACCAAATATATGTCATGAAAGTCAGTTTGCGGCGTTCCATTCTATCCAGCTGTGCTGCCAAGCCGCCGATGGTGGTTGCCGAGGCGGGTTCCTGGAAGTGTTGTTGACTGCCAATCTCTGAAGCCTGGGCGTAGTTCTCCGGGGTGGCTGCTGTGATCTCCATTTTTCGAATGATTATTTCCCTCTTCCATCCGGTTCGTTCTCTTGTTATGGTGTCGGTTGGGGTGACTACAACATGTGCCTTCTCGCACATCACCGTGATGAGGCTGGGTGTAACACCCCAATTTTGGGCTTAGAAGTTTAGGGTCTGAACCAGGCCGGTCTGATTTTCGGTTCAAATATAAAAGGAGGTTTTAGGGAAAGCCTAGTTCGGGATGCTTTAAAAATATGGAAAAATATCTAAAAATACTCTTTTAATATATATAAGAGAGTGGTGAAATCAATTTTACAAAATAAGGTTTGGAAATGCAACATTTTGAAATAGTGACTAAAATGCGATTTTTGAAAAGTTTAGTGGTGACTATTTTGTAAGGATTGAAACTTAGAATCTTTAAGGAGCTAATTTACCCAATAATGGTTTCTCCAGATTTTTCTTAAATTTAAGTGATTTAATTAATGTTTAATTAATTAAATGAAAAGGTGGAAACCACTTTTTAGATTTTCATAACTAACTTTTCTTAAAACTTTCTCATCTCTTTTTCTCTCAAAATTCCCTCATCCAAACACTTTTCTCCAGCAACTTATCCATTGATTTTCACTCCAATTGATGAGGTTTCAATCATCAATTAATTCCTAATCCATTCTACATCAAATCCTTTTGATTTGCTCATTGGAATTTCAAGAAAATTGGCTCAAATCAAGGAGAAATCAACATTTAGAGGTAAGGTTGTTCTTCTCTTCTAAATACTCAGTTCTTTACTGAAATTCCCAAGTTATCAATCCTTAATTTAAGTTTTATAAATTGTTTTAATGATATGAACTTGATTTTGGCTTAAAATTCAAGATTTGGAGGAAATCTTGAGGAATTTCACGGTGATTGTTTGGGCTCTGTTTTGAGATGATTCTTAAATGTATTTTAGATGTCTAATGATGTGTAAATGAGGTTTTATCAATGCAATCCCGAATAGGTTGAATTTCCTAAGTTTTTGCTTATGAAAATGGTGGTTTTTGGGGAGATCTTGGTGTTCTATTATAGTTGGAGGTATAAGGACGAGTTTAGGTTCATTTTTTATGTTAATTGATGTTTAGAAATGGTTAGAAGTGATGGATATTGGCTGAGTTATGGTTTGGAAGAGTTTGGAGGTGATTTCGGTTGTGTTTGGTAACCGAAATGTTAGTTTTGGTTAGAGCAGCGAGTTTAGGTGTGATGGATGAAGATTCTAATGCATGATGATGCATTAATCCTCTACTTTGATGTGTTTAAAACAGGGGAGACATCTTCGAATACTTGTGGTGTTGAACCGGAGGCTTGATCGGCTTTTCGGCAAGGTTGCGAAACGGAATTGGTGAGTGAAGTTGGGTTTCTAGCTTTGAAACAAATGTTTGAAGGTTTTGGGAGCTTAGTTTAAGTCTAAGCAACTTTACTGAGCTCAAGAGTAAGTTTCCGGAAAAACTCTCTTGGATGAGCCATGAAGTGGTTCGATGCATTGTTTATAAATTGCATGTTTAAATTTTGTTTTGAAAGCATGTTTTAGCATGGTTAATGTTGGTTTTGAAAGCCATGTGTTGAAGGATGCTCAAGGTAAGAGATCCTTGGTTTGACATATTGTAAATATGGTTTTTGATGCATAGTGATGCATGATGATAAATGGCTTTGATTAATGCTTTAAATAGTGATTTTTAATGGTAAATGATGTATATTGGCAAGTGATGTAATGGTTTTAAAGTACTTGAATCGGATATAGTTAGCCGGCTATAGGATTGGGTGCACCGTGAATAAAGTCGCCTTGAATGTTGAGGGGTTGTAATTGTACCGTAAACTCCATCCATGTACACTAACGAGAAAGGTAAGATCACAATGGTGGTTAAAAGTCCATGTGTGGATCTTGTGTTGTGTGTCCAGTGTTCTCGTAAGTGGAGTTATACAACTACCGATGAGTGATGTTGAGGGGTTGTTATTGTACCGTTAAACTCCATCACGGGTGTTGAGGGGTTGTGATTGTACCGATAAACTCCACCTTGTATGTTCGGTAGTGTGTATGAAGCGTATGGGACAACGCTTGTAATCCGCGTATCTGATTGTGTTTTGTGTTGTAAACTGATATGGATTATCACTTGAAAGCCAATATGACATGTTGATTTAAATGAAGCATGAGATGCTTGTTATGTATGCAAGGTTGCATGAATAATGATGATTATGTGATGGAATGTTTTGTTAAAAGTGTTTTATAAAAGGCATTATTGTGTTGTTTCTTTAGAGCATGCCTCACTAATCAATTATGCTTACGCTCTCTCTCTCTTGAACCAATAATGCATATAATTGAAGTGTTTGAGGGCAACAAGGAGGCTAAGAATCCAAAGGAAAGCTAAGCTCATGTATGCTGACGTTTCATAACACTATTAGTTTTTGATATTTTTGCAATGGGAACGTAGGATGTGTTTTGGGAGATGTTTTGGACTCCCTAGTTGTGGCATGATGCCTTTGATGATTTGGATGTGTAAATGGCCATTTTGATGCTTTATTTGGTGTTTGGTTGGTTGCTTGGTCTTGAACATTAGAATGCATGCCTATAGACTTGTGGAATACCATGAATGATGCTATGAATGTGATTTGAAGTTGCAAACATATACCTTATATGTAAGATGACTTGTTGGCATAATTAGGAAGTCTTTAGGATGTATTGAGTGGTTTTGTGCAGTTAAACCAGCAAATTATGCAGCTTCTGAGTAACCCGTATCGATACACTCATAGGCGTTCCGGAACGGGGGACTGTAATGGCCTTGGTGTTTCGAAATGGCTGGTGACCGTATCGACACGGTTTGGCCACTGGAAGGCACTGTTTCGAAACAAGTCTCGAAACGAACTCGCATTTCAAAATGGTCAACCCCGTTTCGAAACAGATGACCGTTTGGCACTGATTTGAATGGTTTTGAGGTTTGTAAGTTTTACGTTTTAGTCCTGAAAATTGTATTTGCAATTGCATGAGTTTGAGACGTCCGATTAAGATGAAATTTGACAGGGGAGCATGTAATATGATTAATTTAATATTGGTAACTTAAAAATCAGTTAAGACCTCCTAATTTCAAGGATTTGCATTTTGGTCCCTAATATTTGTGATTTGTGCAATTGAGTCCCTTATTAATATCCGATCGTTGTGCCTTTCACATAAATGTTTCTCAAGGGTACGCTTAGGGTTAATCTGCATCTAGACAAGATTAAAAAGAAAAAAAGGGTCGTTAATCAAGGTTGACTTTCGAGTTGACTTTGGTTTTCCTCGTGTAATCTTCGTAATTCGGGTCAACCGTCTTGGCCGGGCTAAGGGGGTTACACTGGGGAACTAGAGTTGCCCCTTCATTTTCTGCCAACACTCGTAAATTTCGTTTGCAATAATCAACTTTTACATTTTAGTCACCATGTCAAAATGTCGACTTTCCAAAACCTATTTTTCAAAATTCATTTCACTTTCCATTACTACATATTTAATTAGGATTTTAGAAAATTTTCACATGATTTTATCACACCATGAACTACGATTTCCCTGAATCGACCCGAATCTCTAATCTAGATTCACCAATCCCTAAATCTCTTTTAAAACCTATAGTCCCAAAACCTGGGCGTTAGAACTCTCCCCCACTTAGGAAATTTCGTCCATGAAATTTTACCTAAAGGAAAAAGGTGCGGAAACTGCCTCAAAATGTCCGCCTTGCTTTCCCACGTGGCCTCCTCAACTCCTCGATGTCGCCACAACACCTTCACAAGTTCAATCTTCTTACCACGAAGAACTTTGGTACTAGAATCAAGAATCCCCACTGGTTCCTCATCCTAAGAAATCCGAATTCAACTCAATCTTCTCAACAAGCATAACATAAGATGGATCTGATCTATTCCTTCGCAACATCGAAACATGAAACACATCATGAATTTTCTCCAACTTGGGAGGCAACCTTAACCGACATGCAACATGGTCAACACGTTCAACAACCTCATAAGGTCCAATAAGTCTTGGACTAAGCTTACCCTTACGTCCAAACATCATCACCTTCTTCCAAGGCGATACCTTCAAGAACACGCGATCTTCGATTGCAAACTCAATCTCCTTACGCTTTAAATCCACGTAAGACTTTTGACGATCCAATGCAACCTTCAACCGCTCACAAATAAGCTTCACCTTCTCAGTCGTCCCCTTAAGAAAATTCGGTAAGGAAACAAACTTTTGCCCCACCTCCGTCCAGCAAATAGGAGTTCTATACGTTCTCCCATTCAAAGCTTTATATGGAGACAAGTGTATACATGCTTCAAAACTATTATTATAAGCAAACTCCACCAAAGGCAATTGTTTTCCCTAACAACCATGGAAATCTATAACCCAACATCTCAACATATCCTCCAGCACTTGGATAACTCACCCTGACTGTCCATCCGTCTGAGGATGATATGAAGTACAGAAGTTAAGCCTTGTATCCAAAGCTATATGCAAGCACTCCCAAAACCTCGTTGTAAACCTCATATCTCTATTTGACACTATAGATTTAGATACACCATGCAATGCACTATGTCGGCACTGTACAACTATGCCAGCCTCTCCAACGTATAGGTAGTTTGTACGATCAAGAAATGTGCACACTTCGTAAGACGATCCAAAATCACCCAAATGGAGTTCTTCTTTGACGAAGTTAAAGGCAAACCAGATATAAAATCCATCGTAATCCTCTCCCATTTCCGTTCTAGTATCCTCAAAGGCTGCAACAAACCGAAAGGAAACTGGTGCTCAGCTTTCACACGTTGACAAACCATACACTTGCTCACAAAATCAACAACATCCTTTTTCAACCCAACCCAATAGTACTCATATTTCAAGCCTCGATACATCTTCGTACTATCAGGATGCATAGCAAATGGACTGCTATGAGCTTCAGCCAAAATAGTGCACCTCAACTCAGCATCCTCCAGCACAACTATTCGGCCCTTAAAGCACAAAACACCATCATCATTGAAACAAAAATCCGTTGCATCACCATCCGCTATATCCTTAACATGAGGCACCAAAGAATCATCAAGAAACTGCTTCTCCTTAATTAGCTGAATCAATGAAGGTTTCACTTGTAACTCGGCTATGAAAACACCATCACGCGATATACTCAACCGAGCAAACATCACCTTCAAGTCAACAACCACTTTCCTACTCAAAGCATCGGCCACAACATTGGCCTTTCCGGCATGATACTCTATCATCAAATCATAATCTTTGAGCAATTCCAACCACCTTCGTTGCCTAAGATTCAACTCTATCTGGGACATTAGATAGTTCAAACTTTTATGATCCGTATAGACCATACATTTCTCAACGTAAAGGTAATGCCTCGAAATCTTCTAAGCAAACACAACCGCAACAAGCTCTAGATCATTAGTAGGATAGTTGTTGTAACCCCCTTAGCCCAGCTTAGACGCTTGACCCGAACTACGAAGATTACACGGGGAAAACCAAAGTCAACCCAAAAGTCAACCTTGATTAACGACCCATTTTTTTCTTTTTTTCTTTCCTAAATTCATTATTAATCCTATGTGATCACCCAAGAACATGGGAAGGAAAGGCACATCGATCGGAAATCAGTTAGGGGATTAATTGCACAAATTAGACATTTAGGGACCAAAATGTAAATTCCATATATTACAAGGACTTTGCAAATTTTAAGTTTACCAATATTCAATTAGTCCAATTACATGCCACTCTGCTAAAATCAGCTCCATCAGACATTCCAAACTCAACTAATTGCATCCATAAACATCAAGGATTAAAATGTAAGAAACAAGAACTTGAAACAGTTCAAAATCCAAGCCAACGGTCGAGTGTTTCGAAACGCTGACCCCTGTATCGAAACAGGCGTATCGAAACTGGACTAACCGTTTCGGTACTCGGGCTCGTTCCGAAACCCATATCAGAACATGGCTCTCTAGTAGCTAAAGTGTTCCGAAACACTCTTACCTATTTCGAAACACTGTGGCCATTTCTGGCCCCTGTTCTGAAACAGATTAGGGTGTTTTGATACACACTACCCTGCAACTATATAATTTTCTAGTTTTTCACATCTTTTCACATTCAAACATATCCCAAATCATACCATATCACACTAACAACATGGTTAAACATCAGGGAACATTATTATGAAGCTTAAGCTAAAGTATGGCATCAAACATGTTATCATTGAGTCTATAGGAATGCTCCCTTGTCATAAAAACAATATAAAAGCCTCAATCCTCAAACCAAACCCTAAAGGGTATTTACAATCCACAAATACCATAGCAAACTTGCAACAACCACATGGAGTTCAAAATACATCTCCCAAAATCAACTTTAGGTCCCCATTGCCAAATACCATTACTAAAGCATACGAAAACATCACCATACATGAGCTTCTCACTTCCTTGGATATCCTTAGCCTCCTTGTTGGTAAAAGAGAACATAAGCACATTTGCTTAGTGAGGCAAGCTCTAAGAAAACCAACACAACAATGCAACATTAAAACTCTATCTCAAAAACCATTTCCCACAACATGCTCTTTCTATCGCATGCTTGAAAACCATTTCAAAGCAATTCTCCATTTGAAAACACATGTACCTTTATTCTAACTCATGCATTAAGCCAATGCAAATCTCATTGCAAGGACATACTTATGCTTAAGAAAACAAGCATTTCATAAACCATAATCTCATATGCATTTACTCAAGCATAAACCATCTCAACATTTGGTACATGTGAATCAAATACAATTTCATATATTGACATTTCATATTACATCTTTACTCGGATATGCGGATTAGCTTGACTTAAAGTCAAGTCCTACCCTAGTGGAATCTCACATCACCAGACTCTCATGGCGGTATCTCTCTTCACCACAAAGCTTGGGTATTTCACCAAGTCCTACTCCGATGGTATCTCTCGTCATCAGATTCTCACTTTGGATCGGGACGGCACTACTCCCATTGCCCGACTCCAAAGAGAACATACGAATTTTCAGTTTATAGTGCACTTTCATCCTATTGGTCGACCAAGTATATCCGATAATTATCTAATCATTTATGCCAATATATCATATCAAAAATATCATCTCACATATTGTTTTGATGCAACATTTCTCAAATCTATCTCATCTCATTTCAAAACCATAACTCATGCTTGGCATTAAATCAAAATCTCAAAACTCTTTACTACAACATGCTATCTCATGAAATCAATACATAGCATCATCTCATGCTACAAATCATGCATAAAACAGTAGGAATTTGTCTATCTCAAAACAAGAGCGTGTTAAAAGCATTTAGGGGCATCAACCACATACTGAGAGCAAATCTAGCCATACTTACTTCCGGACTTAGGTTGGTGTGTCAAACAAATCCTAAATCCCCAAACCTTGTTTCTTTGTCCCTCAAGGACTTCTAAAACCATTCACACTCACTGATTATGTTTCGCTTGCTTTCCGAAACGATATCTAAGCTTCCGGCACTTCCGGATCAACACCAAAACCGTCTGAAGATGTCTCCCTTGTTTATATCATATAAGAGCAGAGGATTAATGCATCATAATGCATTGAAATCACCAGCCACTCATACAAACTCGTTACACTACTCAAAAACACCATTTCGGCTACCCAAAATAACCGAAATCGCCTCCAAACTTTCCCAAAACAAAGCCCAGCCAAGATCTATAACTTATAATCATTTCTAAACCTCAATCAACACTAAAAATCAACACAAACGCATCCTTATACCTCCAGCAACAACATATCACCAAAAACCACCCAAAAAACCACAAATCTAACATGTAAAACTTAGGAATACAACCCTATTCGGGATTTGTTTGATAAAACCTCATTTATAACATCAATTATCATCCAAAATACATTCGAAATCAACCTCAAAATAGAGCCTAACCAAGAGTTACAAAAATCATCAAGATCTCACCAAGAATCTTGAGTTTTACCACAATTTCATGTTTCTAACATTAAAGCAACTTAAAAATCATTAAAAAGGATTGATAACTTGAGAATTTCAGTTAATAACTGATCATTAGAGGAGAAGGACGAAGCTTACCTCTAATGGCTGATTTCTCCTCAATTTGTGCAAGATTTCTTGAAAATCCAAAGTAAAAACAAAAGGATTTTATGAGGTAAAGATTAGAAATCCTTAGGAGAATGAAATCTCAGCAAAAGAGATGAAAATCAATGGTTATTTTGTGAGAGAATTGTGTTTGGCTGAGTGGAAGTTGAGGGAAAATGAAAAGAGGGAAAAAGATCGCAAAGTAGTTATGAAAAGTTAAAATATGATTTCTCTTTTAATTTTTTTATTAAATCATTATTAAAACACCCAAATTAAAGAGAAATATGATAAAAACATTTTGGTAAAATTAGCTCCTTAAAGATTCAAAGTTTCAATCCTTTACAAAACAGTCACTAGTTAACTTTTACAAAAACTGCAATTTGGTCACTACACCAAAATGTAGTATATCCAAAATCATATTTTGTAAAATTGTTTTCACCGTAACCATTTATATAATAAATGAGAATTTTTAGATATTTTTACATATTTTTAACACATCCCGAACTAGTTGTTCCATAAATCACCCTGAAAGATTCGAACCGTTCTCGACCGGCCTAATTCAACCTCTAAAACATCTATGCCCAAAACCATGGCGTTACTGTTGCGTTCATGCACCTTCAATTTCCTAGATGCATACGCCACAACCTTCCCACCTTGCAGCAGCACACAACCTAGACCAATATATGATGCATCACTGCAAACCACGAACTCCTTACACGATTTAGGTTGAATCAAGATAGGAGCTTGCGTCAAAGCCTTCCTTCAACTACTCGAAAGCTTGTTGTCTAACATTCGTCCACTCAAAGCGAACAATATATTGCAACAATTTAGTTAACGGTGCAATAATCTTAGAGAAACCCTCCACAAACCTTCGATGATATCCAGCCAAACTAAGAAAACTACGCACTTCCGTCACTGATTTAGCCGTCTTGAAATTCATCACCGCCTCGATCATGTGTGGGTCAACTCGGATACCCTTGGGTGACACTACATGTCCAAGGAAGACAACTTCCTTGAGCCAAAACTCACACTTGCTCAACTTAGCATAGAGCTGATTCTCCAACAACACTTGTAGCACTATTCGCAAACGCTTATCATGATCCTCCTCGGTACACGAGTGGACCAGAATATCATCAATACATACTACCTATAACTGATCAAAAAACTCATGGAATAAACGATTCATCATGTCCATGAATGCAGCCGGTGCAATTGTCAAACCAAATGGCATCATCAAGAACACATCTACCTCCTTGACTTTTAATTGATAATACTCGAACCTCAAATAAATCTTAGAAAACACTGAAGCACCTCGGAACTGGTGAAACAATTCATCAATCCTTGGCAAAGGGGTACTTGTTTCTAATCGTCAACTTGTTCAGATGCCGATAATCTATACACATATGCATCGTGCCATCTTTCTTCTTTACAAGCAAGGCTGGTGCACCCTAAGGTTAAACACTTGGCCTTATGAACCTTCGATCTAGCAACTCCTAATGTTGCGTTTTCAACTCCTTAGGTGCCATCTGATTGGGAGCAATTGACACTAGAGTCATATTTTCATACAACTCAATGCCAAACTCAACATCTCTATTCGGTGGCAAACCATGCAACTCTTCCGGAAAGACACCTAGAAACTCACATATCGATCGTATGTCTAGCACTCGCACCTCCTTTGTACCATGGTTCATCATGTAAATTAAGAAAGCTTTACAACCCAACTCCATCACAGACTCGCTTCAAGAGGCAAAATTGCATTGAATAAGAATTTCACATTCTCGCCAACGATTACCACTTTGTAATCATCAGCAAGTTTCAAGGTAACCCACTTAACATCAAAATTAACCACATTCTTATGCTCGGTCAACCAATCCATCCCAAGGATTACATCAAAATCATATAAAGGCAACTCCATCATATCAACTGAAAACACATGGCCTTGAATAGATAAAGGACATCTCCTATACAATTTCCTTGTAACAACAGTTTCACCAAAAGAGCTAGTTGCTTGCATTCCCACATCTAACATCTCCACAGAAATATTAAGTAAATGTGCATACTCACTCAAGATGTATGAATGCGTAGATCTAGAATCAATTAAAGGTAACAATGAAAAGAATGCAAAGTGAAAGTACCTGCAATGACATCAGTGTCATTACGTTTCTCACGATGTGCATACACCCTCGGTGGACCACCACCCTCAGGTTGAACAGACACAACATGTGCCACACCTCTCCCTCCATCCTCCCTGCATTGGAAATTACCACGAATTCGCCTGCGGCCTCTCTATGGTGCAACAACAGGTGCCTGACCCTTACCACCTCAATCTAACAGGGAACAATCACGCCTCAAATGATCAGCCGTTCCGCAGTTCCAACAACAGTTAGCTGCCCCAGCCGCAGGACCATGCGCCTTTGAAGCTAGACGAGGACAATCTCGCCTCAGATGCTCACGCGATCCACATGCCCAGTAAGCATTTTCTTCAGATCTCACTCTGTTACACTGAACTGGCGCCCGTCGCCCAAAATTACCTCGCCTCGCTTCTGGCTGATACCTACAATCACGATTTCTGTTACCCGAGCTAGAGCCACCCACGTGAGATAACAAGCTTAAACTCTACTCGAACATCCCCAGCACATCAAAATATGCATAGTCAGAGGCTAGCATGAAAGTCATCATTTCCTGCACCAAGCCATAACAGAAGCGATCACATTGATGCCTATCACTCGGTACCAATTCCGAAGCATATTTGCTCAAACGTACAAACTGGACGTCATACTTAGCCATTGTAATGCTACCTTGCACCAAGGACATGAACTCACACTTCTTTTCGTCCAAGTATCTAACCTCTACTTACTTCTTCTTAAAGGCATCTTGGAAGAACTCCCAATCCACCTCATTGGGCTCTGTAACCCCCTTAACCCGGCCTAGACGGTTGACCCGAATTAAGAAAGTCACACGGGGAAAACCAAAGTCAACCCGAAAGTCAACCTTGATTAACGACCCTTTTTTTTCTTTTTACTCTTGTCTAGATGCACATTAACCCTAGTTATGATCTTACAAACAGCATACTCAAAGATCATACACATCAGAGATCAAACAGGGACCTAATTGAACAATTTACAACTTTAGGGACCAAATTGTAAATTCTGTAAATTATAAGGCCTTAACCCAAATTAAAGTTACCATCTTGAAATTAGTCAGGTTTCATGCCTCACTGCCAAATTTCAGCACAAAAGGACATTCCAAACTCATGCAATTGCACAAACAAGATTCGGGACCAAAATGCAAACAATTCAAAACATTTAACTGCCATATCAATTGATGTCATATTGGCCACAAGTGATAAGTTTCATCTTTTAAAACAAGATCAACATAATACTCACACATGGACTTTTAAACACCATTGTGATATTATAATTCTCATGAACCACATAAGGACTTTTAACCACGTTTGTGTTCTTCCCAAGGACTTTTAAACACCTTGGCCCCAAGGACTTTTAAACACCTTGGCCCCATGGACTTTTAAACACCATGGCAAGGACCACACAAGGAATTTTAACCACCTTTGTGTCCATTACAAGTTTCACCCTAAGGACTTTTAACCACCTTGGCCCCAAGGACTTTTAAACACCTTGGCCCATGGACTTTTAAACACCATGGCAAGGACCACACAAGGACTTTTAAACACCTTTGTGTCCTTAACAAGAACCATCCAAGGACTTTTAACCACCTTGATGTTCTTAAGTAACAAGGCTCACTCAAGGACTTTTAACCACCTTAGTGACCTTAACCATTTTTCAAAACATCACTTGCCAATATACATCATTCTCATCAAACAATCCACTGTTTTAAAGCATTAAACCAAGCCATAAACATCATGCATTTATAAGCATCAAACCACATTTTAACAATGCTCAAAAACAAGGAACTCTTACCTTGAGCTTCCTTCAACATATGGCTTACAATAACAGCATTAACAATGCTAAATCATGCTTTCAAAACAGAATTTAAAACATGCAATAAACCACATTGCACAACAATCACACCATGGCCATCACTAAAGAGTTTTTCCGAAAACTTACACTTGAGCTTAGCAAAGTTGTTTAGACTTAAACTAAGCTCCCAAGACATTGGTTTCAAAGCCGAAAACCCAATTTCACTCACCGATTCCACTTCGCCTCTTGCCGAAGTACAAATCAAGCCTCCGGATCACCACCACTTGGATCCAAAGATGACTCCCCTGTTTTAAACACATCAAAGCAGAGGATTAATGCATCATCATGCATTAATAGCTTCAAAGAAAGCACCTAAACCCGTTGCTCTCATCCACACTCCATTTTCGACCACCAAACACAACCGAAAATGCATCCAAACCACTTCTCAACAAAGCCCAGCCATAAACCATCAAAACCAAACATCCTTTAACATCATTTAACATCTAAAAAGAACCTAACAACATCCTTATACCTCCAGCAACATCAGATCCACAAGATCACCTCAAAAACAACCAAGAATCACAAGCTAAACTTAGGAAATTCAACCTATCCGGGATTGCATTAATCAAAACTCAATTCCTTATCAAATTAACATTCATTATTCATCAAAAACACATCTCAAATCACTGCTTTAACATATCCAACGAAAATTCATCAAAAATCACCAAATCTTGCATTCTAAGCCAAGATCCATTTACACAACTTAAAAACCTTTAATAAAACATCAATTTAGGATTGAGAACTTAGGAATTTCAGTAAAGAACTGATAGTTTAGAGGAGAAGGACGTTCTTACCTCCAAACTTGAGTTTCTCCTGTTTTAGAGCCAAAAAGCTTGAAGAATCAAGTAGCAAATGGCGAGGTTTTGTTGATGTGATGATTAGGAATCAAAAGAGAGTTGAAAGGAGAGATTTAGGTGACAAAATCAGAAGAAATCCTCTGGAGAGAAGGTGTTTGGGTTGAGATAAAATGAGAGAAAGGAAAATTGAGAAAATAAGAAGTTAGTTACAAAATAGCCAAAATAGTTTCCCTCCTCTTTTCTTATGTTTTAAAATCAGAATTAAGCCTTAAAATATCTTAGAAAAATCTGGAGAAACTCCCTTTGGGTAAATAGCTCCTTAAAGATTCAAAGTTTCAATCCTTTCTAAAACAGTCACGCAGTTTTCAAAAATTAGATTTTGGTCACCAGCCAAAATGTCACCCTTCCAAACCTCATTTTGTAAAATTGATTTCACAGTTCACTTATATATATTAAAAGATGATTTTAGAACATTTTTCCATATTTTTAATGCAACCCGAAATAGGCTTTTCTAATTTCACTCTTTTAGATTCGAACAGCACTTTGACCAAACCGGTCAACGGCCAAAACTTCTAAGCCCAAAACCGGGGCGTTACAACTCTCCCCTCTTAAGAAATTTCGTCCTCGAAATTTACCTGAAGGAAAGAGATAAGGAAACTGCTTCAGCATGTCTTCCTTCCGCTCCCACGTGGCTTCCTCAACACCTCGATGCTTCCACAGCACCTTCACCAACTCAATGGTCTTGCCACGAAGAACCTTGCTATCCGAATCCAGAACCTTCACCGGTTCCTCATCATAGGTCAAATCCGGATTCAATTCCACTTCCTCCACAGGCATCACATGCGAAGGATCAGATCTATACTTCCGGAGCATAGAAACATGGAAAACATCATGAATCCTCTCCAACTCTTGAGGTAGCCTCAACTTGTACGCAACAGGACCCACACGCTCAACCACCTCATATGGTCCAATGTACCTAGGGCTCAACTTACCCTTCTGGCTAAACCTCATCACCTTCTTCCAAGGCGTAACCTTCAAGAACACACGATCACCCACCGCATATTCTATCTCCTTACGCTTCAAATCCGCGTAAGACTTCTGCCGATCAGAGGCAACCTTCAAACGCTCACAAATGAACTTCACCTTCTCGGTGGTTCCCTTCAACAAAGCCGGCACCGAAACCAACTTCTGACCCATTTCAGCCCAACAAAGAGGAGTTCTACACTTCCTCCCGTATAAAGCCTCATAAGGTGCCATTTGTATACTCGCCTGGTAACTATTGTTATAAGCAAACTCCAGCAAAGGCAAATGCTTCTCCCAAGAGCCCTGAAACTCAATCACGCAGCACCTCAACATATCCTCCAAAATCTGGATAACACGCTCTGACTGACCATCCGACTGAGGATGATAGGATGTACTGAAATTCAACCTTGTACCCAAAGCTTGATGCAAACACTGCCAGAAACACGATGTGAACCTCGGATCCCTATCCGACACAATCGACTTAGGCACACCATGCAGCCGCACAATCTCAGCAATGTACAGCTCCGCAAGCTTATCCAAAGAGAACGTAGTATGCCCAGGCAAGAAATGCGCACACTTCGTCAGGCGATCCACAATCACCCAAACCGAATTCTTCTTTGACGGAGACAAAGGTAAACCAGATACAAAATCCATGGTAACCCTTTCCCACTTCCATTCAAGGATTCTCAATGGTTGCAACAACCTTGAAGGAACCTGATGCTCAGCCTTAACTCGCTGACACACCAAACACTTGCTCACAAACTCCGCAACATCCTTCTTCAAACCCACCCAATAGTACTCATCACGAAGATCGCGGTACATCTTAGTACTACCAGGGTGCATAGCAAAAGGACTACTATGACCTTCAGTCAGAATAGCACGCCTCAACTCAACATCATTGGGCACTACTATTCGACTCCCAAAACACAAAACGCCATCATCATTAAAACAGAAATCCGAAGGTCTACCCTCCGCGATATCCTGAACACGAGACACCAAGGAATCATCCAGCAACTGCTTTTCCTTGATCAACTGAACAAAAGATGGCTTCACTTGCAACTCAGCTACAAGACCACCATCACGCGATATACTCAAGCTGGCAAACATAGCCCTCAGCTCAACAGCTACCTTCCTGCTCAAGGCATCCGCAACAACATTAGCCTTTCCAGGATGGTACTCAATCGTTAGATCATAATCCTTGAGCAACTCCAGCCAACGTCGCTGCCTGAGATTCAACTCCTTCTGAGACATCAGATACCTCAAACTCTTGTGATCCGTGTACACCGTACACTTCTCACCATACAGATAATGTCTCCAGATCTTCAGAGCAAAAACCACAGCAGCCAGCTCAATATCATGCGTAGGATAATTGCGCTCATGCACCTTCAACTGCCGCGACGCATAAGCCACAACCTTACCCTCTTGCATCAGCACACATCCCAAACCAACATAGGATGCATCACTATAGACTACAAACTCTTTCCCTGATTCAAGCTGAACAAAGATAGGAGCTTGCGTCAAAGCCAACTTAAGCTTCTCAAAAGCCTGCTGTCTCGCTTCCGTCCATTCATACTTAACATCCTTTTGCAACAGCTTCGTCAAAGGTGCGACAACCTTAGAAAACCCATCCACAAACCTCCGGTAGTATCCCGCCAAACCAAGGAAACTACGAACCTCATGAACGGACTTAGGAACCTTCCAATTCATCACCGCCTCAATCTTCTGAGGATCAACACGAATCCCCTCAGCAGAAACTAAATGCCCAAGAAACACCACCTCCTTAAGCCAAAACTCACACTTGCTCAGCTTAGCATAAAGCTGATTCTCCAACAAAGCTTGCAAAACGATCCTCAAATGCTCTTCATGCTCCTCCTCAGTACGTGAGTACACGAGGATATCATCAATGAATACCACAACGAACTTGTCCAGGTACTCATGAAACACACAATTCATCATGTCCATGAAAGCAGCAGGAGCATTTGTCAAACCAAACGGCATCACAAGGAACTCATAATGCCCATACCATGTCCTGAAAGCTGTCTTAGGCACATCCACATCCTTCACCTTCAACTGATAATACCCTGACCTCAAGTCAATCTTAGAGAACACAGCAGCTCCCCGAAATTGATCAAAGAGATCATCAATCCTCGGCAAAGGATACCGGTTCTTGATAGTCAACTTGTTCAGCTGACGGTAATCAATGCACATCCTCATAGTGCCATCCTTCTTCTTCACAAACAAGACCGGTGCTCCCCAAGGTTACACACTCGGCCGGATGAAACCACGATCAAGCAGCTCTTGCAACTGCGTCTTCAGCTCCTTCAGCTCCTTAGGTGCCATTCTATAAGGAGTAATGGACACAGGAGTCGTATTCTCATACAGCTCAATTCCAAACTCCACCTCGCGATTAGGAGGTAAACCAGGCAACTCCTCAATAAACACTCCAGGAAACTCCTTCACAACTCTGATATCCTGCACCCTCAACTCCTTAGAGCTAGGATTCATCACAAAAGCTAGATAGGCTTCACAACCTTGCCTCAGCATCCTGCTCGCCTCCAAGGTAGATACCACATTGGCAAGAAACTTCACATTCTCACCAACCACAACAACTTCATAATCATCCGCAAGCTTCAACGAAACTCGCTTATTTTCACAATCCACAACAGCACGATGCTCAGCAAGCCAATCCATACCAAGGATCACATCAAAACCATAGAAAGGCAGCTCCATAAGATCAACATGAAAAACATGTTCTTGAACAACCAAAGGACACCTTCTATACAACTTTCGAGTCACAACAGTCTCACCAAAAGAACTAGTGACACGAACACCAACATCCAAAGACTCAACAGGCAAACCAAGCAATTCAGCATGCTCACGCAAAATATACGAATGCGTAGATCCAGAATCTATCAAGGAAAGTAATGAAAAGGATTGCAAAGTAAAGGTACCTGCAATCACATCTGCGTCATTCCTCCCTTCTCGCTGAGCATACACCCTCGCTTGACCTCCACCTTCAGGCTGAATAGCCACAACATGGGCCACTCCCCGGCCACCTTCCTCTCTCCGCTGGAAATTACCACGGCCGCGCCCACGACCGCTCTGCGGTGCAGCAAGAACAGGAGCACGCACTTGGCCACCAGCCAACATAGGACAATCTCGCCTCAAGTGGTATGCGGATCCACAATTCCAGCACCCGTTACCAGCTGCCACAACAGGAGCTTGCACCTCTCTCACAGCACGAGGACAGTCACGCTTCATGTGACCACGTGAACCACATATCCAAAAAGTGCTCGGATCAGCTCTAGGATTACCTCCTCTAGCAGGTGCACCACCACCTCTCTTAGCTGAGGACTGATACCTCTGGTCTCGTCCCCTCTTGTTCCGTCTACCACCGGAACTATACTCAGCTGATCGCTTACCAGCACTCTTAGCAGACAAACCCAAGTTCATCTCAATATCTTTAGCTCGGCCCACCAACACATCAAAATCATCATACTCAGTGGCCAGCACATACATCCTCACCTCCGTCACTAAACCATAACGGAACCTTTCGCACCTTGCCCGCTCATCAGGTACCAGCTCCGGTGCATACTGACTGAGTCTAACGAACTGAACTTCATACTCAGCCACCGTCATGCTCCCTTGGGTAAGAGACATGAACTCACGCTTCTTTTCATCAAGATATCTCACACCAAGATATCTCCTCTTAAAAACATTCTGAAAGAATGTCCAGGTTACATCAGCTTCAGCCATCCCAGCTATAGTGGTCGTCCACCACATATAAGCATCATCCTGAAGCAGGGATACAACACAACCAAGCTTTTGCACATCAGTGCAGCTCATCTGACCCAAGATCCTCTTGGTACTCTCTAACCAAGCTTCTGAACCTTCAACAGACATACCCCTGAACTCAGTCCCACCAAGACTGCGCAAACGCTCCAAAGGTAGTCTAACACCAGCATCTCCCTGATGCCCAGCTCCTTGAGCCCCAGCTACTGCTGCTTGAAAAGCTCCAGCAATAGCTTGTACCAACATAGACATGTCAGGCATAGCTTGCCCCCGTCCAACCTCAGGACCAGCAGCTCCAGCACCAGATGCAGCATCAGCTCTTCCACCCTCAGCACCACCACCACCAGGTGGAGGAGGAGGTAACACCGCACTACCCGCATTTTCCTCATTCTACTTCTCATTAGGAGCCGTAGCTCGCACATTACTTCTCAACTCTCTACGTGGTGCCATACTTTTACCATGCAATCACAATGCAAATAAAACAGGTTAGGC
The DNA here is from genome assembly GCA_958450335.1 of Hibiscus tridactylites. Taxonomy (NCBI): domain Eukaryota; kingdom Viridiplantae; phylum Streptophyta; class Magnoliopsida; order Malvales; family Malvaceae; genus Hibiscus; species Hibiscus tridactylites. The sequence goes on along the minus strand of OY288276.1, from coordinate 42,957,927 downwards.
CCAGCAAGGTAAGCAATCCATGTATTCAAGCTCAATTTCATTCAAAATCAACATCATTCCAATAGCTTTGATTTGGCAATGGGTACCCACAACATGCTACATCACAGCATACAACTCAAAGGCATCAAATTCACAAGCCACTGATCATGCTTTCACTCAACAAGCATACAAAGCATACATACTTCAATCATGCACACAAGCGTTCCCAATTACTCGAGAACTCAGCTCTGATACCACCAAATGTAACCCCCTTAACCCGGCCTAGACGGTTGACCCGAATTAAGAAAGTCACACGGGGAAAACCAAAGTCAACCCGAAAGTCAACCTTGATTAACGACCCTTTTTTTTTCTTTTTACTCTTGTCTAGATGCACATTAACCCTAGTTATGATCTTACAAACAGCATACTCAAAGATCATACACATCAGAGATCAAACAGGGACCCAATTGAACAATTTACAACTTTAGGGACCAAATTGTAAATTCTGTAAATTATAAGGCCTTAACCCAAATTAAAGTTACCATCTTGAAATTAGTCAGGTTTCATGCCTCACTGCCAAATTTCAGCACAAAAGGACATTCCAAACTCATGCAATTGCACAAACAAGATTCGGGACCAAAATGCAAACAATTCAAAACATTTGACTGCCATTGTCAGCCCCCAACGGTCGGCTGTTCCGAAACAGGGTGAGCCTGTTTCGAAACACGGGGCCGTTCCGCAACGCGTACCGAAACGCGGGCTGGCAGTGGCCATTCCGTTTCAGAACGGTGCCTACCGTTTCGGACGCCTGGGTTCATTCAGGGCACCCGTTCCGAAACGGTAGCCTCTGTTCCGAAACACCCTGCACAGATTGCAGCAAAATGCTTCCTAAAACATGCAATTGACCAACCATACATGCTCCAATTGCTACCAAACTTTACCAGCATGAAATTCAACATACAAGAGACATAATTGCAACAACCAATCAACATATTATCATCATATAAGAAAAGCCCCAATTTTAAAGCATGCTTCCTACTCAAGCTAACCATTCAAGCATAAACCTCCAAGACCAAGCATATAAAGATCAATTACAAATCCAGCATGTTCTCAACAACATTTAACATACTTAGGGAGTTCAAAACATCTCCCAAAACATACACATAGGTCCCCCATTGCCAAATTACCAAAAGCTAAAATGCGTTTAAGAAACCTTTCCATACTTTGAGCTTAATCCCACTTGATTGCTTGCCTTCCTTGCTGCCCTCAAAGTACCTTAATGATCTGCATTATTGGTTTAGGAAAACGAAAGAGAGCGTAAGCAAAAGCTTAGTGAGGAATGCTCTTGAAAACCATTCAATAATGCATTTGTAAAACACTTTATAAATCATACTTCAAACATCATATGTTCATGCTCACTAGCATTCTTAAACAAGCAAATCATGCTTCCATATCAATTGATGTCATATTGGCCACAAGTGATAAGTTTCATCTTTTAAAACAAGATCAACATAATACTCACACATGGACTTTTAAACACCATTGTGATATTATAATTCTCAAGAACCACATAAGGACTTTTAACCACGTTTGTGTTCTTCCCAAGGACTTTTAAACACCTTGGCCCCAAGGACTTTTAAACACCTTGGCCCCATGGACTTTTAAACACCATGGCAAGGACCACACAAGGAATTTTAACCACCTTTGTGTCCATTACAAGTTTCACCCCAAGGACTTTTAACCACCTTGGCCCCAAGGACTTTTAAACACCTTGGCCCATGGACTTTTAAACACCATGGCAAGGACCACACAAGGACTTTTAAACACCTTTGTGTCCTTAACAAGAACCATCCAAGGAATTTTAACCACCTTGATGTTCTTAAGTAACAAGGCTCACTCAAGGACTTTTAACCACCTTAGTGACCTTAACCATTTTTCAAAACATCACTTGCCAATATACATCATTCTCATCAAACAATCCACTGTTTTAAAGCATTAAACCAAGCCATAAACATCATGCATTTATAAGCATCAAACCACATTTTAACAATGCTCAAAAACAAGGAACTCTTACCTTGAGCTTCCTTCAACATATGGCTTACAATAACAGCATTAACAATGCTAAATCATGCTTTCAAAACAGAATTTAAAACATGCAATAAACCACATTGCACAACAATCAAACCATGGCCATCACTAAAGAGTTTTTCCGAAAACTTACACTTGAGCTTAGCAAAGTTGTTTAGACTTAAACTAAGCTCCCAAGACATTGGTTTCAAAGCCGAAAACCCAATTTCACTCACCGATTCCACTTCGCCTCTTGCCGAAGTACAAATCAAGCCTCCGGATCACCACCACTTGGATCCAAAGATGACTCCTCTGTTTTAAACACATCAAAGCAGAGGATTAATGCATCATCATGCATTAATAGCTTCAAAGAAAGCACCTAAACCCGCTGCTCTCATCCACACTCCATTTTCAGCCACCAAACACAACCGAAAATGCATCCAAACCACTTCTCAACAAATCCCAGCCATAAACCATCAAAACCAAACATCCTTTAACATCATTTAACATCTAAAAAGAACCTAACAACATCCTTATACCTCCAGCAACATCAGATCCACAAGATCACCTCAAAAACAACCAAGAATCACAAGCTAAACTTAGGAAATTCAACCTATCCGGGATTGCATTAATCAGAACTCAATTCCTTATCAAATTAACATTCATTATTCATCAAAAACACATCTCAAATCACTGCTTTAACAGATCCAACGAAAATTCATCAAAAATCACCAAATCTTGCATTCTAAGCCAAGATCCATTTACACAACTTAAAAACCTTTAATAAAACATCAATTTAGGATTGAGAACTTTGGAATTTTAGTAAAGAACTGATAGTTTAGAGGAGAAGGACGTTCTTACCTCCAAACTTGAGTTTCTCCTCTTTTAGAGCCAAAAAGCTTGAAGAATCAAGTAGCAAATGGTGAGGTTTTGTTGATGTGATGATTAGGAATCAAAAGAGAGTTGAAAGGAGAGATTTAGGTGACAAAATCAGAAGAAATCCTCTGGAGAGAAGGTGTTTGGGTTGAGAGAAAGGAAAATTTAGAAAATAGGAAGTTAGTTACAAAATAGCCAAAATAGTTTCCCTCCTCTTTTCTTATGTTTTAAAATCAGAATTAAGCCTTAAAATATCTTAGAAAAATCTGGAGAAACTCCCTTTGGGTAAATAGCTCCTTAAAGATTCAAAGTTTCAATCCTTTCTAAAACAGTCACGCAGTTTTCAAAAATTACATTTTGGTCACCAGCCAAAATGTCACCCTTCCAAACCTCATTTTGTAAAATTGATTTCACAGTTCACTGATGTATATTAAAAGATGATTTTAGAACATTTTTCCATATTTTTAATGCACCCCGAACTAGGCTTTCCTAATTTCACTCTTTTAGATTCGAACAGCACTTTGACCAAACCGGTCAACGGCCAAAACTTCTAAGCCCAAAACTGGGGCGTTACAGGCTCCATAGCCGTAGTCACAGTCGTCCACCAATTGTATGCATCACCATGCAACAAAGATACAACACATCCTAGCTTGTGTGCATCATTGCACCCCATCTAATCCAAAGTCCAAATCGTAGTAGCCATCCAAGCCTCAGATGCTTCAGGAGACAATCCACGATACTCCACACCTCTTAAACTTCGCAAGCATTCCAACGGCAAACCTAATTGCACAGCAATAGGTGCTTGCACTTTCAATCCAACAACAACAGCCTGGAATGCCCCAGTCATCGCCTGATCCAAAGGCGTCAGATCACCCAACACTGGACCAACTTGCCCGTGTTGTACTTGCTCCTAACCTCCTGGTGGAGGCGGTGGAGGAGGTAAATTCCCACTAGGCAGAACATTGTTCTCTTGATTCCCTTGCTCACCAGTAGGAGCATTCGTACTTAAACATAGCTCCCTCTTCAGTCCCATTGTGTTATTATAATTAAGGCATTATAATAAAACAAAACAAGAAATCAGACCAGCTTCTAGCAAGGATCCAAGACTTCGAATTCAATTTAGAAACACTTTACTATAGTAATAAGGCAATGGGCATCCCAATCAATCAAATTCATCCCACAACATCATCATGTATATAACGGCTCATACATACATCCCAATCATCACACATGGCATCACTCTCATTTGATCATCATTAACATGCTTATAACATTCACCGTGCAAAGCAAACATCACCAATCACTTACATTCACATCACATCAACTTACCATTAACTTACTATCATCCGATTCTTTCGAAACCTGGCTTTGATACCACTAGATGTAACCCCCTCGACTCGGCCTAGGCGATAGATCGAACCGAACGGATCACACAGTGAATATTGAAGTAAACCGAGAACGTTCACCTCAATAAAAACCCCTCTTTTTTATCTTATCTAGAAGCTCGTTAGAAACCTAAGTGTTTATCATTGTACCAGAACATACATAACATCAATCAAACATTAATTGAAGCTCAATTGCCATCAATTACGATTTTGGGGACCATTTTATAAACATAACAATTTAAAATGGATTCATCCAATTTTAAATTACCATATTTAAATTAATCATATTACATGCATCTCTAACAAAACTTAACTAAAAACAATCATTCATACTCACTTAATTGCATCCACAACATTCAGGGACTAAACGCAAAGAATTTGAACATCAGAATATTCCATCAACTAACATAACAACCAGCTGTTTCGGTACAAGCTAGCCCTGTTCGAAACAGGTGTATCAAAACAGTACCTTACAGCTCAGAACACGGGCCCGTATCGAAACACCCTTGAGTTGTTTCGAAACTGTTGTTTCTAGTAACAAAACTTATCGGAATAGACCAACCCTGTTTCGAAACCCTTATGCCATTTTCGGTTCACTGTTTCGATACAAGCTCGAGTGTACCGAAACACCTGGGCCTGCAATGACACTTTTTGTTTGTTTTTCACACTTAAATCCACCCTAAACCGATCCAACATGCATACATCATATTTAAACATCAATACTCAAACATGTATGGCATATTCATCATCATGTCATGGCATATTGCATCAAGAATAAACTATAGGCATGCAACCTAGCAAATAAGCCACTCAAGAGTCAAAACTCAAACCAATGCACAAACCATCAAGCCTTCTTTGAAGACAAATACCATCATTTTAACACCTAATTATCTATCTTTACTCGGATATGTGGATTAGCTTGACATAAGTCAAGTCCTACCCCGGTGGAATCTCACATCACCAGACTCTCATGGTGGTATCTGTCTTCGCCACAAAGCTTGGGTGTTTCACCAAGACCTACTCCAATGGAATCTCTCATCATCGGACTCTCACTTTGGATTGGGATGGCACTACCCCCATTGCCCGACTCCAAAGAGCACGTATGAATTTTAGTTTAGAGTGCACTTTACATCATATTGGTCGACCAATTTTATCCGGTAACATCTCATCAATTATGCCAATATATTACATTAAGCACATCATCTCACCTACTGTTTTGATGAAATATTTCTAAACCAATCTCATCCCATTTCAAAATCAAAGTCCATGCATAGCATTTGATTAAAATCTCAAAACTTCTTTGCAACATTGTTCATTCTCATGGGATCAATATAAAACTTCATCTCATGTCATAAACCATGCATAAAACAATAGGAATTTATCTTTCTCAAATCAAGAGCATGTCAAAAGAATTTAGGGGCATCATCCACATTTCGGGAGCAAATATAAACATACTTACTTCCGAACTTAGGATGGTGTTTCAAACCAATCATAAATCCCCAAAACTTGTTCCTTTGTCCTGCAAGGACTTCTAAAATCATTTTTCACTCACCGATGACGTTTCGCTTGCTCGCCGAAACGATTTCTAAACTTCTGGTACTTCCGGATCAACACCAAACGCGTCCGATAAAGTCTCCCATGTTCAACACACATAAGAGCAGAGGATAAATGCATCACCATGCATTAAAATCACCAGCCACTCATTCTAACACACTGCCCTGCTCAAAACTAGCATTTCGACTATTCGAATTAACCGTAAACACTTCCAAACTTCCACCAAACAAAGCTCAGCCAAAATCTGTCAGATCTAACTTTTTCTAAGCTCCAATTAAGATAAAAAATAACATAAACACGACCTTATACCTCCGGCAATAGCAGAACATCAAAAACACCTCAAAAACAACAAATCTAACATCTTAAAATTAGGGACCCAAGCCTATTCGGGATTTATTTGTTAAAACCTCATTCTCAACATCAAATAACATCCACAACAAGTTGAAAATCAACCTCAAACCAGATCATCACATAGTATTACAAAAATCACCAAGATCTCATCAAGAATCTTGAGCTTAACATCTCTTTCATGTTTATAACATTAAAACAACTCAAACACCATTAACAAAGGATTGATATCTTGGGAATTTCAGTAAAGAACTGATCATTAGAGGAGAAGAACGAAGCTTACCTCTAATTGTTGATCTCTCTTGAATTTGAGCAAGTTTTCTTGAAAAATCCAAAGCAAAATCAATGTGATTTGATGAAACAATGTTGGAGAATCATTTAGAGAATGAAATCTAAGAAAATAAGGTGAAAATCAAAGGTTATTTGATGAGAGAAAAGTGTTTGACTGAATAGAAGTTGAGGGAAAATAAGGATAGAAAAACTAACGTGAAATTGGTTATGAAAAGTCAACTTTAGTTTCCTTTATAATTCCTTTTATTTCATTTTATAAAATCATTTATTAAAATCTCCCAAATTAAAGAGAAATTTGATGGAAATAAATGGTAAAAATAGCTCCTTAAATATTTAAAGTTTCAATCCTTTACAAAATAGTCACTAGCCAACTTTTGCAAAAACTGCATTATGGTCACTACACCAAAATGTAATATTTCCAAAACTCATTTGGTAATATTGTTTTAACCATTATCATTTACATAATAAATAATGATTTTTAGATATTTTTCAATATTTTTAAAACATCTCGAACTAGGTTTTCCATGAACCAACCTCCAGGATTCGAGCCATTCCCGCCCTGCCCAATACAATTTCTAAAACTTCTAGGCCCAAAACCAGGGCGTTACAACTCTCCTCCAATTAAGAAATTTCATCCTCAAAATTTAACTTGTGGAAAGAGGTAAGGAAACTGCTTCTTTATGTCATCCTTTGTTTCCCACGTAGCTTCCTCGATGCCACGATGTCTCCATAAGATGTTGACTAACTCGATGGTCTTACCTCGGAGAACCTTGCTATCTAAATCCAGGATCTCAACAGGCTCCTCGTCATATGTTAATTCTGGATTCAACTCAACATCTTCTATAGGCATAACATGCGACAGATCCAACCTATACTTCCGAAGCATGGATATATCGAACACATTATGTATTTTTCTAACTCTGAAGGCAAACTCAACTTGTAAGCAACATGGCCTACACACTCTATCACCTCATATGGTCCAATGAACCTCAGACTCAATTTGCCCTTCCGACCAAATCTCATCACCTTCTTCCAAGGTAAAACATTCAAAAACACACGTTCACCAACTGCGAACTCAAACTCCTTACGCTTTCAAGCGCTCACAAATGAGCCTCACCTTCTCAGCGGTTCGTTTCAACAAGGCTGGCATCACAACCAACTTTTTCCCTGTTTCAACCCAGCATAGAGGAGTCCTACACTTTCTCCCATACAAAGCCTCATATGGTGCAATTTAAATGCTTGCCTGGTAACTATTATTGTAAGCAAACTCAACCAAAGGCAAGTGCTTCTCCCAAGAACCTTGGAACTCAATAATACAGCATATCAATGTATCCTCTAGCATTTAGATAACACGATCCGACTGTCAATCCGACCGCGGATGATAAGAAGTTCTGAAATTTAACAATGTACCCAAGGCTTGATGCAAACATACCCAAAATCTCGATGTGAACCTCGGATCCCTATCCGACACTATAGACTTCGGCACCCCGTGCAAACACACAATCTCAGCAATATACAACTCCTCTACCTTATCGAATGTATATGTAATATGCACAGGCAAGAAATGCGTACACTTCGTAAGGAGATCAATAATCACCCAAACTGAATTCTTCTTTTATGGTGATAATGGCAAACCAGAAACAAAATCCATGGCAATCCTTTCTACTTCCATTCTAGGATTTTCAACAATTGCAACAACCCAGAAGGAATCTGATGTTCAGCCTTCACTCGCTGACAAACCATGCATTTTCTAACAAACTTGACAACATCCTTCTTCAACCCCACCCAATAGTATTCATCCTTTAAATCATGATACATCTTCGTACTACCAGGGTGCATAGAGAAAGGACTACTATGAGCTTCAGTCAGAATAGTGCACCTCAACTCAACATCATTCGGCACCACTATCCGACCCCCAAAGCATAGAACACCATCATCATTGAAATTGAAGTCTGAAGGTTTACCATTCGCAATATCCTGAATGTGAGTAAGAAGAGAATCATCAAGCAACTGTTTATCCTTGATCAACTGAATCAAAGATGGTTTCACTTGCAATTCGGAAACAAGATCACCATCTCGCGATATGCTCAAGTGAGAAAACATCTCCCTCAACTCCACTGCCACCTTCTTGCTCAAAGCATCAACCACAACATTGGCCTTCCCTGGATGATACTCGATCGACAAATCATAATCCTTAAGCAACTCCACCCAATGTTGTTGCCTAAGATTCAATTTCTTTTGAGACCTAAGATGCTTCAAACTCTTGTGATCCGTATACATAGTACATTTCTCACCATAAAGGTAATGCCTCCAAATCTTCAAAGCAAACACCACCAACGCTAGCTCGATATCATACGTAGGACAATTACGCTCATGCACCTTCAACTAACACGATGCATATGATACCACTCTACCCTCTTGCACCAACACACACCCCAAACCAACATAGGATGCGTCACTATACACCACAAACTCTTTTCCAGATTCAGGTTGAATCAAGATAGGAGCTTGCGTCAAAGCCTCTTTTAGCTTCTCAAAGGCTTGTTGTCTCACTTCTATCCAATCAAACTTATCATCCTTCTACAATAACTTCGTCAAAGGTGCAGGAATCTTGGAAAATCCATCAACAAACGTTCGGTAGTAGCCCGCCAAACCAAGGAAACTACGAACTTCATGAACAGACCAAGGAGGCTTCCAGTTCACCACCGCCTCGATCTTGTGAGGATCAACACGAATTCTTTCGGCCCAAACCACATGGCCAAGGGAAACAACTTCCTTCAACCAAAACTCACATTTACTCAGCTTGGCATAAAGCTGATTTTCTAGTAAGACTTGCAAAACAACCTTCAAATGTTCCTCATGCTCTTCCTCAGTACGAGAATACACTAGGATGTCATCGATGAACACTACCACAAACTTATCCAAGAACTCATGAAACACCCTATTCATCATATCCATGAATGCAACATGAGCATTCGTTGATCAAAAGGCATCACAAGGAACACATAATGCACATACATAGTCCAAAAAGTTGTTTTTGGCACATCTACATCCTTAACCTTCAATTGATAATACTCGAACCTCAAATCAATCTTCGAGAACACAGCCGCTCCATGAAACTGATCAAAAAGATCATCAATCCTTGGCAGAGGATACTTATTCTTAGCAGTCAAATTATTCAACTGACGATAATCAATACACATCCTCATCGTGCCATATTTCTTCTCTACAAACAAGACCGGTGCACCCGAAGGCAACACGCTAGGGCGAATAAAGCCTCGGTCAAGCAACTCCTGAAGTTACATCTTCAACTCCTTTAACTCTTTAGGTGCCATTTGATAGGGAACGATAGACACCGGAGTCGTATTCTCATACAACTCAATTCCAAATTCAACCTCTCAATTAGGCGGCAAACCAGGTAACTCCTCCAGAAACACCCTAGGGAATTCACATAATGTCCTTATATCTTGTACCCGAACATCCTCTACGCTAGGATTCATTACGAAAGCTTAATAAGCTTCACCTCCTTGACGCAACAACTGACTTGCTTCAAGAGTCGAAACCACATTAGATAAGAACTTCACATTCTCTTCCACCACCACAACTTTGCAGTCATCAGCATGTTTCAACGAAAGTCACTTATTATCAAAATCCACAACGGCCCTGTGCTCAACTAACCAATCCATTCCAAGGATTACATCAAATCCATTGAAAGGAAATTCCATGAGAGTAACCATAAACACATATTCTTGCACCATTAAGGGACATCGCCTATATAACTTCCTTGTTACAATCGTTTCACCAAAGGAACTAGTCACACGCACACCCACATCCAAAGACTCAACAGGAAAACCAAGCTTTTTAGCATGTACATACAATATATATGAATGTGTAGACAAAGACTGCAAAATAAAGGTACCTGTGATCACGTCAGTGTCATTCCTCCCCTCACGATGTGCATAACTCTAGCCTGACCACCTATTTCGGGATGAACAGCTACCACGTGTGCTATATTCCTCGAACCATCATCTTTGCGCTGAAAGTTTCCACGGCCGCGCCCACGACCCCACTGTAGCTTAGTTGCTCTCACCGGAGCATGTCCCTCTCTTGTTGACTGAGGAAAATCTCATTTCATGTGCCCACGAGAACCGCAATTCTAGCATGTAGCAACGTTGCCCCAACACTCTCCCTTGTGCCTCCTACTGCACCGATTACACTCAGGTGTCCGAGCAAAAGCATTCGGTACCTGCTGACCTCTCCCTGGGTTACCTACTCCATGTTTAGTATCCAATTGAGACCTTCGATCCTTAGGCCTCTTAAATCAATCCCTCTCGGCATCATGATCTATAGCTCGCTTCCCTGTGCTTGATCCTCCTGCTCGACCCACCAGACCAAGGTTTAGAACAAACTGTTTTATAGGCTTTTGAATTTGGCTTACCTTTTATTTGCAAGTTTGAGTTGAAACTGGTTTACCCTTGACTTGTTTCGAGAGTACAATTGTTAATCACAAGGTTATTGTGTTGTAAGGTTTGGGGTTGGTTTTTGTTGTTTGTATCTTTCCTGACTTATGTGTACTCTTTTCCTCCAGTTAGGGTTAGGGAGGTTTTTAACGAGGCATGTAAGTTGGGTTGGATTTCTCTTTAATAAATTTATATTTGCAGAGTAAAACAAAAATATCCTTGGCTCGAGTGACGAAAACATCAAAATCAGAGTAATCCAATGCAAGCATGTACATCTTCACATCTGTCACCAACCCATAATGGAAACGCTCGCACCTCTCCCTCTCATTAGGAATCAACTCAGGTGCATACTGGCTGAGACGCACAAACTGCAATTCATATTCGGCCACGGACATGCTTCCTTGCACCAGGGACATAAATTCCCTCTGTTTCTCATCCAGGTAACGAACACCCAGGTACTTCCTCTTTAACGCCTTCGGAAAGAACGTCCATGGCACCTTTTCAGCCTCGAATCCCGCAATAGTCGTCGTCCACCACGTGTAAGCATCAATGTGCAACAGGGAGACAATTCATCCTAGCTTTTTGTAACCCCTTTAGCCTGGCCTAGACGGTTGACCAAAACTACGAAGATTACACGGGGAAAACCAAAGTCAACCTTGATTAACGACCTTTTTTTCTTTTTAATCTTATCTAGATGCTCATTAACCCTAAGCGTACTCTTGAGAAAAGCATACTTGAAAAATCACAGCGATCAGGGAACAATAAGGGACTCAATTGCTCAATATACAAAGTTAGGGACTAAATTGTAAATTCTGGAAAGATAAGGGACTTAACTGATTTTCAATTTACCAATATCAAATTAATCATATTACATGCTTCCCTGTCAAATTTCACCTCAAACGGACATCTCTAACACAAGCAATTGCATATACAAAATTTCAAGACTAAAACATAAAGCTTGCAAACCATTACCATTCAAATCAGTGCCCAATGGTCTAGTGTTTCAGAACAGGGGTTGACCATTCCGAAACCCGGGTTCGTTTCGAGACCAGTATCGAAACAGGGCCTGGCAGTGGCAAAAGTGTTTCAGAACGGCCTCTGCCCGTTTCGATACACGAAGGCCATTACAGGCCCCCGTTTCGAAACGGTAGCACCCATTCCGATACGGACTACCCAGAAAATGCAGATTTTGCTTGTTTAACATACAATTGCTCACTCAAACACATCCTAATGACTTCCAAATCATGCCAACAAGTCATCATACATATTAGGTACATGATTGCATCATCAAAACACGATCATGGCATCAAATAGGAAAATTCACAAGACTATAGGCATGCATCCTATTGTCCAAAGCAAACATTCATCAAACCATCAATGAAAACACCAAAATGGCCAATTACATATTCAAAACATTTAAGGCATCATGCCACAACTAGGGAGTCCATAAACATCTCCCAAAAACACAACCTAGGTTCCCGTTGCCAAATATCCAAATCTAATAATGTTGTAAAATAGTCACCATACATGAGCTTAGCCTTCCCTTGGATTCTTAGCCTCCTTGCTGCCCTTGAACACCTCAATTATCTGCATTATTGGTTCAAGAGAGAGAGGGTAAGCACAAATGCTTGGTGAGGCATGCTCTAATGAAACAACACAATAATGCACTTTGTAAAAACACTTTCCATAATGCCTTAAACACTTAAACATCATTAATCATGCAACATTGCATTTACATCAAGCATCTCCTGCTTCAATATCTTTAACATGTCATATTGGCTTTCAAGTGATAAACCATACCCTTTTACATCATAAAACACAATCGGATACGCGAATTACAAGCGTTGTCCCATACGCTTCATACACACTACCAAACACACAAGGTGGAGTTTACCGGTACAATCACAACCCCTCAACACCCGTGATGGAGTTTAACGGTACAATCACAACCCCTCCACATCACTCATTGGTAGTTGTATAACATCACTAACGAGAACACGAGACACACAACACAAGATCCACACATGGACTTTTAACCACCATTGCGATCTTAAACATCTCGTTTGTGTACTTGGATGGAGTTTACGGTACAATTACAACCCCTCAACATCCAAGGCGACTTAATTCACGATGCACCCAATCCTATAGCCGGCTAACTATATCCGATTCAAGTACTTTAAAACCAACACATCACTTGCCAATATACATTAATCATCATAAAAAATCCATTGTTTCAAAGCATTTAATCAAGCCATTTAACAACATGCATCACTATGCATCAAGTCCACATTTTCAACATTTTAAACCAAGGATCTCTTACCTTGAGCATCCTTCAATATATGGCTTACATAACCAGCATTAACAATGCTAAACATGCTTTCAAAAAACAGAATTTAAACATACAATTATCAACAAATGCATCGAACCAATCCATGGCTCATCCAAGAGAGTTTTTTCCGAAAACTTACTCTTGAGTTTAGTTAAGTTTACTAGACTTAAACTAAACTCCCAAACCTTCAAATATTTGACACAAAGCTGGAAATCCAACTCAACTCGCCAATTCTGTTTCGCAAGCTTGCCGAAACGTCGTTCAAGCCTCCGGATCAACATCAAAAGGATCTGAAGATTTCTCCCCTGTTTTAAACAAATCAAAGCAGAGGATTAATGCATCATCATGCATTAAAATCTTCAGCCATTACACCTAAACTCCCTGCTCTCACCAAAAATAACATTTCTGCTACCAAACACAACCGAAATCTCATACAAACTCTTCCACAACACTACCCAGCCAAGATCCATCACTTCTAAACATTCTTGGACATCAATTAACATCCAAAAAGAGCCTAAACTCGTCCTTATACCTCCAGCTATAACAGAACACCAAGATCACCCTAAAATCCATCAATTTCACAAGTAAAAAACTTAGAAGAATCAACCTATTCGGGATTGTATTGACTAAACCACAATTACACATCATTAAACATTCAAAATACATTAAAAAGCCATCTCAAAACAGAGCCCAAACATTCACCACGAATTTCTTTAAGGTTTGACCCAAATCTTGAGTTTTAAGCCAAAATCAAGAACACAAAACTAAAACCTCTAATAAAACTTAATTTAAGGATTGAGAACTTGGGAATTTTGGTAAAGAACTGAGTATTTAGAGGAGAAGAACGTTCATACCACTAAATGTAGATTTCTCCTTGATTAGAGCCAAAATCCTTGAAAATTCAAAAAGCAAATGATGAGGATTTGTTGTAGAAAGGATTAGGAATCATTTGAGGATTGAATTCTCATCATTTGGTGTGAAAATCAAAAGGAAAGTTGCTGTAGAAATGTGTTTGGCTGAGAGAATTTTGAGAGAAAATGAGATGAGAAAGTTTTCAAGAAAGTTAGTTATGAAATCTCAAAATTGACTTTTCTCATTTTCCTTTAATTAATTAGACATTAAATGAATCATTAAAAACTAAGAAAAATCTGGAGAATCAATCTTGGGTAAATTAGCTCCTTAAAGATTCAAAGTTTCAATCCTTACAAAACAGTCACCACTGAACTTTTCAAAAATTACATTTTAGTCACTAATTCGAAATGTCACACTTCCAAACCTTATTTTGTAAAGTTGATTTCACCACTCTCTTATATATATTAAAGGAGGATTTTTAGATATTTTTCCATATTTTTAATGCAACCCGAGCTAGGCTTTCCATAAAACCAACTTTTATATTCGAACCAAAAATCAAACTAGTCCGGCCCAGACCCTAAACTTCCATGCCCAAAATTGGGGCATTACAACTCTCCCCCTTAAGAAATTTCATCCTCGAAATTTACCTGGAGGAAAGAGGTACGGAAACTGCTTCTTCATGTCATCTTTTCGTTCCCACGTGGCTTCCTCAACACCACGATGCTTCCACAACACCTTTATCAAATCAATGGTCTTACCTCGAAGAACTTTACTGTCTGAATCCAGAATTTCCAACGGTTCCTCATCATAGGTCAAGTCTGGATTTAATTCCACTTCCTCCACAAGCATAACATGCGAAGGATCCGATCTATACCTCCGAAGCATAGAGACATGATACACATCATGAATCTTTTCCAACTCTTGTGGCAATCTCAAATTGTATGCAACATGACCCACACGCTCAATCACCTCGTATGGTCCAATGTACCTAGGGCTCAACTTACCCTTTCGGCCAAACCTCATCACCTTTTTCCAAGGCGAAACTTTCAAAAACACATGATCACCTACCGCATACTCAATCTCCTTACGCTTCAAATCCGCGTAAGACTTCTGTCTATCAGAAGCTGCCTTCAACCGCTCACAAATGAGCTTCACCTTCTAGGTGGTTCCTTTCAACAAAGTTGGCATCGAAACCAACTTTTGACCTGTTTCAGCCCAACAAAGAGGAGTTCTGCACTTCCTCCCATACAAGGCCTCATATGGTGCCATTTGAATACTTGCCTGGTAGCTATTGTTATAAGCAAACTCCACCAAAGGCAAATGTTTCTCCCAAGAGCCTTGAAACTCAATCACACATCACCTCAACAAATCCTCCACCACTTGGATAACACGCTCAGACTGTCCATCCGACTGTGGATGATAAGAAGTACTGAAATTCAGCCGTGTACCCAAAGCCTGATGTAAACACCCCCAGAAGCGCGATGTAAACCTCAGATCTCGATCCGACACTATAGACTTTGGCATGCCATGCAGCCGCACAATTTCAGCAATGTACAACTCTGCAAGCTTATCCAAAGTGTACGTAGTATGCACATGTAAGAAATGCACACACTTCGTAAGGTGATCCACAATCACCCACACCAAATTCTTCTTCGATGGCGACAAAGGCAAACCAGACACAAAGTCCATGGTAATCCTTTCCCACTTCCACTCAGGAATCCTCAACGGTTGCAACAACCCAGAAGGAAACTGACGCTCAGCTTTAACTCGCTGACAAACCATGCACTTGCTCACATACTCAGCAACATCTTTCTTCAAACCCAACCAGTAGTACTCATCTCGAAGATCGCAATACATCTTAGTACTACCAGGGTGCATAGCAAAAGGACTACTATGAGCTTCAGTCAGAATAGCACGCCTCAACTCAGCATCATTGGGCACTACTATCCGACTCCCAAAACATAAAACTCCATCATCATTAAAGCAAAATTCCGATGGCCTATCCTGAGCAATATCCTGAACATGTGACACCAAGGAATCATCCAACAGCTTCTTACCCTTTATCAACTGAACCAAGGATGGTTTCACTTGCAGTTCAGCCACAAGACCGCCATCTCGCGAAATGCTCAAGCTGGCAAACATAGCCCTCAACTCCACAGCCACCTTCCTACTGAAGGCATCCACTACAACATTAGCCTTTCTCGGAAGGTACTCGATCGTCTGATCGTAATCTTTAAGCAACTCCACCCAACGTCATTGCCTAAGATTCAACTCTTTCTGAGACATCAGATACTTCAAACTCTTGTGATCCGTGTACACAGTACACTTCTCACCATACAAGTAAAGTCTCCAAATTTTCAAAGCAAAAACCACTGCAGCGAATTCAATGTCATGCGTAGGATTATTGCGCTCATGCACTTTCAACTGTCACGATGCATAAGCCACCATCTTACCCTCTTGCATCAACACAGACCCCAAACCAACATAAGATGCGTCACTATACACCACAAACTCTTTCTATGATTCAGGTTGAACCAAGATAGGAGCTTGCGTCAAAGCTGCTTTTAGCTTCTCAAAAGCTTGTTGTCTCGCTTTCGTCCACTCATACTTAACATCCTTCTGCAACAACTTCGTCAAAGGTGCAACAATCTTCGAAAATCCATCCACGAACCTCCGATAGTATCCCGCCAAACCAAGGAAACTACGGACTTCATGAACAGACTTAGGAGGCTTCCAATTCATCACTGCCTCAATCTTCTGAGGAAGAACACGAATCCCCTCAGCAGAAACCACATGATCAAGGAACACCACTTCCCTGAGCCAGAACTCACACTTGCTCAGCTTAGCATAAAGCTGATTTTCCAACAAAGCTTGCAACACAATCCTCAAATGCCCCTCATTCTCATCCTCAGTACGAGAGTACACGAGGATATCATCAATGAACACCACAACAAATTTGTCCAAGTATTCATGGAACACTCTATTCATCATGTCCATAAAAGCTGCAGGAGCATTCGTCAAACCAAACGGCATCACAAGGAACTCATAATGCCCATACCTCGTTCTGAAGGTTGTCATAGGCACATCCACATCCTTCACCTTCAACTGGTAATACCCTGACCTTAAGTCAATTTTAAAGAACACAGCCGCTCCCCGGAATTGATAAAAAAGATCATCAATCCTCGGCAATGGATACCGATTCTTGATAGTCAACTTATTCAACTGACGGTAATCGATGCACATTCTCATAGTGCCATCCTTTTTCTTCACAAACAAGACTTGTGCACCCCAAGGTTAGGGGTGATCCAATTCTTGAGTTTTAAGCCCAAATCAAGAACACAACACTAAACCCTTTAACAAAACTTAATTTAAGGATTGAGAACTTGAAAATTTCAGTAAAGAACTAAGTATTTAGAGGAGAAGAACGTTCATACCTCTAAATGTAGATTCCTCCTTGATTAGAGTCAAAATCCTTGAAAATTCAATAAGCAAATGATGAGGATTTGATGCAGAAAGGATTAGGAATCATATGAGGATTGAAATCTCATCATTTGGTGTGAAAATCAAAAGGAAATTTGCTTTAGAAATGTGTTTGGCTGAGACAATTTTGAGAGAAAATGAGATGAGAAAGTTTTCAAGAAAGTTAATTATGAAATCTCAAAATTGACTTTTCTCATTTTCCTTTAATTAATTAGACATTAAATGAATCATTAAAAACTAAGAAAAATCTGGAGAAATCAATCTTGGGTAAATTAGCTCCTTAAAGATTCAAAGTTTCTATCCTTACAAAACAGTCACCACTGAACTTTTCAAAAATTACATTTTAGTCACTAATTCGAAATGTCACACTTCCAAACCTTATTTTGTAAAATTGATTTCACCACTCTCTAATATATTTTAAAAGAGTATTTTTAGATATTTTTCCATATTTTTAATGCAACCTGAACTAGGTTTTCCCTAAAACCACCTTTTATATTCGAACCAAAAATCAGACCGGTTCGGCCCAGACCCTAAATTTCCAAGCCCAAAATTGGGGTGTTACACTTGGACATCATTACAACTCTTTTGTCCTAGGATCCTCTTGGTGCTTTACAACCAAGACTCATAATTCTTAGGGGTCAGCCCCCTGAATTCAATCCCACCAAGACTGCGGAGTCGCTCTAACGGTAAACTCGCACCAGCACTAGGTTGAGGCGCAGCCACTTGAGCACCAGCTATTACTGCCTAAAAGGCTCCAACAATAGCCTGAATCAGCACCGTCATATCAGGAGCATCATGCCCTCGTGCTCCTTCAGGTGCAGCAACCCCTACTCCAGCTTCAACACTAGCCCCCGCTCCACCACCACTGGATGGTCCACCAGGAGGATGAGTCGGCGAATTCTCTACTCGCTCGTCCATCTCGTTCTCACCTGAGCTACGAGTGTTAATTCTAAGCTCTCTATGTGTCCCCATTCGAAATAATGCAACTAGAAAAATGCAATAAAACTCAGTTAGGCAATTTAAGGCAAGAAAATAAAAGGTGCTCAAGTCTCATTTTCAAAACAATTTATTCCATTAGTAATGATATGGCAATGAGTTCCCATATTATACCCCAATCACAGCATATCAACGCAGTTTAATCTCAAACAACTAAATTGCATGTATTCCATCTCAATCAAGCTCAAACATTGCACAAATACCCAACATACATTCAGAGAATTCAGCACAACTCGTATTTAAGCTTACCAACCATTTACCAAAGCCCCAATTGTTCGCAAACTTGGCTCTGATACCAATAAATGTAACCCCCTTAGCCCGGTCTAGACGGATGACCCGAACCAGGGTGATTAGACAGGGAAAACCGAAGCCAACTCGTTAAAGCCGACTCCGATTAGTGACCCTTTTTTTCTTTTTATCTTTTCTAGATGTAATTTAGATCCTATGGGATAGTCTAAGAGCGTAAGAAGAAACGACATAGCGATCGGATTTTATTTAGGGGTTTAATTTCATAAATTAAGCGTTTATGGACCAAAATGTATATTCTGTAAATACAAGGACATTTCTGATTTTAAGGTTACCAATGTTCGATTAGTCATATTTCATGCTTGTTTGCGAAATTTCATCACAATCAAGACATCCAAACTCACCTAATTGCATACACGAAGATCACGAACTAAAACGTAACATTTCAGAACTTTAAAAGATGCTTTTAACAGATTTTAACGGTCGCGTATCGGTACACCTATGGGCCGTATCGATAGCCGAGGAGGCAGTGGCCAAACTTGTGAAAAAGGTATCGATACAACTTCCCGAGTATCGATACGCCCTTCAAACTTTTTCCTAGGCGTATCAATACTCTTCCCAACCATACCAATACCCCTGGACCATTTGGCACAAATTTTGCTTATGTGTATCGATACGCAAGCCCTAGTATCGATATGCATACCGAAAGTATACCAAAATTCGCCACAAATTCACATTTAACATTATCAAATCATCACCGAAACATATGAACATATTTATAACATCAATACTAACATATAAGCATCCAATTATAAGCAGATGGCAAGCATTTGATAGATTGTCACAAAGATGCAAGGCATATGAAAGAACATGCTTAAACCACAAACCATAAGCATCCCAAAAAGGCAAGATAAAGCACCAAAACAATTATAATGGCCTTCTACAAACCAAAAAAAGCACACAGAACTTGCTACAACACAAGGGAGTCAAAAACACATCTCCCTAAACAAAATATTAAATCCCATTGCCATATTTCATTACTAAAGGTAAATGTAAAACATCATACTTGAGCTTATCTATTACTTGGATTCCTTTAAGCCTCCTTGCTGCCCAAGATGCCTCAATTATCTGCATTGCTGGTAAAAGAGTGCTTAAGCACAATAGCTTAGTGAGGTTCAAGGACTAAAACACAACGTTTTAAAACATTCACAAATGAGGTTTAAACTTCCCAGGCTTGTGTCACCAGACCGTATCGGTACGTTGAGGTACCGTATCAGTACGCCCTCGTCCAGTTACTAAAGAGAGTATCGATACAACCTCGTGTACTGGTACGCCCTCACAAATCAAGTAAGCCTTATTGATATTCTCTAAGGTGTACCGATACGCTGCCGTCTATAAATGTCGAAAATGCAGATTTAAAACCCCAACAACCCATCCAAACCACTCCAGCATATAGTTAAACATGCTTGCACACAAATATGCATCAACACTCAGATGTACAAGTCAACGAAAACAACAATCATCATCAACATCAATATTTGAATTCTAAAGCATGCTCCCTAAAATCCAAAAACACCAAAAGACCATAAGCATCCTAAAAGGCAAAGTAAATCCTCAAAACCAAAATAAAAGGCTCTTACAACCCATATAAACCATATAAACCTTGCATCAACAATAAGGAGTCCAAAACCATATCTCCGAAAACAAACCATTAAGTCTCATTGCCATATATCATTACTAAAGTAAAAGCGTAACATCATACTTGAGCTTAACAATCTCTTGGATCCTATGAAGTCTCCTTGCTGTAAAAAATGTCTCAATTATCTGTATTGTTGGTAAAAGAGAGCGTACGCATGATAGCTTAGTGAGTTATGCTCTAACAACACCAACAAAGCAATGCATGTTTTTTAAAACTCATTCTCAAAAACCATTTCTAAACCATGCTCTTTCTATCTCATGCTTGAAAACCATTTCAAAGCAAATCTCCATTTTAGAATCACATGTACCATCTACCTTTCTATCTCATGCATTCAACCAATGTAAATCTCATGGCAAAGCCACACACATGGTTGATATTCAAAAGCATTTCATAAATCACAAAATCTCATCTACATTTCTCTTAGCATAAAATCATTTCAACATTGGTACACATGAATCAAATACATTCTCATATATTGGCATTTCATATTTTATCTTTAGGGTAAACTATACTAATGATCACTAAACTATGGAGTTGGTGTCGATTTGACCAAACAAATTTGATCCCCTTTATCTATACAATGTATCAATTTGATCCTAATTTTAATCTAATAAAAATTTATTTATTTTAATAAGGTAATGTCACGTGTCACCCTGATTGGAGTAGGAAAAATGAAAACTAAGGAACCGCCTTTGGTAGGAATCAAACCTGGGACCCTAGGTGAGTAGCGCACACAAGTTTACCAGTAAGCCAAACATATACTTGTGATATGTAATACTAATAATAATTTATGTGTTATACATATGGAGAAATAGAAAAACAATATACTCACCCTTGGTTGGATTCAAACCTGGGAATCCTTAAGGGATGAGGCATAGGTTTGCCACTAGGTCAAATAAGTATTTTTTATATGAAATACTAACTATAATATATATCTTATTATATTGTAATTTAGTTTGGAATATTATATACATAATAATATTAAAATAATCAAAATTAAGTAAAAAAATCAATTCAAGGAAAATTTAATTTGGAATATTAAATATATAATTATGTTAAAATAATTAAAATTTAAAAATTATTTTTTAATATTTTATGTTTGTTTTTCTTTTAAAATTTTAAAATTTGATTATTTTAAAATTATTATATATATATAATATTCCAAACTAAATTACAATCGAATAAGATATATATTATAGTTAGTACTTTATATCAAAAATATTTATTTGGCTTAGTGGCAAACCCATGCCTCAACCCTTAAGGATTCTCAGGTTCGAATCCTACCAAGGTTGAGTATATTTTTTTTCTTTCTCCATATGTATAACACATATATTATTATTAGTATTGCATATGACAAGTATATGCTTGGCTTAGTGGCAAACTCGCGCGCGCTACTACCCTAAGGTCTCAGATTGATTCCTACCAAGGGCGGTTCTTGGTTTTCATTTTTCCTACTTCAATCAGGGTAAAAGGTGTCACCACCTGATTGGACGACGAAAATTAATTAATTTAGTTAAATAAAAATAATTAAACCCCCATCACCACCTAATTAAAATAAATAAATTTTTATTAAAGTAAAATTAGGATCAAATTGATAGATTGTATAGATAAAGGGGACTAAATTTTTAATTATACAAATTATTTTAACAGCCCCATCAACTTTTCCGTTTTCTAACAACAAGTGGCTACATTGAAATCAATTAAATAGTTATGTGGTATATTTAACACAATTGAAAATATAATGGTCAAATCGACACCAACCCCATAGTTCGGTGGTCATTAGCATAGTTTACCCTTATCTTTACTCGGATATGCGAATTAGCTTGACATAAAGCCAAGTTCTACCCTGGTGGAATCTCACATCACCGGACACTCATGGTGGCATCTCTCTTCGCCACAAAGCTTGGGTGTTTCACCAAGACCTACCTCAATGGTATCTCTCATCATCGGATTCTCACTTTGGATCGGGATGGCACTACCCTCATTGCTCGACTCCAAAGAGCATGTACGAATTTTAGTTTATAGTGCACTTTACATCCTATTGGTCGACCAATTATATTCGGTAATCTTCTAATCATTTATGACAATATATTACATTAAAATCATCATCTCACCTACTGTTTTGATGCAACATTTCTAAAATCAATCTCATCCCATTTCAAAACCACAACTCAGGCATATCATTTAGTCAAAATCTCAAAACTCTTCACAATGTCATTCTATCTCATGGGATCAATATGAAACATCATTTCATGTCATAAATCATGCATAAAACAGTGGGAATTTGTCTATTTCAAATCTAGAGCATGTCAAAAGCATTTAGAGGCATCAACCACTTTTCGAGAGCAAATCTAAACATACTTACTTCCAGACTTAGGATGGTGTTTGAAACCAATCCCAAATCCCAAAACTTGTTTCCTTGTCCCTCAAGGACTTCTAAAACCTTTTGCGCTCACCGATAACATTTTGCTTGCTCGCTGAAATGATTTGGCTTCCGGATCATCACCAAACGTGTATGAAGATGTATCCCCTTTAATGGTTGATCTCTCTTCAATTTGGGCAAGTTTTCTTGAAATCCAAAGCAAAAATCAAAAGGGTTTGTTGAAACAAAGAACGGAAATCTTTTGAAAGTTAAAATCTGAGCGAACAAAATAAAAATTGATGAGAGAAAAAGTGTTAGGCTGATTGGAAGTTGAGAGTAAATGAAAAGAAAAAACTATCGTGAAATTAGTTATGAGAAGTCAACATTAATTTTCCTTTTAAATTCTCTTTTATTTCTTTAGCTAAATCATTAATAAAAGCTCCCAAATTAAAGAGAAATCTGATAAAAACATTTGGTAAAATTAGTTCCTTAAAGATTAAAAGTTTCAATCCTTTACAAAACAGTCACTAGTCAACTTTTGCAAAAACTGCATTTTTGTCACTATACTAAAATGTAATATTTCCAAATCTCATTTTGTAAAATTGTTTTCACCATAATCATTTATATAATAAATGATGATTTTTAGATATTTTCCATGTTTTTAAAACATCCTGAACTAGGTGTTTCCTAAACCAACCTCAAGGGTTCGAACCGTTCCCGACCGGCCCGATTCAACATCTAAAACATCTCGGCCCAAAACGAGGGCGTTATAAGGCATATAGAAGAACATGCTTAAACCAAAAACCATGTGCATCCCAAAAGGCAAGGTAAAGCACCAAAACAATTACAATGGCCTTCTACAAACCAAAAAGAGCACACACAACTTGCTACAACTCAAGGGAGTCCAAAAAACATCATACTTGAGCTTATATATTCCTTGGATTGCTTTAAGCCTCCTTGCTGCCCAAGATGTCTCAATTATCTGCATTGTTGGTAAAAAGAGAGCGTAAGCACAATAGCTTAGTGAGGCATGCTCTAAAAACACCAACACAACAGTGCAAGATTTTAAAACATTATCTTGAAATCTATTTATAAAATCATGCTCTTTCTATCCCATTCTTGAAATCCATTTCAAAGCAAAACACCATTTGAAAACCACATGTACCATCTATCCATCTCATGCATTCAACCAATGCAAAACTCATGGCAAGGCCACACATACTTGATATACAAAAGCATTTCATAATCTCAAAATGTCATATGCATTTCTCAAAGCATAAAAACATTTCAACCAATGGTACATGTGAACCATAGCTCATTCTCATATATTGGCATTTCATTTTCAATATTTACTCGGATATGCGGATTAGCTTGACATAAGTCAAGTCCTACCCCGGTGGAATCTCGTATCACTAGATTCTCATGACGGTATCTATCTTCTCCATAAAGCTTGGGTTTTTTTACCAAGACCTACTTCGACGGAATCTTTCATCATCAGACTCTCACTTTGGATCGGGATGACACTAGCCCCATTGCCCGACTCCAAAGAGCACGTACGAATTTTAGTTTAGAGTGCACTTTACATCATATTGGTCGACCAATTATATCCGATAACATCTCATCAATTATGCCTATATATTACATTAAACACATCATCTCACCCACTGTTTTGATGCAATATTCCTAAACCAATCTCATCCCATTTCAAAATCAATGTCCAGGCATAATATGTGATCAAAATCTCAAAACTTCTTTGCAACATTGTTAAATCTCATGGGTTCAATATAAAACATCATCTCATGCCATAAATCATGCATAAAACAGTAGGAATTTATGTAACCCCCTTAGCTCGGCCTATACGTTTGACCCGAACTACGAAGATTACACGGAGAAAACCAAAGTCAACCTCGATAAACGACCCTTTTTTTCTTTTTATCTTTTCTAGATGCATATTAAACCTAGGTGATTACTCAAGAATCATATGGGAGAAGAACACATCGTTCGGAAAACATTTAGGGACTCAATTGCGCGAATTACACTTTTAGGGACCAGAACATAATTTTTAGAAAAATATAAGGACTTAATAGATTTTAAACTTACCATTATGTAATTAGGAATATTTCATGCTCATCTTTCTAATTCCAACTAAAAAGGACAATCCAAGCTCAAACAATTCAAATCCATCACCCAATGGCGATTGTATCGGAACACCACCCCTCGTACCGAAGCGCCTGTATCAAAACAGTGTTGACCGTTTCGGTACTCGGGTATGTTCTGAGACTGGTATCGAAACAGGCTTCAATAGTAGCCAAACTGTTTCGAAACAACTTCGTCCATTCCGATCCATTATGTCAATTATAGGCCCCTGTTTCGAGACAGGTGAGGGTGTTTCGATACACCTTGCCCAGTGACAACAGATATAGCTGGTTTTCTTACTTTTTCATACTCGAATCAACCCCGAGACATGCCTTATCAAGCATACATCAAAGATACTTAACAACAATCATCTTAACGAAGCAATAGCCTAAACATAGCAACAAACACTTAGGCAAAGGCACTAGAGGCATGCTTCCTAGCTCATCCAAAACCATAACAAGTCAAAACACCCAATAAGCCAAAAACCAAACTCCAAAGGCCATTTACAATTCAAGTAAAGTCAAACCAATATGCTCAAAGAGAAAAAACCATTCTCAAACATTCCAAAGTATAGATCCCACCCATTGCCTCATATTACACTAAAGGTGAATCACATACTTTTCTTTGACAAAAACCTTTGATTACTCTTGCTCTTGAGCTACCTTCAATTGTTCAATTTTCTGCATTGATGAAACAAACGAGCGTAAGCCATAAGCTTAGTGAGGAACGCTAAACACATTCATCAATGCATAACTCAAGTTTACAAAATCATTACTTTACAATACATGCCCTTTATAAAACAAGTCTTCTCAAGACTTCAATGCACTTTTAAAACCTCATGCACATATGCATCAACATACAACCACAAATAAACCTTTGTTAATGCTTTAACAAGTATCACATGCATTCTTGCATCATACACATATTTCGCATGCACTCTTGCATCATTTCCAAGCATCTCATGCTTCACTTAGAACATTTACATTATATTGGCTTTCAAGTGATAGTTCACAAATCCTTTCAACACAAGACACAATCGGATATGCGGATTACAAGTGTTGTCCTCACGCTTCATAAAAACTACCAGACTACACAAGGTGGAGCATATGGCACAATCACAACTCCTCAACACCCGTGATGGAGACTAATGGCACAATCACATCCCCTCAACATCACTCATCGATAGTTGTATAATTACACTAAGGAGAGTATGGGACACATACACAAGACTCACACACGGGACTAACCATTCACTGTTGTGATCTTAACCTAAATCGTTAGGATACTTGCATAGAGATTATGACACAATCACAACCCCTCAACATCGTAGGCGACTTTATTCACGGTACACCCAATCCTATAGCCGGCTAACTATATCCGATTAAAGTAACCAAAAATCATTTCATCACTTGCAAATATAATCATTTATCCACATTAATCCACTATTTTTCAAGTTTAACCACAATGCCATTACCACAAGCACATATGTTTAACATCATATGCATTTTCATATGAAAACCAAGGATCACTTACCTAGTGCATCCTTAACATAGTGACATTAAATTCCAACATTAAACCATGCTTAAACATGCTTAAAAACAGTAAACAAATCCACTCTTACAACAATGCATTTTCAACAAACTTAACACATTTCCAAGAGAGGGATTACCGAAACACTTACACTTGAGCTTAGTTAAGCGTATCAAGCTTACACTAAGCCTCCAAGAGTACGCTAAAGCATTAGAAAGCAGGAAATTGCATTTCCCTCACCGATACGCGAAGCCTTGTTCGCTGGCACGAAAATTACACCTCCGGAGCCTCGAAAATCACCTCGTTAGCTTTTGGATCAAGATCCCCTATTTTCACAACATTAAAACAGAGATCTAAATGCATTAAAATGCATTCAAGCACCATCAACAATCCATAGACTCGTTGCCCACTCAAACAACACCAAAATACCCTTTCAACAGAACCGAAAACTCAATCGATTGCCTCTTAAACCAAGCTCAGCCATCATGCAACACTTCCAAAGCATTAAAAACATCAAAACAAATCTAATAAACATCCTAACTCATTCATATACCTCCAGCCATCAAGATTCCATCATTCCACCCCGAAATCAAATTGTTATGTGTAAAAGTGTCTATCGCAATGTAGTGCAAGTGTACATGACGCAAGTAGTAAAGTGATACAGAAGTATAGGTTATCGTCTCCACAGGGACTGGCTAATAGCTTCACCTTAGATTACTTCTCGAAGGTAAAAAGAATAGTTTAAATTGTTGTCACGAAAATAATAAAGAGAACTGTAATAAAAGATTAAAGTAATCAATATAGAGAGAATGTGTCGGTATTGAATTGCTCAGTAGTGTAGGTGTTGCAAAGTCTAGGGAAATATGTTCTGTCGTCGTCCCTGTTGCGGCAGCGGTCTGTTGTTAGTCGCGACAGCGATCACACAACTCTGTAGTTCAAGCTTGGAAAGAATCCCTGCTATGCCTTGGCCTATCCCTAGGTCCAAGTCTGTCGATGAACACGACTTTGATGATACCTCCCAGCGTGAATCGAAGGATGAACACAGATGTTGTTGAATTCTTCTTTAGCCACTTAACCTCGTCCTATCCCTAGGTCCGAGATAGTTCAACTATAAACTAGAGAACCCGCATTTCTTCCTTTTGTATACTTAACTCTCCCGATATTAAGTAAATAGATAATCTCATAATGCTCTCCCGGTACTCTTGCAAGATGTTGAAAACCAGAATAATCGAACTTTAAGTTTATTTTATTGAACAGAAAATTCCTAAAACAAAAGCAATCCTTGCAACTACTTTACAAATCAACCTGTGGCCCTAGGGGGATTTAGAACATGTTAAGAAGGGGAAAACAGCTAGGGTTTTGAGAAGAAGGCTAGAGATAGATGATGTACTCTCCTAGGTCGAATTACAGGCCTTTATATAGGCCTTGGGTTCAAGTTTTCTAACATGGCAAGAATACAAGCTTAAATTAAAGTACAACTCTGATAAAGACTTAATCTTCAGAGAATATATCTTTAATTCGTCCTTCCTTTTTGCCTGGAGTTTATTCCTTGAACTTTGGGCTTGACCTTCATTCTAATCTAGGGCTTGGAAAAATATAAGGTTATTCCACGACAGACCGACATAATTTTCTTTCTATCGAGGTCCACTTTGCTTCTTCTCCTTAACATTGTTGTCGTCCTTGGCTGCCACGGCAGCGGCCATGGCAGCATCGTCCTCTTTGTCAGCATATCTAGTTCTAGCTCTACTGTATCACTGCCCAACGCATGCTTCTCTATCTTCTACAATAGCTACCTGCAGAAGCAGCCAATTTCAATAGAAATTGTGCCATTTAATATATTTGTGATGTATAATTTAAATCTAACCTAAAAGCAATGAATTATGCTTAAATGCAGCAGAAATATGGATTAAATAGGGGTAAAATATAGAACTTTTACACATCCAACACACCCCCAAACTCAAGTTTTTGCTTGCCCTCAAGCAATTCAGACCTTAAAAAGAAAAACAGAATTTTTGTTTGGCTTAAAACAGTGAACTTTTCCTTACCTACCATTCATTCCCTATTGTGAGCAACACCTTGTCGCATAATTTAGGCTTCATTAGGAAACCTTGTTATAATCCTCATGCAGTGTGTGCATGCTTGTGAACAATTATATGACAAGACTCCCTTAGTTTCACTAGAATATTTCAGCCTCTAACTTGAATTTTTATGCCGAGGTTCATCTTTTTGGAGGCAATTCTTAACTAGAGTCTGTTTATTCAAACTCAATTTTATTTTCTCAAGCTTAAGTTTGACTAGAGCCGGTTTTGGGCACCTCTAGCTAACTTCCTAGAGCCGGTTTTGGGCACCTCTAGGTGTATTAAGTCTATTTTTATTAACTTCTTTTCCTAGAGCCAGTGTAAGGCACCTCTAAGGGCTATTCAAATGCTAAGCTTCCTATTCTAGTATACTAGTAGAGTTCTAGGCAGTATAAAAGTCACAAATGGAGTTTATGTTTCAGAACTATAGTAAGGCTCTAAACTGCTCCTAAAACTATCCTAAAGCCACTGCCACGACAGAGGTTGTCACGGCAGGTAAGTTCAGTTCAAAGACTTAAGCCAAAATTTTCATCATTTTTTAGCAAAAATAAACTAAGTAAAAGACATAATTTTTTTAACTTAATAAGACTCTATTAATGGAGGGATGCCACCCCCAAACTCAAGGGTTACATTTTCCTCAATGCAAATCACAGTTAAAAGAAAATAAAAAGTACATCACAAAATATTAAAAGGCAGACAGCAATATAAGGTAAGAAACTTAAAATTTAGGCGTTGTCGTTGCTGCTGCTGCTCAGTCGGATCTGTCGGCGGGCAGGGGCTTTCTTGGCTGGCTGGTAGATGGGGGAAACATAGGTATTCTTCGTTTTGGTCTCCCTTGGAGGTTGAATACGGGTAGGGAAGATATGACGAGGTTTCTCCACTACCTAAACCTCGGAGCTGCTGCTGCTACTACCGCTACTACTGCCACTGCCGCTATCTTTCTTGCTCTTGTTTGCCACTATTTTCTGCCGCATTACTGGTGTGAGCTCTTTGGACAAATTCCTCTTGACAGAGGGTTCGTCTTCGGATTCCTCCCAAATCGAGGAAGAGGAGAAACCAGCTATGAAGGCATCGAGTTCTTCTGAAGGCATCATTCTCTTGGTTCCTTGGGCAGAGGTGTCAGCTGCGCGGTTGCTACCTACAGCTGTTGTGGCAGGGGTTGGTGTGGACGCTGCAGATGGCGTCTTGGGCGTGGCAGCAGGTGTAGGGGTAAGGGCAGGGGTGGTGGCAGCAAAGTATTGATTTGGAAAGGCAGGGAATACAACTTCAGGAAAATTTAAAGAGGTATGGATGAAATGTACCATGGAAGAGGTGAAATCTATGATGAAACTCATGAGGCCGAGCTGTCGTTCCTCCATTTTTTTATGGCAGCAAGGATCTAGAAAGAGGTGTCGGCCGGAGGTGCTGCTGCTGGCTCAGTGTCGGATGGTTCTGTCAGCTCTATTGCTGTGGCAGTAGGGTCGAAAGATGACAGCGGGGTGGCAGCAGTAAGTTCCATCAGGCTGAGTTTATTTTTCTCAATCCAGCCCTTCTGTTGGACTCGTAAGTCAGTGGCAGCTTCTGGTACATGATGGCCGCGGCAGAGGGCGGTGATGAGATAGGGGAAGTAGAATGGTCTTGTCGGCCGGTGTGCACATTCCAAAATACTCTCCCCGATGTATCTGCCATTGTTAATTGGCCTCTCATTTAATATATAATGAATGAGGGCTAACCTGGGTATGTCCACGGTTGTGTTGTGTGATGATGGCATGATACGCTTTTTGATGAAGGTGTTCCACAGTTTGGCCTCTACTGTGAGTTGGACTCTCTTCACTGTCCTTGGGTTTTTCGGATCAGTGTTCCATTGTGTACCTTCTTCCGTGAGTTCTTCAATGACGGCGTCGTAGGCAGCAGGGTCTAAACTCTCAAGAAATTGCTGGTGGCCATCTTCGTTTCTGCCCACATAAAATCCATAGAGAGTGTTGATATATTCTGGCTCGAAGGGCACCGCTCTCCCTCTTACTCTGACTGCTGTCGCATTCCTACTACTGATGGCAGCATAAAAATATCAGACAGGAGACACATTCATCTCCTCTGGTTGTTCTACGAATATTTGCCACTGCAGGACTTTGATTCTCCTAGCTATAAATGGATGTAGTCCCAGGTTCCCCTCCTTGGAAGTGTATATAAAGCCCTTTTCCTCCCACATGTCACGGATCTGGAAGGATCGTGGGGTTGATGATGTCAAGGCAGAGCCTGAAGCAGAACTTCTGCGGGTGTTTGGGGTTTATATAGGGAAGAGTTTGCTGCCCGTTGGAGCTGTAACGACAGGCGCGAATAACGGGGCCAGCTGTTACGCGATTTCTAACGCGTCTGTCACGCGTTTCCGTGTTTGTTGCGCGTCTGTTACACGTTTGTGTGTCTGCCGCGACAACTTGTCGACAGGCTGGATTTACCGCGTCTGTCACGACAGCTATAACGACAGGCTCCAAAGTTAGGCTTTTTGGGATGACGGAAGGATGGTGGGCTGAATTCACTTCTCGTCTTATTCTTGTCTCCTTTATTTCCTAAAAATAATAAAAATAAAAGACGTTATTTCCTAAATATAAAATAATTCTATTTTCCTAATACATAAATAATAAACATAAAAATAAATAAAAATAAAACTTAGGTTAAATTATAGATGCCAGGTGGGGCATCTCCTCAGGTAACCATTTCCTGTATTCTTGGGGCTTCAGTCCCCTGATAATGCTTCAACCGTTGTCTATTGACTTTGAATTGGTGCTCGTCTTTTAAAGATCTGATCATGATGGGACCATGGGGAAAAACCTGTACAACTTGGAATGGGCAAGACCATCTAGATTTCAGCTTCCCTGAGAAGAGTTTCAACCTAGAGTTAAATAGCAACACAAGCTGCCCTGTGTAGAACTATCGTGGCAGCAACTTCTTGTCATGCCACTTCTTGGTCTTGTCCTTGTAGAGACTTGTGTTGTCATAGGCCATTGTTCGAATTTCCTCAATTTCGTTCAGATCAAGTAGCCTTTTCCACCCTGCTTTTTCCAAGTCCATGTTAACTGCCTTGATTGCCCAGTATGCTCTATGCTCAATCTCGACAGGTAAATGGCACGTTTTCCCGTAAATCAGTCGGTAGGGGGACATTCCCAATGGATTTTTGAATGATGTCTTGTAGGCCCATAATGCATCGTTGAGGTGTAAAGACCAGTCCTTTCGAGTTGGCTTGACCTTTGGTATGAGGGTGATATGATGTTGCAATCCGATGTTTGACACCATACTTTTTCAAGGCAGCAACTATAACCCTATTGTCAAAATGTCTCCCTTCATCCCTGATGATCGCCTTAGGGATGCCGAATATGGAAAAAAATGTTTTTATGCAAAAACCTGTGGACCGTCTTGGCATCGTTTTTCTGTGTGGCGATTGCTTCAACCCATTTGGACACATAGTCCACTAACAGGAGGATATATAAGTTCCCACATGAAGTTGGGAATGGTCCCATAAAATCTATCCCTCAAACGTCGAAGATCTCGACTTTGAGAATATTTTGCAGCGGCATCTCGTGTCTCTTTGAGATGTTTCTAGTTCGTTGACACTTCTCACAGTTCTTGTAGAATATTTGGGCGCCTTTGTACAGTGACGGCCAATAAAATCTCGACTGCAATACCTTGGCAGCAATTTTGTTGCCTCGTAAGTGTCCTCCATACTGTGAAGCATGACATTGATGAAGTATATCTTTCTATTCATCATGTGGTACACATCTCCTTATCACTTGATCTGCACAAATTTTGAAAAGAAGAGGTTCGTCCCAATAATAATGCTTAATGTAACACGCTAATTTTGGGCTTAGAAGTTTTGGGTTTGAACCGGACCGGTCAGATTTTCGGTTCGAATATAAAAGGTGGTTTTAAGGAAAGCCTAGTTCGGGATGCATTAAAAATATGGAAAAATATCTAAAATCCTCTTTTAATATATATAAGAGGGTGGTGAAATCAATTTTACAAAATGAGGTTTGGAAATATGACATTTTGAGTTAGTGACTAAAATGTAATTTTTGAAAAGTTCATGACTATTTTAAAAGGATTGAAACTTTGAATCTTTAAGGAGCTAATTTACCCAAGGGAGGATTTCTCCAGATTTTTCTTGATTTTTAAGACTCATTTAATGTTTAATTAATAAAAAGAAAAGAGGGAAAAAGATATTTTTAGTTTCATAACTAACTTTTACCAAAATTTTCTCATTTCATTTTCTCTCAAAATTCCCACAGCCAAACACATTTCCACAGCAACTTTTTCTTTGATTTTCACACCTAAAGTTGAGATTTCAATTCCTAAATGATTCCTAATCAATTCTACACCAAATCCTCATCATTTGCTTAATAAATTTTCAAGGATTTTGGCTCTAAATAAGGAGAAATCCACATTTAGAGGTATGAACGTCCTTCTCCTCTAAATACTCAGTTCTTTACTGAAATTCCCAAGTTCTCAATCCTTAAATTAAGTTTTATTAAAGGTTTTAATGTTGTGATCTTGATTTTGGCTTAAAATGCAAGATTTGGATTTAATTTTGAAAAAATTCGTATTGGATGATTGGGCTCTATTTTGAGATGTCTTTTTGATGTATTTTGGATGTCTAAATGATGTGTGATTGAGGTTTAATCAATGCAATCCCAAATAGGTTGATTTTCCTAAGTGTTTACTTGTGAAAATGGTGGTTTTTGGGGTGATCTTGGTGTTTTGTTAATGCTGGAGGTATAAGGACGAGTTTGGGTTTATTTTGGATGTTAATTGATGTTTAAAAATGGTTAGAAGTGATGGATCTTAGCTGGGTTAAGTTTTGGAAGAGTTTGGAGGTGTTTTCGGTTGTGTTTGGTAGACGAAATGTTGGATTTTTGTAGAGCAGCGAGTTTAGGTGGGTTGCTGGTGTTTTTAATGCATAATGATGCATTAATCCTCTGTTGTTATGTGTTTAAAACAGGGGAGAATGATCCGGAAGCAATAGAGGTAGCGTTGGAGGGTTCGGATGTGTGGAAGGCTTGTCGGCAAGCTTAGTTTTGTGTAACGGTGAGTGAAGTTGGGTTTTCAGCTTTGAAACCAATGTTTGAAGGTTTTGGGAGCTTAGTTTAAGTCTAAGCAACTTAGCTAAGCTCAAGAGTAAGTAAATGGAATTTCTCTCTTGGTTTGTGTTAAGAATTGGTTTTTAATGCACTTGTGATGGTTGGATGCAACGTATGTGATTTGCATGTTTAAATTTTGTTTTGAAAGCATGTTTTAGCATGGTTTGATGCTGGTTTTGAAAGTCATGTGTTGAAGGATGCTCAAGGTAAGAGATCCTTGGTTTTGTACATTGGAAATGTGGAATTGATGCATAGTGTTGCATGTTGTTTAATGGCTTTGTTTAATGCTTCAAAACAGTGAAGTGATGATGGTAATTGATGGTATTGGTAAGTGATGTAAGTGGTTGTTGGTTACTTTAATCGGATATAGTTAGCCGGCTATAGGA
Source organism: Hibiscus tridactylites (assembly GCA_958450335.1). Lineage (NCBI taxonomy): Eukaryota > Viridiplantae > Streptophyta > Magnoliopsida > Malvales > Malvaceae > Hibiscus > Hibiscus tridactylites. Next base: position 42,923,765 of record OY288276.1, on the reverse strand, counting down.
TTGGGTGCACCGTGAATTGAGTCGCCTTGGATGTCGAGGGGGTTGTAATTGTACCGTAAACTCCATCCGAGTATCCTAGCGATTGAGGAAATTGGTGTCACCACGATGGAGGATGGCTCTCGTGGGTGGGCTTTGTTAAGTGCCACCACGATGGAGGATGGCTCTCGTGGGTGGGCTTGGTTAAATGCCACCACGATGGAGGATGGCTCTCGTGGGTGAACCTTGTTAAATGTCACCACGATGGAGGATGGCTCTCGTGGGTGGACTTTGTTAAATGTCACCACGATGGAGGATGGCTCTCGCTAGTGTGTTATACAACTTCCGATGAGTGATGTTGAGGGGTTGTGATTGTACCGTTACTCAATCACGGGTGTTGAGGGGGTTGAGATTGTACCGGTAAACTCTACCTTGTGTTGTTCGGTTGTGTGTATGAAGCGTGTGGGACAACGCTTGTAATCCGCGTATCCGATTGTGTTTTGTGTTGTGATGGTTTGTAAATTATCACTTGGAAGCCAATATAATGTTCTTGGATGTAATGAAGCATGAGATGCTTGAAATGATGCATGGTTGCCTAGGAAGTGTGTGATGTTCCAAGAATGCATGTATTACTTGTTAACTTGTACAAGTGTTTATCTTATATTGAGAATGGTGCATATGTGCATGGGAATCTCTTTAGTGTATTGAAGTCTTGTGAGGACTTGTTTTAAAAGGCATGTAGTGCAATGTTGTTTTTGGTAGTTCATGTGTTTTGCATTTGTTGAATGCATGAGATAGTTAGAAGGAACCAATGGTTTTCGAAAGGTTTTGCTTTGAAATGGCCATCAAGCATATGGAAAGTATTTTGTGAAGTGGAATTGTTTTCCAAGGAATTTGAGTTTAACCTTGCATGTGGTGTTTATGCATGGAAAGGTTTAAATAATGGTTTTTGCAAGAATGTGTTTTGGGGTAAATTGTTTAGCTTTTCTAAGCTAAAGGTTGGTTTTTATGTTGAGCAAGACATGGTTTAAAGCATGATGTTTCAAAAGAGGTTTTTCAACCAATGCTTTGATTTATTGATTTCCAACTACTTTTAGAAGGGGTTTTATAATTCGCTGCATTGATGGTGTTTTGGTTTTGAGCATTCCTCGCTAAGCATTATGTGCTTACGCTCCTTTTTGTCCATCAATGCAGATAATTGAAGTTGGGACAGCAAGAAGCAAGGAATTCAAGGAGAGCTCCACTTGAGAAGTATGTCTCTGTTAATAGCTATAGATAATAAAGGCAATGGGGGGAGAGTCTTTTATATTGATGTGTAATGAGATTGTGTTTGTTGGACAAGTTTGGTTTATGATTTGAACTATGTGGTTTATTGCTTTCAACGTTTGAATCTTCTTATTCATAAGTCGTTATGCTATGCTTCTTGTTTTAAAAGCATGATTAAGTGTTGGATGTGTGGAAAGAGTTGGTGCACCTAGGGGTTGTTTTGTATCTAGATTTTAATGCAATTTGGTAGTTATGATGCTTGGCATGTTGTTGTTTTGTTGAGGATTGATTTAGAGTATGTTCGATGGTGTTTAGACGAGTTAAAACAGGCTTTTTTGTTGTTTCTGGGCAGGGTGTTTCGAAACACCCTTGCCTGTTTCGAAATAGGTGCTTGATTTGGCCTGGGTGTTTCGAAACGTGTAGAAATGTTTCGAAACACTTTGGCTAATGCCAAGCCCCGTTTCTCAACGGTCTATCCCCGTTTCAAAACACTTGACCGTTGGGCACTGATTTGAACGGTTTTGAGGTTTGCAAGCTTTACGTTTTAGTCCTGATTTTTGTATGTGCAATTGCTTGAGTTCGAGATGTCTGATTAAAGTGAAATTTGACACAGAGGCATGAAACATGATTAATTTCATAGTGGTAACTTAAAAATTGGTAAAGTCCTCTTAATTTCTAGAATTTACAAATTGGTCCCTAAATTCGTATGTTTTGCAATTGAGTCCCTTATTGTTTTCCGATTGCTGTGATTTTTGAGTATGCTTATCTCAAGAGTATGCCTAGGTTTAATGTGCATCTAGACAGGTTTAAAAAGAAAGAAAAAAGGGTCGTTAATCAAAGTTGACTTTTGGGTTGACTTTGGTTTTCCCCGTGTAATCTTCGTAGTTCGGGTTAACCGTCTAGGCCGGGCTAAGGGGGTTACATTTGGTGGTATCAGAGCTGAGTTGCGAATGCTTGGGGAAATGGTAAATTATTGTAATAAGTGTTTGATGTTTATTCTGATGTGTGGTTGAAAGTCGGTTGAAATGTGTGTCTTTGAGCGAATTGTTGATGTTTTTGTCATGCTTTTTGATTGTGAATCTTCATTGAGCTAATGTGGATTTATGCTGGTGATGTGAGCTGATTTTATGAATGATGAAGGTGTGATGGGTATGATATGTTGATGTTATGTTGTTGCGAGTGAATGTGTTTGATGAGAGCATGATCGTAGTATGTTGATTGATATGCTTGATGTTGTGATAACCATGTTTTTATTGATTGTTATGTCATGTAAAAGGGGAGAATTCAGGATACCCATTGCCTTATTATTATAGCTATTGTGTTATGTTGGAGTTGGGGTTTGAATCCTTGCTTGAAGCTGGCCTGATCGTTTTGTTTGTTTTGTTATGATAGCTTGTTGTTAATAGCATGGTGAAATCGATGAGAGAATGGCAGTTGGGTGAGATGGTTGCTGCTTTAGAGCAGGTTGTTAAGGCGTGGAATTCACCTTTTAGTGGAGGTGGTTCGTCTTAGTCTTCAGTGCCTGGAGTTGAGGTAGTGAGGCAGGAGGAAGAAGCTGGTTCTGTGATGAAGGGTTCTTCACCTATAGTTCAAGAGGTGTCGGGAACATCTCAGGATGTGGCGAAAGTGAGGCCTGTAGACGTGCCGACTGTGGGACGTGCGAGTTTGTCTAAACAACGTTTACATGATTTGGGAGATGTGGAGTATCATGGTTCGACACCTGAGACGTTTGAAGCCTGGTTGGCCAGTGTAATTCTGATTTTGGATCAGGAAGGTTGTGACTACGCCTGTAAGCTAGGAAGTGTTATCTCATTGATGTTGGAGGACGCTTGTGCCTGGTGGACATCTGTGGCGATGGCATCGCATATCCACGATATAGATTGGGTCTTATTTGTGTCTGCCTTTTATGAAAGGTACCTTGGAGGGAAATTTCCCAGGGTTAAGCAGCGTGGGGGTGTGGCTTCAGATTATGAAGGTGAGAAAAGTTTAAGCAAGAGAGTTGTGGGTACTGACCTCGGGAGTGGTCAGCGGAAGAGGCTACGTGATAGAAGGTTTTGCTTGAATCGATGTCTGGGTGGTGGTGTAGGCGTAGGTCAAGTGCGGTATGATCAAAGAGTGGTAGCTCGATTGCCGAAGTGTGATCGTTGTGGAAGGTGTCATGTTGGAGGTTGTCGGGGTGCGAGAGTTTGTTGGAATTGTGGTTCTAAAGAGCATGTGAAGCGAAATTGTCCTCAAGTGGTGAGATCAGCTTCAGTGGTAGCAAAAGGGTCTCAGAAGGGTCGTGGGCACGGCCGAGACAAGGTTCGAAGGTGGCAGGAAGGGCATAAAGGTGTGAGGAGCTTGGGGAAAGAATCTTGTTGGAATTATGGGTCTGTTGGGCATTTGAGACGAAATTGTTTGAAGTTGGCTCGGGGTAGTCAGGGTTCTTTACCGCAGGGAGATGGTGATGACCCTAATGTGTTAGCTGATGCTGCAGCGGTGCGGCTGGAGGATGATGGTTCTGCGAGGAAGAGAGCTCATCTGTTGAAGCTCTGGGGCAGTGAGGTGTTTACAGGTAACCTTGTTAAGTAATCTTTGCCCTAGTTATCTTAGTTTGGTTTCAGGTTTGGTTTTCCCTTGCATAGTGGGTATGGTCTCATAGCTTGCAAGTTTGGGGTAGTAGTTGGTGTTGTTTTGAAAACAACTTTAGTGTGAAGAGGGCATTAGTGGGTATTTTTTGGTTAATGGGTTATTAGAATGGTAGGGTTGGACAAGTTGGAAGTGAGATAGGAGGTTGTTCTTAGGCGGATTCTGAGGAAGTTATTGGTGGGTGTGAACCGACATACATGCACAGTTAAAATCATTTGTTATATGCTATATTAAATATGTTGGTACATGCATACATGCGACACGACATTAGAGGTTTTGCATACATGTACATAGGCATTGATAGGGCATATTGGTGACCATGCATACGTACGTTCACACCTGCTAATAGCTAGTTGGGTCCGTTAGTGTTGTGATAGGGTTAGGTTGGATGATGGGTTTTAAAAGTTTTTTTGGTACTAGGAGAATGTTAGAAGTAATGGAGGGTATTAAGCGAGCTGTCAGTAATAGTTAGTGCGATATAGCATGTTGGCAGAAGGAAAGTGTTTTGGCACTTAAAGAGTTTAGCGGTGTGGTGGTGAGGAGATTACCGGTTGAAGTTAGAATCAGTCAAAGTGGTTGTGAATAGCTAGTAGAAGTGGTAGTTTCTTGGTTTTAAGTGATGTTGCAGGTTAGTGGATGTGTTTCCAAAGTGCTGAGGTAACTTGGCATTGATGTTGTAGTAGAATGGTTGTTTTTGTAGGTGATGGTTCGTAGCAACCTTCGAAGAGTTGAGAAGAGGTTGTGTTGAGGGTTGTAGAAAAGGTTTGGCCTGGGAGTGTAGAAGTTTCGAAAACTTAATATGTATGTATAGAATGGGCGGTGTCCTGGTAAGGCTAGTGTTGTAGTCAAAGCTTGAAGTGGAAAGGCAATGTAAGTTCAAGGGCCATTGTTGGTTGGACGGGTTCTTGTGAGAAGTGGTTGGCTAGTCATGTTTAAGTAAATCCCTTCTGAAGTCAGCTAGTGGTGTGTGGAACGGCTGGCGGAGTCAAGGTTGGGGTTTTGTGACGCGATTTTCGGATGTTAGGTGAGTAGTCCTGGTGAGTCGTTATGGTGATGATAGTGGCAGATGTGAAGGAATGTCAGCAATATGTTCAGAAGTTTGAGTAAGCAATTGATGCTTAAGAATATTTTCTTGATGTGGTAACCTTTGGAAGAGGTTGAGCAGTTTTGCAAGGGGTTTTAGAAGCAGTGAAGGTTGTGCATCACATGGTGGCTGAACTGGATGGGTTGGTGTCACCGTGTGTACGAGTTTTGGGAGTTATGAGTTAAGGTGGTGTATGCTGTAAAAGTTTGGAGGTTCTTCAGGTTGTTGTTGGGGTTGTGCGCAATTTAGAGGTGTGAAAGGTTAAGATGTGGTTAACATCTGAATGTTCTGGAAATTGTGAACAGTATATGGTGGTGTTGGGTTTGGTTATAGTGTAAGTTGAGTTGTGAAGGAGTTGGTTTGGTGGAGTTTTGTGTGGAGAGTGTTCAATGGTGGTTAAGTCTCTTGTGTTGCCTTGTGGGTTGCTTTGAGAAGTTTGGTTGTGCTCTTTTTTCCGGTTGAAATTTCGAGGATGAAATTTCCTAAGAGGAGGAGAGTTGTAACACCCCAATTTTGGGCTTAGAAGTTTTGGGTTTAAACCGGACCGGTCGAATTTTCGGTTCGAATATAAAAGGTGGTTTTAAGGAAAGCCTAGTTCGGGATGTATTAAAAATATGGAAAAATATCTAAAAATCCTCTTTTAATATATATAAGAGGGTGGTGAAATCAATTTTACAAAATGAGGTTTGGAAATATGACATTTTGAGTTAGTGACTAAAATGTAATTTTTGAAAAGTTCGTGACTGTTTTAAAAGGATTGAAACTTTGAATCTTTAAGGAGCTAATTTACCCAAGGGAGGATTTCTCTAGATTTTTCTTGATTTTTAAGACTTATTTAATGTTTAATTAATAAAAAGAAAAGAGGGAAAAAGATATTTTTAGTTTCATAACTAACTTTTACCAAAATTTTCCCATTTCATTTTCTCTCAAAATTCCCTCAGCCAAACACATTTCCACAGCAACTTTTCCTTTGATTTTCACACCTAAAGTTGAGATTTCAATTCCTAAATGATTCCTAATCATTTCTACACCAAATCATCATCATTTGCTTAATGAATTTTCAAGGATTTTGGCTCTAAACAAGGAGAAATCCACATTTAGAGGTATGAACGTCCTTCTAATCTAAATACTCAGTTCTTTACTGAAATTCCCAAGTTCTCAATCCTTAAATTAAGTTTTATTAAAGGTTTTAATGTAGTGATCTTGATTTTGGCTTAAAATGCAAGATTTGGATTTAATTTTGAAAAAAAATGTATTGGATGATTGGGCTCTGTTTTGAGATGTCTTTTTGGTGTATTTTTGATGTCTAAATAATGTGTAATTGAGGTTTAATCAATGTAATCCTGAATAGGTTGACTTTCCTAAGTTTTTACTTGTGAAAATGGTGGTTTTTGGGGTGATCTTGGTGTTTTGTTAATGTTGGAGGTATAAGGACGAGTTTAGGTTTATTTTGGATGTTAATTGATGTTTAAAAATGGTTAAAAGTGATGGATCTTGGCTGGGTTAAGTTTTGAAAGAGTTTGGAGGTGTTTTCGGTTGTGTTTGGTAGCCGAAATGTTGGATTTTTGTAGAGCAGCGAGTTTAGGTTTGTTGCTGGTGTTTTTAATGCATAATGATGCATTAATCCTCTGTTGTTATGTGTTTAAAACCGGGGAGAATGATCTGGAAGCAATAGAGGTAGCGTTGGAGGGTTCGGATGCTTGAAAGGCTTATCGGGAAGCTTAGTTTTGTGTAACGGTGAGTGAAGTTGGGTTATCAGCTTTGAAACCAATGTTTGAAGGTTTTGGGAGCTTAGTTTAAGTCTAAGCAACTTAGCGAAGCTCAAGAGTAAGTAAATGGAATTTCTCTCTTGGTTTGTGTTTAGAATTAGTTTTTAATGCACTTGTGATGGTTGGATGCAACATATGTGATTTGCATGTTTAAATTCTGTTTTGAAAGCATGTTTTAGCATGGTTTGATGCTGGTTTTGAAAGTCATGCGTTGAAGTATGCTCAAGGTAAGAGATCCTTGGTTTTGTACATTGGAAATGTGGAATTGATGCATAGTGTTGCATGTTGTTTAATGGCTTTGTTTAATGCTTCAAAACAGTGAAGTGATGATGGTAATTGATGGTATTGGTAAGTGATGTAAGTGGTTGTTGGTTACTTTTATCGGATATAGTTAGTCGGCTATAGGATTGGGTGCACCGTGAATTGAGTCACCTTGGATGTCGAGGGGGTTGTAGTTGTACCGTAAACTCCATCCGAGTATCCTAGCGATTGAGGAAATTGGTGTCACCACGATGGAGGATGGCTCTCGTGGGTGGGCTTTGTTAAGTGCCACCACGATGGAGGATGGCTCTCGTGGGTGGGCTTGGTTAAGTGCCACCACGATGGAGGATGGCTCTCGTGGGTGGGCTTGGTTAAGTGCCACCACGATGGAGGATGGCTCTCGTGGGTGAACCTTGTTTAATGTCACCACGATGGAGGATGGCTCTCGTGGGTGGACATTGTTAAGCGTCACAACGGTGGAGGGTTGCTTCCGTGTGTGAGCTTGGTTAAGGTGATTACTATGGTTGTGGTAGCTCCATGTGTAAGCCTTGTGATGTGTCCCGGCTCTCGCTAGTGTGTTATACAACTTCCGATGAGTGATGTTGAGGGGTTGTGATTGTACCGTTACTCCATCACGGGTGTTGAGGGGGTTGAGATTGTACCGGTAAACTCCACCATGTGTTGTTCGGTTGTGTGTATGAAGCGTGTGGGACAACGCTTGTAATCTGCGTATCCGATTGTGTTTTGTGTTGTGATGGTTTGTGAATTATCACTTGGAAGCCAATATAATGTTCTTGGATGTAATGAAGCATGAGATGCTTGAAATGATGCATGGTTGCATGGGAAGTGTGTGATGTTCTAAGAATGCATGTATTACTTGTTAACTTGTACAAGTGTTTATCTTATATTGAGAATGGTGCATATGTGCATGGGAATCTCTTTAGTGCATTGAAGTCTTGTGAGAACTTGTTTTAAAAGGCATGTAGTGCAATGTTGTTTTTGGTAGTTCATTTGTTTTGCATTTGTTGAATGCATGAGATAGTTAGAAGGAACCAATGGTTTTTGAAAGGTTTTGCTTTGAAATGGCCATCAAGCATATGGAAAGTATGTTGTGAAGTGGAAGTGTTTTCCAAGGAATTTGAGTTTAATCTTGCATGTGGTGTTTATGCATGGAAAGGTTTAAATAATGGTTTTTGCAAGAATGTGTTTTGGGGTAAATTGTTTAGCTTTTCTAAGCTAAAGGTTGGTTTTCATGTTGAGCAAGACATGGTTTAAAGCATGATGTTTCAAAAGAGGTTTTTCAACCAATGCTTTGATTTATTGATTTCCAACTACTTTTAGAAGGGGTTTTATGATTCACTGCATTGATGGTCTTTTGGTTTTGAGCATTCCTCGCTAAGCATTATGTGCTTACGCTCCTTTTTGTCCATCAATGCAGATAATTGAAGTTGGGACAACAAGAAGCAAGGGATTCAAGGAGAGCTCCACTTGAGAAGTATGTCTCGGTTAATAGCTATAGATAATAAAGGCAATGGGGGGAGAGTCTTTTATATTGATGTGTAATGAGATTGTGTATGTTGTGCAATTGAGTCCCTTATTGTTTTCTGATTGCTGTGATTTTTGAGTATGCTTATCTCAAGAGTATGGCTAGGTTTAATGTTCATCTAGACAGGTTTAAAAAGAAAAAAAAAGGGTCGTTAATCAAGGTTGACTTTGGGGTTGACTTTGGTTTTTCCCGTGTAATCTTCGTAGTTCGGGTCAACCGTCTAGGCCGGGCTAAGGGGGTTACACTTAACATCATTTTGGAATCTCTTCCTAGCTTGATAATTAAGGCCAGGAGGGGTTATTGTGCTAACTAAATAATTAACGAAATCAGCATACCAGGGGAGTTCAGAAAGACTTACCTGCCGCCATGGCTGTCGCGGCAGTGATTGTGGCAGCAAACAACTGCTCATCAGGGAAGGTCTCCATTATGTTTGTCTCATCTACCGTTAGACTCTTTCCTTTCTCCAACCTTGACAAGTGATCTGCAACTTGATTCTCTGTCCCCTTTTTGTCCTTGATTTCAAGGTCGAACTCTTGCAGTAGCAGAATCCAACGTATCAGTCGAGGCTTTGCATCCTTTTTGGTAAACAGATACTTTAATACAGAGTGGTCTGTGTGGACTACGACCTTCGTCACAAGTATGTAAGAACGAAACTTGTCAATGGAGAATACCACATCTAATACTTCCTTCTCTATGGTAGTGTAATTCACTTGGGCGTCGTTTAGTGTTTTGCTAGCGTAGTATATTACATGAAAAAGTTTGTCCTTCCTCTGCCCAAGTGCTACCCCGACAGCATAGTCACTAGCATCACACATAATCTCAAACGATAGTGTCCAATCTGGTGGTTGTACTATTGGGGCTGTTACTAGCTTTTCTTTCAGAACCTTGAATGCCTAAGTACATTCAGCGTTAAAGTCGAAGGATCGGTTCTGCTCCAAAAGATGGCATAAGGGCTTGGTGATCTTTGTAAAGTTCGCAATGAACCTCCGATAAAAACCAGCATGTCCTAAGAAACTTTTGATTCCCTTGACTGTGGTGGGTGGTGGTAGCTTTTCGATCACTTCTATTTTAGCTCTATCGACTTCTAAGCCACGTCAGCTAATTTTATGGCCAAGGACTATCCCTTCATCCACCATGAAGTAACACTTTTCCCAATTCAATACCAAGATTGCTTTTTCACATCTCTCGAGCACCTTCTGTAGGTTGCCTAGGCACCTTTCAAAGTTGTCTCCAAAGACTGAAAAATCATCCATAAATATTTCTAGGAAATCCTCCACCATATCGGAGAATATTGCCATCATGCACCTTTGAAAGGTGGCTGGTGTATTACAAAGTCAAAATGACATTCTCCGAAAAGCATAAGTTCCATAAGGGCATGTGAATGTCGTCTTTTCTTGATCTTCCGGTGCGATGGCTATTTGATTGTAACCTTAGTAACCGTCAAGAAAACAATAGTAAGGTTTACCCGCTAATCTGTCAAGCATTTGATCAATAAAGGGTAAAGGAAAGTGGTCCTTCCGAGTAGCTTTGTTAAGCTTCTGGTAGTCCATACAAACCCTCCAACCGGTCATAGTCCTGGTTGGGATTAGCTCGTTTTCTTCGTTGGTTACCACGGTTATTCCTCCTTTCTTGGGAACACACTGCACCAGGCTCACCCACTTACTATCCGAGATGGCGTAAATTATTCCAGCATCTAGCCATTTGATTATCTCTTTACGCACTACTTCTTGCATAGCATGGTTCAGACGTCTTTGTGCATCAATGGTCGGCTTATGATCATCTTCTAAAAGAATTTTATGCATGCCTAATGCCGGACTGTTGCGTTGGATATCAGCTATCGTCCATCCAATAGCCTTCTTGTGCTGCTGCAGCATCCCTATCAGCTGTTGTTCCTATTCCTACATCAACTTGGAAGAGATGATTACGGAAAACATATCATTTAAACCAAGGAAAACATATTTTAGCTACCCTGGCAGGGGCTTAAGATCTATAGTAAGGGGCTCAATAGTTGATGGCTTTTAAATTACATGGTTATCCGAGGTATAGTTTAAGGGCTCGAACCACTTACCTGGACGATTGCCAATCCAATTTACCTCCTCTGGATCTTCAGTATCAGATGTATCAGATTCTGAGGGGTTGCTGTCGTCGGTGCTGTCATGACAGTCTTCAAATGGCTGCCGAGGTAGTGGCCAATTTTGATGTCGTGGCAGCCCGACTTGATGCAGGGTTGGTCAAGGGTAGCTTCAGTGATAACCTTGCATTCTTCTTCTGCATCATCATGTTTCATTTCTTGGAGAACATTCAACTTAATTTCTTGATCGTTCACTCTCTTGGTGAGTTCTTCTTTTTCCACATCAATCAGTGATCTTCCTTTGGCTAAGAAGGGCCGCCCCAGGATGATTGGTGCGTTTTCATCTGCTTCACAATCTAAAACAAGAAAGCAGGAAAAATAAATTTATCCACTCTTACCAGAATATCTTCAAATTTTCCTTATGGGCCGAGCTTTTCCAATAACTAATTTTTGAAAAACAGATTTGGGCATTAAATTTATACTAGCACCAAGATCACATAGTGCCTTAGCCAAAAATTTATCTTCGATTACGCATGGTATGATGAAGCTCCCAGGATCCTTCTTTTTCTGGGGTGGATGCTTGTGTAGAATACTCATGCACCCTTCTGTCATCTTCATCGTTTCAAACTCCCCAAGTCTGGATTTTTTCGACATGGCATCCTTGAGAAATTTGGCATAACCAGGCATCTCCTTTATGGCATCTAACAGTGGAATATTGATATGAACCTGCTTAAAAATATCATAAATTTTCTTAAGCTGTGATTCCTTTTTTAATTTCTGTAATTGCTGAGGAAAAGGTGGTAGAGGACGATAATCATTAATACGTCCTTCCCACTTCATACGGATCTGAGGAGGCTTAGGTTCATCAGCTTTCTCCTCTGTCCCTTCTGCTGTCGTGATAGGCTCATCGGCAGTAGGTTGTTTGCTATATGTTGGGCCACCTTCCTCGACAGTCGACTCCAAGGCTGGTTTTTTAACTGCTTCAGCTTCCTTCTCAGGCCCTGGTAGTTTCTTCCCACTCCTAGTAGTGATGGCTTTACACTGCTCATGTCTGGGTTGTCTAGCGTTTTCAGTATCGGTAGGAAATCATCCATTTTGCCTTGGTTTAATATGTTGGGAAACCTGACTCATCTGTATCTCCAATGAATTCAGAGTAGCTTCATGATTGGTTATCCGCATCTCTGTTTTGTCCATGAATGTTTCCATCTTCTTGACAAAATGATTGATGTTCTCAATATAGGTTCCTGTTTGAGACATAAATGTAGCCAAAGTCTGTTACAATATACTAGTTGTGGCAGCTGGTGGTTGTTGCTGTTGCTGCTGCGGTTGTTGTCGAGTCAGCAATCTTGTTCCTCCCTGGTTCTGGTTATTCTGTCCATGAGGATTTAGGGCATTATTAGGATTTCTCCAAGAGAACTTGGGATCCTTTCTCCAGTTGGGATTGTAGTTGTTGGAGTTATAATTCTGCTTGTTGTAGTTCCCAACATACATCCCTTCTTCTAACTGTATTGGACATTCCTCAGAACTGTGATTTCCTTCACAAGTTTCGCATACCTCTTCAGCAGAGTAGACATGCTGTGAATCTTCTTTCAAAAGCTTTTTCATTGCCTTAGTGAGATATGCCACCTGTGATTTTTAATGAACTGTCGGCCTCATAATCTTTTACAGCTAGAACCCGTTACCCCCTCTTCTTTCGCCAGATTTTTCAATACTGCCATTGCCTCATCCGGGTCTTTGTCCAGCAGTAATCCATTTGCTGCTGAATCAATTCAGATACGAGTTTGTAAATTGGTAGCATTATAAAATTTAGTTACCTGGTTCCAAACGGGGAATCCATGCATCGGGCAGTTCCTTAGCAGAGTGGTAAATCTGTCCCATGCCTCGTGCACTGGCTCGTCATCTTCATGTTGAAAAGTAGCAAATTCGTTACGTAATCGCTCATATAAGTGTGAAGGATTAAAACGAGACAAAAATTCACGGGTTAAATCTGCCCAAGTTCGTATTGAACCCGTCGTTAGTTTATTCCACCAAGTTTTTGCCCTGTCCCTCAATGAATGAGTAAATAACCGAAGCCTCAGTATCTCCGGATTAACTCCTGGTAGTCTAAACGAACTACAGATTTCCTGGAACGTTTTCAGATGCTCCCTAGCATCCTCTGTAGCAGCACCACTAAATTGGCCAATGTTGTTGATCATGCTGAACATGATAGGTTTAAGCTCAAAATTGTCAACATATATGTCTGTCAGGGTTGTCTCTAGTTCTACATGATCATTGAGCATGTAGTCTCGTCATGACCGGTATGCGGCAGCGGCATGAGGGTCGGCAGGTGGATCGTTCCCTCCATCTCTGGCAGGAATGTTATTATCCTGGGGATTCCTTTGGTTGTTCATGGCCTCTAACTGTTCTTCAAGGTATTCGTTTTTGGCTAGTACGTGGTGAAGTCAGTTCCTGAGATTGCACGAACGTTCTATTTTAGGATCTAACAGATACTCAGGTTCCTTTCCTCGTCTCGTGTTGCGTGTAAAAGAGTCTATCGCAATTGTAGTGCAAGTGTACACGACGCAAGTAGTAAAGTGATACGAAGTATCGGATATCGTCTCCACAGGGATTGGGCTAATGACTTCACCTTAGTTTACTGCACGAAAGTAAAGGGAATAAGTTAGAAAGTTGTCACGAGAATAATAAAGAAAAACGTAAATAAAAGAGTTGGAATATCAAGATAGAGAGAATGGGCTGGTATTGAATTGCTCAGTACTGCAGGTATTGCAATGCTTAGGAAATCCAGTTCTGTCGTCGCGCCCGTCGCTGACAGCACCTGTCGCGGCAGCTGTCCGTTAGCTGTCGCGGCAGCGAACACACCAACTCCGTACTTCAAGTTTGGCAAGAATCCCAGATCTGCCTTGGCCTATCCCTAGGTCCAAGTCTGTCGATGATCACGTCTTTGATGATACCTCCCGGCGTGAATCGAAGGATGAGCACCGATGTGTATGAATTCTTCCTCAGCCACTTAACCTCGCCCTATCCCTAGGCACGAGATGGTTAAACTATAAACTAGAGAACGCGCTCTTATCTCTTTCGTATACTTAACTCTCCCGATGCTAAGTAAATAGATAACCTCACAATGCTCTCCCGATGCTCTTGCAAGATATTAAAACCAAAATAAGAGAACTTAAAGTTTATTTTATTGAACTTGGAAAAATCCTAAAACAAAACAACCCTTGCAACTACTTTACAAAACAACCCGTGGCCCTAGGGGGTTTTTAGAACATGTCGACGACGGGTAAACAGCGGAGGGGTTTAGGTTATCGGTTATGGGGTATTCTCCTCCTAGGTTAAATCTATGCCCTTATATAAGCTTTGGGCTCAAGTATTCTAAGGTAACAAGGATTACAACTTTAATTAAAAGTAAGATTCTAATAAAGACTTAATCTCTAAAGTTCCTACTTTGCAGCCGTCATCCTTGTTTTTAGGGATTTCCTCTCCTTGAGCTTTGGCTTGTCATATCTTTTGATCCGGGGCTTGGAAAAATATTTGGCTTTCACACGACAGACGAGAAGATTTTTCTCTATCTATCGAGGTCCACTTTACTTTTCCTCTTCATAAGGTTGCTGTCACCATGTTGTCACGACAGCTCCATGGCAGCTTCGTCCTCGTCGTCTGCTTGTCCAGTTCAGCTTTTCTGCTTCTCTGCCGTGCGCCTGCCTTCCTCGTCAACTATGGCAGCAATCTGCAAAATACGCCATCTTTTAGTAGAATTCGTGCCTTTTATATATTTGTGATGTTTTGCTAAAAACTAACCTAAATGCAATGCAATGATGCTTGAATGTAGCAGAAATATGGGTTAAAAAGGGTGTAAATAATAGAACTTTTACACACTCAACACACCCCCAAACTAAAGTTTTTGCTTGTCCTCAAGCAATCAAAACCTAAAAGAAAAAGAATATTTTTGCGTTGGCTTTCAAACAGTGAATTGTCCCTTACCCGTCGCTCATTCTCTGTGGCGGCAGCAACCTTTCGAAAGGTTTTAGGATCTGTCCGGAATCTCCCTATAGCTCTCGTGCCGTGTGTGCATGCTTGTGAACAGTTATATGCTAAGACTCTCTTAGTTTCACTAGAATATTCAACTCTTTAACTCGAATTTTTATGCCAATGTTTATTTTTGAAGACACCTTTTCATGCTTCTTTTGTTTTTCAAGCTAAGTTTTACTAGAGCCAGTTTTAGGCACCTCTAGTTAACTTCCTAGAGCCAGTTTTAGGCACCTCTAGGTAACTTCCTAGAGTCGGTTTGGGGCACCTCTAGGTTTTTGAGTTTCTTTTGCTAAACTTCTTTTCTAGAGCCAGTGTTAGGCACCTCTAGGGGCTATTCAAGTTCTAAGCATCCTATTCTAGTTTGGCTAAAAGAAATCTAAGCAATATAACAGTCACAAAGGTGTTTAAGGTTTTCAGAACTATAGAAAGGCTCTAAACTTCTCCTTAAACTGTCCTAAAGATGCTGCCACGACGGAGCTGTCATGACAGGTGAGTTAACTTCACAGTTTTAAGCCAACAGTTTTAGTTTTTTTTAAGGAATTCACCCCAAACTCGAGGGTTGCATTGCCCTCAATGCAAAATGACAGATAAAATGATGGCAGGTACATCACAAAATAAAAATAAAGCAGGCAGCAAGAAAAGAAAAATAAAGGGCTTAAATTTTAATCGTTGTCCTCGCTGCTGCTGCTAACACGGATCTGGCGGCGGGGCCTGGGCTGTGGAGGAGGCTGGGCAGGTTGCTCCACAACCTGGATATCGGAGCTGCTACCGCTATCCCAGGTGCTGCTGGTGGTGGCGCTGGCCTTGGGAATCAGTTTTCTGTCTGCCACGTGTTTCTGCCTCTTGACAGGCGTGAATTCCTTCTCCAAGTTCCTCCGAATGGGAGGGTCTGCTTCGCTGTCAGCCCAGACAGAAGAAGGGGAGAAACCAGCCACGTATGCTTCGAGGTCGTCCGAGGGCTGTCGCTTCGTTCCTCTGGCGGAAGTGTCGGCCGGAGGACTGCCAGATGCCGTCGGGGCAAGTGAAGGGGTGGAGTCGGTAGAGTGTTCATGGGGGAGGCCGGTGGTGTAGGTGTGTGAACAGGGGAGGGGATGTGGAAATAATGGGCTGGAAAAGTGGGGAAAATGACATCGGGATAATTTAAATTTTGGGTAATAAAATTTACCGTCGAGTTAGTGAAGTCCCGGATGAATGTCATCAACCCCATCTGTCTGTTTTCCACCCTTTGTAGGGCGGCAAGGATCTGGGCAGCTTGGTCCGTCGGAGCGGCTGTCGTGGCAGGTTCATCGGTAGGTTCAGGAGCAGGTTCTTCATCTGAGTCTGCTGGGCCGGCGGCAAGATTGAAGGAGTTGACAGGTGTTGCGACTATCAGCTCCGTGAGGCTGTTGAGGTTGTTGTCTGTCCAGCCTTTTCCCTTGATTAGCTTGTCGGTGGTGGCCTCTGGGACGGCAGCGCAGCGGCAAAGGAGGGTGATCGTGAATGGTAGACAAAGACGGGAAAAGGAGCGGAATGTGCAGTCCAAGATGCTCTCCCTCATATAGCAGCCCATGTTGATAGGCCGGTCGTGCATGATCGAGTGGATGAGATCCAACCGCTGCTGGTTCACCGTCGTGTGATGGAAGGACGACAGGATACGCTTCTTGATGAAAGCGTTCCATAGCTTTGCTTCTGGGAGCAGCTGCCCCCTTTTGACAGAGTTGGGATTCTTTTTGCTCGTGGTCCATGTTGTCCCTTCCTCTGTCACTTCCGCCATGACAGCACCGTAGGCGGCAGCATCGAGGGTCTCTAAAAATTTCTGGTGGGCGTCATCGTCGTGGCCAAAATATATGCCATACATGTGATTGATGCTTTTAGCTGTAAATGGCACCTCTACCCCTCGGACGGTGACTGTGGTTGCCGTTTTGCTGTCGATGGCAGCATAAAACTCCCTCACCAACGTGTCGTTTAGTTCTGCATGTTGTTCGGCGAACTGCTCCCATATCAAATTCCTTATCGCCTTCGCAATGAATGGTCGGAGCCCCATGTTCGGTGCCTTGCGGATGTATATGAAACCCTTTTCCTCCCATAACTCCTTAGTTTCGAAGGGCGACTGTGCTGCCGATGAAGAGGCGGAGGCAGCACCGCGGCGGGTCTGTCTAGAAGACATATTAGTTGCAAGGGTTTGAAAGTAAAGAAAGCAAAGAAAAACGAGAGGAAAAAGCAAGTAAGAATAAGCAGAAGTGATGAAAAATGAAAGTGAAAACGGGGTTTTATAGCGGTCGAGGGTCTGCCCGTTTAATGCTGTAACGGCAGGCGTGAATAACGGAGCGACTGTTGAGAGTTGGCGTGTCTGACGCGTCTGCCGCGCATTAATGCGTCTGTAACGCGTCTGTCACACGCTTCTGCGTCTGCCGTGTCAGTCTGATGGACGGATGATGGGCTTGGGCCACTTCTTCTTTTCTTCTTGACTCCTTTATTTCCTAAAAACAGAAAATAGAAAAAACATTATTCAAATTAAAAAATAAACCTTATTACCTAATAAATAATAAATAATAAAAATAAATAAAAATAAAACTTAGGTTAAATTAGGGATGCCTTCTGGGGCATATCCTAAGGTAATTACTTCCTGTATTCTTGGGGCTTCAGTCCCCTGATAATGCTTGAGGCGCTGTCCATTGACTTTGAATTGGTGCCCGTCTTTTAATGATTGGATTGTGATGGCACCATGGGGAAAAACTTGTACTACTTGGAATGGGTCAGACCATCTAGACTTTAGCTTCCCTGGGAAGAGTTTCAGTCTAGAGTTGAACAACAACACAAGCTGCCCTGGGCAGAATTGTCGTGGCAGCAACTTCTTGTCATGCCACTTCTTTGTTTTCTCCTTGTAGATCCTTGCATTGTCGTAGGCCATTGTCCGTATTTCCTCAATTTCGTTCAAATCTAACAGCCTTTTCTGGCTTGCCTTGTCCAAGTCCATATTTACTGCCTTGATTGCCCAGTATGCTTTGTGCTCTATCTCGACAGGCAGATGACAGGTTTTCCCATAAATCAATCGGTATGGAGACATGCCCAACGGAGTCTTAAAAGCTGTCCTATATGCCCATAATGCATCATTAAGGAGTAAAGACCAATCTT